>CM062810.1:918389793-918995455 GCA_031772625.1 Pinus tabuliformis
GTAGGTGCTTCATTTTATTGATGACCAAAATGGAATACCCTTCTATTATTAGCTTGGATAATGAGAGTTGGATTTCACTACATTGTTGGCGATGTGGCCCGTGGGTCCATAATAATAAAAAGAGATCATGTCCCTGATCATCTCTGAAGGTGCCTCCATATCCATCTTGACCTGGGTTACCTTTTGAGGCCCCATGAAAGTTGATTTTGATAAAATAGGAAGCATGAATGTACCAAGAAGAGGGAGAAGGGATGGGAGTGACATGGGGGGGTGAAAAGGATGGAGAAGATCCTTTTAAAAATCCTCAATTCAGAGGAAGGTGATGACCAGGAATATGGGGGCCATGGGCTGAGGGAAGTGTTTTATTTAAAGGCACTAAGGAGTTTGGACCATAACATATGCTCAAGGAGGAATTGGTCTTTGAAAATATGGTTGTTCCTTTCCTTCTAGATACCCCAAAATAGAATGGGATTTTTAGGCTAATATGTGATCCAATTGGTGATGATATTTTCAATTCTATCATTGTCTTTGACTCTCTGTCTAAATGTTCAAAGAGAATTGTCACTTAATCCAAAAGCTCTCTCGAGCACCTATAAGTGTTGAACAAGTGGTTGGTATCTTTAGAGCTATTTTGAAATATACGGTAGACATTAGGTCCTTCAAATCCATATTAATCAAGTTATCCCAAGTGAGAGTCTGCTTCCCGATGAGGAGCTCAAGGAACTGGGATAAGTTTGGCCATAGGTTTCGAGACCATTTGTGCTTCCACACTATTTGAGATGGTTAGTTGATGTGCCTTGTAGCAAGGGAGTAAGATTCCTTAATTGTGAATATTCCATTGGTCTAATAACCCCATCGAAGTTTACTTGCGCCTTCTTGTATTGGAATTTTCCTCTTTTGGAGATCTTACCAAAATTGATCTAGATGGATTTCTTCTCTCAGATAAAGTCAAATATTTTTGTTTTTCCAAGTTTGCTAAGGGGTGGGAGGGGAATTCTATTTCTAGTAGTTTTCTACATTTATTAAATTATGTTCTTGCATATCTTCTTTGATTTTAGAGAGAGAGTAATTTTTGATTAACTTGGGAAGTTGTTTCCATGAGTCCTCCTAAAAGAGAGTTGATTTTCCATCTTTGATCTCCCAAAAGCTATGCATTTTAATGAGGTCCTTGTTGGCATTAGTGTGGATACAAATCAATGAGCCTCGGGTTGGGGAAGTAGTTCTATTATGTTGTTGGAATGAAACACCATGGCTATATTTTTGATTCCATATTTATTTCCATAGTCCTTTACCTACCTGTATCCATTTCCACTAATTTTTTCCCCAAAATCCTTGTTGAGGATTGTCGGGTCTCTAAGACCCAAGCCACCTTTTGATTTAGATATGCAAAGTTTCTCCCATGAGACCAGGGCCCATTTTATTCCATGGTGGAACCTCCATAAAGAAAGGAGTGTTTAATGTTCTTCATAGTCTTCAAGATTCCATTAGGGGCTGCCATGGATGAAAAGAGACATATTGATAGAGATTGTAGCATGGATTTGAGAAGGAATGAGCAACCTATTATGTTGAGGGTTCGAAAGGTCCAACAATTCAACTTATCTTTGATATTTTGGAGGATATATTTCTAATTTTTGGATTTTAGAGTGAATTCCACTAGGATGGGAGCACCCAAGTATTTCTCCAATAAATGGTCGATTTAGTAGCCCAAGATGCGAGAGATGTGCCTTTGGATGGTTAGAAGGGTTTTAAAAAAGGATATATTAGATTTGGAGAGCTTGATGGTGGTGCCTAAGATAAGAAAAAAGTATTCAAGGATTAATTGGATCATTTTGGTTCTCTAATGGAGATCCTATCAAGAGGCTATCATGCACAAAATGTTGATGTAAGACAAGAAAAACATCGCCCATAATCCTCATCACTTTGAGCAATCTCTACATGATAGATTGGTGGATGGAGCACCCAAAACATTCATTAGCCAGGATGAAAAGGAAATGGTAAATAAGATAACCCTTGTGGATAACTTAGGAGGAATCAAAAGTGCATGAGGGGGAGCCATTGAGAAGGATGGAAAAGGAAAGGGAAGAAACAAGGGAGCCCACCTAATTGATCCAATAATATGAGAATCCAAAATTCTTAAGAACATGATGAAGATAGGACCAACTAAGTTTTTCAAAACCTTTGGATAAGTCAATTTTGATTAGAATACTTGGTTTTTGAACTTTTTCAAGGAGCGAATGACTTCATGAGATATCATGATGCCATCTAGAATATTCCTTCCCTTGACATAGCCCATTTTCTCTGGAGATATTAACACAGGAAGGATGGGCTTGAGACAATTGGCTATGATTTTTTTTAGTATTTTGTAAATAAATTTGCAAAGAGTGATAGGGCAGAACCAAAATGGACTTTTGGCATTTTTAGAATTTAGAATTAGATACTTGAGTAAGGTGGTACTGAGGGAAAAAAGTACTGAAGTGGTTTCTTTGGATCCCTCCACCAGGGAATGGATTTCATTCTTGAGGAAGGGAAAATAGGCATGGAAAAATTGGTGGTAAAGCCATTAATTCCTAGAGCTTTGTTTTCTATCATGCTTAAGACCGCTTCCTGCACTTCATCTAAAGATATCTCATGAGCTAGGCTTCATTGTGATCCTCATTGAATAAGTAGGGGTTGGAACTAGTTATTCATCTGACAACTTCTCCGGTCAAAAATTCAAAAAGCTCAAACCACAGATCTCTGAAATCCAACTTCTAATCTCTTTTCTGTAGGTTCTAATAGAATATGATCATAGAATATGATTTTTTATCCCTCCATGTCCTCATGCTCCATGAATTTTCGACCTGCTGCATCTTGAAAAGGGAAGATTCTATTATGGTGGCAATGTTTGCTCATACATTTATGAAAGAATATGGTGATTTTTTCACCTTCCTTTAACCATCAAATGTGGGATTTTTCAGGCCAGAGGATTTTATCGTAGGTTTGAAATTCTTCTAGTTAGATGAGGATTTACCCTTACTCCTCAGCCAACTTGCTAGATTGCCCTTCGAAGATAATGCACTGCTATAGTTGTTCCATGCGATCTTCTAGCTCCCACTTAGCTTGGTAGATGTCTCCAAAGTCTTCTCAATTCCATTTTTTTATTTTCTCTTTGAAATATATAAGATTTTGTTGAAATTAGTACATGATCAATCTAGGGATTGGGGCTAGTTCTTTCCACTATTTCTCAACCTTTTCTAGGAAGGAAGAGTTCCATAGCTATAAGTTTTCAAAGGGAAAGGGTTTATTTTTTAGGCTTGATTTGATATTAGCTTCCAATAATATAGGCCAATAATCAAGTCCACAATAGGGGAGGATTGAGACCTCCATGAATATATCCTTGTCCCAAAATAATTATGAAACTAAGAATATATTGGATCTATAGGAAATTTGATGTGGACTCATCTCCAATTATTCTAGGTGAATAAGCCATTCGTGGTGTCCGCATTCATGCCATGTAGATCAACCATTAGATCCACAACGAGTTGAGCATCCACATGAAGTATTATCAGGCCTCCCATTTTTCCTCCAAAGACTTGATTAAGTTAAAATATCCACTAATAATCTAGGGATATTCAGGGTGAAGGTAATGGATATATGCTAGATCATGGAGAAAATTTTTCTTTTCATTTGAGATAGTTAGACCACAGACAATAACTATTTTCCCTATGGTGTTGGATCATGTGAGTTGGAAGTTACCTAAGAGAATGTAAGGAGTTGTGATTAGATTAGTTGTGTTGATCTCAACAGGGTTCCAAATTAGGACTAGGCCCCCTACTTGTCCTATTGCATCTAGCGCTATTGAGGCACACATTTTCCAACACTTGTTGGTTGGTTCCTCTAATTGCTTACTTAAGCATTTTATATTCTAAATCATGATTGTTGTAGGGTTTTCGATATATATTATGTCTTGTAGGAGCCTTTTCTTATCCTTGCAATTGAGGCCTCTAATGTTCCATGTGTTTAACTTCACTGAGAAGGATGAGGAACAAAGGGAAATACCTCCATCATGAGAGTCACTTAACCTAAATTTGCTAGCATCTCTCTTGCTTCTTGGATGAGATTGTTATTTCTATTTTTTTCATTCTTCTTTCCTTCTTTGTGGTCCTTTGTAGGATCCTTGAAGCTGTTTGTTTGGATTCTATAAATTGATAAGCCCAATCTTTGAGAGGATATAGCTTTGCGGTTGTGAAGTTTCATGTAGGTCTGGTGAAGTATCTATAACTTTTGATCCAAAATTGTTTACAGATATTTTCATTTTAACTCCTCTGCCATTCTTGTTAAGGTGGCTTCTTCCACATCCATTTCTTCTGTGTCATCTTGCATGTCCCCAGGTATTTCTTCCTTTGGTTCCTAGTTTCCATTTTGAGGTTCTTCTTGGCTGCTTTTTGGTGCTTTTATTTTGGTGGATATCCTTTTTGAATGGGGATCTACTAATTAGGTTTATTGTGCTAGGTTATCTGACATTTTCATGTCCTCATCTAAGATGGCATATTTATTCCTAGATTATTGGTTTTCCTTGGGTCGAGGGGTGTAACAACCTTGGGTTGATTTTCCATGTAAAAAAATATAAGACCAAGGTCATGGGACACATATTCCAAGATGAATGGTGGGAAAAACATCCTAGTGGGTGTCACTTTTGGCCTATTTATGGCTATGGAAAATTGCAAAGGCACCGACAAAGGAAAAGAGGGAAATTGAATAAAGGAAAATTGGAGTAAAGGAAAATAAAAGGCCACAAATTTGCATGAGAGGGAAATTGAAAGAAAAATGAAGAAAATAGAGGCCTCAATGATAAAAAGGCTTATGAGGATCAATTCATGTCTTTTGTTGGTTATCCTTTTGACAGTTTATGGGTGGGGCTCTCTTCTATTCTCTCACTCTCTCATACTCTTGCACACTTAGAGTATTCTTGGAGAACTTTGGCATACATTAGATTTGGATAAATAATGCAAAGGAAAGCAGGAAAGTGCAAGGGAATAGGTGGATCAACAACTACAATTGGATTTCTTTATAGGTAACAGGTTGCACGTGTGATTTCCTTATTGATCTATGGATGCATGGTATATGCGCATGATTTGTTGGTTATGTGCTGTCATTGGCATGGATACTTTCCTGGATTGACACTTGTTTTAGCCTTGCCTTGCCATTCCCTGGATAGCCCTGGTGTTGTGGGTTTTTACACTTGATTATTTTCTGGTTGGTGCTCATAATTCCTTATGGATATGGGTTGGAACAAACGCTCTAGAAACCCTAGAACAACTTGGGTTGAGTTATTAGTCCTAGAGCCTAGGATGAGACAAACGCTCTAGAGACCTTGGTGGGTTGAGTTACATGCCCCTAGAGCTAGGTTGGACAAATGCTCTGGAACCCTGGAAAACTGTGAGTTGGGTTACTAGTTCCTAAAGACCTGAACATCTTAGGTAGAGACCGATCTAGTTGGTGATGGCGATGTCCGACCGTGAGGTGGAATCACTGGTTGAGAGTTGAGGTGGTTTGGCCTCTGGAAGCCCTGGTTTGGTTTTGTTATGGCTTATTCCGTGAGATCTCACATTCATGCTTGGAATATGGCACAGGGGTGATTGGTTGAAAGAGAGATTTGGTTCATCCCAATCTATGGTTGGGTGGTAGGTGGAAGTCCCTGACCTAGGTTGGTATTTTTATATGTTAATAAGAAGTATTTTATATTCTGATATATGAGCATATGCATTGATTATGATGGTGATACTAGGGTTGAGTTGCAATCGTTATATGTTGGTTATATGATATATATTGTGTATGGCTCTTGACATATTTGATGAATATATGAATGGTTGATGAATGCATGGACTAACAAGTGTTGTTGTAGCTATATAGAGAGGGTTTAGAGCATTCTTGGTGATTTTCAGGTGAAGACTATTAGTTTATGATCAGATATGCATTCATGACTTGTAGCTTACATGTTTGCCATGTGTTTGACGAAATGTTTGTTATGTTCCAAGTAGTCTAGGTCAAGTTCTTCCTTAAATTTTGTATGTTTAGCCTTGTTGTCATGTCAATAATGATTATGAGAAGTCTTAGATAGTTTTAGGTAGTGGTTTGGAGGCTAGCCTAGAATTGTGGCTCAAATCTTAGGACCACACCCTCTGAACTAGGTAATCTAGGTCATAATCACACTCAAGTAGCGTTGTGTGTGCAGTTAGAGGCCTTAAATCACATGGAGGCCTTGTCATGCATGTGATTAGGGGTTAATTTGTGATAAATGTAGCCCCAACTCAGGGTTTGGTCATCTGGGGTGGTCCTTTGGCCCCTGAGTGTCCCGTAACCCTAAGGGATGAGGTGAGTTTTTAGTTTGCGGTCAATTTGTTGGCCCCACTTCCTTAACTAGAGCTAGGAGATCAGGTCATGTCATAGTAACTCTTATTCTCATGTTTACCTTGGTGGGCTGACGAAACTAGGTAAATGTGGGAGGTGTGGTTACAGGGTGGTATCAGAGAATTGTTCAAACACTTGGATTGGATGGGCTAGATGCATGTTGTTATGCATGCATTGTTTTGGTTATGATTATGCATGCATAGTAGGTAAGACATGCGTTGTGGTGCTCATTATGCAATTTGTGTAATCATGATGGTGTTGGTATGTTATGATGTTAATGTGTTGGCTGAGATGGAGTAGAAGATGTAGAACATCAGAGTGAGGTTGCAGCACTGGACCTTGCCGTAAGAGTAGAATGTCATACAATTTTGTAAGTCGGGCATGCAGGTATGTTGGTTAATGGTTGTTATAAGGATTATGGTTATGTACATTCATGTCATTCTATTGCTATTGTGGTTACATGCATGATATATGTTAGTTAATCAATGTGGTCATATAAACATGCGACAGATAGTTGTTGGGTAGCGCAAGCCCCGTGGAACAAGTATGGGGTACGAAGCCCGGAATTGTGGGTAATATTAGGGTAAAAGACTCTGCGGAAAGCACGGAGTGCGAACTATAGTAGGTTGAGTTAAAGGGTAGTCCGCCCAAAAATAATGTAAATAAATAGTAATAAAGTCAGCCCGCAGAGGGATCATGGGCCAAGGGAAAGTAGAAATAGAGTGGGGCTTTATGAGGGAAAGTAGTTCTTTTAAAATATGAAACGTAATGGGTCCTTAAAGGCAATAGATCGAAAGCATCTGTAAGTCTAAGTCAAGGGAGTAGGGTACAAGGTAGAGGCTTTTCAGCTATGTGCGCAGAGGCCTAGAAAGTTTGCAGCTATGTGCGCGAACCCCTACAGCTGAGTGCACAGGGTGGATCTAGATGTATTATTGAAGATTGATAATAAAGATAAGTTTCTTCTGAATTTCTGTGTTGGTTGCGTTACTCTTTTATGATAAATGAACTATTATGATTTCTGCATTTGCTACGGTTGAATACATGTGAACTAGGTTAATCTTGATGCGCGAAGTAACCAAAAGTAATAAATGTTTGCTTAAAGACCGTTTTAACTAGATCAAACCAGTAATAAGTGATTCAATATGTAATAAACGTGATAAGGGTATTCCGATCTGCACGGATCTAGTGTAGTGTGAGACTGCAAAACAGCGCGCGAGACCCAAACCACATCCAAGACATCCCCAGGGTACGGAAACTTGGTTCCAGCACCCTCCCCTGCTACCTCGGGTGAGACCTCAGTTCGCGTTTCGCGGGCTGTTTCCGAAAGGGCCGGTAGTTGCGGGATTTGTTTGGCTAAATAATTTTTCCGAACCTGGGTCAAGCCCATATAAGCCAAAAATAGTCTTGCATGATAGCTAATTTGTTGTTATATGCATTGCGATCATATGCATGTTGATTATCGTCATTGTGACTAAGATCTTGATATTATATGTATCGTGCTAATCTGGATTGGCCTGTACAGATGGTTATGGTTATGATATTCAAGTATGAGTCGATATAATTGTGATATTGTGTCGTACTAATTTGGATTGACTTGTGCAAATGTGATAGCCTCCCCTGAGATACATTGAGGTATGAGTTTGATTATGCGATCTATTTGGTTTATCTAACATGGTATGTTTACAAGTTGTCTGAATGTTTGATTAATTGCACAATATGAGTATGCGTCTATAATATTGCATGGAGGAATGATTTTGTTTTAAGATAGTTGTACTAACAAAATATTTGTTGAGACAGTTGATATGCACCTGAGTGCAAGTGGGTGCTACTTGTAGTATGATGACTGATGATTGTGAGTTGATTATGACATGGATGTGAGGCTTGGTAAAGGTTGATTTCAAATTAATAGACATTATGGCTTGATCTTTGGAACATGTGACTTACATGTGTGAACAGTTGCAAGGAAAGATACTTGGTATTAGTATGACAAGGTCACAATTGATTTGTTTATATAACTAATAGTTGGGTGATGTGATAACACATAATAAGACTCAATTGCAGCAAGGTAAAAATTAAAAAAAGGAACCAGGTAATAATTCCTTTGGCAATTTTTGGAAACTACAATTCCAAATGAATGAGTGCTTGCATGAATACATGAAGTCTTCTTAACCTTGATTTTGTTGAAATTATGTGGATATGTGCTATATTTATGAACATGCATTTGATAGGTATAACAACTGGTTTCAGTTATAGATGGATTCATCAAGGAATTGGAGTTCCTTGAGAGATGATATATGTACGTGTTTAGTTACAGGTTAACATGTTGGGTACAACAAGGTAAGGTGAAGCGTATATTGTCATGTTTATTTATGAACTAACAATTGTGTGTTTATGGTAGTATGAATCAGGGGATTGCATGACAAAAGAGACTGCCATGAAGTCTTGAAGAAGGATCAAGTTGAGCTTTCCCTTGGAAGCATTGGGAACCATGGGGTTGAGTCGTGATGCTTATTGCTAGTTTGTGCTTTCGACATTTTTTGATTTGTTTGCACTTGACTTGCAATTTTGTCTATGTCTGGTGCATGACCATGCCACTTGTTTGTGGTGTGTTATCAGTTTTTCATGGTTTTCTTCTTGTATATTTCTTGTTCTTGCCTTTTATGTTCTAAGGGTATTGGAAATTGGTTTGTGAAAGAGGAAAGTTAATGGAGATCTGAGGGAGTTGAATGAAACCTAATAGGTAATGTAAGATCCAAATGAAGCCCGATGCATGTATTAGGGCAACTGAAGGTAAGCATATGACAAATAGTTGGATTGTTTGAGTCCATTGGGGTAAATAGACGGTGGCACGAAAATCATGAGAAAGGTAATAAGAAAGGTAAAGTAAATGGATTTGAGGCATCATATGCCTTAGCTATTTTGGGAACTGTTGTTCTTGATGTTGTGCATGTGATGCACGGATAAAGGGAGTTCTCTTAACCTTGACCTTATGATATCTAGTAATTGTATTGTGATCATGATCATGCTAACATGTGTGTGTGTATGTGTATGTGTGCGTGTCTGTGCCATTGTCTAAAAAGGTCTTCCGAGATCATGATTGTTTTACGCTAATGTTTATATGTATATTTGTATGTTGTTGTCTAATAGGATCGTCAGGTATCATGCTTGTGGAGGAATGCTTGCTTATGCAAGCGAATGGCATGAAGAGGTTTTTGGTTTATGAGGAATTAAGTGGGAAGAGTAGCCCTGAAAGATTTATGAGGTCAGTATCATGTGGATATGAATTGATATTATGTGTTTATATTGTGCCTATGTTTATGTTATGAGAAAGCTATGGAAAAGGATACATCAGCGAAATGAAAGCAGTGTGATCTGAGACATGCTGGGAAAAATATGGATAGTGGAAAGACATTGGAAACAAGGTTCCCTGGTAGAGATAGTGTGGTCTTTAGATGTGTAGTACTATTGTTGTGTATATGTGTACATGTTGTATATGCGGTGTTGTGTATAGATGGTGATGTGTACATGTTGTATATGCAATGTTGTGTACATGTCGTGTATGCGGTGTTGTGTATAGTGGTGCGATGTACACATTGTACATACAATGTTGTGTATAGATGATGTTGTGTACGGGTTTTACATGCAGTGTTGTGTACATGTGGTGCTATGTACATGTTGTACATGTGGTGTTGTGTGCATGTGATGTTGTGTACATGTTGTACATGTGATGTTGTGTACACAATGTGCATGTGGTGCTTTGTACATGTGGTGTTGTGTACACATTGTGTAGGTGGTGTTGTGTACATGTGATGCTATGTAGATGTTGTGCAAGTGGTGTTGTGTATACGTTGTGCAGGTGGTGTTGTGTAGGTGGTGTTCTATACATGTGGTGTTCTATACACATTGTGCGGGTAGTGTTGTGTACATGTGGTGATGTGTACATGTTGTACATGTGGTGTTGTGTACATGTTGTACACGTGGTGCAATGTACATGTTGTACATGTGGTATTTTGTACATGTTGTGTTATGTACATGTGGTACTTTGTTGTGTGTATTGTGTAGTCATTGTATCACGACATGTGTATTCGTTGTGTTGTACACTAGGTGTAGGTGTATGTGTTGTGTTGTACATTGGGTGTAGGTGTATGTGTTGTGTTGTACACCATGTGTTGGTGTATGTGTTGTGTTGTATGCCAAGTGTAGGTGCATGTATTGTGTGGTGGTGTACGCCATGTGTGGGTGTATGTTTGGTGATGTACACTTTGTATGTGTATGTGCGTAACAACCCTGGTGAAAATTTCATGTAATAAAAGTTAATAAAGGATAAATAAGACCACGTTTAAGGGACACTTATTCCAAGCTGAATGTTGGGCAAAGATATCCTAGTGGGCATCACTGGATGTGTATTTTGGGTAAGGAAAATTGGTAAAGGCTAAGGCAAAGGCATTAAAAAGGAAAAAAGGCATTTTTGGCACATTTATTTATGAAAATAAAGGAAATTAGAAGAAAATTAAGGTGAAAGGTCACAGGAAAACGAAGGGAAATAATGGAAAATGAAGAAAATAGAGGCCTCATTAATAAAAATGGCTTCTAAGGATCAGTTGGTAACCTTTTGTCAGTTAAAGTTTGGAGCTCTCTCATTATTCTCTCTCTCTCTCTCTCACTCTTGGTCACTTAAATTTTTCTTGGAGCACTCTAGCTTTGGATCAAGGAAGGAAAAGCAAGCAAAAGGAAAGTAAGGAAAGCAAGGATCAAGGAAAGGAAAACAGGACCAAGCAGCTTCAACAGGAATACTTGCAGGTAACCTTTTGCATGTTTGATTTCCTAGCTGGTTTGGACATGCATGGCTTTGAATGTTTGTGTATGGTTCTCTTGTTTTCGGTGGCATGGTTTTTCCAAGTTATGATAGTGGTTTTCAACCTAGCCTTGCCTTCTTCAGATGCCATGGTATGTTGGGATGTTTATTTCGGTTTTGAACTTTAGTTTGCCATATGGATTTCGGAATCTGGGGTAGAGGTGGTATCAAGTTTCATTCCCATAGGCCTAGGAATCTCTTGATCGCGTTTGGCGGGATACACGGTAAAGCGTGCGAGAGAAGTCTAGATTTAAGGCCTAGTGATCTAGATTTGGATTGTGGTAAAGCCTAAGAGACTAGCCTCAGTTTATGGCCTAGTGATTCGGGATTGGATTGCAGTAAACCCTAAGAAAGAAGGAGATGAAAAATTCCTCAAGGATAGTGATGGATTTCGAAAGGAATTCCAAGTTCGGTTCGGTTGTGATTGGAGTACTGGTTTTGGTGTGATCATGGTTTGATGAGGGTGGAGGTGGTTTAACCTCTAGATTCCATGGGTTGTTCTATGAGATCCCACATTCATGCTTGGAATATGGCACGGGGCTGATTGGCTGAAAGAGAGATTTGGTTCAACCATGTCTATGGTCGGTTGGTACGTGGAAGTCCTGAACCTGGTCAGATTTCCCTATGATTAATGAAAACTAAGTTCTCTTACTTTTGAATTGGTTTATATGTGGATTTAATGGCTCTCATATCCCTGATATTTATATGGTTTTATGTTGATTATAAGCATGGTTAAATGACTGGTTCATGTCATGGTTATTTCATGTAATTACTTGTAATTGTTGAATGGATGGATGCAAAACCTAATTGATGATATAATAGTTCAATGGAGAAGGAGGTGATCCTTCTAGTTACGTTTCATAAATTCTTTCAGTCATTAATGTTTAGTCTTGTATCATAGACCTGTAGGTTACATTGATGCTAAGTGTTTGACAAAATATTAGTCCTAGTTGGGGATGCTCAGGCCTAGTCCTGAGTTTTATTTTTGATTTGTTTATATTTTAATCATGTCTTTTATGGATTCTGAAGGTTATAAAAAGTTTTGGGTAGAGGCCAGGATTCTGGGCTAGAAAAGTGGCTCAAATATTGGGGACGCTGGCACAGGTCTGTTGGAAAAAGTCCAAGGACACTGGCACACAGGTCTATGAGAGCAACTTTGGCTTCTGGTCACTGTATTTCCTATAGCATGAGAGTGATCAGGGGTTAAAAGGCTCAAATCATCGATTGGACTCAGGGACATGATGTTTGAGTGGCTAACAAGTCTTTTGAGGGTGTTGTTGTTGATGTGGAGGGGTTTGTTTAAGGTGTTCCGTCGATTCCATTTCCTTAAGGTCACCAAGGAAGTTGAATCCCTTATAGTAGCCTCTCTTGTCACATGTTTACCTTGATTGGTCATTTGCTTGGGTAGACCTGGGAGGAGGGGGTGTTACAGATTGGTATCAAAGCATGGTTGTGCTCTCCTTGGGTGAAGGTGCTTGGTCATGCATGCATGTCAGTTGCATGTGTGTCTCTTACACTTACATTATGTGTGCTTGTTACATTACATCATATCGATCATTATTGTAGTAAGGTTGTCATGAGGAACTTGATGTGATTTTGTGGGATGCATCGTCCGAAGTATATGATTGGTTGCATAAGGTTATATGTCGCTTACATGTTGATTATATGTTGCTTGACTAGATCCTTGTATGTTAGGTGTGTTCTTGAATGTTTTAATTACATGTATCAGTATTGTAGGTTGATTACAAGAATTGATCGCATATGCTCGACTACATGCGTTCATACATATGTGTAGTTTATTAGGAATTTCTTATGCATGTTGATAGTTGCATGTGGAAATTTGTGCAATGGAGTAATGGTTGTTGTCATGCATGAGGTCATAACATGAATTGTTGGTATGGCCTTGCATTGATGACAGGACCCTAACTAGAATGATGTTTATGTGTTGATACACTTATTCGATATATGTCTATATGTTGTTATGATTATGTTATACATGTATCACATTGATTTCATGATCTTGTAGACAAGGTATCCTCCCCAAATTATGCTAAGGTACGTTGGTTTATTTTGATTTGGTTTAGCTGACATAGTATGCCTTGCAGGAAAGAGATCAGATGGCTAGCAAGGTGGTAGATTACATAGAACATCCCTATGCATCAGGTGGGCAGCGTGGTGTGGGGAACTCTTCTAACTTCGCAGACACATTGAGAAGCATGAAGGAAGAAATAAGGCGTTGAAAAGTAGACAATGAAAAAATCATGCAGGAACAAGAGAAACAAGCATAGGTGAATGTGATTTTACTTCAGATTTTGTCAGATTTGCAGTGATAGGGACCACTTTGGATCAACCATGGACATGAGGACAAAACTAATGGGGCATATGGCAATAGGTCTCCTAGTAGAAATAGGTTGGATAGATCTAACATGATCAGAGATGGTAGGTTCTTGGACACTTCGGTTAGGAGAGGTGACCGACACAGGTACTATTCTAGTTTTGGTTCTTACATGCATCATGATCGCCATCGTTATCATCCTTACAATAGGAGTGATAGGGGATACTTTCTGGATGAGTTTAAGAAGGCAAAGCCACCTACCTTTTATGGAGAGATGAAGAAATCGTAGGATGTAGAAGCATGGTTGTTTGGTATGAAGAAATTCTTTTGATTGCATGATTATTTAGAAAAAATGAAAGCAAAGATAGCCGCTTTCACTCTCAAAGGTAAATAAAATATTTGGTGGGAAGACGTGAAGAATGTCAAAGGTATACATGAGGAAGATTTGACTTGGCATGCATTTGAAAGGCTCTTCAAGAAGAAGTACTTGTCTGAGAGGTACTATGATGAAAAAGCTAAGGAGTTTTATGAGTTGCGGATGGGTTCTATGACAGATGATGAGTATACTAGCATATATGTGCCTTACCTCAGGGAGGAGAAGGCCAAGGTTTAGAGATTCATAATTAGACTGCCAGTTGCATACATATACCAGATTGAGTTCGATGAGCATAGATCATTGGAGGAGGCCATTCGAAAGTTGAAGCATTGCTATGAGTAGTCGAAGTGCAGAGTTGAGTCTAAGAATGACTTAAAAAGAAATGAGAATGCTAAAGGAAAATGGCCACCAAAGAGAGGAAGACCTCAAGATGCAAGTGAGAAATAAAATGCAGTTCCTTACAAGAGATTCAATACAACTGAGAAGGGACGTGGAGAGCAGCAAGCTAGAGGTGGTGGTAGGGAACCATTGCAGTGTTGGATATGTGGTAAGGATCATCGTAAGAGGGATTGCTCACACTATCAAAGTGGTGGTAGACCCCAGATCTATAGTGCTCAAGTGGAACATACAGTTGGTGATGTTGGTCAAGCATTCCTCAAATCTATGTAGTTGTGGACAACAGGCAGGTAGACCATCAGACATCAATCACTGAGATGGATGATAAGCTTTGTGATCAAGTTGTTTCTATTTTGATTGATCTGGGATCTAACTACAGTTATATTAATATTGACCTAGTAGATAAGTGTGGTTTGGGAAAAGAAGTACATGAAGAATCTTGGTTGGTACAATTGGCTACAAGTACGAAGAAGTGAGTTTTCCATTGGGTAAGAGCTTGTGCATTTAAGTTAAATGGTATCCCTACAACAACAAACTTGAATGTATTACCATTGGGATCGTATAGTATGATTTTGGGTATGGATTGGCTATACCTTCGCAAAACCAAAGTGGATTTCTTCGACAAGGCCATTGAGTGTGTGGATGATAGTGGGGAAAGAGGACTTTGCAAGGGAAGAAGAAGCCTACATCAATGAGGATGGTTAGCGCTATGCAGTCTAAGCGTACTTGCTGAAAAGGTTGTGTGATGGTTACAGTATACATTTATAGTGACAAGGGTAAGGAGGTTGAAGATTCCGATGTGTTAAGAAGGTACTACCCATTGCTGGGGATTGATGATTTATTTGATCAATTGAAGGGAGTAGTAGTGTTCTCTAAGATCGACTTTAGATTGGGATACCATCAGGTACACATCAAGCAAGAGAATATATTCAAGACCGCGTTTAAGACCAGGTATGGGAATTATGAGTTTATTATTGTTCCATTTGGTTTGACTAATGCTCCACCTACATTTATGTGTTTGATGAATAATGTGTTGCGTCCTTATCTGGACAAGTTTGTTATTGTATTCATTGATGACATACTGGTATATTCTAAGAATGAGGAAGAACATTACAAGCATTTAGCAGGAGTGTTGAGATTTCTAGGAGAGCATCAGTTGTATGCTAAACTTAGTAAGTGAAACTTCTTTCAGACTGAGGTACATTACTTGGGGTATGTTGTCTCCAAGGATGGTATAATAGTGGATCCAGAAAAGATAAGGGCTATCATGGAGTGGGAAGCTCCTAAGAATATGGATGAGGTGAGATCATTTATGGGATTGGCAGGTTACTACAGGAGCTTCATCAGGAAATTCTCACGCATTGCATATCCTATCACATCATTGCAAAAGGAAGATAAGAAGTTTGAATGGACATAAGAATGTGAGTCTAGTTTTGAGCAACTTAAGAAGTTGTTGACACATGTACCAGTGCTAAATATTGTACATCCGAACAAAGAGTTTGTAGTATGTATAAATTCTTGCAAGAGAGGACTTGGTGGAGTTCTCACGTAAGAAGGACAAGTAGTGTGCTATGAGTCACAAAAACTAAATGAGCACGAACAAAACTATCTGATGCACAATCTTGAGCTAGCAGTGATTATACATTCATTGAAGATGTGGAGGCACTATCTTCTGGGCATGAGGTTTACATTGATGAGCGATCATAGTGGGTTGAGATATTTGTTTGATCAATTGGATCTAAATTCCAGGCAAACTAGATGGTTGGCTACCCTTAGTGGGTTTGACTTCGAGATCAGATACATCAAAGGGAAGGAGAACTATGTTGCGGATGCTCTTAGCAGGAAGGTAAAAGTAAATCATATAGTAGCTATGAGCTCTTATGGGAAAAAGTTACAGGATAAGATCTTACAGGGAGGACAATAGGATGACAAATACATCGAGATCATGCACGGGTTACAACAGAGCACAGGTTCAGGTGCATGTGTAGTTGCAGGTGTAGGTACATGTACAGGTGCAAGTATAGGTGTAGGTATAGGTATAGGATGTAGACTCTTATCTCATGGTAGATGGTTTGGTGAGATTTAGAGACAAGATTTGTGTACTGAATTGAAGTGAGATCAAGAATCTTATCTTGAGGGAGTTTCACGCTAAGCCATACTCGTGTCATTCAGGATATCATAAGACTTTGACGATGGTAAAGAAGTCCTACTATTGGTTGAATCTGAAGAAGGAAGTGGCAGAGTTCGTAGCTAGATGTTTATATTGTCAGTAGGTAAAGGTGGAATGTAAGCATCCAGGTGGTTTACTACAGTCTATAGCGATTCTGGAATGGAAATGGGAGGTCATTTCCATGGATTTCAATACAGGTCTTCCGAGGAAAGTAAAATAGCATGATTCTATTATGGTCATGGTTAACAGGTGGAGCTAGGTATCTCACTTCATTCCAATAAAGACTACATATTCAACGAGTGAGGTAGCACAGGTGTTCATCAGAGAGATAGTGAGACTGCATGATGTTCTAAAGAAGATTATGTTAGACAGGGATGCAAAGTTAACTTCCAAGTTCTAGAAGGAGCTATTTGCAGGCTTGGGTATAGAGTTGGCTTTCAATACAAATTATCATTCGAAGACAAATGGATAGACAAAGAGGGTCAACAAGATCTTGGAGGATATGTTGAGGATGTGTGTGGTGCACCAAAATAAGAAATGGGAGGAGTATCTTCCATTGGTCGAGTTTGCGTACAACAATGGTTATCAGGATTCATTGAGGATGAGTCCTTTCAAGGCATTATATGGGCAAAGTTGTAACACTCCCATAAGCTAGAGTGATCCAATGAATAGGGTACTTATTGGACCAAATATGTTGGTGGATATGGAGCAGGAAATGGAGGTTATAAAGAAGAATCTAAAGGTAACACAAGATAGAAAAAAGAGTTATGTGGATCAACATAGGGTGTTCAAGGAGTTTCAGTTGGGGAGCATGTGTATTTGTGCATCAAGCCCAAGAAAAGATCTTTGAGGATTGGTTCATGTGCCAAGTTGGCCCCACGGTAATGTGATCCTTCTAAGATCCTTGAGAGCATTGGACTAGTGGCATATCGACTTGCATTGCTTCCAACAGTGAAAGTCCATTATGTTTTCCATATTTCATTGCTTAAGAAGTATGTAAAGGATGTTGATCATGTTATTGATTGGTCTGTATTGTAGGTGGAGCAAGAAGGAGAGTTCCAGCCGAAGCCTCAATGCATATTGTAGTGGAAACATCTCATGCTCAGGAATAAAGCCATAGAGCAAATTAAAGTGCAGTGGAATCACTTTGGGCCTAAAGAAGCTACATGGGAGACGAAAGATCAGATGTGAGCTATGTATCCTTCATTGTTTGTCAGTTGAGGTAAAGAACTTTTGGTTTGATGTTGGTATATGTTTGGCATATGTTTTGCTGATGTTTTGGTATATGTATACATATGTAAATATCGACATGAGATAAGTTATAAAGCTCCAATAAGCGGTATAGGTGTCATGTTATTATGGTTGTTATATTGTCATGTTGTCATGATGTTTTTCTTTTGAGCAGGTCTTTCATTGTACATACTGCAATGAGCTAAGTTATAAAGATCCATGGGTAGTATGTTTGTTTTAACAACCTTGGTGAAGATTTCATGTAATAAAATTTAATAAAGGAAAAATAAGACCACGGTTAAGGGACACTTATTCCAAGCTGAATGTTGGGCAAAGATATCTTAGTGGGCATCACCAGATGTGTGTTTTGGCTAAGGAAAATTGGAAAAGGCTAAGGCAAAGGCATTAAAAAGGGAAAAAGGCATTTTGGTCACATTTATTTATGAAAATAAAGGAAATTAGGAGAAAAGTAAGGTGAAAGGTCAGAGGTTGCATGTGAGGAGGAAAATGAAGGGAAATAATGGAAAATTAAGAAAATAGAGGCCTCATTAATAAAAAGGCTTCTAAGGATCTGTTGGTAACCTTTTGTCAGTTCAAGTTTGGAGCTCTCTCATTCTTCTCTCTCTCTCTCTCACTCTTGGTCACTTAGATTTTTCTTGGAGCATTCTAGCTTTGGATCAAGGAAGGAAAAGCAAGCAAAAGGAAAGGAAGGAAATATAGCATCAAGGAAAGGAAAGCAAGACCAAGAAGCTTTAGCAGGGATACTTACAGGTAACCTTTTGCATGTGTGATTTCCTAGCTGGTTTGGACATGCATGAATTTGCATGTTGGTTTATGGTTTTCTTGCTGTCGGTGGGATGGTTTTGTTGGTTTATGATAGTGGTTTTCAGCCTAGCCTTGCCTTATTCTATATTCCATGGTATGTTGGGATGTTTATCTTAGTTTTGAGCTTTGGTATGTTGGATGGATTTCAGAATTCAGGGCGGAGGTGGTCTCAAGTTTCATTCCCAAAGGCCTAGGAATCCCTTAACTGGTTTTGGCGGGATACACAGTAAAGCCTGAGGGAGAAGTCTTGGTTTAGGGTCTAGTGATCCAGGTTTGGATTGCGTAAAGCCTGAGAGGCTGGTCTCAACTTAAGCATTACTGATCCAGGATTAGATTGCGAAAAAGCCTGAGAGATAAGGTGTTGACGGTGCTAGACCCACCAACATTCAGGGGATCTCTCCAGTATGAAGTACCAACTAGACCTCACACCGTTTGGTGTAGGAGTCCCATCCAGTATGAGGGCCCGATTTCCATTATCTTAAAGATATGTCTTAGCTCTTGCTTGTCAACACATGAGAGTGGTATACTTAGTCTTCAAACAATGAGGTTCGTGTGCCTGGTGAGTGCTAATTAGTGTAACTTGTGTCTAAGTTCTTTCATTGTAGAGGGAGAAGGAAAGAGTGAGTCTCAAGTCGAAAGCGAATAGTCCCAACTCTATTAGAGACACACAACAGAGTAGGACACACGCAACTTCTGGTGAAGTATTCCACACGGATGCGGCAATCACAAACACAAAGTGAACAGATAGCACGTACAACACCTGGTGGAATAGTCCACATCAGTGCAACGGTCGTTATCACAAGTTTACAAGAATGAATATGTCGAGTGTCTAACAGAATAGTCCACACGGGAGAGACAACATTAACAATTGATACAACACATTTCCAATAGAATATGCACTAAAACAACTGAAATAGTTCAACTATCTTAGTACAGGTTAAAGCAACATGCATTACAAGCATCCAAAGAATAGCCTTACAAACGAATACAATACGTGTGAAAATGTGCTAGCTTGTTAACAGGATTCTGAATTAAGCAAAATTTCTAAGACACATTCGTACACCATACATCACTAACCCCGATAGTGGGGCATTGGAGCCACTGCTCACTCCACAAAGAAAATACTACAGACTCTCAAGGCTGTGTGGGAGGATCCAAGGTGAAAACTCCTTTTCATGTAGAAATTAGCGGTATATATAGCCAAGGGTGAAATTGACCCTTGTGACTGTTTGACTTCCCTCATTGATGTTCGACTTACATGACTCTTTGACTTCATCTATGGGTCTTTTGGACTTCCATGTTACATTACATTGATTACACAGTTATGACCCAAAGTAGTGATGTGGCCGAGGCGACTCAGGACACAACTCAACATGACATTGCAGGTGTGTACATGCTGGCTGTGTTATTCGTGTCGAGTTGTTGTGCTACTGAGTGATGAGTGTGCCCTTCATGTACCATAGCTTCACCTCCACATGGCAGAGTTCACAGAGTCTTCAATGGTCTTGGTGTTCGCTTCATAGTTCATGCATGTGCATGTGTCTCCTTCTCTTGCTACTTGGTATGCTTCGTGTGTTCGTCCAACGATAAGAAAGTTTTCTAGCATGCACTCCTTGTTCACCCCGTTCATCATCACACCATGTCTTATCCATGTACCTATTTCTGTAATCACTCATGAAGAGATGACATCAAATCCAAAAATCCCCTAGTCTACCATGATGCATTGTCTTTCATTTCCGGGTGCAGGTAATCGGGAGAAAGGACAAGGCCCTAAAACATCATAGAGCACATTTCAAGCTGGGATGTAAGGCACTGGGGTATTGTCAGGAAAAATTAGGCAGAGGTCACTGAGAGGTTGGGTTGAGCATTTCGGGAAAACAATGACATCTGCGGAATTTGGCTCAACTGGGAGGTAGAACTACGTGATTTTTTCGACGAAGGCAGTGTGGGCAGTAGGAGGCACTGGCAGTGAAAACTGCGTAGATTTCTAGAGGAGGCCGAGAGCAGGCTGCATGAGCTTGCTGGCCCAAAATGCGCAGATATGGGAGGTAGTCATGCAAGACATGTATATGCAGTTTGCGAGTTGAGTGGGGTGTCATGCAACAGATGGATTGTCTAAGAGAACTACACAATTTTCAGGAGGAGTGGCAAGAAGGCCAATAGGGGGACTAACTGACAAAACTACACAATTTCTAGAGACAATGCAGCGATAGGCAGTGGGTGCCTATTCCTCATGTCTGCGCAATTTCTTCAGTCAGCAGAGGCAGGCATGCTAACAAATTTTATGCAATTTTTTGGAGGAGTGAAGCCCGGGGTTATTTCCCATTCAAATTCTCCAGTCGACCAATGGGAGGCTTGACAGATAGGATTGCGAGAATTGCAGATTGAGGTAACTTCTTGGGAAAATTTTGTATTGTTTTGGGTGATAGTCAGGAAAGTTGATTCTAGTATCATGAAGTGTAGAGTGCCTAGAGGTAGCCTCAATTTGTGCGCAATTATGGGCAATAGTGTTTGGTCACTGAGGGTTGAGATTGCACAGTGCAGTTGAGTGGAGGTCTGATTGATGGGGGGTGGTTCGGTCAACAGATCTTCAACAAACTGGTTAAGTGTGTAAGTGAGTGAACTCGTGTATACATTACCTTGCGAAGACACACTCAACATGACTCGACGACAAGACACCTCAAACCAACAAGACAACTTGTCTCAGTGCGATTAACTACGAGACTGTCTAATGGTGAAAGTGATAAGCGCGACACTTCAGATAGACCTTTGGACGATCGTGACAACACTTGCATGAAAATTCTTATAAAATCATGTGTGGGTGTGATAGATGTTTACATAGTGAACACAACTCATATACAAACCTTCAACATCACCAGATCAAGGTCGCAAGCATGACATATCAGTCAACATGCTAACGATGAAAGTTGGTCAAATAAGCAAAAAGGAAGCAAGACATGTAGAGGAAACACATGAAATGACTTTTGTGTTTGCGCACATGCATGTTACTAAAGGCATGTTGATATGACATTGACAAGCATTCGTACAAAATCAACTAAGAGGTGTACTTCGAAAGGTGTTCTTTACTTACCATACTTACCCTCGAGATGATCATGTATCCGATAGAGTTTTCATGCGGTCTTGACCTTTACCATCACTTACTCTCTTGTTCCTTCTCCTCAACTCCTTGGGAGTAACCTCAACATGTCACCTTTTCTTGTTGTCACTGAGATATAAATAAGCGCAGTTTCAGTGGGTGATGACTGTTGCTGGGATGAGGCTTGGGAGGCCCATCTATGTAGTTTTTGTATGCAATAAAGACTTGGCAGCTTGGACAACACTACACAGTTTTGAGGTACAGGAAACTGCTGCGGGATGGGGGTCCTAGGAGGACACCTCTGTGCAAATTTCTGAGTGAAATGCAACCCGAGCAACTGGGAGGAAATACTGTGTAGTTTCTAGAGGCAAGACACTGCTACGAGATGGGTTTCAGGAGGACACATCTGCGCAATTTCAGGTTGCAAGGCAAATTGAGAAGCTAAGGGACAAAACTGCGCATTTTTTTATGATAGTGGGTTTTGGCTGGGGGAAGGACATTGGAGGAAACCACTGCACAATTTTGGATGCCAATGGATGTTGGGGTCTCTGCGCACTATGGGGTTTCAATAGGTAAGGGAGTAAGCTTGATGGTTGCAGAAGAAAAGTGCACAGTTCCAAGAAGATGGATGAGGCTAGGTTTCTTGGGAAATGGCTAAGTGTGAGATCAATAACACAAATGTAAACAATGATAAGAATTTACTGTGATCGCACACGAACACTTAGTGATGCAACATAAACCATCCAAAATGTATAAAACATACTCTTCTTGATGAAACAACCTTTGTGACAAGAGTGCGGGCATTGAGTGTGAAACAAGTCTATGTGATGATAATAACTCATGTGTGCATGCTTTCCCTTGAAGCAAAACAACATTCCCTTTGCATGACAAACACAAACCTTATGCCCAAAGATGACAAATGTTGCATAAGGATGAGAACATGACCAACTCTTCATACCAAGGAGGGGAAGCTTGAGATCATCAACTTACCAATAAGTGACCAAGGACGATTGATTGCAGGATCTAAGTTAGGCTCCGAAATTTTCATGTGAGCCAAAATTTTGGAGGGTGGTTGTAGCCTCTACAACATTGGCGACACATTGGTAGAACTACAATTGTCTGTATGGACCTTGTTTCTTGAAAAGCAAGTCTAACCTTTCCGGAATTATTGTTCGATTCTTTGATCGTGAGGGCTTCAACACTAGCTTGTGTGAAAGATGTAATCCATACCATTCTCATGATCAGAAAACACACATTCCAAGCCAAGTCAACTTAGTTTTTTTGATTGGGGATGAGAGGTATATTGATGCACAAGAAATATAGCTATCAGAGTTTAAGTTTCGTCTCTGGTGTTGCTCCGCTGCCAACAGGCTTGGACAGTACCCCGATAGAGTCACGCAGGATCACAAGCATCACTCCACTACCAGTGAGCCTAGTCAGTACCCCGGCGGAGTTACTTGCATCACCTCTCTATGCAGGAAGCCTTTCTCTTATTTTTTTCTTATTTATTTTTTCATTTTTTCAAAGAACTGTGCATAGGCACTTATTTATTTCAGAGGCGAAAGAGGGATCCCGAATTATTGAGAGAAGAAGAGGTTGTTCCTTCATAGAAGTATGTTATATATACCTCTGACATACTTGTTAAGGTTTTTCCCCTCGCTTTACTCTACTTGACTGAGCTGACAAGGGTTAACCCAAAAGAACTGATTAGAGTAGGCAGTATTAGTTACTAGTGCAAGCATTGTATTTTCACTAAGACTCACTCTGAACATAACGTATTTTCCATCAAGGCATCATCGACTGGAGTCAAAAATCTTTTCATAAAGAGAGAGGAGAATAGATAACTAGATGTTGATATCTGTACAAGTCCTATTAGATTTTCTCGGCTTGTCTCGAGAGCCAAACACGGTTTCATGTAAGGCTAATGTACGGACACGAGCAAGCAAAGAAAGCAAAAAGAAAAAAACAAAAGTAAAGCAAAAAAAAAACAAGTAAGCAAAGAAAGAAATCAAGCAAGAAAACAAGATCAAGTCAGCAAGAAAACGTACATGCAAACCAAAAAGAAAACCAAAGTAAGAAGCAAAGACTGCTCCTACTCCTACACTAAACAATGGATGGGCCTACTCACGTGAAATGATACTTCCAATGCAGCCACTGACGCATTGGCTAGCCCATGCTGGTGAAGGAATGAAAAATATGCATGTAAATCAGTGAACAAGAAATATTGATCAGCGAAGACTAACATGCTCTGAGTTCTAAAACATACATAGAAAAGAAAAGAGCGAATGCACAAGATATACATTCTACAGACTTAACATGGTGTTGTGACACACTGTGTGTAGATGATAAGTATGCACACTCTCTTGACTGTGACAGACAAACAAACATGAGAAAGAGAGACAACTTATGCCTTGCAAGTGTTCTCACTGTGTATGATTCCTCCAATGCATGAGCAATGGGATCATGTGATTTAGGTGGAGGAAGAAAAATATGTGTATTGGATTGATCTTCAATACAAACAGATGAGTGATGAGGAGCCTTGGGTGTTTCAAAAATTTTCTGATTAGAAGTGGAACTAACCTTCGGACAACAAGGGCCTGAAATAACCATTAGCTTAGGTTAAAGTGCCTTGACAACCTGTGGGGTTTCCACTTTGTCAAAAGATAGATCGTCAGAGACTGGTGGCTGGAATATTAACAGTGAGTGAATCAACATCGTGATCCAATGAAGAAGTACATAGGTCATGACAGCAACGATCAGAAAATTTGGGATGTTCGTTGGCATCCTCATGATTTGATGAATCATGTAGAGGGGTTGATGAGAAACAAGGAAGTTCACCCTCTGTTTTTTCCAAAATGACAGATGACAAATGGGATGGATTTTTAGAGGAGGATGTGTCCTCTCTGCAATGTAATCATAGGCTAACATCGGGTGTGTCTTGTGAATGATCAAAAGTAGAAACATCTGGAGATGAGTTTTCACAGGGAAAATCAAAAGTGGCAGAATCACAAGAGATGTCAGGATAGAGAGGATGACGCGCAGATGGAAGGCAATCATCCTTCACTATAGGTTCTTCTTCATATTCCTGCACACACTCATCATGAATGATAGCACAGGTTGGATACACAACACCAACTCTGTCGACAACTTGATCCTCGTTCACAACAAGTGTGGAGTCCATAACAAAATAACACAAGATAGTACAATCCAGAGGATCAATGGAATGCGTGGATGGAGGTTGAGGGAATGAATCCATGTGACAACCAGCAGGCTTGCAAGCCAAATCTGCATAGACATTGAGAGCAAGTGGGGTGGTAGGATGTTATAGTTCAACAGATGGCATGCACCTTCTTCCACCTCGCAATGTGGAGCTAGAGCTATTTGATGAGAAGAAGACGAATAGTCACTTGTGAAGTGACCTCATCCGTCTTAGATTTGGAAAATCTAACACCAAGGCATGCTGGGAGGGGTTCAAATGATTCCAAGAATTGTGGATTTTTGGAGATGTAAAGAAGATAGTTAAATCTTCCATCAAGGAATTCCCAATCAGTTTCATCTTCAGGAAATCATACGCAAGATTACAAAAGCGTGTGTGAAATTTCTCAACGGATTCATCAGGTTCTTTCTGCAATTCATAAATTTCTTTATTGAGTGCTTTACATTCAAAATTATGGAAAGCATGGTAAATCTCTACAATCAACTGAGTGAGAGAGTGAATAGATTTCTCGGGAAGTGTGGCACACCATAGCAGTGGGTGCCCTTGAAGCATGTATGTGAACAACGAGCAGGTGTAATCTTCATGGATTTTATACTTGTGACATGTAACTATTAAGGCCATTCTGTGTTAAAGCTAGGCCATTCCGCCTTCACCTTCATATGTGTGCTATGACAAGGAATTCCAGAGCTCCTCTGAGATTTCAAAGTCATTTCCATGGGACATACACTGTAGAGGAAGAATTAAGTAGTTAGTCATAATAAGCATGCGAAGATTCAAAACAAATTGTGAGGACTCACCTTTTCATCTAGCCCTCCTTCTAGCGCCAGAAATTTTGACAGTGCTAGACCCGCCAACATTCAGGGGATATCCCCGGTATGAAGTCTCAACTAGACCTCACACCGTATGGTTTAGAAATCCCATCTGGTATGATGGCCCGGTTTCCATTATCTTAAAGATATGCCTTAGCTCTTTCTTGTCAGCACATGAGAGTGGTATACTTAGTCTTCAAACAGCGAGGTTCGTGTGCCTGGTGAGTGCTTAGTGTAACTTCTGTCTAAGTTCTTTCACTACAGAGGAAGAAGGTGAGAGTGAGTCTCAAGTCAAAATGGAATAGTCCCAACTCTGCTAGAGACACACAACATAGCAAGACATGTGCAACTTTCGACGGAGTAGTCCACACGGATGTGGCAGTCACAAACATAAAAGTGACCAAATAGCACGTACACCACCCAACGAAATAGTCCACACAAGTGCGACGATCATTATAACAAGTTTACAAGAATGAATTTGTCGAGTGCCCGACAGAATATTCCACACGGGCGAGACAAAATTAACAACTGATACAACACATTTCCAATAGAATATGCACTAAAACAACCAAAATAGTTCAACTATCTTAGTACAAGTTAAAGCAACATTCATTACAAGCATCCAAAGAATAGTCTTACAAACGAATACAATTTATGTGTGAAAATGTGCTAGCCTGTTAACAGGCTTCTGAATTAAGCGAAAGTTCCAAGACACATATGAACACCATACATCACTAACCCCGATAGTGGGGCGTTGGAGCCACTGCTCACTCCTTAAAGAAAAGACTACAGAATCTCAAGGCTATGTGGGAGGAGCCAAGGTGAAAAGTCCTCTACATGTAGAAATGAGGGGTATATGTAGCCAAGGGTGAAATTGACCCTTGTGATTGTTCGGCTTCCCTCATGGTTGTTCGACTTACATTACTCTTCGACTTACATGACTCTTTGACTTCATCCATGGGTCTCTTGGACTTCCATGTTACATTACATTGATTGCACAGTTATGACCCAAAGTAGTGATGTGGCCGAGGTGACTCATGACGCTGCAGGTATGCACATGCTGGTTGTGCTGTTCATGTCGAGCTATTGTGCTACTGAGTGATGAGTGTGCCCGTGATGTACCGTAGCTTCACCTCCACATGGAAGAGTGTGCAGAGTCTTCAATGGTCTTGGTGTTCGCTTGATAGGTCATGCATGAGCATGTGTCTCCTCCACTTGCTACTTGGTATGCTTCGTGTGTTCGTCCAACCACAAGCAAGTCTTCTAGCATGTGCTCCTTGTTCATCATGTTCGTCATTGCGCCGTGTCTCATTCATGTACCTGTTTCTGTTATCACTCATGACGAGATGACATCAAATATAGGAATCCCCTAGTCTACCATGATGCATTGTCTTTCGTTTTCGGGTGAAGGTGACTGGGAGAAAGGACAAGGCTTTGAGACAACCCAGAGAACATTTTAGGCCAGGATGCAAGGCTCTGGGGCACTATCGGGAAAAATTGCGCAGAGATCACTAAGAGGTTGGGATGAGAATTCTGGGATAGCAGTGACATCTACGGGACCTGGCTTAGCTGGGAGGCAGAACTGTGCAATTTTTCTGGGGAAGGCAGTGCGGGCAGCAAGAGGCACTAGAAGTGAAAACTGCTCAGATTTCCAGAGGAGGTCAGGAGCGGGAGCTTGCTAGCCAAAACTGCACAAATCTGGGAGGCAGTCATGCAGGACATGTCTGCGTAATTTCCAGGCTGAGCGGGGTGTCGGGAAGCAGATGGACTGTCCAAGAAAACAACACAATTTCCAAGAGGAGTGGAAAGCAGGCCGACAGGGAGACTGATTGACAAAACTGCACAATTTCTAGAGACAGTGCAGTGACAGGCAGTGGATTCTTGTCCCTCATTTCTGTGCAATTTCTTTAGTCATTGGAGGCAGGCATGCTAACATCTTCTGCACAATTTTTGGGAGGATTGAAGCCCGAGGTTACTACCCAATCAAATTCTCCGGTTGACGAACGAGAGGCTTGATGGATAGGCTTGCAGGAAGCATAGATTGAGATAGCTTCTTGGGAAACTTCTATATTGTTCTGGGTGACAGTCAGCCAGGTTAATTCTAGGATCGCACATGGTGGAATTCCTGGAGGCAGCCTCAAGCTGTGCGCAATTTTGGGCAACAATGCTTGGTCACTGAGGGATGAGATTGCACAGTGCAGCTCAGTGGAGGTTCGACTAATGATGGGTGGTTCGGTCGACAGATCTTCGACAAAATGGTTAAGAGTGTGAGCGAGTGAACTCATGTATACATGACCCTGCGAACACACACTCAACATGACTCATTGACAAGACACCTCATGTAGGTTTTAACCCCGTACAGAAATTACCTGCATATGAATTCTAACACACAGAAAATAAACAATGCGAGAGCATAACACATAAAACACATATACACAGAGATTTTCCCTTGGATCCCAAAACCGGGACTACCAACTTGATTTTTCATTATGTTCCTTTCAATGTTACAATACACATTTATACATGCCGAATCATCCAATACCATGGACTGAAAACCATCACATCCAAAACCATGGACTGAAAACCATTGCATCCAAAACCATGTGCAAAAAATCATGCACAAAACCATAGGTAGGTCTGCCCAACATAATATAGGGTCCAAAAACAAAATTTTCTGGGGTGTTGCCCCGGTCATAGAGTGGGGTTACCTGCACTCCTCAAACCCCCTGTGACCCCCCCGCTACACAATCGGCGCAACGAAGGGGGGGATCCACCCCCCTTCTAACCCCCTGGTTAACTATGTCGGCGAGTTGTGGAAATAATATAACACAACCCAACATTCTCCCACTTGTTGTTTTCTTTCCACAGGGGGCCACATGAGAGCTTAGTCATTTATCCAGCCCTACAATGCCCATTGTTTCTCTACACCAAGAGAACTTATTAGAGCTCACAGATTTTGTCAATGCATCTGCAGTATTCTTCAAAGTGTCCACCTTTACCAGCAACACCTTTTTGTCTTCTATCATATCCCTCACAAAGTGATACTGAACATCAATGTGCTTTGTCTTTGAATGATATGCAAGGTTCTTTGCCAAGAAAAATTCACTTTGGCCGTCACAGTCTATCTTTATAGCTCCCTGTACTAACCCGATACTTGAACACAATCTCTGTAACCAAACTGCTTCCTTGCTTGCATGAGTGGCTTCCATGTATTCTGCCTCTGTAATTGATAGTGCCACTACAGATTGTTTCTTACTCATCCAACTGACTGCACCTCCAAATAGGTTAAACACATACCCACTTGCAGATCTTCTCTGATCCATATGTCCAGCTCAGTCTGCATCAACAAAGCCACGAATATCCAACACTCTGTCCAATCCTAGTCTTCTTTGGTAGCACAAACCATAATCACTAGTGCCACACAAATACATGAAAACCCGCTTCACTGTTGTCCAGTGCTCCTTCCCTGGTTTTGACATAAACCTGCTCAATACTCCCACTGCATGTGCAATGTCTGATCTAGTACAGTCCATCACATACATCAGGCTACTGAATGCAGTTGCATATGGAACACGGGACATGTCCTCTTCCTCTTCTTGTGTCTTGGGACACTGTTCAACACATAACTTTACACCTACAGGAATAGGAACCTTCACCGATTTACTATCTTGCATATTAAACCTCTGCAATATTGTCTCGACATACTTCCGTTGGTTTAACCAGAGCTTCCTCTTTGTCCGATCTCTTTTAATTTCCATGCCCAAAATATAGTTTGCAGCACCAAGATCTTTCATGTCGAATTTGGAGGACAAACGGGTCTTCAAATCCTAGATAATTTCTTTGTCATTTCCAACCAGCAACATATCATCCACATACAAGAATAGATAAATAACATGGTCACCAATTAATTTAAAATACACACAGTTATCTGCTTTGCTTCTGGTGAAGCCAAGTCCCCATATAAATGTATCAAATTTCTGATACCACATCCTTGGTGACTGTTTTAACCCATACAAAGACTTCTTTAACTTGCATACCAGTTCTTTCTTACCCTTCACTGCAAAACCTTCAGGTTGCTTCATGTAGATCTCCTCTTCCAGATCCCCATGAAGAAATGTTGTCTTCACATCCATCTGTTCTACCTCAAAATCAAAAAGCAGCAGCAACAGATAGAAGTAATCTAATAGAAGCTACCTTGGCAACAAGAGAAAAAATATCACCAAAATCAATTCCCAACACCTGGGAATAACCTTTTGCTACTAACTGAGCTTTGTATTTCTCCACCTTTCCTTCTGCATTTGTCTTCTTCTTGAACACCCATTTGCTTCCAATGGGTTTCCTTCCAGCCGACAACTCCACTAGATCCCAAGCCTCATTTTTGTGCAAAGATGCCATTTCATCAACCATGGCCTCTTTTCAGAGTTTTCCATCCTTTGAATCTACTTCTTCCTTCACAATTCTGGGATCATCGTCAGTAATAGGTAAAGAAAAATTTGAACAAAAATCAGATGGACTATATCTTTCTAGCTACCTTCTTTCTCGAACTGATCTTCTCACATCCAGAGTTTGTGGCTCTTCATCTTCTGATTCCTCCTCTGTTGTAGAGTCTAATTTTTCCTCCTTAAGCTCAAACTCTATCTTCTCAGGTTCCTTTGGTTGGACTTCATGTTTAATAACATATTTTACTTCTCTGAACACCACATATCAGCTGTACACAACCTTCCTTGTTACTGGGTTCCAAAGCTTATAACCCTTTAAACTATCCTTATACCCAATAAAGATGCACTTTTCAGATTTACTATCCAACTTAGTTTGTTCCTCCTTTGGAACATGTACATATGCATCACATCCAAATACCTTCAGATGTGAAAGAGAAGGTTTCTTACCAATCCATACCTCTTGTGGAGTCTTATCCTCCAACATTGATGAAGGTGATATATTGACCACGTAACATGCTGTCTCCACTGCCTCTACCCAGAATTCCTGTCCTAACACGACACCACTGAGCATGCTTCTTTCCCTTTCCATCAACGTCTTGTTCATTCTTTCTGCAGCTCCTTTTTTCTCAGGTGTGTATGGAGTAGTCTTCTGCCGTGCTATACCACACTTCTTACAGAATTCTTCAAATTCCTTACTGCAAAACTCTCCACTGTTATCTATCCTCAACACCTTTATCTTCTTCTCTGTCTGGATTTCCACCAGAGCCTTAAATTCTTTAAACCTATCAAAGGCTTTAGATTTCTTCTGAAGGAAATATATCCATGTATTCCTTGAGAAGTCATCTATAAATGATACATAGTACACAGACTTACCTAGTGATGGAACCTTCACAGGTCCAAACACATCACTGTGCACAAGTTCTAATATATGTTTCGCCCTCTTACCACCAGAGGGGAAACTCACCCGATTCTGCTTCCCATATACACGATTTTCACAGAAATCAAAATCCAAAGAGTTAATACTCATACCTTTACCCTGAAGTATTCGAAGGCCCTTCTCTCCAATATGTCCAAGCCTTTGAGGCCACAACATGGTCTTCTCTCCAGAGACCACTAGATTTTCTGCTCCACTTTCAGGAACAACAAAACTGTTGCACCCATCAATAACAATGCTACCTTGCAGCTTGTACATAGTTCCAATCCGAACTCCCCGCATCAATACCAGTGCTCCCCAAACCATTTTGCAAGTATCCTTCTCGAACACTGTTTTTACACCTGCATCATCCAACTTGCTTACAGAAATTAGATTTCTGGCCAATGCAGGAATATGCAGAACACCTGAAAGTGTTCTAACCCTCCCACCTTGCAACTTCAACTTTACTTTTCCGTGACCAATGATTCTAGCCTTCCTATTATCCCCCAAGAAGACATCACCACCATCATATTTCTCATACTCGCAGAAGAACTCTCTATGGAGAGTGAAGTGAAAGGATGCACTTGAGTCAATCAACCATGCCTGATGATCTAAATGTGTACTTGAAGAAGCCAAGTACACATCCCCACCTTCATCGAGGTGGTTTTCCCCTCTGCAGAAGGAGCATCATTAGATCCCTTTCCTTTATCAGGAGCTTTAGATTTACAGTCCCTTTTGTAGTGCCCTTCCTTTCCGCATTTCCAGCACAGCACCTTTACAGGTTTTCCTGGATATTTAGATCTCCCTCTAGATTTAGATCTCCCACTTGATGACTTATTTTTGTTTCTGTTCTGGGACCGTCCTCGTACAGGCAAGGCATCACCATTCTGGTTCTCCATATTTTTCCATCTCATCTCCTCCGTCAGCAAGGATGAGACTATTTCATCAAACTGCAAGGCAATTGTATTGCTACGTATTGCAATAACTAGACTATCCCACGAATCTAGTAGAGAACACAACAAACTGATGCACTTATCTTCATCTGAAATTTTAATATCAACAAATAATAACTGACTTACCACAGTATTAAATGCGTTTAGATGCTTTGTCACCAAGTCTCCATCTTTCATTCTCACATTATACAAATTTTTCCGTAGGAACAATTTATTCACCAGAGATTTAGATTGGTACAAAGTCCCTAACTTATTCCACAAAGCCTTTACCGTAGCTTCCCCTGATACATTCAACAATACTGAATCTGAGACACACAATCATATTGTTCTCTTTGCCTTCTGATCCAACTTCTTCCATTCTTCATCGGACACTCACATTGGTTTAGTACTTGGATCTACCGCGATCCACTGATCTTTATCCACCAACAGATCCTCCATCTTGAGTTTCCACAACTCAAAACTCTGACCATTAAATCTCTCGATCTCTATCTTTCCACTGCTCGCCATCTTCTTTCATCACCAGAATCGATCTCACATATCTCCCACTGAACAGGGTCTACCATAGGCCCAAGCAAAACCCCTCAGCAACAAAAGTGTCCCCTTGAAGCCAAAATAGCTTCGATGCCAAATGTAGGTTTTAACCCCGTACATAAATTACCTGCATATGAATTCTAACACATAGAAAATAAACAATGTGAGAGAATAACACATAAAACACATATACATAGATATTTTCCCCCGGATCCCAAAACCGGGACTACCAGATTGATTTTTCATTATGTTCCTTTCAATACATATTTATATATACCGAAGCATCCAATACCATGGACCGAAAACCATCGAGTCCAAAACCATGGATCAAAAACCATCGCGTCAAAAACCATGGATCGAAAACCATCGCGTCCAAAACCATGGATCGAAAACCATCGCGTCCAAAACCATGTGCGAAAAATCATGCACAAAACCATAAGTAGGTCTGCCTAACCTAATATAGGGTCCAAAAACAAAATTTTCTGGGGCGCTGCCCCGGACCCCATAGAGTGGGGTTACCTGCACCCCTCAAACCCCCTGTGACCCCCCCCCGCTACGTAATCGGCGCAACAAAGGGGGGGCTCTGCCCCCCTTCTAACCCCTCGGTTAACTACGTCAGCTAGTCATGGAAAGAATATAACACAACCGAACACCTCAAACCAACAAGACAACCTGTCTCACTGTGATTGACTGCAAGACTATTTAATGGTGAAAGAGACAAGTGCGACTCTTCGGATAGACCTTCGGATGATCGTGATGACACTTGCACGACAGTTCTTACAACATTGTGTGTGCGTGTGACAGATGTTTACATAGCAAACAAAACTCATACGCAAACCTTCAACATCACCAGAATAAGGTCGGAAGCATGACATAGCAATCAACATGCTGAAGATGACAGTTGGTCAAACAAGCAAAAAGGAAGCAATACATGTAGAGGAAACACATGAAATGAGTTTTGTGTTTGTGCACCTGCATGTTACTGAAGGCATGATGATATGACACTGACAAGAAGTCCTACAAAATCAACTAAGAGGTTTTCTTCAAAAGGTAATCTTTACTTACCATACTTATCCTCGAGATGATCATGCATCTGACAGAGTTTGCATGTCATCCTAACCTTTACCATCACTTAGTCTCTCGTTCCTTCTCCTCAACTCCTTGGGAGTATCCTCAACATGTCACCTTTTCTTGTTGTCACTGAGATATAGATCAACGCAATTTCAGCGGGTAGTGACTGTTGTCAGGATGAGGCCCTGGGAGGCCCATTTGCATAGTTTTTGTATTCAAGACAAATAGGGCAGCTTGGACAACACTGCATAGTTTTGAGGTATAAGACACTGCTATGGGATGGGGGTCCTGGGAGGACACCTCTGTGCAATTTCTGAGTGCAATGCAACCCGGGTAGATGGGAGGAAATATTGTGTAGTTTCTGGATGCAAGACACTGCTGCGAGATGGGTTTCAGGAGGACACATTTGCACAGTTTTATGTTGCAAGGCAGATTGATAAGTTAAGGGACAATATTGACCATTTTCTGATGATAGTGGGTTTTGGCTGGGGGAAGGAAACTCGAGGAAACCATTGCACAATTTTGGATTCCAAGGGATGTTGGGGTCTCTATGCATTGCGGGGTTTCAGTAGGTAAGGGAGGAATCTTGATGGTTGCAAAAGCAAAGTGCGCAGTTCTGGGAATTTGGATGAGGCTAGGTTTGTTGGGAAATGGCTAAGTGCGAGATCAGTGACACAAATGTAAACAATGATAAGACTTGATTGTGATCGCACACAAACACTTAGTGATGCAACATAGACCATCCAAAATGTATAAAACATACTCTTCTTGATGCAACAACCTTCATGACAAGAGTGCATGCAGTGAGTGTGAAACATGTCTATGTGATGATAATAACTCATGCGAGCATGCTTTCCCTTGAAGCAAAAGAAACATTCCCTTTGCACGACAAACAAAAACCCTTATGCCCCAAGATGACAGATGCTACATAAATACGAGAACATGAAAAACTCTTAATATCAAGGAGGGGGAGCTTGATATCATTAGCTTATTAGCAAGTGACCAAGGACGATCAATCACAGGATCCAAGGTAGGCTTCGAAATTCGCATGCGAGCCAAAATTTTGGAGGGTGCTTGTAGCCGCTACAACACAAGGATACAGAAAATTACTCAAGGATAGTGATGGATTTCGAATGGCATTCCAAGTTCGGTTCAATTGTGATCAAAGTATTGGTTTTGGTGTCATCACGGTTTAATGAGGGTTGAGGTGGTTTAACTTCTAGATTCCCTTGGTTTTTAATGGATTGGTTGTTGTATTATATCCCACATTCATGCTTGGAATATGGCACATGGGTGACTGGCTAAAAGAGAGATTTGGTTCAACCATCTCTATGGTTGGGTGGTACGTGGAAGTCTAAAAAATGGTCGGATTTGCCTATGATTAATAAAAGATAAGTTCTCTTACTTTTACACTAGTTTATATGTGGATTTAATGACTGACATATCTCTTATATTTATATGGTTTTACGTTGGTTATAAGTATGGTTAAATGAATAGTTCATGTCATGGTTATTTCATGTAATTACTTGTAATTGTTGAATGGATGGATGCAAGACCTAATTGATGATCTAATAGTTCAATGGAGAAGGAGGTGATCCTTCTAGTTATGTTTCATAAGTTCTTTCAGTCATTTATGCTCTGTCTTGTATCCTAGACCTATAGGTTGCATTGATGCCAAGTGTTTGATGGAATGTCAGTCCTAGTTGGGGATGCTCAAGCCTAGTCCCGAGGTTGATTTTTTATTTGTTTATATTTCCATCATGTCTTTGATGGATTCTGAAGGTTATAACAAATTCTGGGTAGAGTCCAGGATTTTGGGCTAGAAAAGTGGCTCAAATCTCAGGGATGCTGGCACAGGTACGCTGGAAAAAGTCCATGGATGTTGGCACAGGTATGCTGGAAAAATTCCAGGGATGTTGGCACAGGTATGCTGGAAAAAGTCCAGGGATGTTGGCACACAGGCTTGTGAGAGTAACTTTGGCTTCTGGTCATTGTATTTCCTATAGCATGAAGTGACCAGGGGTTAAAAGGCTCAAATCATCGATGGGACTCAGGGACAGGATGTTTGACTGGATCACAAGTCTTTTGAGGGTGTTTTTTTTCTGATGTGGAGGGGTTTGTTTAAGGTGTTCCATCGATTCCATTTCCTTAAGGTCACCAAGGAAGTTGAATCCCTTATAGTAGCCTCTCTCGTCAAATGTTTACCACAGCTTGTCGGTTGCTTGGGTAGAACTGGGAGGAGGAGGTGTTATAATGTGGTTGAAGAGAAGGCAATGGGTGGTTGCCCAGTTTGGCAACCAGTTCAGTGTGTGTACGGAAAGAAAAAATAGCAAAGTTAGAAGAAAAGGACCGCTCAAACGATAAGTATCAACATTTTATTTCTTTTTTAATTATCCATGTGAGCTATGACTCTAATTTATGATGGTTACATGTGATTTATGATGGTTGTGTTTTGATCTAATTGGATGTGATATGTTTATACATGATGATTTGATCAAAGAGATAGTTTGACTTGTTGTGACAGGAAGTAAACAAAATTGCAAGTGTACCTTATCGACGAGCTACCAAAGAGGTATGATTCAAATATATTTAAATTTATTTTGAATTTAATGGAAATTATGTTCTTGTTAAAGTAGAGCATGACTGAAAATGTCCAGTTTGGGTGGTTGAAATTCGCAATTTGGGTGGTTGAAATTGACTACAAGAATTAGCAACAATAACAAAATGAATTGGAACAGGCAGTAGTATGTTGGTAAAGCACTTTAGGAGTGGTGCCATTGTGGGACACTAGAATTCAATAATGTCCATTGATTTCCATGAGCATGCTATGACTGTTATGATGCTTTTGAGGTAGGGATATGCCCTTGTTTTTGGACTTTCAATGAGAGGAAACCTTGCCAAGGGATGGATTGCGAAAGGGATTGTGTAGCAGAGAAGGGGATGCCAACGAAACTTGGAATGTGTGTGATTGCATGAAAGGGGGTGAATGGATTTCCCAAGGGACTATGTAGCAAATATGGGAGGGATGGGGAATGAATTTGTTTTGGTCGTTAGCATTTCCATATGGAAACAAAAACAGATTGGGAGTCTGCCCTGGAAGGATGAGATGGTAACTATTCACTGAGAGAACAAGTAGCACAAGGATTGTAGTGTTGGAAATTGGACATAGGTTTGAATTTGACAGTGGATTCTGGATTTATTGGGAAGGAGGTGAATCTTGGTACTGCTTCTGAGGGTGGAGGTGTGAGCCTCTAGATTCCCTTGTTGATAGATGCGGGCACCATATCCTTTTATTTGTTGGTTAGAGAAAATATGCATATGTATATGCACATACTATTATAAATATTATATCATGCTATATTTATAAAGCTCCATAGATAATATTTTTATTTGCTGGTTAGAGCAAATGTGCATAAGTACATGTGGTTTTTATTGTAAACACTGTAATGAGTTATGTTATAAAGCTCTAGTAAGTGGTATGCTTGTGATTTTTTCAGCAGTTGGTTATTGTAAATACTGAAACAAGCTGGGTTATAAAGCTCCATAGGCAGTATGTTTTGATTTTATTGGTTTTCTGGTCATATGTGTCATAGAACACTGAGGATGGTGTTCCCCCAAGGGGGAAAGGTTTGTAACAAGGCCCGGTTGATTTTCCATGTAAAAAAAATATAGGACCAAAGTCATGGGACATGTATTCCAAGTTAAATGGTGGGAAAAACATCCTAGTGGGTGTCACTTTCGGTCTATTTATGGCTATGAAAATTGGCAAAGGCATTGGGGAAGGAAAAGAGGCATTAATTGGCATTTTATTTATGAAATAAAAGAAAATAGGAGAAAAGGGAGATGAAAGGCCACAAATTTTCATGAGAGGGAAATTGAATGAAAAATGAAGGAAAATGGAGAAAATAGAGGCCTCAATGATAAAAATGCTTAGGAGGACCAGTTCATGGTTTTTTCTGGTTAGCCTTTTGACAATTTTCGGTGGAGCTATCTTCTGTTTTATCTCTCTTTCATACTATTGCACACTTAGAGTATTATTGGAGCATTCTTGGAGCATTTTTGCATACATTGGATTTGGAGAAAGAAGGCAAAGGAAAGCACAAGGGAATAGGTGGATCAAAAACTATAGTTGGATTGATTTGCAGGTAATAGGTTGCATGTGTGATTTCATTGTTGATCTATGGATGCATGGTATATGCATGTGATTTTATGGTTATGTTTTGTCATTGGCATGGAGACTTGCCTAGATTGACAGTGGTTTTAGCCTTGCCTTTCCATTTCCTGGATAACCATGGTGTTGTGGGTTTTTCCACTTGATTGTTTTCTAGTTGGTGTTCATAATTACTTATGGCTGTGGGTTGGAACAAACACTCTAGAAGCCTTGGAATAACTGGGGTTGAGTTACTAGTCCTGGAGCCTAGGTTGGGACAAATGCTATGGAGCCATTGGTGGGTTGAATTAATAGTCCCTAGAGCTGGGTTGAACAAATTATTTGGAGCCATAAAGGGTTGTGGGTTGAGTTACTAGTTCCTGGAGCCCTAGACAACTTAGGTAGAGACCGATCTAGTTGGTGTTAGTGTTGTCAGATCGTGAGGTGGAATCACTGGTCAAGGGTTGAGGTGGTTTGGCCTCTTGAAGCCCTAGTTTGGTTTTTTTTTGTTTATTCCATGAGATCCCAAATTCATGCTTGGAATATGGTGCGGGGGTGATTGGATGAAATAGATATTTGGTTCAACCCAATCTATGGTCAGGTGGTACGTGGAAGTCCCTGAATTAGTTGGTATTTTCATATGTTAATAAGAGGTATTTTCTATCGTGATCTATGAGCGTATGTATTGATTATGATAGTGATATTATGGTTGAGTTTCCAGGGTTATATGATGGTTATTTGCTGATTTATATGTTGGTTATATGATGTATATTATCTATGGTTCTTGACATGTTTGATGAATATATGAATGGTTGACGGATGCATGGACTAACAAGTGTTATTGAAGTTATCTAGAGAGGGTTTAGAGCCTTATCGATGATTCTTAGTTGAAGATTATGAGTTTATGATCAAATATGCATTCATGACATGTAGTTTACATGTTTTCCATGTGTGTGACAAAATGTATATTATGTTCTAGGCAGTCTAGGTTAAGTTATGCCTTCAAGTTGGTATGTTTAGCCTTTTTTTCATGTCATTAATGATAAGAGAAGTCTTAGGCAGTGGTCTGGAGGTTGACCTGAAATTGTGGCTCAAATATCGAGACCACAACCTCTTAACTGAGTAATTTAGGTCACAACTACACTCAGGTAGTGTTGTGTGTGCGATTGGAGGCCTTTTCATGAATGCAGTTGGGGGTTAATTTGTGAGAAATGCAGCGCCAACTCATGGTTTGGTCACCTGGGGTGCTCCTTTGGCCCCTGAGTGTCTTGTAGCTTTGAGGGATGAGGTGAGTTGTTAGTTTGTGGTAAATTTGTTGGCCTCGCTTCCTTAACTAGAGCTAGGAGGTTGGGTCATGTCATATTGACTATTCATCTCATGTTTACCCTAGCGGGCCGATGAAATTGGGTAAATGTGGGAGGGGTGGTTACAAGGGGCTTCTTACTGGTGTCGATTTCTTCTATGGGGTGTGACTTTCTTGAAACCCTTTGCATGTTTTTGTTGTGACTTCTCTCGGGGGATTTCCTTCTTATTATTAGGGAAATATCTGAAAATGGCCATATTCATGACATCTTCAACAGTGGAATGAGACATGCTCATAATCTAGAGTTTTCTACTGGATTTTTTCATGATGGTAGATGTCTATGGAGGTTGGTAGGGGTTCCAAAATATTCATATAAATGCATATGTGAGAATATGATGTGTATCTACATCTCGCGGTCACCTCTAAGAATCATATAAAAGTACCTATTATATTTATGATCACTTCTAGGACTTCCTCATTCCATAAATCTATATAGAGTGAAGATTTGAACCCATATGGGGGTTGCAAGAAGTCCTCATTTTCTGGGTTGTATCTCTCTCTCCAAAAGCACATATATAGGCCTACATTGTTGAAGAGCTACGGGATGTTTTAAAAAATGCTCATTTTGTATTCCAAGTAATTGAAAATTACTATAAAAAACCCCTTAGACCCTAGCTCTACGTCTATTTGTCCTTTGGAATTCCATTTTTTTGGAACCAACTGATAAAGGTTCTTTCTATTGGCCACATGCCTACAAATTTACAAATCAAGGTGTGGTCTTTTATGTATTGGATGTATTTTTTTAATATTCCTGATCAAACCTCAAATTAGGGGTCTTTCACTGCCTTTGGTAAGCATCTTCCCTTATATATATTTTTCTAGTAGGCTCCCATAAGGGCCTTTGCCTTTCCTCCCAAATTTGGGTTTGCGACTTGACCATTAGAGGTCGATGGTGAGTGAGGAGGTGCTATGAAAAAAGGCCCATGTGTCTTGATATCTCTAGATACAATATTTTTGTAGGAGAAGATAATGCCCCCAGATGGATGAACCATAGTGGCACTCAACTATATCCTAGCCTACGAAAAAATCCTAGAAAAAAATAATCAAAGAAAGATGAAAAAACCTTAATATAAATTTTATATTCATACTATAATATTTATTAATAATTATATCAAATTTGATAATATAATTTCAATTGGTTGAATTTAAGATAATTATAATCTAATCTTAATATTATTATTAAAATTAAATCAACTTTTGTAATTCTCAATTTTCGAAAGAAATCTATCATAAATTCAATTATATTAATAAATTTGTTTTCACAAGAATGTTGGTATAAATACAAGAATTTAAACAACTATATTAACAATAGAGTAGTTAGTTTACATTTATTTTAATTTGTAATGATGCAAGCATTTTCTATAATACAAATGGAAACTGATGGACACCATATATCTTATATCTCGTTTCCATGATTTTTCGACAAACTTCAGAGAAAGAGAACCAAAGCTTTGGTCATCGAAATAGAAATCCTCGACGTCAAAAAACTAGTTGGACATTCCACAAGAAATATCATTTAATTAACCTTGCGTAGGTCTCAGGGTAGAACATATTGTAGGCAAAATAAAATATGTGAAATTCAAACATGTTGAAAAAATGAAATTTAACAAAACAAATTTTCAAAAAGTAAAATAGAAAAGGATTTAAAGTTACACTTTTTAATTAAAATTATAAATTTACAAAGATGAAATTGTGGAGAAGGTTTAAGACATACCCAAACATTTATCACTTCGGAGATTCCTTGCTTGAATTTCAACAAGTTTAATTAACAAGTAGACCTCTCAAGCTTTGTGTTGGTTGTTGTTTCAACAATGTGACTTATTTTATTATTTTTAATAAATTTTAAAAAGAGTTAATATTTATATTTAATAAGGTTTATTAACTTTACAAATAAAATTTAATGATAATAAGGTTTTATAATGGTTGCAAAGGCTTCCTCCAATGAAGAATGAAGCTTGCAGATGAAAATGATTATGGATTGAGCTACATAGACTCTTACACAAACCTTCAGATGCAAACATGCTTTTTCAACGACCTCTTGCCTATATGAGTAAACTACACTCCAGGTTCATAAGTGAACTTCAGATGAACCTCAAAAAAAATTCACTCAATCACAAAGAGATTATGCGCAGAGATGTAACACGGAATGGAACTTCTTATTTTTATTAAAGAAACTAGATATTATAGCAAATGAGTATTACAAACAGATTCGAAGATCGACAAGACATAAAACTATCTCATGCTAAACTAGAGATTGACTGTAAAGGCATTTACCAATTATACTAGATCATTATAAGCTAGGACCTAGAGGATTCTTGGCCTGTTGCAGAGTCTGTCTATGAACCAGAGTAATCTAAACCAAAGGACTCTTTACCTATGAAAGTTCAACCACTTTAGGTTCTCACTAGGCTCACAGGTCTTGATGTGTAGGATTCTCAAACTTTCGACTCCTAGACTCTTACACACTGAGCTCTCTCAATCTCTCTCAAATCGCCAACGCCCCAAATGGTTCTCCTCCCCTTTATTTATAAGAAGTTTGGGGGTGGGGAGAGGGACAAAAATAATCCTATGGTACTACTAATACTGACTAATGTCTTTTCCGTAGATGGTCTGAGATATGGGTCAAACCACACTAATCGCAGGAGAAGTGCTCCGAACCATAGAGAATTGTCCGGTAAAGTTTTATAATAATGAATTTTGGGACACATAACTGTCCTAAAAGTATACAAAGTGGAGATGTAAGACATCCCACAATACCTTTATTTACATAGTGGATATATTATCAGAATCCCATGATACCGGTCACACTCATCATCAGGTGACTAGAATTTTACATTATTTTACACAGTGGATGCTTTTATCATGCAAAGCCCACGAGAAATGAATATATGTACAATAGTTATGTTCCCAACATATTTGTGCCAGGGAATCTTTATTTGGCATATCTTCCACTAGTGTCCCATTCTTTAGAAAATATGTGTTGAACTATCATGGGCTTCCCAAGTACTATTTGATGCTTCATTTTTGTCATGACTAACCATTGGTGATGTTTAACCATAAAATCCAAAAGAATCCCATCATCTATGAATCTGTTTAAATCTACTATAGTTTTATAGGGTTGGTGAAAGCAATCCATAAATTCTTTGCATGCTTGTCTGTAATCTGATTGGAAATAAATGGGGTCCATATCAGTTTTGTTGATGCTGAACTATGTCCACCATTCTTTTAACCAGTTTGGGCGATGTAGTAGCTGAGTGACAAATAGTGATATAAATTTTAAGAGAGTATAATAGGTACCATATGGTTTTTCTTTTCAAAGTACGTTCCACCATAACTTTTTATATCCAGAGAAATCATAAAAAAATCAGGAAAAATAAGTTATAGATTGTGTTGAGGCCACAGGAGTCTATGAAATTTTGGATCCCTAACTCTACTTATGAGATAATATTTGTAGAAAATATTAAATCTGTTATTTTCCTTTGCCCAAATTATGTTCAAGTCTTTGAAATAAAGGTTTAAAGCATCTTCTACCATATTTTCCAGATGTCTAGAATGGTCAAAAACCATATCATGGATCCATTTGCTGGATTTTGGATAAACCTTATGTTCTAGGACCAAATTTTTTATATCTCCATGAGGTTGGAGATTTTCATCTAAGACCTGAGTATTTTGAAGCTGCCATGTTGGTTTCCAAGAATTTATATAATCTTCCCAATTCATGGAGTCTGGAATTTTTCTGAGAGTTTCATGACTAAGAGAAGAATCCCATTCAGTTACTATAACCATTAGATGGGACTGTTCTTGAAGATTTTCTCTACTGAGAAAATTAGGAATACAATTTTTACCTCCCTTGATGTGTTCAATTTCAAAATCAGAGTTTTTGAAGAGGGCTTGCCATCGTGCAAACTTTGAATCTCCTGATTTCTTGATATCTTTGGTTAACACCTTCTTCATGGCTAAAGCATTAGTTCTTAGTAGAAATCTTTTGTTTATTATGTGTATATCAAATTTATCAATGCAATTCCATACAACTTTTACTTCCTTCTCAATGGTTGAATAGTTTTTCTCTACAAGATTCCACACACCTAAGGCAAATTGGATAATTTTCTCTTGATCTTCTTATATTTCCTTGACGAATCCTCCCCATCCTATGCCACTATTATCAATTTCAACAATTTTATAGAGCCTTTCATTAGAGATGTACATAATGGCAAGCATTCTTACCTTTTCTTTAATATTTTTAACATCAGTTGTATGTGTTGCAGTCCATGGTTCTGGATTCTTTTGAAGTCTCTAATTTAGTATCTTTCTATCTTGTCCACAATCTTTATAGAAATTGCGGACATAGTTGATAATATCCAAGAATCGCTGAAGTTGGGTTTTGTCTTTAATATTGTTCGAGAATTTGTCTGCAATTTCTACTGCATACTACTAAAGAGAAATTTGGCCATTCTCTATGGTATGTCCAAGGAATTTGACATTGGTCTCGAAAACTTCCATGTTTTTCTTGCTCAAAACTAACCCATTTCTTTTGACTATCTTCTTGAATTTATATACATGCTTGAAGTGTTCATCTAATGATTTGGAAAATAATAAAACATCATCAATATATACAATTAGCCAATCAAAATATGACCTGAATATCGAATCGATAACTTTTTGGAATTTGGAAGAAGCATGTTTGAGGCTGAATGGCATAACATTCCATTCATAATGTCCAGAAGGGACATTGAATTTGTGTTGAATTAATCTTCTTCTTTGATTGATACTTGCCAAAAGCTTGATTTCATATCAAATTTTGAAAATATTTTTGCCCATGCAATTTTTGATATATGATTTCCCCTATGGGTGATTGGATAAGTATCATCATTCAAAACATTACTTAACGGTCAATCTGGGTACTCCTCTAATCTGTTCAGAAAGTTTATTTACATAAAATCCATAACAATTCCAGGGACTATTTGATTCTCTTATCGATTTTTTCTTTAAAAGATCGTGTATCTCTTTCTGTCAGAGCTTTCTATATTCTTCATTCATGGGTATGGCTCTACTTTTACAAGGTTTTCCTTTATAATATGCTTTGTAGGTAATTTATACAAAGTATTGTTTCCTATGCGAGAAAGCATTTGGTTCTTCTGCACAACATTCTTTCTCTAACTTTCCCTTTAATCCTTCTATTTTTCTTATGACTACATCTTGCTTCAATCCTTCTTCAATCTTCAGATAGGACTTTAGATCCCTGAGCTCTTCTAGACGTTTTTCTATTTGTCCTAATTCTTGCATAGCTTGGACCATGGTTGAGATTCTTGGTGTTGATACAAAAGGCAGTGTGATAGCTAGAAAATATCCTTGTTGATTTGGAATAAAATTAACACATTTAGGTCAGCTCCTGTGTCTAACAAAGTATTTAGAACAAATACTTTCCCTTGTATTTTTAATTTGAGCATGAAATGGTATGGTTGGTGCTAGACCGCCATGATTTTCATGTTGCTTAATCCTGAGAAACCATTTGCCTTGACCTCATAAATTTCCACATTGGTATTCTTTTTTAAAAGAGTTTGTTGTTATGAGATATAGTCTTCCTTCTTTTCTTTCCCCTTTTCTATTATGGAAACCTGAGTTATAAGTTCACTAATCTCTTTCTTCAAATTTTTTATTTCATGGATGACTTCATTTAATGTCATTATTCTCTGCTTATCTTGTTGATGGTTTCTTTGGAATGATTATTGTTTTTCTCATGTGAAGCATCAATAAAGAGGGTCTTTGGGATAATACCTTTGCTTGAAGGATTTGAAGTAGACCCTTGATTTTTCATCATAGTCTGCATAAACGTATCCATCATCTTTTCTTTCATTTCTCCTTTAGGGAGCATCTTAATGTCTACTAGGACTTTAGCTTCTTCATCATCTAAACTATGTCCCATGCATATTTTTAATCTCTGCTGTAAGGCAGATTCATCTTCAGTGCTATATTCTGATTCTGACTCCGAGTCTTTGCAATGACATTCTTTTGAATTTGTACAGTCACAACGATCAGCAAGAAAAACCTCTTCATGACCATCTTTAGTTTTGTGCCAGAATTCCTGAAACTAAAAGTTTTTGTAGAATCACAACAATTTTGTCCCATAATATGTATTTCTTCTTTGATATGGATATTGGGACAATTTTCAGTTTTATGTAGTTTGGAACCACATTTATAGCACTGGACATGGACTAAGGGTTTTCTTTCTTCTCTTTTTTTCCTATCATGTTGGTATTTTCTAACATTTTCTTGGGAATTTTTCCCTTTGTGTAGTTTTGATTCTCCCCATCCCACCGCCACCGCCCCCCGTGGAAAATTATTTGAAGTATGTTATTTTTTTCTACATAACCAATAGGTGAGCCTGCTCCAGGCTTCTTGTTTGTGAGTCCTAAGATGAATATCTTGAGGACCATAATAGTGGGAATTTGAAATTCTTTTGTAGTAGCCTTTTCATTTTCTTATTCTTTGGGGTTTTGTAGGATGGTTCGTTTTTCTTTTTGAGATTTTCTTGAGAGCCTTCCTCACCCTTTTCTTTTGTACAATATGATCATCTATAGATAGACCATATTTGTTGCAGATCAGGTAGCCTGGACAATTTATGTATAGATTTATTCACCTTCATATTTGTGCATAGTCCAACCAAGGCTTTTGTTATGATATTATATATACCCCCCCAAGTATAAGATTCATAGGGTTTTGGAAGACTTCTTGAATTCTCAAGTAATCTACAAATTTATAAGGCAGAGTTGAAAGATACACCTGTTTCCATAAGATATTCTTGCTATCTATTACTTCATAGATTCTTTGAATCCAACCTTATGGAAGTCTTTGTACTAGGACATTTTTGTACATTTGAGATTCATTAATATCAGAGAGTGTTTATTTGATATTTCCAATTCTACACCACACCAATGTTCAAGGTTTAATGATGTCAGAGCTCCAATCATGTTATTTTGGGGATTCCCATCTTCATTATGTACAACATCCCTTGCTTCATCTTTAACTATTTCTTCTTCCATTTTATCTACCAATGTTGGAGAGGATTATGTTTCCCACCATCTTTTGAGTGTACCAGTAAAGCACTGAATTAATACCTTACAGGCTTCTACTTCACTTTTACCCGTCATGCACATTAGCTTATACTCAGTCAACATTTTATTAATCATCTGTCTTATCTAATCAGAACTCAGATTATCAATGTTCCATTCTTTATGTGCATCATTGAAAAATGTTTGAGATTCTGGCAGCTTACCCTTACCACTCAAATCAGGAGCAGGATATCTTGAGTACTGGCTAGGCAATAAATCATAAAATGGAAGTAGATGAGAGTCAAATGTGGTTTATGATTTTTTTTATTTTTCTATAGGAAACAAACTGGGAAATTTATCTACTGATTTTTGGAGAGAATGTATAGGGACATGATGGCTAAACAATAATGAAGAAGGAATGTCTTTATCTTTGGATGTAGAAGACAATTTTCCCAATTTTGAGGAAATACCTTCAATCTTTGTATGGCTCAACACAAAAGCTTTTTGAATTTCATTTTCGATTTCCTCAAAATGAACATCTATTTTTTCACACAATGTTCTTGCTTCACTATGACCTTCTCATACAAATCCTTCTATTGTAAAAACAAAAAACTGGAAATAATTTAAACTTTTACTTATACTGTTTATAGAGACTTTCAGAGACTCTAGTTGTTGTTTTTGTGCATTTTATGTTGATGCATGAATATCTAAACCTTTCAAAGCAGTATTGGTCCAATTTACTTGTTCACTGACTCTTTGTATTCTTCCCTCTATTCCTATGGTTGGGTCATATTTTAGGACTAAAGGTATTGCTTTAATCACCTTTATTGCTTCTTCAAGGATGATTCCTTTATATGGAGGAAAAGTAGAGGTGGATTCTATCTTACTACTATCACAAGATTTCCAATGGTGTTTAGAAGAAGATTCTGTTGATAACATTTGCAAGTCTGTGTTTTCTTCTTGCTTCTTCCATTCATAAAAACAAATTCATGAATTTGTATAATCCATAAATTCCTTCCATCTTAATGAAATATTTGTTTCTTCTGCTAGGGATGTAGTCAAGTTGAATTCCCTGGCATCCAAATAAGTAAATAAATCCCAATTTATCATTCTTTTCATCCAGTCTGTATATACTTTATACTTAGGACAACCTTCCATGAGAGAGGAGTACTTAGACATCTCAAGCTTAGATGGCCTTTTGCAGTCACTTGGGACATGGTTCTAAAATCGGCATGATGGGATGAAATGGTCCATCTGTTCCAAATACCCTAATCCATATCTAGGCATAGCTGGCGGCCTCATTACGCTAAACATTTATGTTATCCTTGGATCTTTATTTTCGAGGGATGGAAGTTCATGTATCATCATGAGAGTATCATGTGGAAATGAGATGTCACTACATTTTGGATTTGGATAAGAATTGTTTAACAGAGTGTTAGTGTTAGTATCTTCACACTTCCATCAGTGATCAAATTACTCTTTTGCATGCATATTAGGTGTCTCATCCGATCAACTGCATTCCATTAGGTCATGGATCAACTGATGGTAGTGGCTTCATGTTAATTTCCCTCATGACATTCACCTGCTGACCTATTTTCACATTTTTTAGGTCATTTACTGTTGTCCTCTTTCATTTCATTTACAAAAATCAGTTCTAGGGTTTTATTCCCACTAGGTCTAGGGTTTGTCATCATGATCATCCAAAACTGAATAAAAGGTCAGTAGGCACATGAGGAGGATTAATAAGTTCATAGAATCATAAATTTATTGTTGATATGCTCAATAAATCTTTTTTACCTCAAAACTCTGTTTTGAGGGGAAAACAGTTTTTTTTCATTTTATGTACAAATTTCATGTAATTTAAATATTTCTATATGTAATAAGTTCAGTAGCTGTTTTTGGTCACCTTGCCAACTCCAGCCACTGCAAAAACAAAAGCACCAATGTATCAGTCCATCAAATGGTTAAGAAAAAGTCAAACTTCAAATGAAAAACAGAGTTTTTGAGAAAAAGTGACTAAGACTTTATAAATGTGGGTTTGTAATGAGGAAAAATTAAAGTGCATCCATTTATAAAGTGAATTCATGCTAGCCATCCATTTCATTGTGAAAAACATCAAGTGAAGAAGCAAAATCGCGATTTGGAGGGAAATCGAGCAAAGGAGGAAGAAAACCCTGTTTTTGCAGCAAGTTTGCCTGGCGCTGTGCATCAGAGGGTTGGCACTGTGCATCAGACCAGCGCTGCGCATCAGACAGTTTCTGCTAGTGTAAAAATACACAGGCGCTGCGCATTGGCCAGGGACGTTCCAAAATCACTCTTCATCTTAAACTCTCCCAAATGCTGAATTTTACTCATTCAAGTAAGTTTTTATCTATCTTGAGCTAAATTTGGTCTTCTTCATGTTTTCTTCATGAGTTTTGCTTCTTGAGATTAAACCCTAACTTGTCTTCATATATTTTCATCTCATTTCAAAAACTCTTACTACATTACAAAAACAACATCTTTTTCCCCTTTTCCACACTTCATTACCCTAAATCTACCCATTAATTCCATTTTCCCTTTCCCATTTCCCCTAAGAAAACTAACTCCCTTCATCAAACCTTAAGTCCCTCATAAGTCAAAACCCTAATTTCCTAAATTTGTCCCTCCATTCCCCTACTCCACTTCACATTTATAAAATCTCTTCATACTTATCTTCTTTGTCCCCACCCATTGTCATTGTGCACCAAACCATCACCACATCACATCCCTAAGACAAGCATCATGGCAAGAAGCAATGAATCAAGTTTTGAAGAAGAAACACTTGGTGATAGCTCAAGGGAAAGAAATGTGCAGCCCAGGAGGGAGGAACCTGTTAGCATGACTGAACTCCTTGCTTGCCCTCTAGCCACCACATGTTTCAGATATCAGTCCTATTTTGAGTTTTGTGAAATGGTTGAGAGGGTCAAATATCACCATGAGTTGGCAAGGCAGTTTGTCATAAACATGGAAAATAATGTGGTACATCTTGCTGGGGTCAATTTCACTCTTTCACCAGCTATCATTGTAGAAGCTACAAGAATGCTAGATGTAGGGGAAAAGTGGAACAAAAGGCAGAATATCAGTAAGTAGCATTATGAACCTTATATCAAGGCCAAATACCATGGTAAACTTAGCAGGGTGTTTCCTTTCAAATTCTTGGAGGACCGGTATGTTCCACTCATGAAGCTTATCATCAAATACTTTACATGTGAGGGTAGGTTCTCCAGACTTTATGCCTACCACATCAGATTGCTTATGCACTTCACCAGGGTCAGAATGATGAGCATTCCTTATTTCATATGTAAAAACATAGAGAGGATGACAGTGATTGCAAAAATAAAACCATTTCCACAGTAGCTCAATAGTATTTATCATTTTTCTGTCATTAAAATTGTGGTTTTGCATTAGCTCACTCAGTTGGGACTGTCATGGGAAACTTTCATTGCCCATGAATGCTTCAAGGGGCCTCAAATATTTTCAGATCCTTAAGAGGAAGGTGAACCTTCCGGGCAACAAAAAGATCCTGAGAATAAAACAGAAGAGGCTCATGTTCATGTGTTTGTTACTTATGAAAAAGGCACTAGGATGCTTTTTGTAGCAACCAAACGAGTACTATCTTCACCAGGGGTGGAAGGGGTCTCATTTTCTTCACCGAACCACAGGCAAATGCAATATTCACTAGGGATGAAAGGGGCTTTGCCTTCTTCTCTAGCTAAACAGGTATAGGGTAGAGACAAAGGAAAGCAACAGATGCATGAAGAGGGCCCCACTGAAGGGCAGGACAGGGATTTTGTTTTGGTTGAGGAGGATGTCACTGATTTGGGCTATCAAATCTCAAGACTCAGGGATATGATTATCAAGGAAAAGGAGGCTGAAATACAAGCCTTATCACTTGACCTTGAGAGGGCCAAATGGATCATCAACTTTCTTGAGCAGGAGAACAAGTAGCTGGAAGACAAGCAAGCTATTATGGAGCTGCAAACAATTAAAGAAAATAGGCAAGTGGCAAAGAGAAGACAAATCAAGATGGCATCCCTTGAGCAAGAAATTGAGTCTGACCGAGAATCATGGTTGGAAAGGGTGAACATCCACCTTGAGAAGGTGCTTGAGAAAGCTAACAAAGAAAACAAAATGCTGCGTCATATGGCTTATCATTACTTAGCTCAGAATAAAATTTGCAAGACAAGGATAAACAACCTAAAAGATAAATTAAAGAGAGCCTTGAGGGCCAAAAAGGAAAAAGATAAACTTAAAATTTTGGTTGAATCTTCATTAGCTCACCAAAGCAGTTATTAATCTTGCCTCTTGCCAAATTTGGAGAAATTTTGGGAAATTTTTGTCATTTCACAATTTTGTAATTAAAAACACAGGAATTTTCAGCTGATGCGCAGCGCTGGTGAGTTGGATCAATATTTTGCAAAATGGCTTGCATTTTTGGATTCCTCATGGAGAAACAATGAAACCCAAAAAGTTTCATAAACTTTGGAGGAGATCTGGGTCACCTAAAGGGCAAAAAACACCTAAAAAATGCCCTCTTTGCCACTTTTTGGACCCATAGGAAGCAATCTTGGGAAAAATGATTTTTGGAGGGTCAAATCAACTCCAAATCAGGAAATTCAAAGTGTTCTAGAAACTAGATAGGTAGAGATTTCCAACAAGCTATCTTGGGCCTGATTTGGTGAAGTGGAAGGCCTCCAAAAGTAGCCTTGAAGTGGCGCTGCGCATCAGGCTTAGGGCACTGTGCATCAGGCAAATTTTTGCCAATTTTGCATAAAAACTCAGAATTTCGCCCAGTTTGACTAGCAGTTGACTTTTTCTCTTCTTCTTAGTAAATTTGTAATGGTTAATGATGTAAATATGATGAAAAATGACTTGAGGGGGTAGATACATCAGTTAGAGGTGGTTTGAGGTTGAATGAATCAGTTTCCATAGTTTTAGAGGCAAGCTGTTCCACTGCCTATTTTCTAGTTCCTAGTTTAGATGTTGTTGAAACAGCTCCTTGACTCATGGATTCGACCCCTGATGGCTAGCATAGGTGGTTTGATGCCTATATTATGTACTTTCTTAGTCATTTGAAAAGGTTGGACTCTTGTGGATGCATTGAGCTTTATTGTAAATCACTTCTGTAGTTTGGCAAGGAAATGAACCAGGGTTTTGCAGCGTTTTGTGGGATTCTTGTGGTAATGTGTCTTGGCATTGTTTATTCCTCTGTTATTTAGTTTCTCTTATGTGTATATGTTCTAACATCTATTTATTTCTTCATAACTAAATGAATCAAGATAAATAGGTGGAATCCATTGATATTCAGTGCTCTGCTTTGAGGATACATTTAGTTTTTAATGTTTTTTGCTATTTGAAGAGGACTCATGAACCTTGCATGCCCTATCCAACTCCTCACTGGTCTTAGACTTACCATCACATACAATTCAAAGTGCCAAAACACCTACCTACCTCACCTCATAGAATTTCCTGCAAATCTGAGTTGATTTCCCAGACCCAAAGCTGTCGTCTTCATTTGATCCAACTACCAACCATCAAAATCAAACAAAATCCTCTGACCTAATATACCTAGCCTAAAATCAGCATTTCATTTCAGTCATCTCAAGCCCTAGTTGCACATATCTTAATTGAGATTGACAAGGAGAGAGCCCTCTCCTGACCTGGTAGGGCTAGCTACCAGGTTAAGCGTGGTTTGATGCTACCCTAGACCTGCCTTCCTTCAGCCTGAGGTAGATTTAGGCACTAACATAGTGGCGACTCTGCTGGGGACATATTTTCATGTTCCTCAATCAAATATATCGAGTTCAGATCTGATTATTGATGGTGGACAACGATCAGACACCGGAAGGCTAAAATCATTCACATGGCGATTCCAAATTAGTTTCAAGATCAGATCTAAGGACTCCACTGGAGGATGAACCTGACCAGCAGAAACATGAAAGGACAATATGGAAATATCAGGTATTCAAGTTGGAATTTCATCCAAGACATTATGTTCTTCGTTATAAATTATTTCTCCTCTTTTCCTAAGAATGTCAAGAAGGCTTTACAAAGTATACTGTGTTTGAGAAAAGATCCTTGGCCTGCATTTGATTCCTTTCCTTTGAATATTGTGAATACCAAAGATTTGCATGCCTTTGATCTTGATCGAGACCCTTTTTCTAAATCTTGTGATGACCGTCTTCAAACTGGTGAGCCTCAAGAGCCCAAGATTGATTCTACACCTTATGTATATACCCCTATACCATGTAAAATTCCAGATCGACACAAGCTTCTGATTTTACCTCCTATATCCCATGCTTTCCCTAAAAATCATGACCTATCTACCAAGATTTGATGGTGAATGTGACAACATCACTGCTGAGAGACATGTACTGAATTTTGAGTCTTTCTTGACCTTTTTGAAGTTGATGAAGAGGATGTCAATATTAGTCGTTTTGCTCTTTCTTTGCAAGGCAAAGTCAAGAGTTGGTTCAAAACCCTGCTTGATGCGAGCATTTCAGATTTCTAGCAGTTTGTCAAAGTTTTTCTCGACAAGTGGGTGGTCAGACAAAACCCTTTCTTGATTATAAAAGAGTATAACTAGCTGAAAAGTTGCTAGGGGAGACAATACAACAGTTTTCTGCGAGGTTTAACCAAGTCTATTTTTCGATGCCGGTTAATATAAGACCTCCTCTTGGATCTGCTCTCTTGCACTACCCGGATGCCTTTGATCCAGAAATGGAGTTTCAGCTGAGAGAAAGGAACCTTGCAACACTTGAAGAGATGCAAAACTGTGCAGTAGATGTAGAGTCTAATTTGTTGATCAGAAGGGAAAATTTGAAGGAAGAAGAGATGAAGAACATAGATCCAGAGGAATCGACATCTTTAGAGGTAAAGCTCGACATTTTGGTAAGTGCAGTGGAAGAGATGATGCAAAACATCACTGCAAGGAATGAGTATAATGTTTAAGACCATGGCTTGCTGATTGAAGACGAACAAGTTGCTGATCCAAAACATTTTCTTTATTATACCAGTTGTCATAGACCTGATAATGATTGTTTTATAGATCATCTTGGAGAAGAGAGATCTGTTGATATGACATGCATGCTTGATGATGTATTATTTACTGACGATTTTCCTTAGTTTGATCAATATGATGATGATTATGTTCTCCAAACAAAAGCTAATCTTGCAGACAAATCAATAGCTAGTTTGTGGGAGGAGGAAGTTCGCTTTCAACAGCTCGAATACAATGATCAACTGATGCATATCAGCTATGGAAATGAGGAGGAAAAAGGATCTTTTCCTTTTTCTTTTGCTTCATTTCAGATCATCAGAGACAGCTTTCATTCAATCAAAAATCAATCGTCGATAAGTTTTGATCTGGACCTGGACCCTCTATAGGGCAATGAAATCCTTGTGCAAGACTTCTCATATATAGATTTGCAGCCCCCGAATACCATTGATTGTCAAGTTGCAAATGAAGAATTGGACGCTGGACCATATGATCAAATGATGCAATATGATTCCGTACCATTCTGTTTTGAATCATTTCAGTTTTTGAAGGGAAATTTGCATAGTATATCTTCAATAAAGGATGAGCAACTTGCAGAAAATCATGCAATCTCATTAGAGCCAATAGAAAATGGGTTACAATAGTCTTTTCAAGCTTTTCACAATCCAATAGCTGATGTGTTGGATGACGTCTGCAGTCAAAATCCTTCTGCACTAGCTAGCTGTGAAATTGAAATAAGTATAGATACAAATTTGATCCGACAACCGATTTCTTTGTCATTTTCAGCAGAAGTCTCATCACAAAGCTCAGATGAAAGTTTGCATTCATGGTACGAGGAGAAGAAAAGTAATCCATTGGATGAGCTAAGTCCCAGTGTGCATGAATTTCAAGATCCTTATGCAGTGTTTTTGGAATCATATAGAGAATCCATATTATTCAATGGATTTGTTTACAAATTTTCATGGGAGTTGGCTTTCAGTAGTTCTTTCTTGTTGTTCATAAGAAAGCACTTGCGAAGAATTCCAACAACAACCAGAATGCTTACTTGGTTGCATTGGTTGTTTCATTTCACTTGATCAGGTGATGAATGGAACAACTAGAGTAGGTTTTATTGAATAAGCTCCATTTTGAGCATATTTTCCAGTTTGTCAGTTGTGTTTTAGTATTGAGTCAGTTTCAAGTCAGTTTGTGTCATCAAGTTGTCAGTTTTCAGTCATGCATTTTAGCTTGAGTTTTTGACTCCATGCCCAATGGATAAGGCACTAGTCTACTTTCCCAAAGATCTGCAGTTCTTGGCACCTCCCAGGAGCTACCATCCCCATTGGAGCCAATGTTAGTGTCAGTATCTTCACACTTCCATCAGTGATCAAATTGCTCTTTTGCATGCATATTAGGTGTCTCATCCGATCAGCTGCATTCCATTAGGTCATGGATCAACTGATGGTAGTGGCTTCATGTTAATTTCCCTCATGACATTCACCTGCTGACCTGTTTTCACATTTTTTAGGTCATTTACTGTTGTCCTGTTTCATTTCATTTACAAAAATCAGTTCTAGGGTTTTAGTCCCACTAGGTCTAGGGTTTGTCATCATGGTCATCCAAAACTGAATAAAAGGTCAGCAGGCACATGAGGAGGATTAATAAGTTCATAGAATCATAAATTTACTGTTGATATGCTCAATAAATCTTTTTTACCTCAAAACTCTGTTTTGAGGTGAAAACAAAGTTTTTTTTCATTTTATGTACAAATTTCATGTAATTTAAGTGTTTCTATATGTAATAAGTTCAGCAGCTGCTTTTGGTCACCTTGCCAACTCTAGCCACTACAAAAACAAAAGCACCAATGCATCAGTCCATCAAATGGTCAAGAAAAAGTCAAACTTCAAATGAAAAATAGAGTTTTTGAGAAAAAGTGACTAAGACTTTATAAAAGTGGGTTTGCAATGAGGAAAAATTAAAGTGCATCCATTTATAAAGTGAATTCATGCTAGCCATCCATTTCATTGTGCAAAACATCAAGTGAAGAAGCAAAATCACGATTTGGAGGGAAATCGAGCAAAGGAGGAAGAAAACCCTGTTTTTGCAGCAAGTTTGCCTGGCACTACGCATCAGACAGTTTCTGCCAGTGTAAAAATACACAGGCACTGCGCATTGGGCCCAGTGCGCTGCGCATTGGCTAGGGACGTTCCAAAATCACTCTTCATCCTAAACACTCCCAAACGCTGCATTTTACTCATTCAAGTAAGTTTTTATCGATCTTGAGCTCAATTTGGTCTTCTTTATGTTTTCTTCATGAGTTTTTCTTCTTGAGATTAAACCCTAGCTTGTCTTCATATATTTTCATCTCATTGCAAAAACTCTCACTGCATTACAAAACAACATCTTTTTCCCCTTTTCCACACTTCATTACCCGAAATCTACCCATTAATTCCATTTTCCCTTTCCCATTTCCCTTAAGAAAACTAACTCCATTCATCAAACCTTAAGTCCCTCATAAGTCAAAACCCTAATTTCCTAAAGCTATCCCTTCATTCCCCTACTCCACTTCACATTTGTAAAATCTCTTCATACTCATCTTCTTTGTCCCCACCCATTGTCATTGTGCACCATACCATCACCACATCACATCCCTAAGACAAGCATCATGGAAAGAAGCAGTGAATCAAGTTTTGAAGAAGAAACACTTAGTGATAGCTCAAGGGAAAGAAATGTGCAGCCCAGGAGACCTCACAAGGGTGGAAAAATTATTAGGGAGGAACCTATTAGCATGACTGAACTCCTTGCTTGCCCTCTAGCCACCACATGTTTCAGATATTAGTCATGTTTTGAGTTTTGTGAAATGGTTGAGAGGGTCAAATATCACCATGAGTTGGCAAGGCAGTTTGTCATAAACATGGAAAATAATGTGGTACATCTTGTTGGGGTCAATTTCACTCTTTCACCAGCTATCATTGCAGAAGCTACAAGAATGCTAGATGTAAGGGAAAGTGGAAAAAAAGGCAGAATATGAGTAAGCAGCATTATGAACCTTATATCAAGGCCAAATACCATGGTAAACTTATCAGGGTGTTTCCTTTCAAATTCTTGGAGGACGAGTATGTTCCACTCATGAAGCTTATCATCAAATACTTTACATGTGAGGGTAGGTTCTCCAGACTTTATGCCTACCACATCAGATTGCTTATGCACATTACCAGGGTCATAATGATGAGAATTCCTTATTTCATATGTAAAAACATAGAGAGGATGATAGTGATTGCAAAAAGAAACCATTTCCACAGCAACTCAATAGTATTTATCATTTTTCTCTCATTAAAATTGTGGTTTTGCATTAGCTGACTCAGTTGGGACTGTCATGGGAAATTTTCATTGCCCATGAATGCTTCAAGGGGCATCAAATATTTTCAGATCCTCAAGAGGAAGGTGAACCTTCCGAGCAACAAAAAGAGCCTGAGAATAAAACAGAAGAGGCTCATGTTCCTATGTTTGTTACTTATGAAAGAGGCACTAGGATGCTTTTTGCAGCTGCCAAATGAGTACTATCTTCACCAGGGGTGGAAGGGGTCTCGTTTTCTTCACTAGACCACAGGCAAATGCTATATTCACCAGGGATGAAAGGGGCTTTGCCTTATTCTCTAGCTAAACAGGTACAGGGTCGAGACAAAGGAAAGCAACAGATGCATGAAGAGGGCCCTACTGAAGGGCAAGACAGGGATATTGTTTTGGTTGAGGAGGATGTCACTAATTTGGGCTCTCAAAGCTCAAGACTAAAGGATATGATTATCGAGGAAAAGGAAGCTGAAATACAAGCCTTATCAATTGACCTTGAGAGGGCCAAATGGATCATCAACTTTCTTGAGCAAGAGAACAAGCAGTTGGAAGATAAGCAAGCTATTATGGAGTTGCAAACAATTAGAGAAAATAGGCAAGTGGCAAAGAGAAGACGAATCAAAATGACATCCCTTGAGCAAGAAATTGAGGCTGACCGAGAATCATTGTTGGAAAGGGTGAACATCCACATTGAGAAGGTGCTTGGGAAAGCTAAAAAAGAAAAGAAAATGTTGTGTCATATGGCTTATCATTACTTAGCACGGAATAAAATTTGCAAGACAAGGATAAACAACCTAAAAGCTAAATTAAAGAGAGCCTTGAGGGCCAAAAAGAAACAAGATAAACTTAAAATTTTGGCTAAAGCTTCATTAGCTCAGCAAAGAAGTTATTAAGCTTGCCTCTTGCCAAATTTGGAGAAATTTTGGGAAGTTTTTGTCATTTCACAATTTTGTAATTAAAAACACATGAATTTTTAGCTGATGCACAGCGTCACTGGCGCTGCGCATTGAGTTGGCTCAATATTTTGCAAAACGGCTTGCATTTTTGGATTCCTCATAGAAAAACAATGAAACCTAGAAAGTTTCATAAAATTTGGAGGAGATCTGGGTCACCTAAAGAGCAAAAAACACCTAAAAGATGCCCTCTCTGCCACTTTTTGGACCCATAGGAAGAAGTCTTGGGAAAAATGATTTTTTGAGGGTCAAATCAACTCCAAATCAAAAAATTCAAAGTGTTCTAGAAACTATATAGGCAGAGCTCTCTAACAAGCTATCTTGGGCTTGATTTGGTGAAGTGGAAGGCCTCCAAAAGAAGCCTTGAAGTGGTGCTGTGCATCAGGCTTAGGGTGCTATGCATTAGGGAAATTCTTGCCAATTTTGCATAAAAAACTCAGAATTTCGCCCAGTTTGACTAGTAGTTGACTTTTTCTTTTCTTCTTAGTAAATTTGTAATGGTTAATGATGTAATATGATGAAAAATGACTTGAGGGGGTAGATACATTAGTTAGAGGTGGTTTGAGGTTGAATGAATCAGTTTCCATAGTCTTAGAGGCAAGCTGTTCCACTGCCTATTTTCTAGTTCCTAGTTTAGATGTTTTTGAAACATCTCTTTGATTCATGGATTCGACCCCTGATGGCTAGCATAGGTGGTTTGATGCCTATATTATGTACTTTCTTATTCATTTGAAAAGGTTGGACTCTTGTGGATGCATTGAGCTTTGTTGTAAATCACTTTTGTAGTTTGGCAAGGAAATGAACCAGGGTTTTGCAGCATTTTGTGGGATTCTTGTGGTATTGTATCTTGGAATTGTTTATTCCTCTGTTATTTAGTTTCTCTTATGTGTATATGTTCCAACATCTATTTCTTTCTTCATAACTGAATGAATCAACATAAATAGGTGGAATCCATTGATATTCAATGCTTTGCCTTGAGGATACATTTAGTTTTTAATGTTTTCTGCTATTTGAAGAGGACTCATGAACCTTGCATGCCCTCTCCAACTCCTCACTAGTCTTAGACTTACCATCACATCCAATTCAAAGTGCCAAAACTCCTACCTACCTCGCCCGACAGAATCTCCTGCAAATCTGAGTTGATTTCCTGGACCCAAAGCTGTCGTCTTCATTTGATCCAGCTACCAACCATCAAAATAAAAAAAAATCCTTTGACCTAATATACCTAGCCTAAAATCAGCATTTCATTTCAGTCATCTCAAGCCCTAGTTGGACATATCTTAATTGAGATTGACAAGGAGGGAGCCCTCTCCCGACCTGGTAGGGCTAGCCACCAGGTTAAGCATGGTTTGATGTTACCCTAGACTTGCCGTCCTTTAGCCTGAGGTAGATTTAGGCACTAACACAGAGAATATGGAGCTTCTCCTGTCTTGGGATTACGATTTCTATGGGAGATAATATGTTTAAGATACTTTATATTTACTAATGTCTGACATGCAGGACACTTGATTACTAAACTTGAAAATTTTAAAATTTGTGCAAGCTCAATAACTCAATGTGGGGACAGTCTGTACGGGTGGATAGATGATGTAGTGTAGATGTTTCAAAAGGAATAGGATGGGAAGATTTATATTCTTGAAATTCTATTTCAATTTTTTGAGTTGGGATGGTGGATCTCCTTGGAAATGACAAAATGGAAGAGGAGGGATTCTCTTGAATTTGTGCAGAGGTGATGTTCTGTATTTTTGGAGATCCGAGCATGTCAACTACCCAACTTTCTGGAAAACTTAATTCTTCCCATTTTATGCCCTGGTTTTCAATATTATGATTTTGAGCATCTGCAATGACTATAACATTTGACTTTGAATCTTAGCTGGGAGAATGTAACACAACATTATACAAGGTATTTGTATGTCGAAAACAACCCCTTGTATGGATTGAAATATTTGTTCTCTTTTTATTCATATCAAATCCAGAGGTTTTGATATGTAGTTGTAGAATGTCTTTGATACATTTATCAAAGACATAGACAGATAAATTTGGATAACAATTAAACCATATGGGCCCATTAGACAGGGGAGAAACAATCCCACCAAGTAGGGAGTCAATGTACATGTTATGCGTGAGCTCTCTTATAGTTGGTAAGATGAATGTGTTTAATCCTCTCTAAGTTAAAGAAGAGATCCTGACTCTTATACAACCAAGATGGACATATGAAGTATTGTGTTTGCAGGCTTCCCGTTAAAGTTTCTTGGGATCTAACAGAGGAATGGTTTGGATGGCTTTTGTAATTTCTTGGATTTGACTAACACATTCTTTAATAGAGACTCTTGTTACAAATTTGAGATGAAATATAGAGAGATCAGAGTACATTGTTGAGGGGTTAATATTAGGAAGCTTCCAACATGAGGAAGGTTGGCTTCCTACAATCTCTAGCTCAGATGAATTTATTATAGATGATGATATATTATGAAACAAACTTTGCATATCAAGATTTTCTATTTTTTGTTCATTCTCTTGGACTTCATGAAAAGAGAAATATTTGTGTCCAACTTCCTTTTTTAACTTAGAAGAAGTTAAGAATTACCTGGAGAACCAAAAGTTACTGGCTCTGATACCAAGGGTCACAGAGGCTTCCTTCGACAGAGAATGAAGCTTGCAGATGAAAACGATTATGGATTGAGATACACGAACTCTTACAAGAACCTTCAGATGATCCTATTGTACAAAACAAAAGGGTGAAGAAGGCCCTCAAGAAAATCTCAAAAAGAAAAATGAACCATCCTGCAAAAGCCCAAATAATAAGAAAAGAAAAAGGCTACTACAAAAGAATTCCAAATTCCCACTATTATGGTCCTCAAGATATTCATCATAGGACTCACAAACAAGAAGCCTAGAATAGGCTCACCTGTTGGTTATGTGGGAAAAAAGGACATACTTCAAATAATTTTCCACAGGGGGAAGAATCAAAACTATATAGAGGGAAAAAGTCCCAAGAAATTGGAAGAAAATACCAACAGGATAGGAAAAAAAGAGAAGAAATACAACCATTAGTCCACATCCATTACTATAAATGTGGTTCCAAACTACATAAATCTGAAAATTGTCCGAATATTCATATCAAAGAAGAAATACATATTATGGGACAAAATTGTTATGATTTTATAGAAACTTCAAGTTTCAATAATTCTGGCACAGAATCTGAAGATGATCATGAAGCAATTTTTCTGATCGTTGTGACTGTACAAATTCAGAGTAATGTCATTGAAAAGGTTCAGAGTCAAAATTAGAGTATAGCACTGAATATGAATATGCCTTACAGTAGAAATTAAAAATATGCATGGCACATAGTTCAGACGATGAAGAATCTAAAGTCCTGGGAGGCATTAAGATGCTCCCTGAAGGAGAAATGAAAGAAAAGATGATGGATATGTTTCTGCAGACTATGATAAAAAATCAAGGGTCTACTTCAACTCCTTCAAGTAAAGGTATTATCCCAAAGACCCTCTTTATTGATGCTTCATATGAGTAAAACACTAAATCATTCCAAAGAAACCATCAACAGAAATTAAAAATATGCATGGCACATAGTTCAGACAATGAAGAAGCTAAAGTCCTGGCAGGCATTAAGATGCTCCCTGAAGGAGAAATTAAAGAAAAGCCGATGGATATGTTTATGTAGACTATGATAAAAAAATCAAGGGTCTACTTCAACTCCTTCAAGTAAAGGTATTATCCCAAAGACCCTATTTATTGATGCTTCATATGAGTAAAACACTAAATCATTCCAAAGAAACCATCAACAAGATAAGCAGAGAATACTCACATTAAATGAAGTCAAGCATGCAATAATTTTTTTGAAGAAAGAGAATAGTGAAATTAGAACTTATGTTTCCATAATAGAAAAGGGGAAAGAAAAGAAGGAAGATTATATCTCAGAACAATAACCTATTTTAAAAAAGAATACCTATGTGGAAGTTTATGAGGTCAAGATAGATGATTTCTTAGGATTAAGCAACATGAAAATCATGGTGGTCCATCACCAACCATACCATGCCATGCTCAAATTCAAAATACAAGGGGAAGTATTTATTCTAAATATTTTATTAGACACAAGAGATGACCTAAATGTGTTAAATAAAAACTCAATTCCTGCAAAATATTGGGTTAGGGCAAAACGAAAAGTCATAGGATTGGGTAAACAAGAATACATCCAATATGAAGTCCCTAAAGCCACCCTCTACCTAGAAAATTATTGTATAAACATCAAATTTGCAGTAGGGGGTATTCTAGTAGATTGCATCCTAGGAAAATTATTCCTTGCAGTCATAGAACCCCATGGATCAACAAGACTAGATGACGGCAGATCTAGATATTTTATTTATGTTCCAGATAAACAAGGATATTTGCAAGCTATCACACTGCCTTTTGTATCAACACCAAGAATCCCAACCAAGGTCCAAGCTATTCAGGAATTAAGACAAACGTAGAAACTTCTAAAATATCTCAAGGATCTAAAGTCCTATATGAAGATTGAAGAAGGATTGAAGCACGATGCAGTCATCATAAAAATAGAAGGATTAAAGGGACAATTAGAGAAATAATGTTGTGCAGAAGAACCAAATGATTTATGGCACAAGAAACAATACTTTGTAGAACTTCCCTACAAAGTAGATTAAAAAGGAAAACCCTGTAAAAGCATATTCATCCCCATGAATGAAGAATATAGAAAGCTCTGACAGAAAGAGATACAATATCTTTTGAAGAGAAAATTGATAAGAGAATCAAACAGTCCCTAGAATTTTTATGGCTTCCATGTAACTAAACTTTCTATACAAATTAGAGGAGTACCTAGATTGGTGATAAATTATAGGCTGTTAAACAAGGTTTTGGCTAATGATAATTATCCAAACCCCCATAAGGGAAATCTTATAAAATATTGTAGGGGCAAAAATATTTCAAAATTTGATATGAAATCAAGCTTTTGGCAAGTATCAATCAAAGAAGAAGATTGGTTCAAGACAACATTCAGTGTCCCCTTTGGACATTATGAATGGAATGTTATGCCATTCCGCCTCAAGCATGCTCCTTCCAAATTCCAAAATGTTTTGGATTTGGTATTCATGCCATATTTTGATTGGCTAATTATATATATTGATGATGTTTTAGTATTTTCCAAATCATTAGATGAACACTTCAAGCATGTGAATTAATTCAAGCAGATAGTCAAAAGAAGTGGGTTAGTTTTGAGCAAGAAAAATATGGAATTTTTCTAGACCAATGTCAAATTCCTTGGACATACCATAGAAAATGGTCAAATTTCTCTTCAACAGCATGCAATAGCATTTGCAAACAAATTCCCAGACAATATTAAAGACAAAACCCAACTTCACTGATTCTTGGGTTATCTCAACTATGTCTGCAATTTCTTAAAATATTGTGAACAAGATAGAAAGATGTTAAATCAAAGAATTCAAAAGAATCAAGAACCATGGACTGCATCACATACAATTGTTTTTAAAAAGATTAAAGAAAAGGTAAAAATGCTTCCCATTCTGTATGTCTTTGATGAAAGTCTCTATAAAATTGTTGAAACTGATGCCGGTGACATAAGATAGGGAGGAGTCCTCAAGAAAATCAAAGAATATTTGCCAAACTTACCATCTCTTATATATGTCATTATGCATTCATAAATGAGATATGTAATTATGTTACATTTTCGAGCATTTTGGCTAATTATTGAGAGATTTCATGACGATTGAATGATCCAATTCGATCTGATCTGATAGGAAGAATGAAGCGATAACTCGAGATCTCTCTCTTTGATTTATTCGATTTATCTAGTGACCAAAATCAATCTCATTATATTCATTATATATGTAGTTAAGGCAGCAAATCACTCTTTCGATTCATTGAAATTCGGGTAATTTCTAATGAAACTGTCAGAACTTATGCCAAATCTTGTACAAAAGTCGCAATTGAGTCCGGGGTTCTGGTTATTGACTTATGGTTCAAGAATGCTGAAAACTGTGGGCTGGAAACAAAAATATTTGGGTGATGGGTTACACCTCACCCCGGAAGAGTTGCTTAAAATACTTAGTGCAAGAGGTTTGTATTTCGTTGACATGCCAGATGATTTTCCTCATCATTCTGTTATTGATAGCAAGGATCCACAACAAACTTTCCATGGAAGAGAATGATTGGCCATTTTCTTTGTTTGTTTGTTTAGATTCTTACCATCCAACTCATGTGAAGAAGAAACACATGTTTAGATTTATCAAATTTTTATGAGAGTATACATATTAAAAGTCTACAATTTGTTTTAACTAAAACGTCCTCTCTTATACAAACGATTCTTTCACAAGTATTTTTATACAGAATGATCATGTTTCTTTGAGTCTTGCAGGTACAGAAGCCGACGGTATCACAAAATGAACTGGAAAATATTATGCCATGGCTCAGCCAAAGAATATTGACAAGATTTTTTAGATGCAGGAAGGGCGCAATCTTGCAGCCGAGAAACCTCTTGACAATCTTCATTGTTTCACCCAAATTTCAAATAAGCACAAATTTCTCATACGACATCAGATTTTGATGATTCACGCATTGTTGGAAAGATCTCGGTGAGATATACACAATGAGAAAGCTTTTATAAGAGTTTGAAATATTTCAAGAATGAAGAAATTTCTGACAAGACATAACAGGTAAAATGAGGCACTAGTTTCGAGACAGGTAAAAATTATTTTGATTTTTCTTTCATGAATTTGTTTATTAGTACCAATTCTAGGTTTCTTTTTGTAAATGTCATAAATAGAGAGATTGATCACGTCTCTATTATGATAAACTTACATTTCATTGCAGAAAAATTACTAAGTTTTTGCAGGTTTGAGGAAGATAAACAAATGACCACAAGCAAACAATTTCTTTTAAAGACCCCATTTCAAGCATGAGGACATGCTTTTGGGGAGAATGTCATTATATCCATCACATCAGCCTCTCAAAGATGAAATTTCTTTCACAAGAAAATGATCAAAGCAACAACAAAGATGAAACATCAATGTATGAGCACATGATGTCAGATCAAATCCATCACTTGCAAGCTTTTCAAATGCTAGTGTCTCCATTGCATCCATGATTCTTCAGTCAATAAACATTCCCTCATTTCCCTTTACATTCTCCATTATATTTCTACTCCTTTTTCAGTAAATAAAAACTTCATTGCATTCCCACTTCTTTAGTCAATAAATTTTCCATTCCATTTTCATTTTCATGTTTTCAAATAAAACCTTGATCCATTGTTCATTTTCCTTCACAATCATTTTCCTATCTCTTCACTAACCTGTAACCCCACAATAAAACATTCAGCTCCTCTACAAAGCTGATTCATTACATTTGCTTTCCATTTTTTTAAATAAACCTTGATCCACTGCAAAACTTTTTCATTCATAGTCCTTCAAAATCATTGTTTTATGCTCATGTTAGATGATGGAGGATTCCTTAAGGCCTCCCTTCTAACAAGTCTTGGCCTATCGACATCAACACATTATCTAGGTTCAAGACTAGAGTCCTTAATAGTACCTTGAAGCTTGTATGCCTTAATGACAGGCTCTCTAGCCAACAATCATGGGAATACACCAATGTCTCTTGATCGTTGGATCTTGTGAGTGGCTCGACATCAACTCATCTATTTGCCCTTCATAAGATGTACTTAGGTACTTTGGCACTCATTGAAATTAATGATGAGTTGCCTTGAATTAGTTAACAACATCTATCAATGGTCGGTAATACAATGACTTCTCTTCATGCTCGACATCGATACATTTATTCGCATGACTAGAATTGTACCATCATGTTTTGTAGTAGGTGAAGACTATATCATTTCAGCGTTTTGTAGCGCATACAACAGATTTAGCAACAGAAATAAAGAATCCACTTTCACGACCTCATCCACCATTTATGCAACTAAGAAGAAAATGAAATTCTACATTCTATTTTATGATCCAACAACAGTCAAAATTTCTCTACATATGCATAGTTTGTCCACTTCCTAGGTAAGTAAAGGTATGTTTTTTTCTAGCTTTTAATCATAAAATTCCTTGAATACTGAAATTGTAACTTTTGGAAAATACTTCACCATATTAAAACCGAAAACATCTTTAGTTGGGGGAAGGGACATCACTTCATTCCATTTCACTTCATTTTCATCCTAACATGCTTGTCATAATCAATTATGATTGCATTATGGTTCAAAAGTTATATGACTTGCAAATAATGTCTAAATGATGAGCATATTATATGGTTGATTAAAAGATGCATTCTTAACATGTTCAATGAAACTTGCCACACAAAAAGAAACAAGGTATTGAAACACAAGAACCAATACAAATTAAAATTTGGTTGAAACACAAGAACCAACCAAACATGTTACAATTCAATTTATGACAAGGAATACTTTGCAAAAGGAAATGAATTTGTTAAAAATTATAAAATGCAAAGTTAAAGGACAATTGATATAAGCCAAGCTCATTCAAAAGCAAATCATGATTAAGCAACTCAATAGATTGCATGAGGACATGCAATAACTTCAGTTGGGGGGTATGTTGGGCCTCCAAATTGTCATCAAAATATCATCCACTTTCTCTTTTATCGCTATTATTTCACTCACATGTCACAACTCCATAACCATATAACCTTTCATTAGCCTCCATTTTCATTATCATATGGGGTTACATTTGTATTTTCCAAAAGTTAATGATTTCTAGTATTTTAAGTGAATTAATGGTTAAAACTTAGAAACATGACATATACTTGCTAATACCTAAAAGTGGCTCGAGTTTCATGACATGTATAGGTGATTTGGAAGGTTCCAAGACACTCTTACGTGGCCTCCAAGACTCAAATTCGATTTCTCTTGAAGATTTGAAGGAGATTTGGGATAGGGCTCAAGCATATCTCATGGAGAAAAATCATGGATAAAGGAATATGTGTCTCATATTGGTTGTAACCATATGAATGATTTGTGGAACTAGGAGGGATTAGTGGATCTCCATTAATGAGTTAGTTGCTTATGTTTTTGTATAAATAGGAGTACCTCCTCCATTCCAAGAGAGGACTCTTGGAGCATGTATCCTAACTTATGATGGAATAAGATAAAGCTTTCTTTCTATAGTTTTAGATATAAATTGTCTTAATGTAGAATATGAATTTATGGAATAGTTTGTCACTTTGTTCTTAAGAGAATTGAGCTCACTCTAAAAGGATCAAAGAAACATTTTATTTCATTATAGATTTTATTTTCATTTAATTACTTAGATGTTTGAAGATTTTTCATTATTAATGAATGATTTTTAGTTTAAATCTTATCAGCATATGAGGGGACAACAAAGGGTTTAAGTTAGGCTCTCTCTTTACTTGATTTTCATTATAATTGAAATTCATTCTTTTGCTTTTAAGTTTCAAATTATTTCATTTCTTATGCTTTTGAATGAATCTTAGTTTAGTTTGGATCAGTATACGAGGGGACAATCAAGGGACTAAGTTAGTCTCTCTCTCTATTTGAATCTGAACAACAATTAAAATTCATTCTCTTGTCTTTATTTCAAGTTTCTGGTTTTATGTAATCAATGATTTCTTTTCAATCTATAATACTGTAGGGAAGGACAACCAGGACCTCCTCAATTAGGATCCTCTTCCCTTGCATATTATATTGAATCAGAAATCATTTAGTTAGACATAGAGTTAGTTGCCTACTCTTGCATATATTTTGCTGGCATCATCACAAGCTTACGAGTATCCCTGGTTGATAATTTAATGAAAGAAATTTAAGCAATTGAATTGCCCAACACTCAACTATGTCTGCAATTTCTTAAAAGATTGTGAACAAGATAGAAAGATGTTAAATCAAAGACTTCAAAAGAATCAAGAACCATGGACTGCATCACATACAACTGTTGTTAAAAAGATTAAAGAAAAGGTAAAAATGCTTCCCATTCTGTACGTCTCTGATGAAAGTCTCTATAAAATTGTTGAAATTGATGCCAGTGACATAGGATAGGGAGGAGTCCTCAAGAAAATCAAAGAAGATTAAGAGAAAATTATCCAATTTGCCTCAGGTGTGTGGAATCCTGTAGAGAAAAACTATTCAACCATAGAGAAGGAAGTAAAAGTTGCTTGGAATTGCATTGATAAATTTGATACACACCTAATAAAAAAATATTTCTACTCAAAATTGATGGTTCAACCATGAAGAAGGTGTTAACCAAACACATCAAGAAACCATGAGAGTCAATGTTTCTGTGGTGGCAAGCTCTCTTCACAAACTTTGATTTTGAAATTGAACACATCAAGGGCAGTAAAAATTGTATTCCTGATTTTCTCAGCAGAGAAAATCTTCAAGAACAATCCCATCTAATGGTTATAGTAACTGAATGGGATTCTTCTCTTAGTCATGAAACTCTCAGAAAAATTCCAGACTCCATGAATTGGGAAGATTATATAAATTCTTAGAAACCAACTTGGCAGCTTCGAAACACTCAGGTCTTAGACACAAATCTCCAAGCTCATGGAGGTCTACAACATTTGGTCCCAGAACGTAAGGTTTATCCAAAATCCAACAAATGAATCCATGATATGGTGACATATATCTTTCAGGTTTCTTTATTAATTTGCATCATACCAGCACAAATTTCAAAAAAAAAATGTTAGAAAACTAGTTGGAAATTTCACAAGAAATATCTTTTAATTAACCTGTCATTGTAAAGAATGATGGTAGTGGTATTGTTGCATTTCTTCCGAAGGAAAAGCTAGCGATAGTACTGTTGTTGCATCCTTTCCTCAGGAAAATTTTGTGTGGTTGACACTGCTAAGGTTGGCTTTTTGCGTCAAATTAGGTATGTATTTCAGTTCACCTACAAATAGACATTGAGATTTTACAACATGTGGCTTTTGGGGTGCTTTACTTCCATGTAAAGGATATATTCTACTAAAACATAGCTTTACTATTTACTTATAGGCATCATCAGGATCCTTTGGTTAGACAATGTGCCTCCCTAGTAATATCAAAGATGCAAGCTCCTTTTTTCTTTATTCGCTGAACATTTCCCTTTTAGAAACATGAAAGCATAATTCACATTTAGAGTATCTTACCTTTGATGAGTTTCAATTCATAATAATGTATGTTTTGATTATATCTTAATGCTAATAAAAAATATTTTATGATGAAATGACAATGTGCTGTTTTTATGGTGAAACAACAATGTATCAATATAGGAAATAAATAATATTAGTGATCAAGAATGTTTCCTTATTTTACAAGTTTATATGTGAATTATTGTAGATACATAATTTTGGAGGTTTTTCCAATTTTTAGATGAGTGGTCCCCTTGTTTTATGTGTTCTTGTTGGTTGGATTTGCTATAAAGTCACATGTTTGTTGGATTGTTTCTTATAATTATACATCTATGGGTAGAAAGAGAAACTGTTGGTTTGCAATAGATTTAGGAAAACAACATGCGCATGATAATATAATTGTTATCTTTCTTTATCCAAATCAATAATGAATGTCTTGTAAAAGGAAACACATGTTCTAGATCAAAATTATTGTGGAGAGTCTTATTATTACTAGACCAAAGTAATCTTGGGAAACTTTTTACATCATCCAACAATGAATAATTTTAACACAAAGATTCCTAATATTTCAATAGTGCTTGAACTAAAGTGGTGTGTTTTCTTTTCTCCTTGGCTAAGTTTCACAAAATTTAACTAGAACTTGAATTTATAGCATAGGTTGGGTGATATCTAATTGCACAAAGTAGTTCAGTAATACAACCAGTTAAAAAATTTGTGCAAAATTATATAACATTTATTTTAAAAACTAGTTCAAAGTTAAATCCAAGAGAATATTTTATGCATTAAACAATTTTTTGATACATGTTGTTGTGTCTTTATTGTTTTCCCTTGATATATTCATTCGCTATGCCAAACACATTATTATACAATTTTTTTTAGCATATCATTTGCCATTGGAGTTTTTTTTGGTTAACAAATACATTGATTTAGTTTAATATCAAAAGTTTGGTTCTATGTTTTTCTCTAGATAGGATCCGTAATACAGAGTTAATTCCAATGTGCTTTGTATGCAGTGTTTTATTGAAATCAAAATTTCCTATTTGTCCAAAAAAAAATCTAATATTTATTTTCCATTTTGTCATGTCCAGAGTTTGGACACGTATAATCAATGTAATTATTGTATATTAAGAGATATTTCGGTAATAATCGCATCAAAAATATTTTATCGATGCGTTTTGAACCATCTGGTGTGGTTTATCATCAGGACAAGATGAAAAATCAGATTTTGGCATCAAATTAAATAGAGAGAGCAATGTAGAGACAATTAATTTTAACGACTAGAATATAACAACTAGTTTTGAATAAAGAACATTTTAGAATGTTAAATTTGATTATCAGAATAAAATAATTTCTTTTTGAATAAAGAAATAATATTTTTATTTATCGGTTTTCAGGGATGCATCTTCCATTTATCCAAGGGACAACTGACAAGATTGTGACGATCCTAAGGAAGCACAAGGTTCCCTCAATATTTAGGACCCTAAACACCATTCAGATCTCCTAAGATCAATAAAATACCTGGTGGACCCTAAGAATATAAAGGTGTTTATGTCATCCCATGTTCTTGTGGGACACCCTACATTGGTGAAAATGGCTACTCAATAAATCAAAGTATTCATGAGCACGGAGCTGGCATCAAACATGGGAGGACCTACTCTTCAGCTTTGGTAGAACATGCAGAAAAGACTAAAAATCACATATGCATTGAACAGGCCCCAAGTCATTTCTAGGATTGGTCATTTCCATCACCGCAAGTTTAGGGAGTCCATATAAATTGAATGGAGGCCAAATAATCTGAATACAAACAAGGGTTGGAAAATTAGCAATTGTTGGGTCCTTGCCCTATCTTCTTAAGGTTTTTATTTTTATTATTTTGTATTATATATTTATTTATTTATTTCACATATATTTAATTTATATTATTTAGTTTTTTTTGTTTTGCTTGTTTTTTTTTCACATATATTTAATTTATATTATTTGGTTGTTTTTTTAATAATTTTGGTCTTGACCTTGATTTACTCAATTTTTTATTAACTGAATTTATCCCTTTGATTCTTTAAGTTTGACCATAAGATAATAATTACTTTATTTTTATTTTTATTTTATCTTAAATATTTTTATTGTTAGTTTTTGGCTTATTATATTAAAAATATTATTTCTTTATTAAAAAATAAATTATTCTAATAGTCAAATTTAACATTCTAAAATATTCTTTATTCAAAAGTAGTTAGTATATTCTAACCATTAAAATTAATTGTCTCTACATTGCTCTCTCTATTTAATTTGATGCCAAGATTTGATTTTTCATTTTGTCGTCACAATGAACCACACTATATGGTTTGAAACGTGTCGACAAAATATTTCTAATGTGATTATTGCCGAAATATTTCTCAATATTCAAGTATGGATCATAGAAGCCTGAATTCATGAATGTAATTATTTTCATATACCTATACATTTTTTTGGATGGTCTTTGTAACATAGCAAAATACTCACGCTTGTTCTATTGTCAGAAAAAATAAAAAAAATAAATATAAAAAAATAAAAAATAAATAAAAAAATAAAAATAAAATAAAATAAAATTAAAAAAATAAATAATAAATAAATAAAATAAATAAAATAAAAAATAAATAAAAAAAAAAAAAAAAAAAAAAATTAAAAAAAAAATTAAAAATTAAAAAATAAAATAAAAAAATAAAAAATAAATAATTAAATAAATTAAAAAAAAAAGTGTGAAGGGCAGAGTACATTCTATATAGTAAATTTGGTGACCTTTTCTAATAATACGTGTTTGTTGAATACTCATTGTATTTTGTGCTTCTTGAATTTAAGAGAAAATTTGCATTGGAAAACTTGCCACAATTGTCCATCGAATTTTATGGAAACAAAAAAATATTTTGCATTGCATGGACTGCATATCCAAGAAATTGATCACATATTATCTAGATTCCACTTGTATAGATTGCTAGATTTTTTCTATTATCCAAGTGACTATCTTTTTTACTCGTTTGTTGTCCTCCTTCACTTCTGTTATACATCTATTTAAATACAACAAGGAATTGTAAATCACTTTTGCCATTGCTTAGCTCACAAACGATCCTTCTTTGTACTCTTTTCATACTGAACTAAGTACTTAATACCTTGAAGATTCACACCAAGTCACCAATGTTCATACTTATTTGCAAGGATTAGCTAAACTTGCGTTTGCTTCTTCCAGTTCAACAATTAGCTTATGGGGAGATGATTTTTGCATCAAATGGTTTTCAAATTGGTTGTCAGTTGCACTCAATGTTTGGCTAATTATAAATGGGCAATGATATTTTCGATTTAATCAAGATATCGACGACTATTAGTTTAATATTTTGTTACATAACCAAAATCCTATATGTGGACATTTTGAACCACTTCTACTATATTGCACAATGGACATTCCATCTCCAATTTCTAGATCAATTTATCCATGCATTATTTCATATCAATTTATCCAAAGAATCCAATGCTTATACCTCTTGTTTCCAAATGGAAAATCAATTAACTAACAATAAGATTTTGACGAAAAGAAAATTTGTTAAAATGGCTAAGCACATTATTAAACCAAGACTTTGTTTGCTCATCGTTGGGTGATGAACACATGAAACTAGTGTTTGTTCCTCTTTCCTATAAATCCATTAAATAGTTTACTTGATTGCATCAATTGAAACATATAATATGTACGTATGGTGCTTCAGTATCCCATGAACTTAGAAAGCATTTATAGTTAAATAAAGCAATTGAGACATATTTACAATCAATTCAAGGCACACCTATACATGCATGTTGTATCTGCATTAGATTGCATTTCAAAAAAGACATGTGACTGATTGACAATAGCACAATATCAAATTTTCATAGCCTCACATCTGTAGCTAAAATCAAACCAATCAAAACTAATCAACAAATTTGCAAATCTTGCAATACTACGCTAGTCAATGGAAAATTGTCCAAATTTTCTTTGCCTTTACATATTCATTGAAATGAAAAATTGGTATATGTTGCATAATTAACATCTTTAGAAGAGAGATTAGTGGCACCAAGAATGACCTTTGCATAAATAAGGCAACTTGGCTACAAAAAATCATAGATAGGGTTAACAAGTACAATGATAAATGTTCCTTCCAATTTGGACAAAGTTCAAACAACACTACCTAGAAGTGTTGATGATCGCATGACAGTCTCAATAATGCTAAATAGAAAAATAGAATACATAAATGCTTATTTGTTTGGAAATGTTTTATCAGGAAAGATGATTACTTCTCTACATGACCTGTGCAATACAAATCTCTACATAAATGAAAAAAATAGTAATCAACAATAAATGGAAAGAGCATTTTGGTCAATGCAAACAAAATCATGATAGTAATATTCCAAGAATTGATGAAACAAATTTAGCAGATGTTGAAAATGATGTAGAACCGGAGTAAGAAACACTTGTGCATGGGTATTTAGAGGCCCATTTAATCCATGATCTTGACACAAATATAATACAAATTACACCTTCTGAGGGATTTAAGCCATTAGGTATCTTTGAAGACAAAATATCTAAAGTTCTTAATTTCCGAACAATGATTTATGGCTCATGTCGACTTGTTGATGTCATGAATCAATTCCCATATCAACAAATTGCACAATGGGAACTATTACACACATATGAATATTTATCAACACATATTACAAATATATATTTTAAAGCAATTCATATATTGATAAATCAAGTTTCCAGGTTAGCTTGGATTTGAATTTGCAAAGGAAAGATGAAAGGGAAAAAACTATTGCTAGAGATGTCAAACATCCAAGCAATCTCCAAAAAATGTTGCAATCTAAAATTGTGTACCAATGTCTCAAAACCATTCACACATCTCCTAAATACTTTGAAAGCATATGAAAAAACATTTTTTCAAAGATACCACAACTTAGACCACCAGATTTCTTTGTCACATTCACTAGTGCTAAGCATATTCAGGATCTATTGATAGATGCACTAAAGAAACAAAGTTCTAGTTATTTAGGAAATCACATTAACAAGGCTTCCAATGAATACATTGACATGTTGATTATAAGTTTCCCAATCATCTATATTCGATATTATAAACATAGAGTCTCAACACTGTGTACTTTGATCACAAAAAAACAATGAACTGTTTGGACAAGTACAAGTTTTTTTTTTTTTTAATCACAGAGTTCCAAAGTAGAGGAAAAAAACATGACCATGAATTACTTTGGATTAAAGATGCACCAATATACCAGCGTTCAACTGAAAACAATGTTGTTTCCTTCATCGATTTCTATTTGACCTGTGATTCAACAATGTTACCAAATCAAATGGTTCAAGTACAAACTCATCATCACACAAAAACTTGTAAAAAGCACAAGCATTTTGCTTGCAGATTTGGTTTCCCTTTTTCTACCTCTGCGTGAAACTTGTGTGTTGCAACCTTTATGCAATAACTGCAAAGATAGCGAGGAAATGAAAAGAAAAATGTCTTCCCTTATACAAAACAAAATATACTCGAAAAATGTGTCATTTGACATTTTCCTTATTGATCTAGGTATTACAAATAAAGAATATATAGTGCTTCTTCACTCTTGTCTCATTCGGCCCATTGTGTTTTTGAGAAGAAATCCTTGTGATATATGGATAAATGCATTTGCAGAAAAAAATCCACAATTGTGGCAAGCGAACACATATGCCCAATTTATCTTAGATGCCTATGTTGCAGCAACATACTATAGCTTGTATATGAAAAAAATGGATCGCACAATGACATCTACTTTAAAAAAAACCGATAAGATTGCCCATGTAATGATGACAATAAAATTGAAACTATTTGTAAACTTGGAAACACATTGCTCAATTTGCAACAAATTTCAAGTAGACAAACAATTCACATCATTCTCTCATTTCCTTTGTAATCATCGTCTAGGATAATAATTTTCATTAACACCGCTTCAACTGAAAAATGAAAATATGTGCTTAAAATAGCTTTTCTCTTGCAACGAGAACATGACAACTCTTAAGATATTATGTGCATGTCAATCATTGATAAATATGTGATACGACCCAACGAACTTGAAATTTTTTGTCTAGAAGAATATGCTTGTTTCTATTCAGCGACGAAGCCAAAAACAAAAAAACAAAACGCTCGTGTGTCATATGATTCATTCGCCACAATGAGTGAAAGGACCTTGAAAACCACTACGGAGAAAAAAATGATGCTCTATCTTCCATATAGAGAATCTGAATATACATTAAAAAAAGCAAATGAGACATGGACCTAAGCATACTTGTCCCAAAAGCACATTATTTCTACTACCAAAAAAAGTTCTTCCCGTTCAATATCACCATGAGGTGACATTGACCTCGCTTCTAGTATAATTGCATCAAAAAATGAAGAGTTGCTTGTACCTAACATCACATTAGAAAATGACAATAACACTTGTCTCTATGAGAAATATGATATCCAACATGATCTAATGCAAAAAGTGCAATCTAGAAACATGCAAGTTGCAAATACAAATAACAATGAATATGTCAAGCATCCCTTTGTTTTGAGTACAACATCATATCATGAAATTAGGAGAAAACTAAATGAAGAACAACAATTTATAATAAAACAAATAATATTATGGAAGAAAAACAATCTAGACAAACCATTCTATTTCTTCATCATTGGAGGTGTAGGAACATGAAAAACATTCACTACACAACCACTCTATCATGCATTGATGCGCTATTATAACAAAGACCTTCAAAGTGACCCCCTAAAAACAAAGGCCTCATAGTTGCATTCATTGGCAAAGCTACATACATTGCAAATGGTGTCACAATACATTCAACTTTTCACTTACCACTTTCACCATGTAACATGACGCCATTGACTTATAACACACTTGATATGTTAAGAAAAGAATATGCACAATTTAGATTTTTTCTCATAGACAAGGCGCCATTAATTGGCTCTCAACTACTACACAACATTGACAAACGACTTCATGAAATCATGCACACACCAACCATACCATTTGGAAATCTTGATACAATATTTTATGGAGATCTATGTCATCCACAACCTATCCACGATCATTGGATATTTAAGCATCTAAGTCTTAAAGCAACTAGGTGGCACCTTATGGTTTTAGGAGAGATAATGTGACGACTTTTGAGCTAAAGTAAGTGATGTGACAAGGAAACATGGAATTTTTGTTTGTCTTCAATAAACTTAGAACTTGTTCACATACAACTGATGATCTTGCATATTTAAACAAGAATTGTTATAGATTTCCACCAAATGATCCAACATTTCCATACTTATTCTATTTAAACAAAGATGTGCAAAAACACATTGAGAAAATGTTGTATGTCATTTATAAATAAACTATAACATTAACTACGAATGATAAACTAGTTAAATCATTAAACATAGATCACTATAACAATGCAAAAATACAATTACCAGTTGTCATTGTGCTAAAACAAAATATGCTCGTTGAATTGATTGGTGGAAATTACGATATTAAAGATGGCTTGGTCAATGGTGTTGAAGGAATTCTTAAAGCATCCACTGAAACTAAAAATGGTGCCATCTAGATTGCATTTGTTGATCTAGAAATTGGCAATGGCCAATGAACAAAAATGCGACACTTGTTTAAACATGGAATAATGTCTCATTGGACACCTATCACTAGAGTTTGTAGACATATCTAATAAAAAAACAACATTAGTTACACAAGAGAATGATTTCTTGTTCAATTGACATGTGCATGAATGATACATTGGTCACAAGGCTTAACAATGAATAAACTAGCTTTTGACCCAAAAGGAGTCAAACAACATGGACTTGTTTACACATCACTTTCACGTATCAAAGATATTAATACCTTGTATCTAATAAAAAAATTAGAATAGAATGATTTTACTCTCTTTGACAAAGTTGTTGTTGAGTTTCAAAGACTTAGAGAGAATGCTACTTGCCAATTTGACTATAGTTTACAGTGCACAAAAAACAAAAGAGTATTTTCCAATATGCTCCTTGAACACATGTAGCCTCTCATTGAATTTTGTAAACGTTGTTGTTGATTATGATCTAATGAATTCCAAGATCCTCTACTTCTAAGAAACAACCTCCATCAAGCATAATGTTTGAAAAAAAATATCGCCACATAGGGCTATCACATTTACATGGCATTGTCACATATTACACAAAAAATATTATAGTTGACAACAAATCACATTGAATCAATAATTGCTATTTTCCATTTTAATTAAAATGTCATTTCCATTGCAAATGTCTATTGTACACTGAATATAATGATCTATTATATCATTGATTTCATCAAATACACTTTGGAGCATGTGCCCAAAGGCTATCAAATCACAATTGTTGGTGACTTCATTTTGGACATGTTACAAATTAATTATTGACAAAAAAAAGCTATTCTTATTTATGCATCAAAAAAATTTCAAATTAAGTTCAACAAGAGCAACACCTAATTATGGATCTATGCTTTATCCCTTTTGGACAAATATTTCATTTAACAATGTCTCATTCCTTGTCTTTGATGCCTATTGGAAAAATCACCATACTATTTGCCTTTCCATACCTTCCTTATTCACTTGACCCACTACTGCAATCTCAATTTGACTATAACAAACTGTTGAATTCTCACAACTATTATCAACCATGTGATCAATGGAAAATCAAATACAAAAATTGATGCATCATAGCTAAACATCAACTCTACTTGTGACAATGTCACCTTGATTTTCAATAGCTATTTGAAGACTGATTTTATTATCTTGTAGTCATAGAAAAGGAGGCTTCCATGCAACAATTACCAAACAATAAGACACATAAGACAAACTAACCATTGTTCTCTTGTTACAAGGGTCTTTTGGAATCATAATTTTTTTTTCTTTGTCTATGCTAAATGCATTTTCTCACACTACATATAACACTTTGTAAGAAGACATTTGATTGTTCAATCATATGTAATGTAGATGTTATCAAAAAGCTTCTTTATTATCAAACAAGAATTTAAATGTTTCCTCTTCCTACAATTGTTTCATGTTCCTATGCTTATTGTTCCTATTTTACAATGTGCATTAGCTCTGGAAAAGAAAAAGGTTCTTACTTTTCTAATCATGTGTCACATAAACCCTCCAATCAATTTTTCTTTGTATCATTGAACAATGATATGATTGCTCATTTCGAATAATTGTTCATTTTCACTCTTCTCACTCCAAGAGATTTACATACTGTGAATTTCTCTTCCTTATGTACTATATCTATTAATACATCGAAGCTAGAACAAATTGTACCAAGATCTAAATAACAAAGTCTCTAAAGCAATAGCAATATTCCAGTGATTGTAACTAGGAACAATTCTTCCTTGATAAGTTGGTTGCCATTGTTATTAGTTCGCATGGAATTGCACATATTGATTATGCCACTGCTCTTGTACATGCTCCTTATCAAACTACTTGTTGTTTATCAAAATGATTTTACTGCAAGAGCTGTTTACAAAGTAATTTATGACTCCACTTTGGCACATATGAATAGAGCATGGCATATTATGTTGGATTTCAAAAGATTTCTTGCTACAAACAATACAATAGTTTATAGTTTCACTATTTGTCTTTCATTCTTTTTCATTTGCTTACTTTTCCTTTATTTATGTCTCCTGGTTCAAGGTATGCGATAATCCTCTCCGACAAAATGCAAAACGGATTGTGACAGAGGGAGCCATGATATCGCTTTGCATGTGACAAAGAAAACCCAAGTCAACTTGTCTTTCTGATACACTTCACCATATATCAAATTACATCCATGTTGAATTGCAAATATCCACTTTGGCTTTGGTACAATGACTTGACTACAATGTCTATAAGACAAAATTGCTATGAGTAATCTAGATATTGTCAAACAAATTGTTGTCTATCTTACATAAACTAGAGGAATTTATTTGAAATGTGTAGTTGTGGCCTCATTTTAATATTGTGTTGTGCCCAACAATGAGCACAATACTACAAAAAACAAAAACATTCCAGTGCACAATAATGTTATTTCACTTACAAGGTACTTGAGTTATATTTTATTTTTTAGATACATGAATGTATGCTTGAAATGAATAGAAAATGAACATTAATTCTCTCTGTTCTTTGCAATATATATATATATATATATATATATATAGAGAGAGAGAGAGAGAGAGAGAGAGAGTAGCCAAGTAAATCATTTGTTCTCAAATATTTCTCATTTTGCTACATTGTTTTGAATTTTCAACATTTATTTTTATGCAGTTATGTGAAACTTTTGTTTGCTGCCTTGTATTGTAGGGCAATAGGTTATTAACTGTTTTGGCACCAACATGGAAAACACTGATCTTGGTTCTCAATTTCCAAATGCACAATTTCTAGAGAGCCAAAATACAAAGAATTAAGATTACATGCTCAACTTAACCATTTTTTATATTGGCGATCACTATTGATCTATGTCAAATGAAACTCTATGAACACTAACTATACTTATTTTTCAAAACATGCAGATTAAAAACTTTGCAAGAAATTCCTTGCTCAATCATACAATTATGCACAAGTGCACCCACAAACATTTTTTAGGGTGATGTCATTATAGTATATGGACCGGGCCAAAGAAGAAATTCAAATTCACTAGTTAAAACACGACTTATTCATGTAGATCTTGTTGACAAAACTGACCAATTGGCCATCACAGTGAATATAAACAACCATCTTATAAACTGATTCCGTGACAATTTTTGTCTGGGAAAAATGATCTGTATCAAACAATTTGTTGTAAGAAACAAATGAATCTATGAAAGAGGAGATGCAAAAACTTGTATAGTCCTACATGAAAAAATTTCAGTGGAAATAATACCTAGGATTGTAGTAATCATAAACTGGCTTCAAACACAACACAAAACCTTGTTATGTCCATTGAGACATATCCATTTGGTTCTATTACAGTGGTGGTTACAACATGCCACCAAAACAATAGGAAATTTAACTCAATATCAAAGATGATGAGACTACAAATGATACAACTACTGTAAGTCAATTCTTACACCAACCCATTGTGCAATTTCTATTGCAAATTGATCAATTACTATTGCCATGATTTTCGTCTCTTCACCCCCCTCCCCCTATCAATTGAAATAGAAAGAAAAGATGTGGTTTTATAGTTACAATGTTGACTAACTGCCATAGCTAACCCTTTGGAATAAATTTCAGCTGCAACTCAATGAAAATTATAGGGAAATTTTATTGGAAATAAAGCATGAGATAAAATCCAAAAACACAACACTTTACCTATTCAAAAATATTGTCAAAAATGGTGTGAAAGATTGCCAATTGCTACAATCAGTAGCAACAACATTCATTGATGTCCTCAATGACAATTATGCAAAATAACAACTCTTATCATTCATTAAATCAACAACAGAGGTATCTACTTACATTTTTTTTTACCATTCTGTGCACATAGAATACTTTGTCCACAATCTTTAAATTTTGATGAACATGACATATAATACTTTGTTCAAAATATTTAAATTTTGATAAGTAAAACACACCAAAACTTTGTAACAACCCCGAAATAAAAACATGTAATTAATTAGATTAATCATGCGATTTATAATCAACACGCAACTTATCAACTAATTAACATCAAATTTCAGAAATATGAGTAGAGACAACTTACCTGTGGCGATGATGTTTCTCACTTGTGATTTCGGGTTTGAACGCTAGTTGAATTCTGCTAACTACAACAAAGTCTTGGGGATGACTCTCCACCCAGCCGTAGGCTCAATTGCACAAAATCTTGCTACAACTCGCCACCCCCAAGCCCTCAATCAATGTACTACTGCCAGGGAATCTTTTGTCTCACAACACTATTCTCCCAAGAGAATGGATAATGGAATCATGGAATGATGGAATGCCTCTCATCTTCCTCACCATCTATTAAATAGAGCAAACATTGGAAGGGGAACCACATGCACACACTCCATGTGTCAACATGCAACTTTACTGCTTTCTTGTTTTATTTCTTTTGTTTTTACTTTTTGATAGCTTTACTGATTTTTACTATTTTTCTATTTATTTTTATTTATATTTATTTAGAGCTTTAGTATTGTTATTTATTATTTATTTACTATTACTATTTTTTATTTATTGTTTATTATTTATTTTCTTGTATTTTAATATTATATTATATTATTTATTATTTATTATTAAGGGACATTACATACTCCCCCACTTTAAGGAACTTCATCCTGAAGTTAAGTTGAATTATTTAACATTTTATTTTGTTATTTATTACTTCATGTTCGTCGACACCCTCTGCTGAACTAGTATAACCAGCAGGCATCGAAAGTTTCACAAAACCCGGGAAATCCCAAGGAATCTCTGTCATTTTTCCCACTTTCGGAACTAGGCATAAGCCTCCTCGGTCTATATCCTAGTCCAAGGCTCGCGCCTGACTCAAACCTCATATTCCCCAAGGCAGGCATCTGGTACAATGCTCAATGTCTCCTGGCATCTCGCAAGGTTGGCCCACTCCCTCCACAACTCACTAAGGCGCACAACCCCAGGCATCAAAGTCCTTACACCCCTACCAGAATTCGGAATCCCAGTACAATACTAGGTACCTAGCCTTCAATATCAAGCATTTGGCCTCCTCAAGATGGTCCCATAGCCCTCAAGAACTATCCATCAAGAGCTATACAAGACAAAGGAACCACTGGCATATGTAGTGTTGATTGAGTTTGTCCCCAACCCATATGTTGTTACTTATTCTCCCTCGTGCGTATGGGCTCGCACGAGATCATCAAATAAACCGACCCTCTTGGCCCATCTGTGGAGTCTTGTCAATCATCACACCTAAACATGCAACTAATGCATTAGCTATACCATCATAGTATCTTAGAAAATAATCCACATGCAAAGTCTTGCATGTCATCATGAGAACATTCATCATTGTTAATCACAACATTATGAATAATAACGAACTGCATGCTCATGCATGTCATAAATTTGTATGCAACTATCACATGCTTCACCTCATGAAATACCATCATAAGTTATAACATCAACACATTTGCATCAAAGACATATCATGACTTCACATAATAAATGAACAACATGTCAATAAACCTCATATTATAGCATCATAATTCCTATGCCACGTTATGCATATCATATCCATCATGAGTATTCAACATTAAATACCTATCATCACGTAGTAAATGAATATGTCAATATATCTCGACATAACATCATAATGCCTATGCATATCATCATCATCATAAGGATACATCATCACTATAAGAACCACATGTGCATCATTATCCTCCTACCATTATATCATGAAACCTCATGTAATATTATACTCAACATCATAACAGTTAATTAAACTAAACTGAAATCATAGTGTACGATATAGATGTATCATAAAGGTTAAACAATAAAACATGACTTAGATGCTCCATAAAAGTATATGTCTTAGCTAAGTAAGCACTCCTAATTAGTTCACCACACATTTTAATCAAGTAAATAAGGAAATTCATTAAAAATAACATCTGCATCTTCCCAGGTTACTGACCTTGAGCTATATTGGTCCCACTAGACCTTGACTTGCTCAAACTCACAGTTCCTGAGTCGACGAACCCAACGATCCAGTATACAGAATGGTTCGACCTGAAGGACTCCCTCCTCGGAAACTTGCAATTTTTCAAATTTCAAAACATGGGATGGGTCGGGTACATATTTTCTAAGCATAGAAACATGAAACACATTATGCATCCTTCTTAGATGGAATGGCAGCTCGAGCTTATAAGCAACTGGTCCAATCCTCTCTAGGATCGTGAATGGCCCAACAAATCTAGGGGACAACTTTGTTCCCTTACCAATCCTAAAGGGACTTTTAAAGGGTTTGATTCTAATAAAAACTTGGCTTCCTTCCTCAAAGTTTCTATCAACTCTCTTTGCATCAGCATAACTTTTCTAGCGATCCTGACTTCTTTTAGTCTCTGTTTAATTGTGGCCATTTCTTCTTCCATTTCTTGGAGCATTTCGGGTCCCAACATGACTCGATCCTCTAATCGATCCCAACTTAATGGAGTATGACATGGTCTTCCATACAAGATTTCGAAGGGAGATGCCTAAATTGAACTGTGATAACTATTGTTGTATGCAAATTCCACTAAGGGAAGGTATTTCTCCCATTGGTTTTGTTGATCCATGACATACATTCTTAGCATGTCCTCTAATACTCGGTTTACTCTTTCTGTTTGCCCATCTATCTCTAGGTGATATGTTGTACTAAAGTTTAGCTGTGTTCTCATAGATTGTAATAGGCTTTTCCAAAATTTGGAAGTAAAACGTGCGTCTTTGTCAGATATTATCTTTTGGGGTACTCCATGAAGGTGAATTATTTCTTTTAGGAAAATTTGAGCGATATTTGATGCTTCAAAGGTGGTCTTAACTGGAATGAAGTGAGCACTCTTAGTTAATTTATCAACAACGACCATAATGCAGTCATGTCTTTGGGATGTCATAGGTAAGCCTCCAACAAAATCCAGTGAAACAACTTCCCACTTAGTTTCTGGTATATCATGGGGTTGTAAAAGACCTGCCGGGTGACGATGTTCAGCTTTAACTTGTTGACATTCTAAACATCAGGCCACAAACTTTGTTATATCCTTTTTCATTCCTGTCCAGAAAAATAGTTGTTTTAAATCCGCGTACATTTTCTAGACTCCTGGATGTGCAGCATATGGAGCTTGGTGGGCTTCCTTCATTATTAATTTCCGAAGTTCATCATCACCTGGGACGTACATCCTACCCTTATATCGTAGCAATCCATCATTATCTAAGGTGTATCCTTCCCACCTAGTCGCCACATGTACCTCTTCTTGTAAGGAAAATTTTATTTGTTGGTATTGCGGTTCCCCTACTAGGTGGTTTAGAATCTGGCTTCTCAAGTCTATCTTTAATGACAATATTGAATGAAGTCTAGGTCTCCTACTTAAAGCATCTGCAAATTTATTTTCTTTCCCCTTGATCTAGGATATCTTGAAATCCTAATCACTAAATAGCTCAGTCCAGCATCGTTGTCGAGCATTAAGGTCCTTTTGGGTGAAGATATACTCAAGACTTTTATGATCTGTTCTTAATTCAAATTGACGCCCCATCAGATAATGTCTCCATAGTCTCAAGGCCATTACAACTACTGCTAATTCCAGATCATGAGTAGCATAATTGATTTCATGGGTCTTGAGTTTACGTGAAGCATAAGTGATAACCCCTTCATCTTGCATCAAGACTACACCTAATCCTTCTCCTGATGCATCCGTGCATACACGAAAGTCCTTGTCCATGTCGGGTACCTTTAATATTGGAGCAGTTGTTAGTCGATGTTTTAGCTCATTAAATGCTTTCTCACACTCACTTTTCCATTCAAACTTAACCCTTTCCTTTGGAGGTGGGTGATGGGATTAGATATATGTGAGAACCCTTCTACAAATCTTCTATAATAGCCTGCCAACCCCATAAAGTTGCGTACTTCCTTGACATTCCGAGGAGTAGGCCAATCCATTATAGTTTCAATCTTACTGTAATCCACTGCAATGCCTTTCCCACTAATGGTATGGCCTAGATATTGAATTTCTTTCTCAAAGAAGGAACACTTAGTAAGTTTCCCATATAGCTTATGTTCTCTAAGGCATTGAAGTACCAATCTCAAGTGTTCTAGATGCTCCTTGTCATTGTGGGAATAAATGAGGATGTCATCCAAAAACACTTGGACAAAGCGGTCTAGATATTTTCGGAAGACACTATTCATCAAGTTCATGAAGGCTGTCGGGGCATTAGTCAAACCAAATGGCATAACAATAAACTCATAGTGTCCATAACGCATTCTAAATGTCGTCTTAGGTATGTCTTCCTCCTTGATTATTGGTTGATGATAACCTAACCATAAGTCTATCTTGGAAAATATTGAAACTACTTTTAGTTGGTCAAAGAGCTCATCTATTCAAGGCATGGGGTACCTATTCCGAATGGTGGCCTTGTTTAGATCTCGGTAATCAATACATAACCTAAGAGTTCCATCCTTCTTCTTTACAAAGATCACTGGTGCACCCTGTCATGCGGAAAGACAAATTTTCTCAAATCAAAGTATCAATCAAAAGAGAAATCAATCAAATCCATGGATTCCCCAGTGGAGTCGCCATTTTGTCATGCGGAAAGAGTCAATTTTGCGGACAAAACCGACCTCCCTAGAAGCTAAGGGCTTTCTAGTGACAAACAAGACAATTAAGAACAATCCTTCTCTAAATATGCATTTACCATATAAGAAATCAAGTGTTTAGATCCTACCTGTAGTCCAACGCTATTGTAGTAGTCCAGCCTCGTCGATCCGGATGAGCTCCTCCTTCTCTTCGAAACCTGCATTCACTAACAATCAAACGATTAAATAGCACCTGAATATCTCATAAAATAAAACATATTTAACATACAGACCAAGGAGTATATGAAACAACTCATAAATAACAAATTGTTGAGAAGAATGGACTTATTTGTATTAATAGGAAACAAAAGAAACCATTACAACCTGAGCCTTGGTGTTGTGCAGGTCCCTCCCAGGGTCCAACAAGAGTTCTCCTTTACTTTGATCAGCTCACCCACTTCCAAATGAAACAAGAAAGGATGGGAATCTCTCCTCACAAGCTTCTACAAGGAAGTCCTAATCTCAGCAGCATCTACCCTTAGGAATGTTCAGCTTTCAACCTCCCCTCCCTCTGGCCCAATGCATGTATTTATAGTGCTGTAGAGGAAGTTAATCAGGTCCACCATCAATGGGATAAGCCCCTCTTTGGGTGGGTTAGCTCCCTTATTGATGGGATAAGTTCCTCTTCCATAGGGATACATGAACCATCTGGAGGCGCTCTATACACGTCAAACAAGCTTCTAGAATGCTCTAGAAATGACCACAAGTAACTTTTTGGAGTGAAACTTGTGCCTTTTGACCTTTACAGGAGTACGCACCCATTGCTTTACAGACAGAGCGTACAAGTACGCAGGTATTGTGAACTTGGGCTGCGTACACGCAGGTAAGGCTGAGAGAAACTGCGTACCAGAGATAATTGACTTTAAATGACTTTTCTCTCTTTCTTGGAGTTTGACATGGAAAGCAGAGGTATGAGACTTGCCAAGGAGGATAGTATGACAGTTGATGGAGCCATACTAACTGCAAATAGTCATGGTGACATTTTTTAGTGTAACACACCCCAAGGTGACACACTAGGTTGGATAAATCCTTGATCAAGAAGTTCTTTAAGCTGTATACTCAACTCATTAAGCTCTGGGACAGACATTCGATAAGGTGTTTTGGATATGGGTTCTATTCGTTGGTTTCAAAGAAATGGAGAAATCGATTTCTCAAACTGGAGGAAAACCTAGTAGCTTTGGAGAGAATACATCTGCAAATTTGGAAATTAGTGGGTGCAACTTATCCGAGGACTTCTCGTCGGCACGAACCATCTCTACCACATAAATCTTTCACCCTTTCCTCGTACACTTATTAACCTTATTGGTTGATATCAGGCGCAACGTAACATCACGTTTAATGCCTTTTATTACTATGGTTTCTCCCTGGTCATTTTTTAGGAGAATTTTATTATTATAGCAATCCAATATAGCTTGATGAGATTCAAGCCAATCCATTCCTACAATTAAGTCATAAGTCCCTAGAGTCGTGCTATATAGGTTCATCTTGGTATCACACCCCCCAATGTTAACGCTGCAATCTCTTACCATTGACCCTATTGATTGCTGAGAGCCTGATGCCATTTCTACCATTCTAAAGTTACTTTGCTCATGAGCTGTCAATCCACATCTAAGTATTGTTGAAGGAGAAATAAAAATATCAGCGACACCTGGATCAATTAACACAGATATAGGGATGTTATTGATCATACCTACGGACTCCACCACTGTGGCTTGGTGCTCAGCCTGTCGATGGTTTGTGGCTACATGAATTCGGTGTGGGTTTTGTGGTCTTCCCCATTTTTCTTTGTGTCCCTGCTGTTTAATCCCGGTTTGATACCTTGGACAGTCCCTTCTATAATGTGGACCTCCACATTGCCAACATTCTACTTGTTATCGATTCTTACGTTGTACTTGTCCTTGGCCACCAAATCCTCTACCCCCACCATTAGTGTTTCTCAAGTAGGTTTGACTCCTATGTCCTCCTGGATTCAGCCTAGAAGTTGCATTAGTGATCCGAGAAACATTGTTTTGTCTTCTGTGGAATCTATATGGCTGCCCCCTGGTCTGTTTACCCTCATTGTGGGATGTTCCTTCCTTGTATTTTCTTCAACCACCATTCGCTTTTTCAAATTTATCATCCTCAAGAGTTGAATCTAAGCTCTGATACCATATGTAACAACCCCAAAATAAAAACATGTAATTAATTAGATTAATCATGCGATTTATAATCAACATGCAATTTATCAACTAATTAACATCAAATTTCATAAATATGAGTAGAGAAAAATAACATGTGGCGATGATGTTTCTCACTTGTGATTTCGGGGTTGAACACTAGTTGAATTCTGCTAACTGCAACAAAGTCCTGGGGACGACTCTCCACCCAACCATAGGCTCAATTGCACAAAATCTTGCTACAACTAGCCACCCTCGAGCCCTCAATCAATGTACTACTGCCAGGGAATCCTTTGTCTCACAACACTATTCTCCCAAGAGAATGGATGATGGAATCATGGAATCATGGAATGCCTCTCATCTTCCTCACCATCTATTAAATAGAGCAAACATTGGAAGGGGAACCACATGCACACACTCCGTGTGTCAACATGCAACTTTATTGCTTTCTTGTTTTATTTCTTTTGTTTTTACCTTTTGATAGCTTTACTGATTTTTACTATTTTTCTGTTTATTTTTATTTAAATTTATTTAGAGCTTTAGTATTGTTATTTATTATTCTATTATTATTTATTATTTATTTTCTTGTATTTTAATATTATATTATATTATTTATTATTTATTATTTTTATTATTTATTATTTATTATTAAGGGACATTACAAACTTAATGATTCTACTTACTCTTGAAACAGGTACAAGGGACACTCAAAGTAAAAAATATCTTTTCACTACAATATCAACAAATTTGTGGTAAATGCCCCGGATGCGGGTGACTGAAGCGGTTTTAAACTTGACAGGACTGGGGTGGGGCGAGGCGGCTCGACACCTGCCCACCCAGTACAAGGTGTTAAATGTTGGTGATAGGAGTTACGCCTGGCATGCGCGCAGGCAGGTTTATTACATCTCCCCGTCAGGTGACTCGGGCTCATTCTCTCTGCCCACTGCAACGGATCCTCCCTCTGCACACTGCTACTTGCAAGAGATGACGACGATCATCAATGCAACAGTTATGAATGTGGTTTTTCGTGACAGGTTTGGCAAGTTTAAGGAGTGGCAATGCCCTGCGCTCAAGCTCATTCCTTGCGAATTGTTAGTTTGGGATCATCCCATCGCCTCTGTTCGATCTCTGGTTCTTTCGGAAGTTCCTGAGCCTTTGATAAGGAAGCTCTGTTTGGCCTTCCAAGCGCAACTCCTTTGGCACATATCTTTCCATGGGAGGGCTCTGGGTCTAAGTTTGAAGATTCTTGGGTTGGTTTACTATCTTGTTCTCTCTGTCCTGGCCACTGGCTCTTATGGAATGCGTCTGAGTAATCCTTTTACAGTTTGCGTCCCCCTGTTCCACAATCTCGTCTTCTGCTCGGTCTTCAAGTTGGGAGGGAGGGAGATTGGTTTAGGCAATCTATTTGGTACTCTAAGGCATTCTCCCGGGTCCCCGCGCATTTGTTGTTCTGAGGACCAGGCGGACTGCAACCTTCCCATTACCCCTTCTTCAATGGCTCGTCTACGTCAGAGAATGGGGTGCCGCAGAGGGCAACCCCGGCGCGCTCCAACTGGTTCTTCCTCGGACTCGCCCGCCCCCACCAGTGAACTCTTCACTGGTCGTTATCCTGGAACCCGAAGTGGGCGCGGGAGACGGCAGGCTTCCAGCCATTATCGTGGGCCTCCATCCTCGACAGGCTCAGCCATTTTCACTTTCAATAGCTCTCTGCATAGGCCCCGGATAACTGCCCACATATCCGTGTTCTTCTATGAAACAACTCAGTTGGAAGGCTCAGATTCTCATCCGGGGGCTCGGGAGCAGTTGCTGGTCCTTCCTCTGCGATTCAATTCGGCATTGGAGTGGCGCCGCTGCATGTTCAGGAAGGCCCAGGATGCTGATATGGTGCCAGTGGATCCCGGACCCTCCATTCAGAACGCTACTCCTGTTGATGATGTGCCAGATAACGGTTGGTGCCAAGTCGTGGAAGAACCGCCTACTAACTAGTCTGTTCTCGCTGACGTGGGTTTGTCTTTTGGTTTTGTAATGGTTTATTTCGGGCATGTCTACTATAGTTCTGTTGTAGAAAGGCGATGGTCTGGCTATGTTTTTGCTGTTTGGGTTCATGTGGTTCTCCAGAAAAGCTTCATCTCGATCCCCTGCGTGGGTTCTGCTACTGGTTTCATATCTGCTTTCTTGGGAATTTTGGCTCTTTTCAGAGCAATGCACTGACTTCGGTCCTTATGTAAATATTTTTCCTCTTTTTTAATAGATTTAACCTTACTCAGAAAAAGAAAATAAATAAATAATAATAATAATAATAATAATAATAATACTAATAATAATAATAATAATAATAATAATAACAAAATAAAAAATAAATAAAAAAATAAAAAAATTGTGGTAAATGTTCAGATTCCATGCTTCCAAATACATCAATCTGCACATTGTGAAAATAAAAAACACCAAATTACTATCTTTTGAGTGTCGAGTGCGCACTAGAGACACATGAAAAGAAAATGGATTGCACCTTGTAAATGCCACAATTACAACAATACTGTCCAACAAATGCTCAAACAAGTTTCCAAGAATATGCCAAAAATATATGATCTACAATGTTTGAATTGCAAAAACTATCTATTTGCGGAACCTTCAATTTGACACTCAATAACATAATTACTGATATCAAACCACTTTGAGCACACTTTCTTCCAACATTGATTCCTCCAGTTTTAATGTTCTCAATGTACGTGTGACCCTAAAACATTGAATCATTAACAAATTTGTTTTCTTCTTCAATGTTTTGAACAAATTAGTGCTTACACTAACATTTCTTTCCTTGCACTAATATTTCCCTTGTTGTTGATTGTCAAATATTTTGTTTCAATGCCAGTTGGAAAAATTGCATCAAATGCAAAAGAACTCCACCAGTGCTAGTATCAATGACATCAATATTCAATTAAAATTTTGTAACAAATATGTTTTTTTCTACAAAGACTTCAACAAAGATATCAAACAGTTAGAAGAGCCACTGCTTTTTGTTTTTGTTTTTTGTATTGACATTTTGTAGCAAATATGCTTTTATTCATAGTGACTTCAACAAAAAATATATAAAAGCCAAATGACCCACTTTGTTTTTGTGTAAAGAAAATAACACATTGCTATAGTTAAACTACTTTATTTTTTTCCTTATAGACAATTGTCATATGGTATAACTGAAATACACAATGCAGTTATTGCTTTTCTTTTCAAGTAAAATTGTTTCATTTGATTCTCCATACTTGTCCTTTCATTTTTGCAAATTCAATCCAGGGAAAAAAAAACTCATGTATGCTATGTAATAATTTTCTTTTTATGAGGTTCATATGGTTCATTTTCTTTACGTTTGTTCAATTCATTTGCATAGGAGAAACAAACAAACATCTTGAAGACACTAAATATGAAAAAGAAAAAAGAAAAAAAGCATAGCTAATTGATATTGAAACATCTATCTACTTATAGTATTATTTGCCAGCTAATTTTTGTACATGCTAAATAACACATCACTATAACTCTGGCATTGCTTCCTTTTTTCTTATGATAGTCTCCTTGCAAAAAAAATGAACATTGTTACCTCATTGAACCTATCAACTATAAGTCTATGATGTCATCTTTCTACACTTAGCAACCTACCTAAGACATCCATGAAAATGAATTCCAATGTGCTATTCGCATTCAAAGAAATGCATATAATGTTGTACTCCTATTTTTCTTGGAAATATCACATAATCCATATCCTTGACTCCATTCTCCTACAACCCTAACCATGTTTACTTAGTAGAAATATTTTTGCAAATTTGTGATGGTCCTTTTGACACACAAAATGTTGCAAGTTTGAATGAGGCATCTATTTGATCTAGATTTGCTACATGTAGAGAATATAAATGATATAAATGACTATTATTCAAAATAAATATTTAAAATGTGATATGCATAAAAATGATCCATGTTCTCAACATGATTGTCTTCCCATAAAAAAATAAAATAAAATAAAATAAAACAATTAACATTGCATACTGGAGAAAAAATTAGTTTGGAAGCTGCAATCAAATGCCTATTACTCTAATCACAACCCCTTTGTTTTATACTATGTGAAATTGTTGTCAGTACGACCTTCATTTCAGACCTTCTATCTTCTACTTTGTTTCAAATTAGAGATACTATACTGGCTTATGGACTGAACTGATGATTGTTTCTTCATAAAGCAAATTTGCAATATAGACTTCTCAGTTACATTTTTTCCTAAATTTAGAGTTTGAAATCTAAATAGGCAGACAATTAGCATTAACTAATTAATTTTCAATTCAATACTTATTAAGTTTGAAAAGACAACGTTACCTCAATGGGGTAGTCCGCTAACAGACTGGCATGTCACGTCACTTGCCAATAATGAATATCTCTTTAGAAACCAACCACACGTTGAAGTCAACTATAAATCTGCAGTGATTTTGATGAAAATGGGTTATTGTCATTATGTTTGTATGAATTGTTCACTCTTTTTGAGCTATTTTATCCACCCAATTTCATGGATTATACTACCTAACTAATTTGTGCCAACTATAATGATTTTAAAAGAAGAACTTGAAAAACAATAACGTTCATTTATCATTCTTTCTCTCGAATAAAAAAACTTCCTCTCATTCTTTCTCAAATAAAATATGGTCTATGTTCAAGATGGCGCCTGCATTTCAAACAACAACATAACCATTGCATATAATCAATAATTGTGATTCCAAATGTTCTTGTTCATTTAAATACCATGGGATATGTGTTTGTTTCCTTAACCCATTTTTCATATCATTAAACAAAGATTCTGTGTAATAAATTTTGTAGTTAAAAATTCTGGGCTAAACAACTGAAATGGCTCAGGGAGGGTGGTTTTCCATATTTTTTTTATAGTTCGGTATGTTTCTTGAATATTTGGAAAAGATTTTTGTGCATAAGGGCTTGATTAAGAAAAAATGGATATCTCATTTGAAGGCCAAAGCCCTTTTCAAATTTATGTGCCCGTGACAATGAATATTTCCCTTCCCATTTTTCACTACAGAGTGATAGAGATTTTGTTTTCTTAGAAATGGCCCTCAATTTTAGGTCCATGTGGCTTGTACCTAGATTGCTAGCAATTGGACTTTCAGCTAGACAAACATGTCACAAAAGCCATCCTGTTATGTGTTAGTCTTTCTTTTCTTCTTCTAAACCTTTGCAAACTCGAAACTTTACATAGTATTCCTATATCTCTAACAAAATACTTTGATTAACTAGAAACTTTAGAGGCAAACGAGCCAAAAGTAGGTTTCTATGCTTACACTCATACCAACATAGAAGTTGAACTAGAAAGGGCTTCTAAATGCTATTGAACTTGATTTTGAAAATTGGACACACACCTAGAATATAAACTAGAAATAAATACATTTTTAATGTAATGAATGTTCTCATCTATGAATACAACAATTTTGTAAAGTGTTCCAAAACAAGGGACATATCCTTTAATCGAATCAGAATGAATCCGAATTTCATGTAGATGGAAAATGGTAATAATGGTAAGTAGAACCAAATCCATAAATGCCAATAGAAATTAGTAGCAACAAGCCAATTCCACAATGACTATAGGTCCAATGCACTGGACTTATAGTCAGTCAAAAAATCGTTTGAATGCCAAGAAAACATAGATGCTCCGTGTAACCTTTAGAGAGAGAGCATAGGTAAAAGAGGACATCAGAGAAGAAGCTAAGAAAAAAAACAAAACCTTGAACTTAGAGAACTTGAATGCTAGTGCACACTCACCACAGTCAAATAATAAAGGAAATTTAAGTTGCTTTGGTCAACAGGAGCTGGTTAAAAAGGCTTTGAGAAATGTGGTTGAAGAATCACCTAGTATGACTACTAATATCCAAAGAATATAGTTCTATATTCCTCTCCTAAGAGAAATGAACTCAAGTAATTAATCACAAATGTGGAGGATCCTATTTGCATTGGAAGAATAAAACACAAAATGTTGACTCAATATCTCCTTATAGCTATATATAAAGCACTATAAGGGTGATGCACTAGTCTCTTGGTCCTAGTGGCAAGATCTAAAAATAAAAACAAGTATACAAATGCTCAAATGAAATTTTAAATCTCCATACTCTAGCAAAAACAAAAGAAATATGTAATTTTTTTATGAAAGAAAAATACATAACACTTCTTCAAGAACAAAGGTGGCTTAGTATTGTCTTGGTCCTAATGGGAAGATCTAAAATAAAATAAAAAAGTACAAAAATCCTCACATGCAATTATAAACATCTGGACTCTAGGGAAAAGAAAAGAAATATGTAAATTTTTTTTTACAAAAGAATAATCCATAGCACTTCTTCAAGAAACATTGGATATCTTATTTGAATTTCAAAGTCCTTTTCAAATTTATGTAGTTGTCCCAAAGGATATTTTCCTTTCCATTTTTTACTGCAAAGTAATATGCATTTTGTTTTAAGAAATGGATCTTATATTTCTGGTCACTGTAGCATGTACCTAGATTGGTAGCCATTGAACTTTGAGCTAGAGATACAAGTTCCAGAATCATCTTGTTATGTGTTCATGTTCCTTTTCTTCCTGTCAACCTATGCAAACTCGAAACTTGAGAGGTTATTATTATCTCCCTGACAAAATTCTTATATTAACTAGAATATTTGCATGCAAACAAGCCAAAAGAAAGTTTCTATACTTGCACTCATACACACATAGCAATTGGACTACATAGGGACTTTCAAATGCTATTAAACTTGACTTTGACAATTGGACTCATGTGTACAATATAAAATACAAATAAATTCATTTTTAATGTAATGCATGTTATCATTTATGAATACAACCATTTTGCAAAGTGTTCTAAAACAAGAGACATGTCCTTTAATTGAATGAAAATGAATTTTAATTTCACGTAGGTGTCAAGTGATAATAATGTGAAGAGGAACAAGTAATGAAGCATTGGATTACTATTGTGTTTTATGTCAGAGGAATGCATAAATCCAAATCCAAATAACCAATATCTATGTCCCTAATAGTTGGAGGAACAACAAACCTTGTTACAAATCCCTAAAAGCCTCCACAAAAGAAATTCATAGAGAATTCTAAATTATTGTTGCACAATTTAATTCATAGTTATCAAATTCACTATACAATGGAAATCAATTCTTGTATCCACGTGTTGGTATGAATATAACTGTATTTTCCATACAATGTAGATGCACTATGATTAGAATTTAAGTCACTTGAATCCCATGCAGTTTCCTCGCTATGCTCTTTGATATTAGGAAAAACAACATTAGGGGCTATTAATCAACTCTTTGCAGGATATTCTCCATTGAAAGTTTAGTGTTTTCAGTCTTTTTGTTCTCACTAGTAATTGCAAATATATATGTTATTTCTTTGTTCCCTTGCACCATAGTAACCTAACATACAATCTTCCAAAATACAATAGTATGAATGAATACGCAAAATGTTTTCACAAATAGGTAAGCCTCAAGTTGTGTACCTCAAGTCCTTAAGTCTCATATTGTAGTACAATTTGGCTGAATTCAAAATTCAGAATACTAAATCTGTCCCTCATTTCTATTTAATACTTATGTTTCAATTGCTTGCTTGAAACTTGCACTCTCTGATCCTTGTTTAGAAAAAAACTATGTTTCACTTTTACCTGGATATGAAATTTCATTGTGATTCCATGTCTTGCGAACTCTCTAAAACAAGAGCATATAAAATATGCAAGCCAACCAATATAAACCAACCATGCGTGCATATAAAAGAAATTAAGTGAAAAACTAAGCATCTTAGAACACATCAGAAAAATTACACAAACAATATTGCAAGACATTTAGCAACTAGATGAATATCATATTTCTATGACATAATTCAAATCTTACAGACATGTATTCAAACTAATTTTGAATGTGTGAATAACATAATAGTCACAACACAAATAATGATTCAAATTAACAGAAACATATTCATAAAAAACTCTTAAAACAAAACTTATCAATATACATAGAAAACAACATTGTACAAAAATTAACATGTAACCAACAACTTGTTATATGTAAAAAATATTTTTATTAAACTGCATATTCAAAGAAAAATATTAAACATAGACACAAATAAAGCACCTTTCTATCATAAGAACTAAACTTCATTGATTACAATGTTAAGTAAACACATGCTAAAAAGCTTAATGAATTAACAACCTAGAAATTATGTAAAATAAGAAACACAAATCACCAGTTTCCCCAGAAATCATCAACGTGTTATACAAGAATGTAGCTAAAGCTTTCTAAATACCTAGTTTAGAAGAAAATAATAGAAACACATATTCAACTTTTGTAGTATAAGGAAACATGTCACAAAAATTAGGAAATTTTATATAATCTTGACACTTTGTTACAAGGAACCATCAAGACAAAAATTATCCAAAGCATGTGACCAATAAAGAGAACCTTACTTAAAAAAATAAACCAACAACACATCTTTGGCTAATACAATGAATGAAATAAAGTAGTTTGAGAAATATCCAAACCTAGATATTGAAGAGAGAAAATTACTTAAGACCAAAAAGCCAATTACCATTCTAAGAATCACACCAATAAATCCAAACTTTGTACCTAGACAATGAAAGTCATTTAATGCATATATCTAACAAAATAAAGTTGCAGAAACCATTGTAATATATGATTTTATATATCTATATACCTAATTTATCTAGATATTATAAAACATGTCTGATACACTTGGTTAAATAAGTGAATTCCACAAATCTTATACAAATGGACAAAAATCTTAGAATCTTAGAGAACTTAAATTAAATCACCTTTTTTTTGTAATGGTTAAATCTTAAAAGGTTTTCCAACAAAAATTTATTTTTGGATCCCGATCTGGATGAACTGTCGCGCTACTCTGTGGATTCTATTAACGAAGACACGATTCTTCGCAAGCCCTTGAGGGTTAAAAAAGCAGATGAGGGCTTGAATCATTGGAGGACGATGGAGCTTTGAAGTGGTATCCGGGCACCCCGAAACTTATAGGGTTCTGCCCACATGGATGCTGGAGGGGGCCCTCCCCCTCCTCTCCCTCTTAAGATCGATGCCTTCAAACGTCTGGTAGCCTCCTGTGGCAAGAGGAGAGCAAACCCGAATCTGCAGAAGTTTGTAAAGAAAGTCGAATTCATCCCCTCTGTTGAACTGTCTACGAAACGCCCATGCTGGATTGCACTGAACTTAGTAGAACGTGGGCTCATTGGTCAATTTACGGGCCTCTAGCCCTCTCCCAAAGCTATTGAAGGATGGGTCCAGTGAAACTGGAGGCCCCTTGTCTCTGAAGGAATCCAAAATCATCTGGTAGGCAGAGGCTATTATGTCTTTATCTTCGACTGAGCTGAAGATCGAGACCTTATTTTCTGAAACGGTCCATATTTCATGGGCCCCCAAGGGTTCTATCTGAATAAATGGACAACGGACTTTGATCCTTCCGAGGATATTCCTTCAAATGTTCTTGTCTGAGTAAGGTTACCCCACCTCCCTCTTCATTGTTGGAACCCAGAATCTATGGAAACCATCGGAAACAAACTAGGCAAATACATTGATAGGGGTGAAAGTAGAGAATAATATTTGTGTGCAAGAATATGCGTTGAAGTCAACTTGGAGATAGGGTTTCTCGAGGCGATCAAGCTAACTGTAGTTGGCTGGTCTCACATACAAGAACTCGATTATGAACAGCTCCCCTTCAAGTGCCGACATTGTCATGGCTATGGCCATTTCGCTCGAAATTGTAAGAAGAAAACTGAGGAAGAATCTGAAAAAGAGAAGGGTGAACAGTGGACACAAGCCCGAAAAGTAGGCACATCCAAGTAGACCAATAGAGCGAAAGGGAAAGGAGGGAATACAGAGACTGGAGGACCCTCTTCTAGGAAGAGACTACCTGAAGCTCAAGCCACAGCAAATGCCACCACTTCAACAAATCCTTTTGTTGTTCTAAACCCTCCAAAAGATCAGAACCAACCAGATCTTGAAGAGGGAGAGGTGCAACAACATATTGAATAGATAGTAGATGCAAAAATAAACTCAGGATCTCAAGAACAAACTGGAGTAGCCACTTCAGAAATCCCTTGTGTAGATGCAACCCCGTAGGAAACCCATGGCTCTCCAGCAGGCACCATATCCCCACTCTCTTATGTAGAAATGATCAAAAAGAAAAAGCTCATAGACAACTCTGGTTCTTCTGAAGAAGACTCTTTTGAGCGATCCACCAAAAAGGCAGGAAGGAAGTCTCGTAAGGAGATCAGAGAAGAAGAGGCAAGAGAGATTAAAGATGCAGGGCAATCAGTCTACAATTAAAATTTCTTTAGGCATAAACACGAGGGCTTAACCCACAAAGGGAGGCCCTACTCCTTCCTTCCCTGGTAAAGAATGCAAATTGTCTCTTGGATTTGCAAGGGTTTTGGGAACCCATTGAAAGCTGAAGCAGTAAAAGATCTACCAAGAATGGAACCCTCAGATATCCTCCTGCTCCAAGAGACAAATATAGAAGAGGATGCTCTTTTATCCTTAAGTCAAATCAAGTGGAATAAGAACTCAAGAAAAACGGTTAGTGCCTGAGGTACCTCAGGGGGTCTTGCAACCTTATGGTCAGAGGATATGTTTTAGCTGAAAATATCCTTCGCAACCCAACACTAGATATACACAGAACTTCAACATCTTCCAAGTAAGATTTCTTTGGCTCTTTTCAATCTTTATGTCCCAATTAATTTCCTGGAAAAGAAGGACTGTTGGAATTCTCTCTCAAACTTCCTAGAAATCTACACTCCCTCAAACATCATACTGGCGGGGGATCTTAACATCACTTTAGATCCGAAAGAGAAAAAAGGTGGAGTTTGGGGTAAAGATCCCTTCCATGATTTGGTGGAGTCTTTGATTCTTGCTTGGGATCTCCTTGACTTCAAACCTAAGAAAGGTCGTTATACCTGGACCAACAATAGAATAGGTAATGCCAACATTGCTACTCATCTAGACCAGTTTCTAGTTCAAAGTTCTTTGATGGAGGGGAAGCATTTAATCTCTTCAGAAATTCTACCCAAGATAACATCTGACAATAACCCCATCTTGCTGTTGCTAGAAAAAGAGGAAGACTTAGGCCCTATTCCATTTAGATTCAATCCTATTTGGGTAGCGAGAGAGGGCTTTATGGACATAGTGGCTCAAGCTTGGTTGCAACTAGTTGACGGATCCCCCAGCTTTGTGTGGGAGCAGAAACTTAAGTACACTAAGTATGCCTTAAAAAGTTGGGCAAAAAAGCCCCTCTCCACTCTAACGAGCAATAGACAAAACACTGTGTAGGCTTTAGCCGAGATTCAGTTAGGCATGGAAGAAACTAAAACCACCAAAGCTCAACTTCTCATCGAACAAAATGCCCAACTCAACTATTTTCTCTCCTTTCGCCAGGAAGAGGAGTACTTGTGCTTCAAGTCTCGCAACCTTTGGCTGCAAGCTGGAGATATAAACACTTCATTCTTTCACAGATAATGTAGAGCTCGTCTCTCTCGGAATCACATCTCGGAAATATCCACCAGGGAGGGGGAAGTCATCAAAGGACAACCTCTTTTAAAACAGGCTGCCACATCTCATTTTAGCAACTGTTTAAGGAGGATGGTTCTTCTGATGATGATATGTCTGCTGATTTTTTGTCAAACATCCCTTCACTTGTCATTGCATATTTAAACGTTGGGTTATTGAAGCCTTTTACTGAAAAAGAGATAGTGGAAGTCATATGGTCAATGGAGTCAGATAAAGCCCTTGGGTCGGATGGCTTCTCCTTCCATTTTAAAGAGTTTGTTGGAATGTAATAAAACTTGATCTTCTCCAAATGATAAAAGCCTTCCAAAAGAAAGCCAAAGTGGGAGGGTGCACCAACTCCACCTTCCTTGTTTAATCCTGAAAGAAGTTAACCCAGAGACTTTTGATAGGTTCCGACCTATCTCACTCTACAATGCCTCATACAATATTCTCACCAAACTCTTAGCCAATAGACTCAAGCCTCTATTAGGGAAACTTATCTCCCCTCTTCAAGGCGGTTTTGTCAAAGGAAGACACCTCATAAACAATGTGATCCAAGTGCAAGAAGCCCTCCACTCTAGTCACATTTGGAAGGAAAAAGGCATGTTCATCAAGTTGGATATGTCAAATGCTTTTGACCGAGTTAAACGCTCATTCCTCTACAAAATCCTTCTCTCTTTTGGTTTTAGTGCTGAGTTTGTCAACTTGATAAAATCCTGCACATATAGACCTTGGATAGCACCCTTGGTGAATGGCAGACCTGCTGATTTCTTCCATTCTACAAGAGGGCTCCGCCAAGGGTGCCCTTTGTCACCCTTTCTTTATATCATGTTGGAAGAATCCCTAAGCAGAAAGCTAACAGTTGAAAAGGAAGCAGGCTCTATCCCAGGCATTAAGGCGAAAAGAGGTGTGGATCCTATAAATCATGCCCTCTTTGCGGATGACTCTCTCCTCCTGGGAGGGGCCTCGATTAAGATAGCAAGGGATTTCAATGAAATTCTTTAACACTTCTGCTTAATTTTAGGACCCTTGATCAACAAAAGAAAAAGTGTTGTCTACAGTTGGAATGTAGATCATCCAGCTATCCTTCGAATAGCTTGCTCCTTGGGATTCCCTGGGCATGACAAATGGGAAAAGATCAAATACCTAGGCCTTCCCTTAACCTTGGGACCAAGCCCTCCTTCCCTCTGGATCGAAGTAATTAGAAATATAAAAGCAAAAATAGCATATTGGGGAGGCCAATGGCTAACAAAGGTTGGGAAGCTAGTTTTGATAAAGGCAATCCTCTCTGCCCTCCCCATCTTCCCATCTTCCCTCCTGCTAGTGCTCGAGTCTATCATGGAACAGATATCCAAGCTCCTTCGGGGACTTTATATGGAATGGGGGTAAGGGAAACTAGAGCAAGTTACATCTGGTAAGATGGGATATCCTTAAAAGACCACTCCAGGAAGGTGGGCTATAGATTCGTGATCCAGGCCTGGAAAATTTGGCTCTAGGTGGAAAAATCATATGGCAGATGTATGCAGACAAAAAACATCATGTCAACAAGATTCTTTGGATGAAATACCTAAAGGGAGGCTCCTTGAGAAACCTCACAACAGCATCTACTCCAACAGGAACAACAATTTGGAATTTAGGCAGAAGATGCATTGATCACTTACAACAGCATTTATATAGGATCCCGGTAAATGGTCTGAGAACCTTACTATGGGAGGATACTATTCAATGGAATGCCCCTTTGGCCTCCCTAAATTCCTGCAACGAGATAAAGATCTGGCTAGTGAATAAAGGTCTCCTCCAACTTGCAGACATTTGCTCTTGGGACAACAAAGGGAATTGGGCAAGATGGACTTTTCTAGGGTCCCAAAACCTCTCCACGCTCAAAAAAACTTGTTGTATACAGATCTCTCTAGCCTCACCCCTGTACACCACTCATCCAAGGACAAATGAGGGTGGGGAAGAACAGGAATTTACAATCTACTCATGCCCCTTCACTGACACCGATGCTCTGGAAATCAATTTGGTCCCCCTTTAGCCTACCAAAGGTGAATTTCTTCACATGGTTACTCATGCATAAAAAGGCACTAACAGGTGAAAATCTGAATAAAAGAGGGTTCCATGGCCCCTTTAGATGCTGCTTATGCAACTCTGCCGCTGAAACCTCTGATCACTTATTGGTTGACTGCGATTTCACACAAGCAGTCTAGAATTTGGTCCTTCATGGCCTTAGTGCTCCCTCCCCCTCCCAGACATCTGTCATTTCTCTTTACATCTCCTGGACAGACCAAAATCCTGAGAAAAAAGCCAAAAACACAGTCTGGAACAACATCTGGCAAGCTATTCCAAAATGCCTTTGGTGGAAAGTGTGGTTGGCTAGAAACGATTGTGTTTTCAACAACAGGCTTCTGAATTCAGTGGTAGTGGCGGCCAAAGTGAAAGCCCTCTTGTTGGAAACTACAGGTAAATCTGCTCTCGCCTCCTCTTTACCTTCAGAAGCTTCTATGTGGTTGGGATCCTGCTCAACAAGAGAGAGGAACGAATTAGTTAACAAACAGTTGAACGCTCCTACCTAGCGCCTGCGACTCACTGAAGGTGAATTTCACGCGTGGTGGCAAGGGACCTCAAAAGCCATGATCTTCTTCGATGGAGCGTCCAAGGGGAATCTAGGAACTGCAGGTGCAGGGGGTTTGATTCTTTCCCCGGACAAATCGAGTGAAACCGACTTTAGTTGGGCCCTAGGCACTAGCTCGAACAACCAAGCAGAGAGTTACAGTCTCTTAAAAGCTTGCCAAATTGTGAAGGAGCTAGGTTATAAAATAATTCAAATTTTCGGAGACTCGGAGATTCTGATTAAAATTTTAAACTCCGAAGATCATTTTTGTAATCCTACATTAAACGAAACTCTATAGCGAATCTGAAACACTTTGAAATATTTTGACAGAGTTGACTCTTACCACATTCTACTGGATTTAAACAAGCAAGCTGACTCTTTGGCAAACAAAGGCTGTCTGCTGCCTCAAGGAAACTTTAGTCTCAATGGAGGACCCTACTCGCTTCATCCTCTGCCTTAACCAAGCTACAGCAGGTAGATCTGCATTCATTGGCCTCAACACTCAGAATGAAGTTTGGTTCTCTCACAGAATATGCTCAACTTCATCATGGTTGGTTTCTTTTTTGAAGTATTTTCCAACAACTCTAAACAATGGGTGACAGGAACCTGACATAGGAATTGCCTTCATATAAAAGTACTAGTCTATTTTAGGTCCTTGTTGTGTGCAGAAGCTACATGCAAGATTAGTTTGTGGATTTTTGGGACAGACATTCAATGAATTGGATTGTTGAGCGATGTATTTAGATTTTTGAAATAAAACCCAGACACGGAGGAGATGTTCATTTCAGGGCTCTCTGGAGGTGATAATTTTGGTGGTTTTTATAGACAGTGCACGTAATTTCTTCACATAAGGCAACTTCTCTACAAGTCATCAGAGGGATTCAGGGGATTTGCAAGATATTTGCAGAGTATTGTAAAGACACGACAAGCACATCCATTGCAATAGGGCCTCTCTCTTCAATCTTGCTTTTACAAATACATGAAATTGAGAATCAATACACAGCACAAGTAGCAGAAATCAAAGGATCTCTGTTGTCATTAAAGAAACAATTGGCAGTGGTAGAAAATGAATGCAGTCATCTCTGGAATTAAACTCTTAATCTTCACATAGATGATCAAGTAATGGCCTCAATTCCAAGAACCTCAACAAATTCATTCAGAGCAGGGCTTAAAGAGGAAGAATCTGTGCATCAATCCTATGAGGTAATGAAACCTGTGAGCCAGGAAAATGAACCAGCCGGTACAGATTTGGAGGATGCTGCTAGTCACTATGCTCAAGGCTGATTTAAATGTTTTTTAACACTTAAAAATTCTAAGCATTTACTATAGAATATATAGCTTAAAGAAGCAATCAATAATTTTGCATAAGGAAAAGGCCATTCTCTATTTTGGGGGTGTAACAAGATTTTGTATGATCTCTGTATCTGCTCCTACGTTTTCACTGGAACTATACTATGATGTAATATCTACTATAGCATTTATTGTAGCATTTGCTGCAGCCTCTTTCTAATACAATTTACCCCGTTACTATTTAAAAAAAAATACATTCTACTAAAAATTAACAAAAAAACAGATAAGAAAATGGGAGAAAAGTTCCTCGAGCCCTTTGCATTCTAGAATCTCCAATAACGGTTCAGACGTAATCTTAAAAGACTGATGGAAAATAGTGCAAATCGCTCAAATATATTATAAAAATAAAAATCAGTTTCTGTCAAACTTAAAATCTCGTCTCCAAAAGCATAACAAGTCATAAAAACATAGCACAAGTATGCTGACAGAAGAAAAATATTGATCAACATGTTAGAGCAACTGAAATTCGTGATGCTAAGCTCAATTTCCATTGATTGAATATTTCTAAAAATCTTGAGAGTTCAGGAGGGGAATGATACTCAACATGAATCTGGCAACTGTACACTCGAGCTTCTAAACCTGGAAACAATTGAGTGACATATTTATAAATTTCTATGGTTACTTGCAAACGACCATGAGATTTGACTAAAATCTTCCAGATGAACTCAATGTCTACTTTATATGCTAACTCAAATTTTTTCATGAATTCAATTGCACTTTCTAGCCAACTATCTCTCAACACTTCCACCTCAAGCAGAGTCTCCTTATCATATGACAATAGCCCACACTGCTTGAGTGTCCTAATGAAAGACTGCAATAATGCATTTGATAATTTTTCAGCTTCTTCAATTACCCCTTCACCATCTGAGTTTCACTTTTCCAAGGTTCAAATAGTATTTCCTTATGCATGTCACCGATTCTGGTCAACTGTAGATAATTCCCTTTATTATCCCCTTGCCACTCCAATATCTTTGTGAGATTTTGGTTTGCATCATCATACGTAGTCTCCATTTCAGTAATAACATCAAGAAATCTGTGAATTTCTTTTGCATGGCCCTAGAGAAAAATAAGCTTATCACATAAATGTTGTTGTTCATGCCGAGATTGATGATGAATCTGCTTCGCTTCATATTTGAGTTTATCCAAATCCAGAATGTTTCTCTCTGCTGCAATTAATTTGTTCATAAGCGCTTTCAATTTTTCATTTTTCTATGAAGTTGAGCTTCTAACGACACTTCTAATTGTATTTGCATTTTAAGTTGAGAAATTTGGTCTTCTAGCTACTGAATTTTACCATCTTTTTCTTGTAAAAATTGTCTTAATGGGGTTACTTGATAAACACTGGAATTTGCATATGCACTTGTGTAATGTGTTAATTCCTAAAGTTGTTCCCCAACAACCTCTCTTGTGGGTTTCCATACTACCTCTAATGGTAGCTATTGAGATGTAAGAGGTGTCGAAACATCTTGTAATTCTCCAATTTTCCATTTTTCCTTTCTTGAAAATAGTTTTGACCTCAAGGCTATAAAATACATCCAATGATGGGATTTCATTAATAACCAACTCGACTACATAGTAGCAGAGCATGCTATTATTTTTCTTCCAGCACTTTTAAGTTTCTAGATTGACAATAGTAGACTTTGAAGCATCAGGAGTCTCTGTTACTATTTGTTGTGAAGCACTTGTCATCTATGAACAACTAGACTTCCTTGGAGTATTGACCTGAGAAAAAGCTTTTGCCTTATCTGAAAAATAAAAAATTCCATCTTTACGTATCTCTGTTGTTTTCATGTGTCATTAAATAGGATTTGAACTAATGTCCATGTATCTTTTTCAATATCTCAGAATATTTGCGACGATGGGATTCTTAGAGATATTTTTCTCTATTGATCCCGCTGAAGAAATATGTATAAAAGGTGTATCAACCTATGAAACCCATTGTTGAGTACATGAAATTGTTGCTTTTTCTATTTTCTTTTCCACTTTTTCTAACTTGAGTTCATGCAAAGGAAAACATGCCCTTCTCCTGAAAAATTAGAAAATGCTAATGATCTCGTGGAGACAACTCACTAGCTCTCTTGCAAACTACCTCAAAACAAGGGGCTTCACAATACATTTCATCAAACTTATTGGCCTCATGTTCATACTTTTTCATTTTGTTAGTTGTAGTCATCAACCGAATGAAATTGGGTGGATCATGATATTTGCAAGAAATAGTGGACAACTTCAATGCGTACAAAGCCTCAATTTCTTTTTATACATGACCATAATTTTGAAGTGTAAATAGGCCAATTGGAAATGGAAACTTTGGCTATATTTTCTTACAATTCATGTGTAGTTCCAAAGTTATCCCTACTCCTATAGTTTGATATGCAACTTCCTCGCTCAACATTTTGTCTAGAACATATAGAGGAAACACATGGGGTCTAGTTGTGTTTCCCCATACCCTAATATAAGTAAATTATTCTTTAATATACCAATTTCCAATCCTTTATAAACATGCTTTTGCAGACAATGAGATACAAGGAGGTTTATGTCCAAGTATACGTTCGTGAATAGGCAACATGACATGATGACATATTTGGTAAAAGTGGTTTAAATAGTTTTCCTCACAAAGTTTACCATGGTAAATATGAATAAGGAGAGGGTAAAAAAAAAATCATTTCCATCCCATTGATGGGAATTATAAAAAAAATCCAACGACATCCATGACATATTCAGCCATGAAAAAAGGAGGCATAGAGATATCTATTATTTTCTCATGAAAATTGAGAACATGCTTCATAAGCTCGTCGGACAACATTTGAGCTCAGTCAAAAATAAATTTGTTTGTTGTTGTTTCTATAAGAGAAACCTAATATACAATGAACTTTGAAACATTTTCTTACCAAACAGATGGCAAAGAATATCAACAGTGTAACAATAAGGAGAAGTGAGACTACCAATGGAATAGTTCCCACTAGTTTCAATTTTATGCTTCACGGGGTTTCTTCTCCACTGTTTAATTAGAGAACCAAGATCCTGCTTTTTATTATTTTCCCCTTTCTTAAATTCTTTTTTTAACAAATTATTCATTTTATACTAACTAAGGTTTTGGCAGATGATACATACCCTTTAAATGCTTAGGTCTGAATGATCCTACAATGGTTCCATGTTTGGTGATGAATTCTTTACCTTTAAAGTTGCACTACTCCACAACCCATCTTATCATGTCAGCGTAGGGAAACAATCTGGACTAGGCGGTAATTCTATGCAAATGAGACCGAGCAAGGTCACTAATGGTTGCCTCAAAAGGTTGTCTAACACACTAGTCATCTGTGGCTATTGTGGCTCAAACTACATCATCAACCGCCATTTCATATTCAAGGATATTGTATATAGCATCCCAGTTTGAAGCATCAATGTCATAGGTGCATATCATATCTGAGAACAAGAGCATATCTAGAAGTTTCTCATCTATAACTTCCTTGTATTCCCCTATTGTCACCTCCACTTGTGTTTCTCCTCCCTTATTTTTTTCCCTTTAGCCATCTCTAAGTTCACAGGGTTTCTCTGAGACAACCTCTGTACAAGTGCCACAGGTTAGTCCTCAATTTCTGAGACATTGTTTAATGATTTTTAAGGAATGGTCGAGGGCCACACATAAATTTTCATAGTCACACTAGATTTTGTTCCCCACGTGTTATAGGTCTCATTATAGACTATTGTAATCAACACTTTGAATTCCGAAGACGTGTTGCATTCAATTCATTAAACCACATCGTTTAACTAAGCTTACAATGTATGGGGTGAAAGCATGGAGTTGGGTTACAATTTTTGGCAAGGTAGGGATATTTTGGGTGGAAAATAAGATGGCTCGATTGATCCATTTAAGCGCTTGATTAAGCCTTTTTTAAGCACTCGATTGAGCTATTTGAGGGCTTAAACAATGTAACTCGAGGTTAGACAAGAGCTCATTCAAGCTGTTTGAGGGCTTAAACAATGTAACTCAAGGTTAGATAAGAGCTCGATCGAGCCATATTTTTTAAGTTTCCCACCAATACAACCTAGGAATGGAACTAAAAAAAGTGGCTCGATTAAGCCTTAAATCGCCATATTTTTTAAGTTTCCCACCAATACAACCTAGGAATGGAACTAAAAACAGTGGCTCGATTAAGCCTTAAATCCCAATTGAGCTTTAAATCTAGATCTAGCCTTAAGGCTAGATCTAGCATTAAAACTAGATCCACCCATAAAGCTAGATCAAGCTTTAAAGCTAGATCAAGCCTTAATTTAACCAAGGTAAGGGCTTGATCAAGGGTTTCTTAAACCCTCAATTGAGCTATTTGAATTTCAAAAAATCAAGCGCTTGATCGAGCCTATTAAGTCCTAAAATCCATAATTTAAAGGTGGCTCAGTTAAAAAAAGTGGCCCAATCGAGCCTTAAAGCTCAATTGAGCTTTAAAGCTAGATCTACCCTTAAAGCTAGATCTAGCCTTAAAGTTAGATCGAGCTATAGGTTAGATCGAGCTCTAAAGCTAGATAGAGCCTTTATTTAACCACAGTAAGGGATAGATCAAGGGTTTCTTAAACCCTCGATTGAGCTATTTGAATTTTGAAATCAAGCGCTCGATCAAGTGTTTTAAGTGCTCGATCGAGCCTCTTAAGTCCTAAAATCCATAATTTCAGCACCCCTTCTGCAAAATTTCCTGTAACACCATTTTATACCCTAGTGGATTTAGGGCTAAATGTTTCCTTAGGTGGCATATTTGATCATGTTGGATTCATGAAGGAATCCTCTATATAATGGCATATGAGTTTGACATTTTCGAATTCATATGATATTTTTCATCTAATTTCTTTTAAACATAATGCTTGAAAAAAAATTAAATTGTTTTGAAGAGGTTGAATACAAATCAATATTATAAAATATACACAACAAAAAAAATTCAAAACATACCACTATATTTGTTTACAAGCCCTCTTCAAAAGCGTACTTTTGGTTCTTCAATTGATTTAAATAGTTGAAAAAAACCTTACGTGAACACATGTGTCTGCAAAATGCATTTGAAATATTACTTCGCCAACTTCGAAAAGTAATTAAAAATATATTTTTTTACATGAAAAAAAAAATGATATGAAAAACTTAGCTCTCTTTGTGTAGATCATGCTCATATATATATGTTTTTAAAAATTACACATTTTATACTAAGTTATGCTACATGAACACACACATACCTCTTAATATGTGTGAAAATTTGCAAGGATAAGCATTTCATTTAATGGAAAATTGACATATTATATGACACTAAATATTTTTGCAAAAAATATCATTGGGACAACAACATAATTCTCCAAAGACTGTCTTTTTACTCTGAATCAACATTCATAGTGCTTAACTGAATTTTGAAGGCTTCAATTCGATAAAAGAGGAAAAACTTGAAATTTCATCGTGACATTTGGCCCAAAAGTGTAACCCATCTTCATGCTTTCACTCGTGACGCGACAATCTAACACCATATGATGCGGCAATCTACCCTGCACCCGCACCAAAATCCCAGGAAAAAATGCCTCAGACACTAGAACCCCCACATTTTTACCTGGGAAATGGGACCTCGAACCCCAAACTTCTTATTGTCAATCCTCCTACTTGTTGGGTTGTGTTATATTCTTTCCACGATTTTTTTTTTTGGATGGTTTTGGGCACGATGGTTTTCGATCCGTGGTATTGGATGCTTTGACATGTATATATATGTATTGTAACATTGAAAAATCAATCTGGTAGTCCCAGTTTTTGGATCCAGGGGAAAATCTTTGTGTATATGTGTTTTATATGTTATTCTCTCGCCATTGTTTATTTTCTGTTTTTAGAATTCATATGCAGGTAATTTTTGTATGGGGTTAGAACCTACATTTGGTATCGGAGTTGTTTTGACTTCAAGGGGGTGCCTTTGTTGTTGAGGGGTTTCACTCAGGCCTGTGGTAGACCCTGTTCAGTGGGAGATCTGCGGGATTGATTCAGGGGGTGAAAGAAGATGGCAAGAAGTGGACAGATAGAGATTGAGAAATTTAATGGTTAGAGTTTTTAGTTGTGGAAACTCAATATGGAGGATTTACTGGTGGACAAAGATCAGTGGATCGCAGTAGATCTGAGTACTAAACCAATAGGAGTGTCCGATGAAGAATGAAAGAAGTTGGATCGGAAGGCAAAAAGCACAATATGATTGTGTGTCTCAGATTCAGTATTGCTAAATGCATCAGGGGAAGCTACGGCGAAGGCTTTGTGGGACAAGTTAGGGACTTTGTACCAATCTAAGTCTCTGGTGAATAAATTGTTCCTACGGAAAATGTTGTATAACCTGAGGATGAAAGATAGAGACTCGATGACAGAGCATCTGAACGCATTTAATACTGTGGTAAGCTAGTTATTATCTATTGATATTAAAATTTTAGATGAAGATAAGTGCATTAGTTTGTTGTGTTCTCTACTAGATTCGTGGGATAGTCTGTTTATTGCAATAGGTAGCAATGCAACTGCTTTGCAGTTTGATGAAATAGTCTCATCCTTGCTGATGGAGAAAATGAGACGGAAAAATATGGAGAGCCAGAATGGTGATGCCTTGTCTGTACAAGAACAGTCCCAAAACAGAAACAAAAATAAGTCATCAAGTGGGAGATCTAAATCTAGAGGGAGATCTAAATCTCTAGGAAAACCTGTAAAGATGTGCTGGAAATGCGGAAAGGAAAGGCACTACAAAAGGGACTGTAAATCTAAAGCTCTTGACAAAGGAAAGGGATCTGATGATGCTCCTTCTGCAGAGGCGAAAACCACCTCATATGAAGGTGGAGATGTGTACTTGACTTCTTTAATTACACATGTAGATCATGAGGCATGGTTGATTGACTCAGGTTCATCCTTTCACTTCACTCCCCATAGAGAGTGGTTCTGAGAGTATGAGAAATATGATGGTGGTGATGTCTTCTTAGGGGATGATAGGAAGGCTAGAATGATTGGTCATGGAAAAGTAAAGTTGAAGTTGCAAGGCGGAAGGGTTGGGACACTTCCAGGTGTTCTGCATATTCCTGCATATGCCAAAAATCTAATTTACGTAAGCAAGCTGGATGATGCAAGTGTAAAAACAGTGTTCGAGAAAGATACCTGCAAGATGGTTCGGGGAGCACTGGTATTGATGTCGAGAGTTCGGATTGGAACTCTATACAAGCTGCAAGGTAGCAATGTTATTGATGGGTGCAACAGTTCTGTGGTTCCTGAAAATGGGGTAGAAAATCTAGTGGTCTCTGGAGAAAAGAGCATGCTATGGAATCAAAGGCTTGGACATATTGGAGAGAAGGGCCTTCGAGTAATACATGGTAAAGGTACGGTATAAGATATGATTAATAGCTCTCTGGATTTTGATTTTTGTGAAAATTGTGTATATGGGAAGCAGAATCAGGTGAGTTTCCCCTCTGATGGAAAGAGGGTGAAACAAATATTAGAGCTTGTGCACAGTGATGTGTTTTGACCTGTGAAGGTTCCATCACTGGGTAAGTCTGTGTACTATGTATCATTTATAGATGACTTCTCAAAGAATACATGGATATATTTCCTCAAGAAGAAATATGAAGTCTTTGACAGGTTTAAAGAATTTAAGGCTCTGGTTGAAAGCCAGACAAAGAAGAAGATAAAGGTGTTGTGGACAGATAACGGTGGAGATTTTTGCAAGAAGGAATTTGAAGAATTATGTAAGAAGTGTGGTATAGCACAACAGAAGACTACTCCAGAAAGAATGAACAAGATGTTGATGGCAAGGGCAAGAATAATGGTTAGTGGTGTCGAGTTAGGACAGTAATTCTGGGCAGAAGTGGTGGAGACAGCATGTTACCTGGTCAACTGATCACCTTCATCATCGTTGGAGGATAAGACTCCACAAGAGGTATGGACTAGTAAGAAACCCTCTCTTTCACATCTGACGATATTTGGATGTGATGTATATGTACATGTTCCAAAGGAGAAAAGAAAAAAGTTGGATAGTAATTCTGAAAAGTGCATCTTTATTGGTTATAAGGATGGTTTAAAAAGCTATAAGATTTGGAACCCAGTAACAAGGAAGGTTGTGTACAGCTGAGATGTGGTGTTCAGAGAGATGAAAGATGTTATTAAACATGAAGTCCCATCAAAGGAACCTGAAAATATAGAGTTTGAGCTAAAGGAAGAAGAATCAAACTCTACAGCAGAAGAGGAATCAGAAGATGAAGAGCCACAAACTCCGGGTGTGAGAAGATTAGTTCAATAAAGGAGGCAGCCGGAAAGGTATAGTCCATCTGCTTTCTGTTCAAATTTTTCCTTATCTATTACTAACGATGATCCCAGAACTATGAAGGAAGCAGTGGATTCAAAGGATGGCAAACTGTGGAAAGAGACCATGGTTGATGAAAAGGCTTCTTTGCTAAAAAATGAGGCTTGGGATCTGGTGGAGTTGTCAGCTGGAAGGAAACCCATTAGCAACAAATGGGTGTTCACGAAGAAGACAAATGTAGAAGGAAAGGTGGATAAATACAAAGCTTGGTTGGTAGCAAAAGGTTATTCCCATGTGCCAGGAATTGATTTTGGTGATATTTTTTTTCCTATTGCCAAGGTAGCTTCTATTAGATTACTTTTATCTATTGCTGCTGCTTTTGATTTTGAGGTAGAACAGATAGATGTGAAGACAACATTTCTTCACATGGATCTGAAAGAAGAGATCTACATGAAACAACCTGAAGGCTTTGCAGTGAAGGGTAAGAAAGAACTAGTATGCAAGTTAAAAAAGTCTTTGTATGGGTTAAAACAGTCATCAAGGATGTGGTATCAGAAATTTGATACATTTATACGGGGACTTGGCTTCACCAGAAGCAAAGTAGATCACTGTGTGTATTTTAAATTAATTGGTGGCCGTGTTATTTATCTGGTCTTGTATCAGGATGATATGTTGTTGGTTGGAAATGACAAAGAAATTATCCTGGATTTTAAGACCCAATTGTCCTCCAAATTCGACATGAAAGATATTGGTGCTGCAAACTTTTTTTTGGGCATGGAAATTAAAAGAGATCGGGCAAAGAGGAAGCTCTGGTTAAACCAGAAGAAGTACGTTGAGACAATACTGCAAAGGTTTAATATGCAAGATAGTAAACCAGTGAAGGTTCCTATTCCTATAGGTGTAAAGTTATCTGTTGAACAGTTTCCCAAGACACAAGAAGAGGAAGAGGACAGTACAATGTTCCATATGCAAGTGCAGTCAATAGGCTGATGTATGCGATGGTCTATACTAGACTAGCCATTTCACATGCAGTGGGAGTATTGAGCAATTTTATGTCAAAACCAGGGAAGGAGAATTAGACAATAGTGAAGCGGGTTTTCAAGTATTTGCGTGGCACTAGAGATTATGGTTTATGCTACCAAGGAAGACCAGGATTGGATAGAATTTTGCATATTCGTCGCTTTGTTGATACAGACTAGGCTGGAGATCTGGATCAAAGAATATCTACAAGTGAGTATGTATTTAACCTATTTGGAGGTGCAATCAGTTGGATGAGTAAAAAACAATCCATAGTGGTACTATCAACTACAGAGGTAGAATACATGGCAGCCACTCATGCAAGAAAGGACACAGTTTGGTTGCAAATATTGTGTTCAAGTATGGGGTTAGTACACGGAGCTATAAGGATAGACTGTGACAGCCAAAGTGCAATTTTCTTGGCAAAGAACGATGCTTACCATTCAAAGACAAAGCACATTGATGTTTAGTATCACTTTGTGAGGGATATTATAGAAGACAAAAAGGTGTTTCTGGTAAAGATGGACACTTTGAAGAATATTACAAATGCATTGAAAAAATGTGTGAGCTCTGAGAAGTTCTCTTGGTGTGGAGAAACAATGGGCATTGGAGGGCTGGAAAAATGACTAATCTCTCCTGTGGTCCCCTGTGGAAAGAAAACAACAAGTGGGAGAATGTTGGGTTATGTTATATTCTTTCCACGACTACCCCCCTAGCTAAACTGGGGTAGAGGGGAGGTGGAGCCCCCCCTTCATTGCATTGATGCACAGCAGGGGGGTCACAAGGGTGGCGGTAGCCCCCCTTATACGGGGGGTTTAAGGGGGGCGAGGCAGCACCCCGGAGAATTTTTTTTTTGGACCCATGGTTTTTTCCATGGTTTTGTGCATGGCTTTCGCACATGGTTTTGGGCGCGATGGTTTTCGGTCCATGGTATTGGATGCTTCGACATGTATATATATGTATTGTAACATTGAAAGGAATATAATGAAAAATCAATCTGGTAGTCCTGGTTTTCGGATCTAGGGGGGAATCTTTGTGTATATATGTTTTATGTGTTATTCTCTCGCCATTGTTTATTTTCTGTTTTTAGAATTCGTATGCAGGTAATTTATGTACGGGGTTAAAACCTACACTACTTCCCTTTCCAATACCCAAAGAATGAAACCCCGAGCCCTAACATGCTCAACTTTTGGTATTGCATCAACTTGTTTTAAGAAAATGTTATTTAATTTAACACATAACCTTTATTTCCTTTTAGTTTCTATTTGTACAACTTTTGGATAAACCATGATAATATATAAAAATAATAATACTAAAAAGAATTTGAGATAATTATAAATATTACATTTGTTTACCGATTCATTAAAAATTTAAAAATTTTAATGACAAGGAATTAAGATATAATACTTAAATCTATCCAAGTCAATCTGACAGCCTATGACATGACATCATGTCGTCATGTTTTTATGCTGACAATGGGACTCTTGCACTAGTTTTTGCCGTAGTCTAACTATATTGTTTTTTAACCTAAAAATCATGGAAATTTCAGCCATATTTTGTTAGGTCCCTATACTACTAGTGTAACCCCTTATTGTTTTTAGTACAACTTTATTATATTGGTGTGCCCATGTCGTACCCATATTGTTATTGTTGTGTCCCATAGAAGCCCACTATTGTTATTATTGTGCAGTTACATTATTATTGTTGTGTCGGCTCTGATTGTATTATGACCCCTTAAACTCCTATATATAGAAATGAGGTATTTTCATTTGTATCACCCAAAAATTGTTCATTTGTGTAATGTAAAGGAGGTTTCCCCCTCGAAGAGGCTGAATTATAAGGTGTTTATCTCTCTTTTCTATCTTTTTGTGACCTGGTTTCATAACATTTGGTATCAGAGCTTTGGATTCTAGGGTTTCGTTGCTCCAAACAGGTCATTGTGGCATGTTCGCTATAACTTTTTCTCTACGATGTTTCACAAGCTAAAAAAAAACCCATTTGAGCCGCAATCGTTCTAAACTTCGGGTCCAAATTTCAGAGCTTGTCAAGCTCTATTTTCAGAGATACGATCTGAGGAAGTTAGAGCTTTTGCAGACTCTCGAATTACATTCCAAATAGGTGATGTCTATTCAATTTAACATCTTAAATTTCTCTACATAAATTATCAATCCGGGTATCGTAAATTGATGAAGTGTGGTACACCATTTGTGCTTAGTTAACCCGTTTTTCTTACTTCGTTGTTTTATAGTTTTTATCTTGTTTTGAGGTTTTTTTCTTGTTGATCTCCTAAAGTGTCTAATGCAAATGGAAATCCTATTCTAAGGTCTTAAGAATACTTTAAAAGGTCAATTATGGATGTATATTTCAAGACAAGGTTTATGTCCCTTATGGTAACTTCCAAAACTTAGCACTTCAAAAGATCTCAAAACATGCTACTGATAAAATTAATACTTGAACAGGAATGTAAATATGTAGCTACTTAAATCAAACAAAAGATGAAATACTGATCATGAAATCGCTATCTCTGCTGCCCATCTAATTACAGAAATACAATCTAAACTATTGCACTCAAACAAACCAAAAATTGCATATTAACGCAAGCAAGATCAATTTAGTTCACTTATAATCCGATAGCTTGCCAAGTAGCTTTTCGGGGTTAATCCATGGCTCTGGAGATAACGTCAAATAACATGAAGAATTGATATTTAAATGAAAGCAAAATCAAATTACTTCACTTATAATCCGATAGCTCGCCAAGTAGCTTTTCAGAGTTAAGCCATGGATCTGGAGATAACGTCAAATAACATATATCTAAATTACCTACTTGCAAATTAATGAAAGCAAAATCAAATTACTTCACTTATAATCTGATAGCTCTCCAAGTAGCTTTTCGGGGTTAAGCCATGGATCTGGAGATAACGTCAAATAACATGAAGAATTTGATATCTAAACTAGCTAACAACAGTAAATAAATAAAACTGAAATCAAAGCATAATTGAAATTGAAAAGCTTAAAAAAAGTTCAGCAGGGAGGCAAATCTCATGTCACTATTTGATGCAAAAACATGTAAAGAAAAAACTAATCTACAATCAACCGGTTGAACACACTTGCATGAATTAAAATTGCATGAATCGAAAATCTAAACTATCAAACTTGAAATCAATAAAATAACATACATGAATGAAATCAAAGAAAAATTACAAAATGAAATCTACTCTACCTTGCATTCTAATATGCTCCATGACATCTACTTCACATCTCCTTCCATGTTGAGAACATCAAAGCTTTATTCAAATTCTTCAAAATTACAAAGTACAACAAAGCTCTTCAAAGCTTTCCAAAGCCATCAAGGAAGAACTACAAACTCCAAACTAAAGAACTAAAAGCCAAGCTAAGCTAAGACTAACAAGATAACAAATGAAGGAGAGAGATCTCCTATTTATACAAAAAGATGAGAAGCCATCTCATTAATGAGAGTCCATGAATCTCTCCCTCTACCTCTAGAGTCCTAATCAAAATAGGAACTGATAAGACACATGTCTTCTTAGAGTTTAAATACAATTAGAAGATGTGACACATATCCTCATGATTCCATGATTCTTTCCACTCAAATTCGAATTTGGCCTTAGAGTGCCACATAAGGGTCTTCTAGAAGCCTCATTTTAACCTACACATGTCAAAAATCTAAACCCACTTGTTAGGTATAAGCATATGCACATTATTTTCTAATTTTTAACCACAAATTCACTTTAAAAGGCTTAGAATTAATAAAGTTTGGAAAAACATAAATGTGGCCCAATGATAATGAAAGTGGGATGAATGTGGTGACATCGTAGTGAAATGGAGGTGATATAATGAACATAATAGTGAAAGTGTAATGGAAATGAATGACATTTTCAAGACCCGACAGGTGACCTGGGGAAAATCGTCATAACTTTTGTTATGAGCATCATATTTAAATTCTGTAAGAAGTTTCAGAAAGAGGACGGCCTGTAGTTTTCTATATATTAGTTTCAAGTACTAAGATCGAAACAATGACACGTGGTGTTATCACCCCAAGAAACTCACCTAGGTTGCATATCGCTGATGCTTGGGAACATTACAAATTTCAACAAAAGTTGGAAATGGATGAATGGAAGGAATGATGCATATTCAAGCCAGATAACCACTTCTACTATGCCTAACCCCAGACATGGGTGAACACCGCCAGACTACAAGGCTTTAGACCACCAATTACTCATAGTTTGAGGATTTAGTGGAAATGGAGAATACTGAACACACCAGCAGATGCACAAGACCATGTGATGGCCGGCTGCAACAAGTTAAAAGGTCTGCAAATCTATTACCTAATACACAGACAGGATGATAGCTCTCTGGCATTAAAACAATAGAAACCTACTCATACATTCAATAATACTAACTAGATTCTAACACACGGGTGGGATGACAGCCCCTCTAATGCTAAACATCAAAGAAGATTACAAATGCATAACAGGCACAGCTTGGAACAAAGAAGAAGTGGAAAGTGAGCAATTAACAACAAAAGAAGCTTGTATTAGCTGAAAATGAAGACCAGACGCTGCAGGTATCACAGTAGTTACAGTCTCCAGAAGTTGAACCTTACATCAAAACCAAAACCATCAACCTCTATTACATTTAGTTTTCTGCCTTTTATAGGCCCTTTACAATGCTCCTGAGCCTTCTGAGGCTTCCGAGGTCTTGATCTGTCCCCCTCTCCCATTAACTGTTTGATTCTCTTAATCGGCAAGCATGGCTTGGCGATTTCCATCTTCTGACAGAAGAGTAACCGCTTTCAGATATTTTGGGTGGCCTGCTATGGTGCCTAGGAGCTCTCTCGTGCCAAAGATGTCTCACAATCATGTTTGTTAGGATGACTGCTGCGCTGGCAGGACTGTTAGTGCTCCATGATTTCATTTGATTTGGGTTGTGGTGCGCAGCGGTCCTTCTCCTTCCCTTTCCGGGCTCTATTTGCCAGCCGCTGTCTCTCTGTTGAATCCTTCTTCTGGTAAGTAATATGGCTGCACGAATCCTTTAAGAATGGCTTGCCGCCTGAACCTACAATGGAGTGGCATATCGCGCAGTGAAATCCCTGCACCAGTCCCTTTCCTGAATGTTTTTCCATTATTGTGATTGTTCGGGTCATAAACAGCGAAAATGTTGCAATCCTGCTAATTCCCGCCCATCACTGCTTCTTTTGGACTTTAAAAGGTTCATTCATGCATATTTTCCCTATCGGGTCCGCCTTTCGGGTCGCAATCGCACATGATAGCCGACCGATCCTCTGTTTCCTTATATTTGAAAATACATTGAAAAATGCTGCAAAACATGAGAAATTCGCCTTTGGCAGACCTGAAAATAAATGTATTTCACTTCTCGGACCCTTTCGGGTCCGGGCTTCATCGCTATCGGCACTCGCCAAGGTTTCCTTTGTATTTCATTTATACAATGAAAACACACAAAATACATTGAAAATGGCCCCCGCGCGGACTTGAAATTTTATGAAAAATCATTTATAATGCCATCAGGTCCGACCCATCGGGTCGCATGCATGCCTTATACAAAAGCCCCGCCCCTTTGATTTTGCCGATAGCGAAATGCCGACTTGCAACCCGCCGATGCGATATCCACCGATGCGATGGATTTTGGCTTACACTTGAAAAACATTGCAAACACGGGAAAATTGGCCGCTGGCGGAACTGAAATATTATGCGATAGAGCGTATACAACTGTCGGGTCCGGCTTATCGCATCGCAAACATATCCGTGCGAAAGGCCCCACCCCTTTGAAAGCGCCGATGCGACACGCCGATGCGATGCGATCGCAATCGCATATCGGCATTGTCCCGTGCCTATTGTAAGTCCTCCTTTGCGACCCGCCGATCCGATCATCGGCGATCGCTGATCGGCGGGGTCTTGCATCGCTGCCACTGCCTGTTTGCGCCGATTGCGATCTGCCGACGTGATCTGGACTGTTGATTGGCCAGATCCAACGGCTAATATGAATACAGACTTTTAAGCCTGTGATTTTGATTTTTTGACTGTTTTGGAGTGGTTTTTGCCTCCTGATAGTGTATTTTTGCTTTCCCAAGGGCTTCTCCTTTGCAACAATTTCGATCGGTGGAAGGCTTTTAATCAAAATTTGAAGATTTCAACAGCAACAATGGATCCTTTGGCATGATTTTAAGTGTGTTTGCAGACTTTGAGAGTGTTTTGAATCCATTTTTGATCCTTTTGTATAGCAGAGCTAACACTGGCTCCTTCTGGGGATGAGATCCTCCCTGTGAGGTCTCAAGAACCTGCAGACCAATGCCTTCATACAAAAACAGCTATAAAAACACTTGCCTAGTGTCCATTGGGCATGGAGTCAACTAAGCATACAACATAAAACTGTAAAAGAACTTAATTACAAACATAAAAGCCTGAAAACTTAAACTTCAAAATTTGCCCATTTTCAGGGCAACCAAAACTGTTTCTCCTGCTCTCAGCCCGGTTCATCATAGATCAGCAGGACTGGATTGATTTGATCCTCTACCTCAAAGAGTTTAGGACATTTGAGCTTGACAGGTAGGTAGGGATCAAATTTCACTCCCTTTCTGTGTATTTTCCTCCTTGGATGTTCTTCAAGGGAACCTTTGTATACCAGCTGAATACTTGTTTCTGGTGTATACTTGTCTATGTTATCTGTGGTCTGCACAACTAATATGAATGGTGAACCACAGTGTTCTTCTGCAGGGGACACAAAGACATCATCTGCTCCAGCATCTTTCATAGAACAGTCCTCATCCAAGGAGGAATCCCAAAACTGTGCATCCTCTTCCTTTGTCATCTGGCAGGCTGCCCCTTCGATCTGTGTGGAGACCTCCTGAGCAGGCATTAGAATATTAAGACTGAGGTGATCAATCTCAGCCTTGGGCATTGAGTTATAGCCTGCCTCAGGGCTTAGTGGGCAACCATGAGGGCTTGTCATCTGAGCATACAAAGAAACAAAAGATGATGGAGAGCTTTCCTCTCCCTTACTGATCACTGAGTTATTCCCCCAGTGCTTTAGGAACACATCATCTAGGGCCTCAATGTGTGCAATAGACCTAGGGGGTATTTGTCTGAACCAATTTCTAGCCTCCCCATCTAGGCTTTGAACAAAAACCCTCATCCATACATCCTCTTCATAGATATCCAGGTTATCAACATAGCTATAAAAGGACTCTAAATGTTCTTCAACTGATATTCCCTCTGCACCAGTAAACTTAGGCATGTATTCTCGATAATCTCCTGCAGGCATGGCATTTAAAGGAGAAGGCAAGACCAAAGGTCCATACCTGGCAGCAACTATTCATTCTATCTTTGTGAGAGCTTGCTGGCCTGCCATGATTGAGCCTAAATGAAAGGGTACTGGTAGGCGGAGGGATATGAATCAATGAAGAGGATAGGAGAGACAGAGGAAAATGATGGACAACACGGGCTGCTTTTATTGGACTGATATCCAAAAGGGAAATGAATAACCGGGAGCAGTATGAATCTCTGAAGGTGAACTTCACTAACAGAGACACATAAAAATTGTTTAAGGCTTACCTGATCCTGATGCTCCCTTCCGCAAAGTTTTTTCTGCTTATCGATCCTCTCAGGATCAGGCACTGGCCAGCTAGTGATTTCTGAAGATTTCTCCGAGCATGCTTCACGAACTAGACCAGAACTTCAATGTGGAGTCGCCAAAGGATGGCCTTCCTCCAGTGGAGTCGCCAGACAGATGATTACAACCAAATTCTGTGTTCAAACCTTGTCTGTCATCAAAGCTTGAAGCTGTGTCGTCTCCCAGGGAAGCTGAGCTTCGATTCTCCTCTCCCCGACAACGGCGCCATTTAATGTTATCACCCCAAGAAACTCACCTAGGTTGCATATCGGTGATTCTTGGGAACATTACAAATTTCAACAAAAGTTGGAAATGGATGAATGGAAGGAATGATGCATATTCAAGCCAGATAACCACTTCTACTATGCCTAACCCCAGACATGGGTGAACACCCCCAGACTACAAGGCTTTAGACCACCAAGTACTCACAGTTTGAGGATTTAGTGGAAATGGAGAATACTGACCACACGAACAGATGCACAAGACCATGTGATGGCCAGCTGCAACCAATTAAAAGGTCTAAAAATCTATTACCTAATACACAGACAAGATGACAGCTCTCTGGCATTAAAACAATAGAAACCTGCTCATACATTCAATAATACTAACTAGATTCTAACACACAGGTGGGATGACAGCCCCTCTAATGCTAAACATCAAAGCAGATTACAAATGCATAACAGGCACAGCTTGGAACAAAGAAGAAGTGGAAAGTGAGCAATTAACAACAAAAGAAGCTTGTATTAACTGAAAATGAAGACCAGACGCTGCAGGTATCACAGTAGTTACAGTCTCCAGAAGTTGAACCTAACATCAAAACCAAAACCATCAACCTCTATTAAATTTAGTTTTCTGCCTTTTATAGGCCCTTTACAATGCTCTTGAGCCTTCTGAGGCTTCCGAGGTCTTGATCTGACCCCCTCTCCCATTAACTATTCGATTCTCTTAATCGGCAAGCATGGCTTGGCGATTTCCATCTTCCAACAGAAGAGTAACCCCTTTCAGATATTTTGGGTGGCCTGCTATGGTGCCTAGGAGCTCTCTCGTGCCAAAGATGTCTCACAATCATGTTTGTTAGGATGACTGCTGCACTGGCAGGACTGTTAGTGCTCCATGATTTCATTTGATTTGGGTTGTGGTGCGCAGCGGTCCTTCTCCTTCCCTTTCTGGGCTCTATTTGCCAGTCGTTGTCTCTCTACCGAATCCTTCTTCTGGTAAGTAATATGGCTGCATGACTCCTTTAAGAATGGCTTGCCGCCTGAACCTACAATGGAATGGCATATCGTGTAGTGAAATCCCTGCACCAATCCATTTCCTGAATGTTTTTACGTTATTGTGACTGTTCGAGTCATAAACAGCGAAAACGCTGCAATCCTGCTAATTCCCGCCCATCACTACTTCTTTTGGACTTTAAAAGGTTCATTCATGCATATTTCCCCTATCGGTTCCACCTTTCGGGTCGCAATCGCACATGATAGCCGGCCGATCCTTTGTTTCCTTATATTTGAAAATACATTGAAAAATGCTGCAAAACATGAGAAATTCACCTTTGGCAGACCTAAAAATAAATGTATTTGACTTCCCGGACCCTTTCAGGTCCGGGCTTCATCGCTATCGGCACTCGCCAAGGTTTCCTTTGTATTTCATTTATACAATGAAAACACACAAAATACATTGAAAATGGCCCCCGCGCGGACTTGAAATTTTATGAAAAATCATTTATAATGCCATCGGGTCCGACCCATTGGGTCGCATGCATGCCTTATACAAAATCTCCGCCCCTTTGATTTTGCCGATAACGACATGCCGACTTGCAACCCACCGCTGCGATATCCACCGATGTGATGGATTTTGGCTTACACTTGAAAAACATTGCAAACACGGGAAAATTGGCCGCTGGCGGAACTGAAATATTATGCGATAGAGCGTATACAACTGTCGGGTCCGGCTTATCGCATCGCAAACATATCCGTGCGAAAGGCCCCGCCCCTTTGAAAGCGTCGATGCGATGCGATCGCAATCGCATATCGGCATTGTCCCGTGCCTATTGTAAGTCCTCCTTTGCGACCCGCCGATCCGATCATCGACGATCGCTGATCGGCGGGGTCTTGCATCGCTGCCACTGCCTGTTTGCGCCGATTGCGATCTGCCGACGCGATCTGGACCGTTGATCGGCCAGATCCAACGGCTGATATGAATACGGACTTTTAAGCCTGCGATTTTGATTTTTTGACTGTTTTGGAGTGTTTTTTGCCTCCCGATAGTGTATTTCTGCTTTCCCAAGGGCTTCTCCTTTGCAACCATTTCGATCGGTGGAAGGCTTTTAATCAAAATTTGAAGATTTCAACAGCAACAATGGATCCTTTGGCATGATTTTAAGTGTGTTTGCAGACTTTGAGAGTGTTTTGAATCCATTTTTGATCCTTTTGTATAGCAGAGCTAACACGTGGCACTTCGTAGAAGTTCGCTCTACTAAACTAGTCTATAATCCGGTCACTGTGGGAGAGTTGGCATAACTCTTCCTTGGAGAATCCAATATTGATCAGACTTGCGGGGTTAGAAATAGGACTCAAAGGGCTACTGCACGATTTGATTTCAAATATTCGAGATCCATAGTGACAGAGATACAACAGATTCAATATCGATCTCTTACAAAGTGAAAAAAAAATATGTGTAGTTTTTTTTTTAAATTTTGCATAAAATTGGTTTGAAAAATTAGTTTGAAGGAATTCAAAGGGAATAATGAAGAATTATTAGCATTAATTGATGCCTCGAAGAAAGAAAATAGAAACACCTAGTAAGCAACCTGAAAGCTCTAGCATGACTCGTGAAGAAGAGGAAGAAATGCAACATGATATATCAAAATTACAAGACCAATTACAACAAATTTCACTCTCACAAAAGGTAACTGAAGCCAAGATGAATGGCATGGAAGCTAATATGAATGGCATGCAAGTTAATATGGATGGCGTGGAAGCTAGGATGGATAGCATGGAAGATAAGATGAATTGCATGGACGCTAAGATGAATGACATGGACGTTAAGATGGAAGAATTGAAGATAAATTTGAATAAGTTGCTACAAGAAATGGTTACTAATGGTGAAAGGGTAGTAAAGGAAACTCATTATGAGAACAAAAGAAATGTTAATCATGATTTCATAAACTCTAATGTTGGATTGAAGACCCACCATGTTCCAAAAATCGATATGAGGAAGTTTGATGGCAAGGATCCCGGAACATGGATACTACAGAAGGAGCAATTTTTCGATCTCCATAATGTACAAAACACACAAAAGGTACGTATTGCAACTTTATATTTGGAACCAAATCAATTTATATGGTATCGATGGATTTGCTCTCGTAAAAAAATTGTCACTTGGGCAATTTTTACGGAAGAAATGATAGCACATTATGTGAATACAAAAAGCAACACCTTTTTTAGCCAATTGATAAATCTCAAACAAAAGGGTTCAATGATGGAGCACATTGAGGACTTCCAAAAATTTAACATAAGGGTAAAAGATATTTGAGAGGAGCATAGGATTGATGTGTTCATAGGGACTTTAAAGGATAATATCCAACATGAGGTTCACCTTTGGGAACCTAATTCATTGAAGAAGGCATTCAAGTTAGCAAGAAAAATGGAAAGCAAAATTATGGCAACCAGGAAGCCTACCACTCACAACTATAAAGATGGAAGTGTTGTTTCCCCTAGCCTTCCATGACCTACAAGGTTGACACCACAACAATTGGAAGAAAAAAGAGCAAAAGGGCTTTGTTACAATTGTGATAGAAAATACACTAAAGGTCATAAGTGTGCTGAGACGAAATTATTCTACATAAATTGTGAAGAGGAGGAAGAAAAGGAACAATAAATGTCAATAGAAGAGGATATACTCCAGGAACAAACCCTAGATAAAGAAGAAATGATTCCGACCATATCTTGTAATGAATTGGCTAGAATTACCACTCCTCAAACTATCAAGATAGAAGGACATATCAAGAAGAAAAAGGTAATAGTGTTAATTGATTCAGGAAGTACCCATAATTGTAAGATAGCCAAGGAATTGAATTGCTTCTTATATCCAGCACCAGAGTGTCAAGTGATGGTTGCAAGTGGAGGAACCATAAATTTCTCTAGAAAGTGCCATAATATCAAGTTATCCATGGGAGAATATGTATTGAATAGCCCAATGCTTTCCATTCCAATGGGTGGTGCTAATGTTGTACTAGGAGTCCAATGGCTACAATCCTTGGGTACAATAGATTTTAATTTTCAAGAACTTTTCATGAAATTTTGTGCGGAAGGAAAGGAAGTGGAATTAAGGGGAATTGCAGGGAAACCAGGAAAGATAATTAGCTCTAATGGTATGACAAAGCTTCTAAAGAAGGAAAAAAGAGGTGTAATTGCACAATTATGTTCGCTAGAGGTTCCCAGATCGAAATCATCTATTTCTCCAAATCTCCAAAAAGTCTTGGACAATCATTCCAAGGTATTTGAGACTCCCAAAGGCCTCCCGCCTATTCATGATCATGCTATTCATTTGATTCTAGGGAGTGTTCCTCCAAACATCAGGCCATACAGATATCCCTATGCCCAAAAGAGTGAAATTGAACGTATGGTTGTGTTGGACACCTAATCCTCAATGGGTTAGTGTGGAAGCCGAATAGACAAAAGCAGTCCAAGAGACCTTGGGATGTGAAACCCAACAGTCACAACATGTACTATAAATGTAAATCACTTGTTAATAAAAATTGTACTCTCCTGTTTTATCTTTCCTATTTGTTGTTGCCTATGTGTGTTTAACATGGTATCAGAGTGGGCGATTGCTGGTCCTGCTCCAATTTAAGCCACTAATTTTTGTGGTCATTTTCTGTGAGTTTGTTTTTAAACCTCAGCGTTATCTAGACTCTCTGAAATCTGCAACTGTTAGAACGTAGGACCTAAATTGCGCTCTGTACCCCACTAAATCTTGCTATTAATCATTCACCTACCGTTGCACCTTATTATAGCCTGCCCTAGGCAGTGTCATATACGTTTTTGATATTGTTTGCGCCCTCTGTCAAGAGACCTACTGCAAATGATGCCTCTCTGCGTGTCTTCTGTGCATAATTTTCTGCACCCTGGGCTCTCTGCCATAATAATTTTCTACGCCCTCTTCTCTGACCAACCTTTTTCACGCTGCGCTACTCTGCTATAATATCTTCCTTACATAATAACTACTGGACGTTGCCAGAGGCGTTGGAGGAATTGTCAGTCGTAATCGTTGGAGGCAGACAGAAGAATCCTAATCCCTGTCTTGCTGTGAGTGTCAAAAATAAATAAAAAATCCGAACCCATTCCTATATAGGAGCCCGGTTGCTCTTAAATAAACAAAATTTCTCTGGTTATTTTTTTGGTTTCTATTACTTTTCCTTCAGAGACCAATCGAAGTGTTTCCCATATCCCTCAAGAATGCGCACCTAAGTGTGTTGTTGAGAGTTCCGCTGTTGAGTGTGTTGTTGTCTTGATAATCATGCTTTACGTGCAGCATCTATGGGATACGTTGACAGGAGATGAGTTGCATTGTTTTGTGCACAAGCACATTGTTCAAGCATATGCTTTTTCTGAGAGCACAAGCCCTTTACTCATTGGATGACATGAGAAAATACTCTGTATTCACCTCGTTTTGATGAATATGTTCCAATGCCTGCTCTGCAATCTGAGAGTGTTTGTTATCAATATCTTCAATCAGTTCATTAATAGCCTCAATTACTCCATGCTTCAATTTCCAGCTCCTTGAGTTTTTGTCAGATTTGCTTTTCCCTTCAGACTCGCCTCCCGAAGAACGAGTGAGAGGAGTAGCTGCTGGGCTAGGTATAGATTCTAAAAGATTATGTATGAGGGAGCTTGCAAAGCAATTCTAGATGCCGCAGCAAGAGTAGCTACAAATAATGCCGAAGAGTTATCATGTTGGGTATCATCCTCCTCGCGAATTATATGTAATATATGTATCACAACAATGCACCCAAATTCTGCATCATAATTCCATTCCGCATGGCAGCAGCCTGAATCTCACTGCGTGCCAATGCATCAGTTACAGTTGCTTCTGCGTGGAAAGTTGATCAAGTGAAGCTCCAGCTTGCTAAGTCAATAACTGTTGTGTGGACCGAATGACTGCTGGTGTTGGCAAACCTCCAGCAGTTGATTGTAAACCTGTTGATCTAAAACCCTCTGCTTCATTGCATTCTAGTGGAAACGAAATGAAACATGGCTTGGATCAACCTGAGTTTCATGAGTAGGTAGGCTTGCATGAGAATTGGTTATTATTTTATCACTCCCCTCAAGATGCAAGGATATTTCGATGGTTGTCCGTAAGTTCAACTATTGAAAGAACAAAACTTGAATGATGGTTCTCAGTGATAAGCATTCATTCTCAGCTGCATGAGTACATACATTTAGTGAGAGCTTCTGACAGCTAATTATTTGGCATAGTTGCTCCTTTTCACTCTCCAGCAGCCAATGATGTGCCTTCAGATAAATGTCGACAGCTTTGTACAACCCATGATCATGCAAAGATTGTGAGTTCTCTGGCAAAGCCTCTGTCAATGACTTGAATTTGGCTGGTTTTAGGTTATATACCACTGTCCACTGTCTAAATGCTTGTGAAGGTTGCTCTTATGCGTGTTTAAATACCACTTCACTTTGCGTCCATATGTCCCTCACCACTGGCTTCTTCTGCTCCAGCGTTTGGCACCTCTTCTCCAGCATTTGGCACCTCTTCGACACCAGCTTTTGGTGCAACTTCGACACCCGCATTTGGTTCTATGACATCTACTCCATTTGGTGGAACATCTACATTTGGACAAAAGCTTGCATTTGGAGGATTTGGATCACCAAGTCCCGCTCAATCAAGTCCTTTTGGAAGCACTTTTGGACAAACGCAGCCAGCTTTTGGGAGTCAACTTTTTGGTGCAAGCAGTCAACCTGCTTTTGGTTCAACTAGCACACCTGCATTTGGATCTACTTCAACACCTGCAGTTGGATCTACTTCAACGCGTGAATTTGGGTCAACAACTACACCTGCCTTTGGGGCTTCCAGTACTCCATTTTTTGGGGCTTCCACTACTCCTTCCTTTGGTTTTGGGAGCACTACAGCTTTTGGTCAATCGACTCCAGCATTTGGTGCTACATCTACTCCAGCATTTGGGAGCAGCACAACATTTGGAAGCACTTCATCTCCTTTTGGTCAGAGTTCGGCTTTTGGAGCTCAGTCAAGGAGCTAGAATTCTTTTAAAGGTTTTGAAAGCTCTACAAAGAGCATATTTGGGCAAAGATACTTTTTGGACAAGAAAGTCATTTCACAAAAGGGAGTAAAATTTTGCTGAAGAAAAATGGTTCCAATTGATGAAATATTAGAGTTACTAGACAATCTAATACTCTCTACTATAGATAATACAGTCAAAATCAGCAAATATTTTCTCACCGATATTCATAGTTGTTTACAAGATGTACATGAAAAGATTGATTTTTTACAGCTTGAATCTCAATTCCAGCAAGAAGAATTACAGCAGTGGAGTCATCATTCTGAACCTGTTTCTGTTCAGAAAATTGAAACAGACTCCCATAAACAGCAAGACATTAATGTTGCAAATTTAGTGCCTAATACAACAACAGATTTGCATGAAGATGTAGAAACTCAGTTTGCACTTCCCAAGCCCATCATCAGACCTTGGGAACAGCTTGTCCACAACAAGCACAGAATTGGTCTTGGATATGACAAGGACTTGTCCTTTCATATTCCAGACTACTCAAAGCCCATTCAGTTTCAGAGTGTTGGATTCATTCATGACAGTTCACCTCTAGCTGTTCCAGATTCTGCCCCTCTTCCACAGCAGCAGCAACAACAACAGATTGTGAAATGCCAACACTGTGACCAAGTTGGCCATTTGAAAGATCATTGTTTTGATCTTCATCCATGTAAGCACTGTCATAAAACCATCCACTCTTCACATAGATGCTTCAGAAACAAACGTCCTACAAGAATAAAGATTCATCTTGGATGGATCGCTTCTTGGCAATGGGCATCAACAACCAAGAAGATATTCCAAACACATGTCAGAACTTGTTCTAGAGTATTGAACAATCTTGCAATTGAGTTTTCTCCATCATCTCACCTTGTATCTAACAGGGGGGGAAATGATGGTCATCCACAAGCTTCAAAGTCACATTAAGCGAGCCTGAGCCACAACCTGCCACACTAGTTTCAGAGTTGTAGCCAAAGACAAATATGCCCGTGAACATGCCTTCAGTTGGCAATCTGGGACACTTCCTCTAGCAGAAGACTTCAACTTCTTGCCAGTTTCAGAAGAATTCCAGAAACAATAGGAGCACTTCCTCTAGCAGAAGACTTCAGCTTCTTGCCAGTTTTGGAAGAGTTCCAGGAATTTCATTAAGCATTCCAGAGTTGTTGGTCATCCTTAAACCATCACAGGTTGAGACTTCCCTTTTCAGGTTGAAGTTCTCCCTTTTATGTGAGGTGAGACCTCCCTTTCATGGTTGAAGGTTTCCCTCTTCAAAACAATAGGAGCACTTCCTCTAGCAGAAGACTTCAGCTTCTTGCCAATTTTGGAAGAGTTCCGGGAACTGCACTAAGCGTTCCAGTGTTGGTGGTCATCCTTAAACCACCACCCTTTATACCAACATTTCAGAGAGCACATTCAGCCTAGTGCTACCATGCATTTTTGCACATTTTGTATTTCAGCTCTCTTGTTGGACTCATACATAACCCTTCGGATTAAGGGGGCGAATGTTGGACACTTAATCCTCAATGGGTTAGTGTGGAAGCCGAACATAAAAAAGCAGTCCAAGAGACCTTGGGATGTGAAACCCGACGGTCACAACATGTACTATAAATGTAAATCACTTGTTAATAAAAATTGTACTCTCCTATTTATCTTTCTTATTTGTTGTTGCCTATGTGTTTTTAACAGGTTGCATAAATGCTAGAGGCTAGTATAATTCAACCTAGTCAAAGTTCTTTCTCTGCTCCAGTAGTATTGGTGCACAAGAAGGATGGATCATGGTGCATGTGTCTGGATTATAGGGAGCTCAACAAGCTCACTATTAAAGACAAATTTCCCATTCCTGTCATTGATGAATTATTGGATGAATTGCACGGATCAATTTACTTCACCAAGTTGGATATTTGTTTAGGATATCATCAAATCAGAATGAAGGTTGAAGACATTATGAAAATAGCATTTAGAACTCATGAGGGTCATTATGAATTTTTGGTCAAGCCTTTTGGCCTTACCAATGCACCTTCTACATTTCAAGGTTTGATGAATTCCATTTTCAAACCCTTCCTTAGAAAATTTGTGTTAGTATTTTTGATGATATACTAATCTACAGAAAGTCTTGGAAGGATCATGTTCAACATGTTGACAGGGTGCTCAAACTATTGGAGGAGAAACAATTATATGCAAAAATCTCCAAATGTTTCTTTGGAGTACAAGAGGTGGAATATCTGGGTCATATTGTATCTCATGAAGGTGTTAAGGTAGACCCTAGCAAAATTAAATTCATTAAGGAATGGAAAATCCCCACATCCATAAAGCATCTGCGAGGATTTCTCGGGTTGACAGGGTATTATCACAAGTTTGTTAATAATTATGGGAGAATAGCAGTACCTCTAACAACATTATTAAAGAAGGATGCATTTTCATGGACTCCAGAAGCAACAAAGGCCTGCGAACATCTTAAAGAGGCAATGTGCCAAGCACTGGTCTTAGCTATGTTGGACTTCACAAAAACCTTTATTGTGGAATGTGATGCTTCAGGAAATGGAATTGGTGTTGTTTTAATGCAAGATGAAAGACCCATTGCTTTTGAAAATCGTCCAATCGAAGGAAAGTACTTACACAAAGCTATTTATGAGAAGGAAATGTTGGAAATACTACATGCACTTAAGAAATGGCGACCCTACCTAATGGGAAGACACTTCAAGGTAAAAAAGGATCATGATAGTCTTAAATACTTTTTAGAACAAAAATTATCCTCTGAAAAGCAACAAAAATGGGTCACAAAGATGTTGGGTTATGACTTTGAAATCATCTACAAAAAAGGGAAGCAAAATGTTGTGGTAGATGCACTCTCAAGAAAGGATGAGGATGTGGAAGCATTGTTGTGCGCCATTTCTATTATCCAACTAGATTGGATAAATGAAGCAAGGGATGAATGGAAGAAGGACGAAGAAGTGTAGCCACTCATTGAAAATTTGCAGAAGATTCTAGTTCAAACAATATTTCCAGAACATGACGAGGAAGGAAAAATCATATTGGAACTGGAGGAGTCACAGAAACAAGAACCTGACAGCTACGAAATTGATCAATTTCAGAGTATCTCATCAAGTGGAAAAACTTACTCGCTAAAGGTTCCACATGGGAGGACAAAAATTTTATACAGAAAAATCAAGAACTACTCAAGCCTTGAGGACAACACTTTTTGAAGGAAAGGGGCATGTTAGGTCCCTATACTACTAGTGTAACCTCTTATTGTTATTAGTACAACCTTATTATATTTTTGTGCCCATGTAGTCCCCATATTGTTATTATTGTGACCCATAGAAGCCACTCTTGTTATTATTGTGCAGTTACATTATTATTGTTATGTCGGCTCTGATTGTATTATGACCCCTTAGACTCCTATATATAGAAAGGAGGTCTTTTCATTTGTATCATCCAAGAATTTTTCATTTGTGTAATGTAAAGGAGGTTGCCTCCTTGAAGAGGCTAAATTCTAAGGTATTTATCTCTCTTTTCTATCTTTTTGTGAGTTGGTTTCATAACATATTTTGATAAAATCTGGAAAGAAATTTTCTAAATCCTAGTTATAGCTGTCAATCTTCAATGTTTTGGGTTCCCTAGAGTTTTTTGATGGCGTTGAATCCATTTCCACCATAAAGAACATGATTCAAACACCGCTACTGCATGATTAAAAAAAAAATCCCAAATTCCGACCACTTTTGGTCGTCCGAGCAATTCCTTTGCCTTCGTAGACGACTCCCTAGTTTTCCTACTATCCTTTGCAACACCTGAGGAAAAACTCGCGAGGAACGAAACCCTAGGCCCCAACCCTTTTATCATAGGGTTTGTTACCATATTTTTTAACACCTGGGTAAAAAGTCACAGTGAATCGAGCCTTGACCCCAAGCTTTTTATGATTAGCGCAATCAATTTATTAAATTAAGCATTGTGCTAACTTTTCAAGTCTATATAAACATTGTCTTATTGTCATTATATCAACCTTTATGGTGTTCTTGCAAACATTTTGATTTTCGTATATCTATATTTTTGTTTTCACTTTTTAGACCAATAACTTCTAGATATTTTCAGATAATTAAACATCCTTGCACAATAAAACAAAAACCACGTGGTGGAAATATGCACAAAAGAAAAGGCAATGCCATTTCCACCACGCAAATCTTGTTATTAATATGAATATGAAAATTATTAATAAGGTTTATTATTGATATTAATGTTCATTAATAAGATTTAATAATAATAGTGTATGTTAATAATACGTTCTTGTAACTAAGATGCCAGAAATTGCTCCACAATAGACATTTTTTATTATTGACATTTTGAGTCTAAACCAAGACCCACCATCAAGGTCTTGGTTTAGACTCAAAACATCGACAATAAAAAATGTCTACTTTGGAGCAATTTCTAACATCTCGGTTACAAGATCAACACCACATAAATCTGCAAATAATAAGGTTTATTAGTAAAATTTAATAAGGCTTGATAAGACTTATTAATAAATTTTAATAACTTTACTAATAATATTAATAAAATTATATTATTATTTAAATCTCAATAATCTTATGATAATACATTAATATATTAATATGTACATTAACACATTAATAATACATTTATCTACACATAATAACACATTAATAATATATTATTTTACACAAAATATGATGTCTCCTTGTTGCAAGAAAATAAGAATGACATTTCATGATAACATATGACATTTCATGATAACATAGGCAAACATAGTCCACCTTAGTCAACCATATGTTGACCATAGTCGACCATAGTAAACCATGGTCAACATCTAATAATAATAATATTATTATTACTATTACTATTAATATTAATATGTAAAATCCTCCTCCCACATTTACCCAAGCTAACCAGTCCATCGCGGTAAACATGTGATGAGGAGTTATTATGATATGATTCAACTCCCAAAGTACAGCTAAGGAAGTTGAATCAACAAAACAAAACCAAATTGACTTTTGTCAGGAGCTACAGAACCTTCAGGAGCCAACCAAACCCTCCAAGTGTCCAACCCCTGAAAGAACTTGCTTCTTGACTGAACTAGACCCCCAATCTCTCCCATGAAAAGCCTTCCATGTGACTAGAACCCTCCAGTCTCTACCACAACAAGGAATCCATATGATTGTAGCCTTTTTCAGGCAATTATGTGCGAAGAACCTCGAATTCTGAGCCACTTTTTCAAGGCTAGGACTCAGGCCTCTTCCCACAACTTCATGAAACTTCCAGAAATGATAAATAACAATTAAATAAGGCTACTAATTCAAACACTTGAACAAGGACTTGACCTGACCCCTACCAGCCATGATAGACATTCCGCCAAGCATATCATAAACACATAATCTATAGGTCATAACAACATATATGAACATAGGGATCTCATACTTATATGAGATTCGTTAAGAAGGTCGGATGCCCTCTCACAATAGTTGCATTATCATCTATTAGGTCATAAATTCATTAACAATTCATTTACTAATCAAAACATGATGAGAGCCATAACCAAAGTTTGTCATAAACCATGATTATAACCAACAAATTAGAAGTGATAGAACAACCATTAAAACCACATAATAACAAGTACATTTACACATATAATAGAGGAAGAAAATAAATCTTATTAACATATGCAAAATACAACCAAGACAGGGAATTCCATGTACCACCCGACCATAGATTGGGCTGAACCAAATCTTTCTTTCAGCCAATCACCCTCATTCCATATTCCAAGCATGAATGTGGGAATTACAACAAAACAACTAGGGATTCCTCAGGCTTTACCACAATCCACCAAGTGATTCCTAGGCCCAATCCCTCATCTATACAACCAGGCTTTACCGCAATCCCACCAAGGGATTCCTAGGCCCAAACAAGAAACATACACTACCAATATTTACTGCAATCCCACCACATACTAGTCTAGGGATCACTAGGCCTATACAAGCATGGATGCCTCCAGATCTCTCCACCTAAACCATGAGTAATTTTTCCTTCTCCACCCTCTATGATTTACCGTATATCCCATCATTAACCAGTTGAGGATTCCTAGGCCCAAGGAGGGTATACAAAACTAGACATTACTATAATCTCACCTTCACCGGTCTAGGGATTCCTAGGCCTTGTGTTTCCTCCTGAGACCGCCCCACTCAGTTTCAAAATGATCCAGTAATCCAACTTAACCAAGTAAGAGAAACCCAATCACACCATAGCTATCCAAAAATGGCAGGGCAAGGTTGAAAACCATTGTCAGACTTGGAAAAATCAATACTAATGAAAACAAGAGAACCAAAACATGCATGCATGCCAAAACTAGTAAGGAAATCATACATGCAATTTGATACATGCAAGTAATCTTGTTGTAACCGCTTGATCGAACTCTTCCTTGCTTGATCTTTGCTTCCCTTTTCTTTCTTGTCCTTCCTTTGCCTTCATTCCTCCAATGCTAGAGTGCTCCAAGAATGCTCTAAGTGTGCAAGAGTATGAAAGAGTAGAGAGAATAAAGAGAGATCTCCAAAACTAAACTGACAAAAGGTTATGAATGGATCCCCATAAGCCTTTTTATTAATGAGGCCCTTATTTTCTTAAATTTCCCTTAGTTTTCCTTCATTTCCTCCTCACATGCAACCTGTGACCTTTCACCTTCATTTTCTCCTAATTTCCTTTATTTTCATAAATAAAATGCCAATTAAGGCCTCTTTTCCTTTTCTGTTGCCTTTGCCAATTTCCCCTTAGCTATATTAAACCAAATGAACACCCACTAGGATGTTTTTCCCAACATTCAACTTGGAATATGTGTCCCATGACCTTGGTCTTATTTTTCCTTTATTAACTTTATTACATGGATTTTTAACTCAAGGCTGTTACATAATATTAATACTTTTATAACTTTTTTAAATAGTGCAACCATATTCTACTAAGGTCAAACTAGCTCAGTTATGGTCATCCATGGTTAACATTGTCAACCATAGTGAACATGGTTAGCCATATTCATAGTTAAACATTAACAACCATTTTCAACAATGTTCACCAATTGTCAATTGCTATTGACAATAGACAACAATGTTCAAAAATTGACATTGCAATATCACAAATAATATTAATGCCGCAATGTATCAAACAAATATCCATTAATATTTATGTAAATATATGTTGTCAAAAGCTCATGAAATAGATAACATCAAGGAAGGCAAATGATTTTCAATTTAGAACAAGAGAAAAAGACAAAGGTTAGATGCATAACAATGCATTATTTTACGAAACAATATATTAAAATGTACGAAAACCAATAACCATGGATACTAATAATATTTTGATTTTCACATTTCCCTACAAATTAATCTACACATTGAAAGATTGACAATACGTTAATAATACATAAATTTACACATTAACACATTGATAACATATTAAATATACATTAATCTACAATAACACATGTCACCTATGGTTGGCTATGGTTAACATGGTCAACCATAGTCAACATGAGCATCAAAGTCAACCATAGCCAACATGGTGTATTTACAAACCTAACCACCATGGGCATTAACTGTAATATTGTTTCCAATGTGACAAACAATAAATAACGTCAAAATCATACAAAACAATGATGTCACGATGTGATGAATAGGAAATGATGTTGTAATTGGCTGAACAATAAATGACATAACATGATGAACAATAAACAATGTGTAAATGTGATAATCAACAAACCATGTCATAACGTAATGATAATGAAATGTGACCAAAAAAAAAACAACATCTCAAAGTAAAAAATAACAAATGATATCGTAATATGATGGACAACAAATGACGTCACAATTTCACAAACAATAAATATCGTCACAATTTGAACTAGATTTACCAGATTTACTAGGTTGACCTATATTTACTAGGTTAACCTATGGTTACTAGGTTGACTAGGTTTACTAGGTCAGCCATAGTCAACTAGGTTGACCTAGGTTTACAAGGTATATTATACATTGATAACATGTTAACTATACATTAACACATGTCACCTATGGTTGATTATGGTTAACATGGTAAACCATAGTCAACATGGCTACCATGGAAAAATATAGTCACCATGGGAATTAACTGTAATATTGATCCCAACATGACAAATAACATACAACGTTGTAATTTCATGAACATTAAATAATGTCACAATGTAACAAACAACAAACATAGTTGTAATGTGACAAACAAAAAACAACTTCATAATTGGACAAATAAATGGTGTTGCAATATGATGAACAATAAACAATGTTGTAATGTTATGTATAAGAAATTACATTGCAACATGATGAACACAAAACAATGTCATAATGTGACAATTGTATTAATAAACTATAGTCAACCATAGTTAACCAAGATGACCTGGGTTTACTAAGCTAACCATAGGCAACCATGGTCAACTAGGTTGACCTAGGTTTACTAGGTTGGCTTAAGTTTCTTAGGTTTATTAGGTCGATCTAGGCTTACTAGAATTACTAGGTTGACCTAGGTTTACTAGGTTGATTTAGGTTTACTAGGATATTAGTTTGAACTAGGTTTACTAGGATATTAGTTTGAACTAGGTTTACTAGGATATTAGTTTGACCTAGGTTCAATAGGTTCACTAGATTTACTAGGTTGACCTACATTTACTAGGTTTACTAGGTTGACTATGTTAACTTATGTTTACTAGGTTTAATAAGGTTTATTAATTTGAATTAAGTTTATTAGGATGAGTACATTTACTATGTTTACTTGATTTACTAAGTTGACCTAGATTTATTAGGTTGACCTACATTTACTAGGTTTGTTAGATTTATTAAGCTAACATAGATTTACTAGGTTGACCTAGCTTTACTAAGTTGACATAGCTTTACTAGTTTGAGCTATGTTTACTAGGATAACCTAGGTTTACTAGGTTAACGTAGGTTTACTAGCATAACCAAGGTTTACTAGGTTGACATAGGTTGACCTACGTTGACATAGTTTTACAAGGTTTACCTCAGTTACTAGGTTGACCTATGTTTATTAGGTTGACCTAGATTTACTAGGTTAACTAGATTTACTAGGTTGAATCAAGTTTACTAGCTTAATCATGCTTCACTAGGTTTACTAGGTTGACCTCAGTTTACTAAGTTGAGATATGTTTAATAGTTTTACTAGGTTTACTAGGTTTAATAGGTTTTACTACATTGACCTAGGTTTATTAGGTTTATTATATTTATTAAGTTTGTTGACATTTGCTAGCTTGACCTAGGTTGAATAGGTTTATAAGGTTTAGTAAGTCAACTAGGTTTACTAGATTTATTAGGTTTATCTATATTTATTGGGTTTACAAAGATTTACTAGGTAGATGTAGGTTTACTAAGTTGACATAGGTTTACTTGGTTTATTACATTTACGAGGTTTATTACATTGACTTAGGCTTACTTTGTTGACATAATTTTACTATGTTGACCTAGGTTTACTAGGTTAACCATGGTTTATTAGGTTTACTAGGTTGACTTAGGTCTAAGGTTGACCTAGGTTTACTAGGTTGATCTATGTTTACTAGGTTGACCTACGTTGACATTGTTTGCTACGGTTGCTATGTTTACTATGTGAACCATAGTCAACCATCTTCAACTATGGAAAACTATGGTCACCATGGTTGATTATGGGAAATATTGGTTGATCCTTGTCACTATAGGTAACCATGGTCAACCATAATCAAACATGAACTATTATAAACCATAGTCAATCATAATCTATCATAGTCAACTATAGTTAGATGTGGAAAATCATGGTCATCCATAATCAACTATATGTTGACCATAATAAACCCTCTCTAACCATAACTTGAACATATTTAGCCATAGTCAACCATGGCCTAGTAATCCTCCCCACACAATTTGGGCATCAACTAGCACAACAATAATATTAAAGTAGTTGAAATACGTCGATCAATGACATTTTCCACCTTCCATGCGCTTATCAATAGCATTAAAAGGTGGAAAATGACATTGATTGTATTTCAACCACTTTATTATTGTGGTTTTGCTAGTTTATTATAGCCCAGTCAGTGAAATGTTTTGCAATCCATGTACCTTAGTAGTTTATTGCAACCAACATTAATACGATAATATTGCCTCCTTGCGTCCATTTGAATTTTAATTTTTGATCTTGCATTAATCCAACCTTGTTTCCTTCCCTCCTATTTTAATTTTAATTTTGCTGCATCACTATAGGCATTTAAATTTGAATTTTTTTACATCCTTGTGTGCATTTTAATTTTTCTACAACCAAATCTAATAGAGTTATCCATGGAAGCTTGTGTGGGTAATTTCCTCTTCAATCAAAGTTGAGAATATTAGTTCGTAATATGTCACAAGGCAATTCCCAAATTCATAGGATCATCTAAAAAAGAGTTGTTGTTAAAGTCATGAACTCTAACTCAAAGTGATTTGTGTCAGTTACATTGACTCCATCATTTTCAACTTTGTAGCTTTGATAAATAAATATCAAAACAACACTTCCATGTCTAGCTATTCATGGGCATAGGATCCAAATTATGTTTTTACATTTCTTTGCAAAAAAAACCTGTTGTTGTAGGTGATCCAAGCATAATGGTGTAGAGATTATAGTTCCACTGAGTCTTCAACGTTGATATCATTGAGCCTCCTTGTATTTGTTTTTCTTCTCCTCTTTCAAGGTTGTGAAGTGTTCCTTCACTTGATTGCAAATTTAGCATATGATTGTAAATTTAGTTTATTCACAAACAATATACAAACACCAACCAACATCATTCAACATATCACCCCAGGAGCAATCAACCTTATGTTTTGTAAACACTTCATATTGATATCTATCTATATCACCCATAGATGTTTCTTCCCTTGCAATCTTATGTATCATGGAAGTTACGTGAATACAAATAAAGCTAATGATAGTGATAACATGCTAGGCTCCCTTGTTGACCAACGGTCCATGCCCATGGTTTCCTATTTTAAAAGTTTAAATAAACTATAAACAATAAACTATAAAATTTGGACCAACACAATTCACATAACATTATTTCACAAATTTTGATATTGAGTTTTAATTTTGAAATTGACATAACATTATTCAACAAATTTTAATGTTCAATTTTAATTTTGAATTTATAGAAAGATATGGTGGATCTAAGGTTGTACTTTTCTTTTCTAAAAGATGGTTTATATTTTTCTTTATTTATTTGTATAATTTATGTAGAATTATACAACAATTATAATGTTGAATTTTAATTTCAAATTTATGAAAATATATGATGAATCTAATGCTATAATTTTTTTCTCTGAAGAATGACTCACATTTTTCTTTATTTTATTTAATTGTGCAAACATGGCTAGGCACATGCAACAAAATTAAAATTCAAATAGGTGGGGAGGCAACAATATTGCATTAATGTAAGATAAAAAATCAAAATTCAAAAGGTTGCGGGGAGGCAACAATGTTGTATTAACGTTGGCTACAATAAATCACGAAGGTGCACAGATTGCGGAGAAATCTTCATGGAATACCAAGTATGTCATACCATACTACACCATAATATGCATATGTGCATTTATTAATGTATGGGAATGCACCATATATTATTTGACAACAATACTATGTACTAATCCAATCATTGACTTAGTGCATAGTGGATAATACATGTCGTCACTTTACTAGCAACTATCATGCCTTTGGTAATATGAATTTGAACTAATGGAAATAATGATAGTCTATGGATTCAATTTTTTTGTAGGTCCATCAAGTACTTCTTCCTTATGATAGTCCTAATGAAATCAAATCATTTAAGTCATGCCCAAAAACCAACGCATGATTATCTATATCTATAATTTCTTTTCTCTGCTGCAATGTAAGGACGTCCTATGAACTTGGAGTTGAACACCCAAGGGATGACTGGGAAGTTTTAAATCTTGGTAGCCACCTTGACCTCATTGATCATAGGCATCCTATATATGATCATTATTCCCATCACAAAAAATAAGTTTTCAGTGACTTTTACAAATACTGAGAAGGTTATGTATGTAGTGTCTAAGCTAGCAACCTTATTTGTAGTAACAATACTTCTTCACAACAATTCTGTTGAAAAAAAATCAATTTATTTTTTCCTATTCTTGTTGTTGTTAGGATTGCAAAGTACTATTTTCATATTGTAACAACTTGAAACTAAAGAGAGAATAGCTATGAATTTAATGGAGTATAGGAGTATCCTCAAACAATCAAGTCTAGATGTAAGTGTGATTTCAAGGAATTTTTTGGGACACGCATTTATCAATCGCATACGTCATTATTATAGGCAATTATAACAACACAATAATACATCTAACATTAGGAATCATACCCTCTAGTGCAAAATTGTATCATCTATTCAAAAGAATTCTAACATTATTATCTCCAATTCCAAGTGGCCAAGTTATACACATTCTTTGTAACCTCAACTATACTATATATTATTCGAAAATAAAGGGTTGGGCTTGGCCTTTGGAACCATGAATCTCATGAACATTTAGGGGGGATTTGATCGTATAATACACAATCATGGTAAATCATATTATTGAATGGAGGTATATCTCTATTGCATGTAACAAATGTGGTGCATGTGGGAGTTTTTGTAGCCATATGAAGGAGAGTCATCAGATTATGAGTAAAATAGTCATCGTGACATGGGAAATGTATCCGATTTGAATTCCAACAACAAACATGAAATTTTAGGTAGGGATAACGGCTTACACCATGTGAATGAAGTGGAAAAGACAATGACTATGTATTATGTTTTGGAATTCACCCCGTGTGAGCTTAGTGTGGAAGATTTATGGTATGGATTAGGAAGGAAGTGTTGAGGATGAGATGGATGAGAGCTATTTATGTGGCAATTATACTTGGTGTGCATAATTCTAGTTTCTCATTGTCCAATGTAGTGTGGGAGATAGTTAACCCAAGGGTTCTGTTGGGTGCAACTTTTGGGCATACTTTAGATACCTCTTTCACCCTTTTTTTACCATTTTACCTTTGAACCTGCGAGCTTTACATCCTAATTATCGTTTTTCCTGGCTATAAGAAGAAACTCTTGTTGCGACATATTATTTTTCCATTTTTGCTCAATGTGAATGAAGTGATATCTTTTTGATGGCTAACCAGGGTAAGTGTGGAAGAAGTTTTCTGGCTCTTTTTCTTTCAAGTGTTGCCCATGAATTCAAGGCCAAAGGATGGACAATTGTGCTATTAATTCACAAATATGTTTTGAGGATTTGTTGTTACAGACCATTGTTGTTACACCTCAAGTTGTTGTTACACTGCGAGATGTTGTTACACTGCAACTGTCAAAGACCGTGGGTACTATTCCATGAGACAGTTGTCGAGAAGCATGAATTATATGTGGGTGGTCAAAGAATCTAGGCAGTTATGATTTTAGAAAATGATGTAACTTGAATAGGCCTTGTATTTAGAAACCAGTTGTAACAATTCCTATTTTCTTTTAATATCGATCAACATGAGAATCATAAGATTCTCATGACTGATCTGTTCCCTATTTTGGGCATGTAAACTTTATAAAAGGATTCAGTTCCATGGAAGGGAACATAAGGCAACACGAGATAGTACCGTCATTTTGATTATGTAATTCACAACTCTTTTAATACAAGAACATCGTTGGTGATGCTTTTACAGATTTTGTGTTGAATTCCTAACTAGTTCTTATTTCATCCCTGCGCCCTGCTAGGGAGGAAGGGCCCTCCTCTTTAGCAGGGATTGCAATAGTAGTTGTAGCAGTAGATTAATTATTTATTTTTTGTAAGTGTGAAGTTATTTTTGTCGTTGTATAATTCATAGAGCAGATTTACTTCTGTTTTTCAGATTTATGATATGTTGTTACACAAGATTGATTTAAGATGTAATATTTGATCAATTGGTTTAGTCATTGATATTTTGTGTGGCGTGCCTGTTTCTTGGTAAAACATGAAGTGTGATTTCATTCCTGTAGAATGATTTTTTGATTTCTTCATGAGTGTTTAATTTCTGCAATTGGTTCAGCGAAATTTCTTTCCATTCTTTATTTCTATCCTTGGTTGTATGTGTCGGCACAGATAGTGCAGACACCTTTGAGATAAACAGACATACCCAGGTTTACAATTAAATGGTTGTGGTTCAGTCAACTAAACAATTATTAAACCTGCACAACATTTTTGCGTCGTTGTCGGGGAAGGCAGTTGACGATACAGTCAGCCAAGTGTGTAGTTAATATAGCATTCCTAGTGCACAAGTGTTGGGTGGTAAGACGAGAGGTAAGAACTTGCACATTACTCTAACATACCTCACCTGGCTCACCACTGTGACCATTAGGACACTTAGGGTGTGTGGATTTTTTTTGGATTTTCTTTAGATGTGTTTTTAGCTTTACAAGGGTTGGGGGGTAAGATGAGAGGTAAGAACCTGCACATCGCTCTAATATATCTGAGCAGGCTCACCACTGTAGAAGCTGAGACACTTATGGTGTGAAATAAATACACATAGGGTCCATGTGTAAGGTGTAGGAGTAGTAGAGATACCAAAACACAACCACTCTAATAAATCACAAGAAAAATGGGTCATAAAAGGAACAAGAAGAGTGCAGATTTGGGGAGAAAAACATTTATTCAGGAGCTAATCTCAAAAACAGAGAAATAATAGTCAAACTCATAAATGAATACAAGGAAAACAAGGCCACAAAATTTTGTTACCCCCTTAATAAGGCTTGAATCATCTGGTTCCTCTGTCTCCAAACCTCATCATCCTCAAACTAGTGTACCAACTCACAAAATCATAGACTCAATTCAAGAACTATAGGGGGAAACTAGTCGTCATGACCTTAGGTTTGAGGGCCAAGGGGAAACTAGTGGGGAACACCAAGGGCCTGAATCAGAAAAGCATTCATTTACTTATCAATATCCAGATTCAGGAAACACAGTGAAATAGTCCGCCCTGGAGAAACCTGAGCTATCATCTCATGAATCTTCACCCATAGGACAATCACCTAGACGGTCTGAAGAAGGAGACTCATCATAGCAAGAGTGAGGAGGATCAACAATGGGGAACAACAATAACAAAAACAAAAACCAAACATATGCCACCATTACCACATTTGAGTTCCCAATAGGTGATATAAGGAGTGAAGCTCCCATGAAAAACATTCCTTTGTTAGCTGTTCCTTCTTTTCAAGGAATGGTTGTAGAAGACCCTAACAACTTCTTGTTTGAATTTTATGTCTTGTATAGGAGCTATGATTATACTTTGAATGCTCATAAGCTAAAATTGTTCCATGTTACTCTGAAAGGAGTAGAAATGAGATGGTTTATGGGACTAGGCTTTGCTACTATTTAGACATGGGGCGACATGAAAATTACATTCTTATCCAATTATCAGGACTATTGTCAGACCAGGGACCTGAGGGAAGAAATATTCAGGATGACATAGAATTAGGAGGAAGAAATCTTGGAGGATTATTTGGAACAATTCCATTATAACTTATAGCGATCTAAACATAGTGATGTAGATCCAAAAATCTTGAAGACCATATTCGTAAGGGGAATGAGAGATGGCTGCCTTGATACCCTGAATATACTAGGAAAGGGAGACATATCTCATGAATCATTTGATGAGATAATAAAGCTCTGCCTAAGATCCTCGAGAGGGGCATCGAGACGAAGTAGCATGGTACGAGATGCCTCTTTCAGAATACAAAAATCTCTAAATGGAGGTGTGACTAGAGCTGAGATCTAAAATCTATTTGAAAGCCTTAAAAATAATCTCATCAGTACCTTATTTGCTCAAATAACGACGAAAAAGGTGACGAAATCACAGGATGAAGCTGGCACAACTTTAGTTGTGTTCTACCCGAAATGCAGGGAGAAGCATTCCCTGAAGGAATGTAGAGTAAACAACATCAACTTGTGCAACATTTGTGATCTAGAGCATTCTACAGGCTATTTCTCGGAGCTTCCCAGACTGAAAGCGGTGCTCAAAGAATCAAGCGAGGAAGTTCAGTCTTCCTATTTCATTGGATCTAGGAAACCATGACAACCACAATCCCAGAGTATGTCTCAAGACTTATTTTATTTTAATCCATGGAATAATATATATAATGCTCAACAATTCCCTTAGCAGTATTCTACTCCTCCTCCAACATAGACTCCTTCACCTTGGAACCAATGGTCTCCCTCTCCACCTTTCCAATACCCTCCATATTAGCCATATCCTTGGACTCATAATTGGAGAGGAAATTCCCTAGGTCTAGCCCCTCCTGCAATGCCAATGCAACAACAATTATAGTTGCCACCTCTTCAAACACCTATTGTTGCACCTCTATACGACCCCAATTACCTGTGCAACCTAACCCTAACCCAAACAATAAGGTATCCCAGAACATTGAGGCCCCAACTACCTTCCAGACTTATTACATCACTCCTGTCAAATGTAACAAAATTCATCTTCGGTCAAGGAAAGTGATTAACCCAAAACACTCTCCTATTATCATTGAAGAAGAGTGTGAGTCACCCAAAGAAGATACCACAGATCTTGAAGATGTTGTCACACTTGTAACAGCTAACTCGGAAAAGATTGTTGCACCTATAACATCCAATTCGAGTAAAGTTAATACACCTGTAAAGTTGTAACATCCTTTGTATCCCCAAAGATTAGCCGAAGCTGGGATGACTTCACAAACAGAATCTAATTTCCTTAGGGAGTTAAAAAATTTACACATACGGATTCGTCTACTACAAGCTATTAAATACGTACCTATTTATGCAAAAAACAGTAAGAGATCTGTGTGTTAAAATTTTTTGGAGGAAGCCTAAGGACCCCGCTACTATTCATGTGATGGGAAAGTTGCCCGAATCGATGACTGATCAACCTTTCTTAACCAAATATAATGATCTAGGAAATCCCATGATCAATGTTTACATCGATGACACACCTATTACCAATACATTGATTGATTTAGGGGCAACCATTAATGTAATGACTAAGGAGCTCTTCACCACCTTAGGGTTACACGAACTAAGACACACACCTACAGTGTTGGAATTAGCAGACAGGTCCCATGTCAAACCTGAGGGAGTGTTAGAAGACGTAGTGATCATAGTGGATTCTTGGAGATATCTAGTTGACTTCCTTATTTTACAAACTAAATCAAACTTAGGGGGCAATCCTTTGATTCTAGGGAGGCCTTGGCTAGCCACTGCAGATGCATTCATAGGATGCAGGTCTGGATCTATGATAATTTTAGATGGCCAGGCCACAAAGAACCTTAGTCTCTACCCCCCAGCAAAACCAAGTATGGATTCGGGAAACCCCTTGTGGGATGAATTCGAACCCAAATCAGATTACTCCCAACCACTTCTCACCCTCGAGAAAGCCTAATACTTCAAGGATGAGACAAAAGATGATATCGTAAACAATTTTATTAGTAATTCACTTTCTGTTACTTCTATTGAGGACTCGGGGGAGGAAGATGTTGTAGAAGACTTGAGATTTGAACAGATGAAGACCACTCCAAACATCAACAACAATCCAGTTGAAATAGAACCGGGTAAATATCTAAATGTCAATCCAAACTTGACTACTAAGAAAAACATTGTTGGAGTAGTATGATCTAGATTATCCATAATATTATGTTCATTATGTCGACGTTTCGAACCCCAAAGGGGGTCCATCATTAGAACCAAAAATGATAGATTATGAATGATAGTTTTGAGAGAAGAATATTTTGACCCGAGTATATATATTGCAGGTTGGCAGTTATTCTTTCAATATTTATCCTTGAGATTTCGAGAAGACAAATCTCATTCCATGTATCCCCTCCGTACAGGGAAGTAATGTTAGACTTTAAGCTTCTGTGGTAGTTTTTTGGAGTAGTATGATCCAGATTATCCACAATATTATGTTCATTATGTCGACGTTTCAAACCCCAAAGGGGGTCCATCATCAGGACCAAAAATGATAGATTATGAATGATAGTTTTGAGAGAAGAATCTTCCGACCAGAGTATATATATTGCAGGTCGACAGTTCTTCTTTCAATCTTTATCCTTGAGATTTCGAGAAGACAGATCTCATTCCATGTATCCCCTCCGTACAGGGAAGTTATGTTAGACTTTAAGCTTCTGTGGTAGTTTTTTGGAGTAGTATGATCCGGATTATCCACAGTATTATGTTCATTATGTCAACGTTTTGAACCCCAAAGGGGGTCCATCATCAAGACCAAAAATGATAGATTATGAATGATAGTTTTGAGAGAAGAATCTTCCGACCAGAGTATATATATTGCAGGTCGGCAGTTCTTCTTTCAAAACATTGTTGTTACAGTTGTTATAGGAATTTGATATAACAATCCTAGATAAACCTAGGAAATATAATGTAGTGGCTAATTTTCTTTCTAGGCTAACTATTGGTGATGAATGCATGCCTATTGAAGATTCTTTTCCTGATGAATACCTTTTTGCTATTTCAACTCACTCATTGTGGTATGCAGACATAACTAATTATCTTACTGCAGCAAGATTTCCACAATACCTATCCTCCAAAGAAAAGAAAGAATTGTCCAGAAAAGTGCTAGATATTCTTGGATTGAGGGAAATATCTATCACACTAGGCTAGATCATCAGATCAGGCATTGTGTGAGGGAGGATGAAATATTTGATATCCTTAGAGCTTGTCACGAGGAATCTTGTGGAGATCACTTTGAAAATAAGAGGACATGATATAAGGTGCTTTCAACAGGATACTATTGGGTCAACCGCTCTAGTCATATGAGATGCCATTACGACCTCAAATAGTTTTAGAGACAGTTAAGAAATGGGACCTAGATATTGTATGACCAATTAACCCTTCATCCCAGCAAAATTCCTACATCCTACTCTGCACAGACTATGTCACAAAAGGGGTCGAGGAGAAGGCATTGAGTACAGCCACAAAGAATGTTACTTCAGAGTTTATTTGAAGACATTTTTATTCTCTTTGGGATACGCAGAGAAATAGTGGCAGATGGAGGGCCCCAATTCATATCTCATTTGATTTAGAAGCTAGTAACTGAAAAATACAAAATCTGTCATAGGATTACTTCACCTTATCATCCACAAGAAAATGGCCAAGTGGAGAGCTTAAACAAGGTTATTGAGGGAATTCTTACCAATATTGTGGCCAGCTATCGGAGGAATTGGGCCAATAAACTTCTAGAGGCATTGTGGGCATACAAGACTACATGGAGGAATACTACAAGATTCTCACCATACAAATTAGTGTATGGTAAAAATCCTTTATTTCCCATAGAGTTCAAAATCAAGACATTAAGAACAGCGCTACAGGTGAACTTGGATCTGGAAACAACATAGAAGCAATGGTTGAATCAACTCAATGAGCTAGATGAGAAAAGGCTAGTTGTTATTCAACAAACAAACATCATTCAACAACAAAGGGCTAAGTGGCACGATAGATTCATTAAAAAGAAGAAGTTTCAAAAAGGAGATTGGGCTTTATTATATGATTTGAGATTCAAGGATTTCAAAGGGAAGCTCTGCACCAGGTGGCTAGGTCCTTATGAAGTTGAAATAGTCTTTGACAATGGGACTGTGAATTTAGTTACCATTGCCAGTGCTAGGACACCATTACTCAGTAATGGGTATCGTCTTCGGCTATATCAAAAACAAGTTTCAAAGGATTCATTCGTCAACATTGTCGCGAATTCTGACCTTCAGATTATAGGGGCAGGGGGAAATTATCCTGCGCTGCCAAATTTTTAATTTTCCAATAAGTGTAACAATCGAAAACCAACTTTTGTTGGCAGCTGTTACACCCAATAAAAATAAAATGTAATAAAAAAATGTAAATAAGAATCTAATTGTGAAAACCTCTTATAGGGGCACAGGTAGACAAATTGTGATAGTTGAAAACCACCATGTGGCGGTTGTTACACATTCTTTTCTTTTTGTAACAACATCATTTATCTCATGCACATCTTACAATATGTTGTTACAAGTTTTAGTCTTTTCTTGTTCTTTTCAAATTTTTGTAAGTATCTATAAGAGTAGTGTAAATAAGAATCTGTTGTAGAAATAGTGTTAGCAATTGTATTTGTTGTTACATGTGTAACAACTGACAACCTCTAGCAGCGACCCAGACGAAATTCTCTACTGCAATAAATAACATTCATCAGAATCTTGCTACAAGAGCAAATGACACAACCAGCACGTCATCGTCGAAATTAATTATATCGTTGGTACCTTTTTGCCAGTCCCATTTTCCACATCACCTCAGGTACATCACACAAAAGGTATATCACTTTTTCCTCTGTTTAACATTTATGGCAATTAATATGGCACTTTCTTTTATGGCTGAGGATGGTCGTTGCATTAAACTCGAGGGGAGGGCGAATCATTTCACAATCTATGATTTGAAACTAAAATTAAAAGCAGCAACCCTGTAATCATTATTAAACCCTACAATTATTTTTATCTCTTTATGCCAATCATGCTGAGGATTAAATCGCATTTAAGGTAGACCTCCACGATCCAAGAACAATAATGAGATCATAACGTGTGCAGTATGATCCCCCTTATCTAACATTCCTACTTTTATTGCCTACCTCACTACCCTGATATCAACCTCAATGAAGCATTGCACCCTCACTTCAAAATTCTCAGAGAAAGAATAGAGAAAACACAAAGTGCAGTAACTGAAACAGAAATGGGAGGAGAAGCAGTCCGACACGAGCCCAATTCGACTGAAGCATTGGAAAATTGCCCTGAGGTGTGCCATATTTTTAAGGAAGCAGGATGGTTTGAGTTATTTGAGTGACTTAAGGGATCAGAGGAGTTGGTTGCCATGGAATTCGCTAAAAACCTAAACAGAAACTAGACAGAGGTTAGGGGGTTGAAGCTAGAAGTTATGGAAGAAGTAATTTCCCAAGTAACAACATTGCGGGCTGAGGGAAAAAGGTGGTTTAACCGAAATATTAATGACCCCTCCCTTAAGGTGGAATTCCTGTGAGGAGAAGAGAAATTGGAGAAAAAAGGCAAGGGAATTGACAGGTTATCACTCCCTCGGCCATGGGGAGACGTCACCTTGTACATCATCAAGTACATTACTTGTGAAGGAAGGGAAACGATCATGTTCAATTACCATTTTCCGTTGTTAAACCACCTTCGAAACAAGAAGCTGGTCAATCTCCCATATTTCCTACTAGAAAATATAAGGCACATGTATGTTGTCATGAAGATTTCTTCACACCTAGAGAGTTGTGTTACCAACCACGATCTTGTCAATTTAATTGTGTTGGATGCATTGGAATGCCAAGGCATGCATTGGGAGGAGTTTATGAGTAGAAAGACGAGGACTTCCCGCCAAAGGCAAGCTAAAATCCCCAATGACACTCAAAGGGAAGCTAGGGAGACTGAAGAACAAGGGCAGTCCTTGGGAGGTAGGATTAAGAAAAGATCATTGGAGAAGCCAATAGGTGGTAGGATACCGAAGTAGATGGTGAAAGTCATCTCATAGCCAGAACCTTCACTTCCATCCAGAAAGGAGTCGATCAAGCACAAGGACACAAGGAAACAAAAAGAAGGAGAACAGGCCCATCTGGAAGAGGTCCCTCTATCAGGTAAGGACGAGACCCAACATTGGTTGCATAAAATTGAAAATTTAGAAAAAGAAAATGAAATATTAAGGCAAAAATTAGAGGAGAGTAAAGTAGAAGCATGGGTCCCGGGCCTAGACACCTTGGTAGAGGTTGTAGAAAAAATGAGGGTAGAAAACACATCAGGTTCTATATCTACAACATGTGCTAGGAATCTAGCAGAAGTTGGATACAAAGTATGTGCTGCAAACACCATTTTGACGGAAACTCAAACTAAAACCTAGGAAGATGTTACACAAGAACTCGTTAACAACGATGTTGTTACATAAGAACTAGTAACCGAAATGGATCATCCCACAGTAATCGACTTGGAAGCCGATACACAATAACCTGCCAACAACACTGATGTTACCCAAGAATCAGCAGTAAAGGCAGAGGCTACTAAGGAAGAGAAAGAAAGAGATGAACCACAAGAACCTACTAACGAAGCAGTTGGTACACAGAAACCAGCAGCCGAAGCAGATCATCTCAATCCTCGAGATGTTTTTACACCCCCAAGTGATATTTCATGTGAAAGAACACAGGGTCTTGAAGCAAGATGGTATTCAGAGAAAATTTTATTGATATCAAAATTGCAAAAATGGAAACATCAGACACTCTCCTTACAAAAGGGAGTGATCTCGCTGGAAGAACATCAAAAATTTGTAGATTCGCTCAAGGAATAGTGGGCTAAGAAGAAATTGGTAGAATAATGGGAAAGATGGGAAAAGAAGGAAGCCATGAAGGAGAAGGAGAAGAAAATGCAGTTGTTACAGTAGCAAGTTCGGGATTTAACAAATGATAAACACAAGTTGTATGAACTCGCCCTAAATCCGTTAGGGTGTAGAAGGCCCTCTCCATCCTACCTAGTATTTTTGTGGGAAAGATTTTAATTGTTTTAGTTGAAGGCCATCTATGAAAATAAACCATATTTGGGTAATTCTACCCGAGATTTTTTGGAAGTTTTTTGTTCTTGCAATTTTAATGACCAAAGCTTACTATGTGAGTTGTTTCTTCATAATATAATTTGTGAGCATGCTAGTTTTCACATGGTTGCACGCATTTTCTCCTACATGGGGGACCTACAGTTGCGTGCTTTTATTTCTTTCATGAGAAATCAGATAGAATGGCACATGGCCATGAAGTCAGCGGACACCAACGAAGAAAAGGTAGCATTATGGATAAGGGCGAAACCAGGAATGGCTACAGAGTTGAGGCATGATTTTAAGAGATTTCTAAGTACTCTGGACATCAGAGAGCAATCAACTATCTACAAAAGGAGAATCATGGGATTCTGCCTCAACCTCTTTGTACAGTTGAAGAGTCGAGCACTAACAGGGTGCCTTAAATGCACTGAGGCCAGTAGTGTAGGTCTATAGGAGGGTGACCCTTTTGGGTTTCCAAACTTCGTGGTTGTTGTTACATAGGTCCTAGAGTACGCCCAAATTGTGAGATCATTGGGAGCCTTCTGGATAGGGCTCAAGTTTAAATATCCTTTGATTTGGCTACCAGTGGAGGAGTATCAACCCCATTATCAGTTGTGTGACTATGAGGAGGAATCCTGGCCGCATCAGTTGATGGCCACTCAGGGCTATAGGTTCATTGATGAGGATATTGTGATGCTTACAACTTAACAGATCTACAGCGAAGGTACATCAACAGTATCTGAGAATTTTGCATGAGGACATGCAATTGCTTCAGTTGGGGGGAGATGTTGGGTGCAACTTTTGGGCATACTTTAGATACCTCTTTCCCCCATTTTTGACCATTTCACCTTTGAACCCGTGAGCTTTACATCCTAATTATTGCTTTTCCTGGTTATAAGAAGCAACTCTTGTTGCGACATATTATTTTTCCATTTTTGTTAAATATGAATGAAGTGATATCTTTTTTATGGCTATCCAGGGTAAGTGTGGATGAAGTTTTTTGGCTCTTTTTCTTTCAGGTGTTGCCCATGAATTCAAGGCCAAAGGATGGACAATTGTATGGTTAATTCGCAAATATGTTTTGAGTATTTGATGTTACAAACCATTGTTGTTACACCTCAAGTTTTTGTTACACCGTTGAGATGTTGTTACACCAAAACTGTCAAAGACCGCAGGTACTATTCCATGAGATAGTTGTCTAGAAGACTGAATTATCTGTGGGCGGTCAAAGAATCTAAGCAGTTGTGATTTTAGAAAATGATGTAACTTGAATATGCCTTGTATTTAGAAACTAGTTGTAGCAATTCCTATTTTCTTTTAATATCGATCAGCATGAGAATCATAATATTCTCATGACTGATCTGTTCCCTATTTTGGGCATGTAAACTTTATAAAAGGATTTAGTTCCATGGAAGGGAAAAGAAGGCAACACTAGATAGTACCGTCATTTTGATTCTGTAATTCACATCTCTTTTAATACGAGAACATCATTGGTGATGCTTTTATAGATTTTGTGTTCAATTCCTAACTAGTTCTTATTTCATCCCTGTGCCCTGCGAGGGAGGAAGGGCCCTCCTGTTTAGTAGGGATTGCAATAGTAGTTGTAGGAGTGGATTAATTATTTAATTTTCATAAGTGTGAAGTAATTTTTGTCACTGTATAATTTATAGAGAAGATTTACTTTGGTTTTTCAAATTTATGATATGTTGTTGCACAGAATTGATTTAAGATGTAATATTTGATTAGTTGGTTCAGTCAAGTATACTGTGTGTAGCGCGCCCGTTTCAGTAAAACATGAAGTGTGATTTCATTCCTGTAGAATGCTTTTTTATTTTTGCATAAGTGTTTAATTCTGCAATTGGTTCAAAGACATTTATTTTCGTTCTTTATTTCTATCCTTAGTTGTATGTATCGACACAGATAGTGCAGACACCTTTGAGATAAAAAAACCTGGCCAGGTTGACAATTAAACGGTTGTGGTTCAGTCAATTGAACAGTGATTAAACCGACACAACAAGTTCTAGCAAATTATGTTGTCCAGGCTTGGAAAAGCAAATTTGAAGGTTTGTTTTGCTAGAGTGGAAAAGGGGATTTAGGAAACAATAGTCATCATAGTGAGGTTTCAATGTACTTCAAAAAAATGCAGGCCAAAGGGAAGAAAAATTGTGCAACTTTAAAAGTTGTGAGCATAGAGGATGAACTCCATTTAGAGATTGGTTCAGCGAACAAAAATTTTGACAGGTTGAGTGTGTATGTAGGCACACTAATAGAATTTTTTTCCTCTAACCATCAATAGCTTCATGATATTAATATGAAATATAGCACTTTCAATATTATCTTCCATCTACTTTCACGTCCAAGAAGGAATGAGTCTTAGGAGCTTAGGAATCTACGATGAATTGAATGAAACCAGTCCAAAGTGGATAATTTGACCTTAATTAGGTAGCTCTAGCAAGAAATATCATCACAATAGATGATTAGGAGTTACATATAGTTTTAAATTTGAATATATTCCTTCTAATTGCATAATTGTATTAGGAAACTTCTTTAAATTGTAACCTTATAAGCATATCTATCGCATGGTATTAATATTCCATATAAGTTTAAAAGGACAATCTTTGCTATCCTTCAAAACTTTTGCTACTCATAGTATCAATTTTTTTTTGTTATATTTCTCATATTCCTGGCACATCCTTGCTCATATATGCATACCTTGTTAGTGTTAAAACAAAAAAAGTTAGATATATGATCTTTGTTTCCGAAAACATTACCAAATTTCATCTATATTACTTACCATAAGATCCCCTTTTAGAAAAATTTATCTTATCCCATCTATATTAGGAATATTGAAGGAAATTTAGAAAATCCAATTTGTTCAACACATACGTATAAGTTAAAACCAATAAAAAATTTCTCTTATGTGATTTCTACCGAAAGGCTTTGCTTGATTCATTATGGATCACAGAACCCTGAATACAAAAACTTTAAAGGTTTCTTAGAACTATAATTAAGATCACTCACATGCTACAAGATTTAAAGATAAAAACCTAGGTGTCATCTTTGTGATTACTCTGCTTGATTAGTAGCGTTAGTGGTATAGATCTATTAATATATAATTTGTGCATATAGATATGATTTACTGCATGTGGAATGCTTGGGCACACATATAACATGTTTATAAGCTTATTTTATTATTACATGTGTAATAAACATGTATCATAATTAAATATGGTTAATGATGGATTATGCATGTAGGACATATGGTTGAAGATGTTGGGGATATCATTACATATTAGAGGCAAATTTATAGAAAAAAGAAGAGGGAAACATAATGCTAATCAAGAGGTTGGTGAAGGGAATTTATAGATCATAATTAATAGACATCAACTAATTAAGTATCATCAAGTAAATTAATGTTAACCCTATAATGATGAATTTAGTATGTTTATATTGCATAAATGTTGAAGGGAATTTAGGTAAGAATTCCCTTAGTTATAATTTGATATCTAAATTGACATGATTATGTAATTTGAATTCGTTCATGAGAATGATATTCCACTTGGTGTGGTAAAGGCATGAGGCTTATATATCAAACTTTTTTTAACTTTTTCATTTAATAAAATAAATGGCATGTCATGTTGTGTTGGTTGTGCATAATAACCAATGCAAGTTATGAGACATAAATAGAAGTTAATTCTAGTAAAGCTAGCCATGTTCCTCGGACTATAACCTTCTTTCAAACATTGAGAGTGCCCAGTGTTGTGTTAGGATAAAAAGGAATATGTCCATATGGTTAAGAAAGTATTAAGAATATGGTTATATAATGCGTTGAGACGTTGGCTAGACTTTCCAACTTACCATAGTAGAATATATGACATAGAAATGTGACATTCTAGAATCAATGTTAGGATGCATTGAGTACATGTTAATAAAACACTTATACTAAAAGGATGGGGGAGTTGTATTAATATTAAGGCAATTTTTACTTATTTAAACATCCATGAGCCATAAGAAAATGAAAACATATGAGATCTATCAAGTGCAAAAATGGAATACAAGATTTAATTGGAAACCATTTTGGGAGAAAAGCACAACTTTTTTTTATAATTATTTATAGGAACCAATATACAATTACTTCTTACCCAATCTGCATATGTAGATATTGTTACAGTGAAGCCCTTAATTCTTGAATACCACAAGCTGAAGTCTAATGTACCCTTCAGATATCTGAATATTCTTTTTGCTTCTTACATGTGTCTCCTTTGGTGCAGATTGAAATTGCAACCAATCTTGTTGCTTGTGTGATGTCAGGCCTTGATGTTGTCACATATGGTAGGCTACTAATAATTAACATGTACAATGTTTGATTTGCTTCTGTGGAATTCATCATCCTTGATCCATTTACAACCTATGATCATGGGTGTGCTAATAGGTGCATGATCTTCCATTCTAAATTTCTTCAATGTCTCCTTGATGTATTTGATATAATAAATGAATATTCCTTTGTTGGATTGAGAAATATGGAAACCTAGAAAGAAGGACAATTCTCTAAGCATGGATGTCTCAAATTACTTTTTCCTTTCATATGAAAACTTTTGGTTTACTCTGTCAACATTACTTCCAAAAATAAAACCATCCATATAAATCACAATGATTAACATATTTTCACTTTCTTTTTTGATGTAAATATTGTTGTTTACAAATCCTCTTTTAAAACCTTGTTTTTGTACGTATTTGTTAAGTCTTGAAGACCAAGATTTAGTAGTATGCTTTAGTCCATAGAATTCTTTTGTCAGTTTGCATATGCACTTTCTAATACTTTAAATCCTTAATATGGTTGTTCATTATATACTTCTTCTTTTATATTCCCATTTAGTGTTAGAAAATTTTATATTATAGAGCAATGGAACACATAAAATATATTGCAGAAATATAACCACAGAAAACACATAAAACAACAGAGACATATATATATACATGGTTCACCCAATTTGGGCTACGTCCACAGAGAAATTGTCAGTCCTTCCTGTTATATTATCCATCAAAATGAAGAGATACAACCTACAACAGATCCACTGTAATTCCCTCTTTGCTCTCAATCTCCTCTAACTTCCTCGCTCAGAATACAGATCTACATAGACGTAATACAATTCCCTCATATATAGCAAGAGGTTGCCTTCTAGGGCAAAAAACCCTAAATTAAACATAACTTCTACCATCAAATCTCCACCTAATGAACAACCTATATTGACTATGAAATTACCAACATTTTACAAGGAAATTTTACATCCCTTTTTAGCTTCGGGGGCATTGCCCCTGATCCCCCACTAGGGGGGACCTCCCAAAGATCGCAGTTGCCCCCCCCCCCCGTGGACCCCCCTTGCAGCGTACATTTTACAGGCGGCTCACGAACTGGGGTGCAATGCGGCGATACCTATGAATAAAGAAGATAATCAGGCTCCAAACCCAACAATCTCCCACTTGGAAACTGATTATAGCAACTCCACTGCTACTTCATTTGTTGGACAATGACTTGACTTTGGACCTAGCTATTTCTCATCTTCTTCATCATACTTGAAGACCAATTGAAACTGAGTAGAATATCAGTTTCTCCCCGGTTACAATTTTTGTTAACATATCTGTAGGATTCTAGCTAGTGTGTATCTTTTCCAGCTTCAACTACCCATCTTCCAATGCTAACCATATGAAATGGTACTTGAGTTGTATGTGTTTAGTCTTGGAATGAAAGGAAAAGTTCTTTGCAAGATGTATGGCACTCTGGCTGTCACTGTATAACCTACCCAACTCCTGCTTCTTGCCCAATTCATCCAGAAACATTTGTAACCAAATCATCTCTTTACTAGCCTTTGTAGCAGAAACATACTCTACTTTCATTGTTGAGAGTGAAACAACACTTTGCAGTTTTGAGACCCAACTGAAAATTGTTCCACCTACAGTAAACACGTACACTATGGTGCTCCTCCTGTTATCTCTATCACCCGCCATATCTGCATCAACATATCCCTGTATAGAAATGTTTGAACCACCAAATCATAATGCTTGATTTGTGGTACCTCTCAAATACCTGAGAATCCACTTCATTGCCATCCAATGTTCTTTTCTTGGATTGTTCATGTACCTGCGTACAACTCCCATTGCATGTGAAATATCAGGCCTTGTGTAGACCATTGCATACATTAAGCTTCCAACTGCTGATGCATATGGAACTTTAGACATATAATCCATTTCTTCCTGAGTCTTGGGACACATTTCCTTAGTTTGAAATGGCTAGCCAAAGGTATACTAACTGGTTTTTCATTCTACATATTAAACCTTTTCAACACCTTTTGTATGTACTCACTCTGAGACAATGTTAATTTGCGATTCTTCCTGTCTCTAGTTATTCTCATACCAAGGATTTGTTTTGCAACACCCAAATCCTTCATTGCAAATGAGTTTGCCAATTTTATTTTGAGCACATTTATTTCCTGCATGTTAGAACCTGCAACAAGCATGTCATCTACATACAATAACAATATAATATAACTGCCATCATTTTGCCTTTTGAGATAAACACAATGATCATAGTGACATCTAGTATAACCTTGTTTAGACATAAACCTGTCAAATTTTAGATACTACTACCTTGGACCCTGTTTTAAGCCATACAAGCTCTTCTTCAACCTGCACACTAGTTTTTCCTTCCCTTTTACCTCATATCCTTGTGGCAGCTACATATATATCTCTTCCTCCAAATCCCCATGGAGAAAGGATGTATTTACATCTAACTGCTCAAGATGCAAATCTTCAGTTGCTACTAGACTTAAAATAGTTCTAATTGAAGTCATTTTAACAACAAGAGAAAATATCTCATCAAAGTCTATTCCCTTTTCTGTGCAAACCCCTTCACCATAAGTCTAGATTTACACCTTTTTCTACCTCCATCTTCTTGCTTCAACCTGTAAACCCATTTATTCTGCAATGTTGTTTTACCTGCATGAACCTTAACTAACTCCCAAGTCTGGTTATATGCTAAGGAGTCCATCTCTTCTTTCATTTCTTGCTCCCACTTCTTCCTAGTTTCTACCTAAATTGCTTCTTCATAACATTTTGGTTCACCACAATCAATCAACAATACATAATATAATGAAGGAGAGTATCGTTCAAGGGGTCTACTTATTCAAGTAGATCTTCTAACTCCACTTTTAGGTGTTTGAGGTGCTTGTTGCTGTTGTGGTTGCTGTTGTTGTTCTGGCTGTTGATCATTATGATTTTCAGGCACCTTCAATTTTTCTGTGATCTCATCTACATCTGATCCTTATACAAAACCTTTTCATTGAATATGACATCTCTGCTCCTAATGATTTTGTGTTTTTCATAATCATAAAAGCGATAACCAAAATCATTAACACCATATCCAATAAAGGTTCATTTCTTTGATTTTGCTTCAAGCTTTGTTCTATTTTCTTTATTAATGTGGACAAAGGCTTCACAACCAAAAGTCTTTAAAAAAAAAATAGTTTACCTTTTTACCTCTCCATGCCTCCTCTAGAATACCACCATCCAAGGAACTTGAAGGCCCTCTATTTATTAAATAAATAGTATTATATGCAGCATATGCCCAAAATTGTAAAGGCAATCATGCACGCAATCTCATGCACCTTGCACGCTCCATGATTGTCTTGTTCATCCTTTCTAACACACCATTTTCTTGTGGTGTTCCTGGAACTATCTTTTCTCTGCGAATTCCATTTTCTGAATAGTACCTATCAAATTATTTGTTGAAATATTCACCTCCATTGTCTGATCTAAGACACTTCAACCTTTTTCCTGTCTCATTTTCAACCAAAGCTTTCCATTTCTTGAAAGTATCAAATACATCAGATTTATTTTGAATACAATAAATCCAAGTTTTTCTGGTTGCATCATCAATAAAAGTAACATAATAACGAGAGCCACCGAGAGATGATACCTGAGCAGGTTCCCATACATCTGTATGCACAAGCTCTAATTTTTCGCTCTTCTTTTCTTTCCCAACTCTGAGGAATCTGACTCTCTTATGTTTTCCATAAACACAATTCTCACAAAATTTTAAATCAACATGCTTCAAACCTGGCAACAAATTTCTTGAGTGAAGAATCTGCATCCCCTTCTCACTCATGTGCCCAAGCCTATGATGCCACAATGTTGTATCTTCTCCTGTAGAGATTAAAGAATTAACAGAATTAGAAATACCATTGCATAAATACAATGTACCAACCTTTTCTCTTTTTTCTATTACCAGGGCTCCTTTAGGGACCTTCCAATTTTTATCTGTAAAAGTAGTTACATAGCCTTCACCTCCCAACTGCCCTGTTGAAATCAGATTTTTCTTCAGATCTAGAACATGCCTTACCTCCTTCAATAGCCATTGATTTAAATTCTGTTGTTTTATGAAAATTGTACCCATTCCAATGATTTTACAGGGTTTATCATCACCCAATCTAACCTGTCCAAAATCTCCTTGAACATAATCATGAAAATGTTTCCTATCAGGTGTGGCATGGAATGAATCCCCGGAATCTACAACCCATGCATCAATAATATTTTCTAATGAAAGAATCAAAGAATCTTGCAACACATCACTTGTCACATTCACTTCATGATTGTTTTCTTGTTGTGTGTCTCCTTCTTTTCCCTTTCGAGACTTGCAGTCTTTCTTCAGGTGTCCTTTCTTCCCACATTTCCAACACACTATCCCTGATCTGGACTTGGATCTGCCTTTCCTTGACTTACTGCGATATCCTAGGCTCTTTCCTCTTTCCATTTTTCTTCCCCTAGTCTCTGTAGTCAAAGCATTACCTGATGTCTCACCGGAGCTTTTCCGTCACATTTCCTCGCTAAGGATTGCACCGACAACATCATAAATCTTTAAAGTACTAGATCCAAAGATAGAGTTACTAATGGCCATAACTAAACCATTCTAACTTTCTAGCAATGAGCACAAAAATAACAAATCCCTAACTTCATCATCAAAAGTTACCCCTACATAACTTAACTGATTCGTAAATGTATTAAAATCATTTAAATGATCAGCAACAGATCCACCTTCTGACATCTTCATATTAAATAAACGCTTCATAAGAAATATCTTATTTGAGGCCAAGGGATTTTCATATAGTTTGGCCAATGCCGGCATTAAACCCTCTGTTTTCGTTTCCTTTGAAATATTAAAGGCTACCGACACCGCTAGACACAACCGTATTATTCCAAGTGCCTCTCTGTCGAGAATATCCCATTCTATGTCTGTCATACTCGTCGACTTCTTTGTCTTTCTACTCAATGGTAGGTACAGATCTCTCTGATACAGATAATCTTCCATCTGCATCTTCCATAGCTGGTAGTTTTGGCCATTAGATTTTTTGACCCTAAACCTACCATCTTCAGCCATTGCTCCCACTCGAACCAAGAACCCTTCTCTCTTGTGAGTTTATCAGCCAAATAGACCTTCGGCTCTAATACCAGTTGTTAGAAAATTTTATATTACAGAGAAATGGAACACATAAAATATATTGCATAAATATAAACACATAAAACAAATAAAACAAGAGAGACACAGATATACGTGGTTCACCTAATTTGGGCTATGTCCACATAGAAACAACTAGTCCTTCCTTTTATATTATCCAGCAAAATGAAGAGATACAAACTACAACAGATCCGTAGTAATTACCTCTTCGCTCTCAATCTCCTCTCTCTTCCTCAATCAGAATATAGATCTACATAGACGCAATACAATTCCCTCATATATAGCGAGGGGTTGCCTTCTAGGGCAATAAACCCTAAATTAAACATAACTTCTACCGTTAGATCTCTGCCTAATGAATGACCTAGATTGACTACTAAATTACAACATTTTACAAGGAAATTGTACATCTTCCGCCCCCCTAGACCCCCCTTGCAGTGTACATTTTATGGGTGGCGTTGCTTGCACATTACAAACGGGGGTCCAATGAGGCAATACCTCTGAATAAAGAAGATAATCAGGCTCCACACCCAACATTTAGAAAGGATGAGTTGGCATCCATTTAGTAGACTTTGAAGTTCTTGAAACATGAAAATGCGAAAAAAATTATGATTGCCTCTAATTTTGCAACTGGAGGAAAGGTTTCCTTAAATTCAATATCGGTCCATCTTCATTCAACATGTTTCTGAATACCCATTTGGGGCCAATCAAATTATTATCTGTTGTTCTAGGCATAAGTTCCCATGTCTCAATTTTCTCAATCTAATTCAGTTGTTCTTCCATAGCACTAACCCAATGCTTAACTTCATTAGCTTGTGTAAATTTCTTGGGCTCTATTTTGGATGGGAAAGAAAAGATTGCTTATTTTGATCCACTTACCAATCCTCCTCTAGTTTGAATTTCTGTATCTATATCATCAAAAATCTAATTTTACAAATGAAACTTTTGGAAAATCCTAGATGGTGCCTTTGAATATTGGCTTTCTCTTTCTTCTTGTTCTCTCTCTCTCTCTCTCTCTCTCTCTCTCTCTCTCTCTCTCTCTCTCTCTCTCTCTCTCTTTTCCTCTTCTTCTTCCTTTTCTCATTCTCTATAGATTGTCTCCTCTAAGTTTTCATTTGTTTGTGACTTTTATTTTTGAGATATTGCTTCATCCAATCTAACATCAATACTTTCTGCCACCTTGCTCTATATTTTGTTGTAACATGTGTGTGCCTTGCTTCCAAATGCATAGCCACGAAAGATACCTTCACCCATTCTGGAATTACAATTGCCTACATTATCTTCATTTATCTTTCTATAGAACTTGCTCCCAAGAACTTCGAAGTATTTGACTATAGTTGGTATACCTTTCCATAATTCATAAGGCATCATGTTGTTGTTCAATCTAATTTGTCCTATATTCAAAATGCAAACTATTGTGTTGAATACTTCTCCCCAAAATGTGTCTAGTAGTGTGGTTTTAATCAAGAATGTTCGAGTCATTTACTATATAGTTTTTTTCTTCCTTTCTACAACTCCATTTCGTTGTGGTGTTCTTAGTGCTAAAAATGTCTCTTGATTCCATTATTCTCATAGAATTCATCAAATTCATTAAAGATAAACTCATCTCCTTTGTCTGATCTTAAGCACTTGAATTTTAAATCATTCTAATTTTTAGCTAGGGCTTTTAAAGCTTTAAACTTCTCAAATGCTTTATATTTTTCTTTAAGAAATGTAACCCATGTCATTCTTGTGTAATCATCAATTAAAGGCATAAAATAACTCTCACCATTTAAATTGTGTTCTTGCTAGTCCGCAGAGGTCTATGTGTACAAGTTCCAATGGACTTGATGTTGAGTACTTCTTTGCTTTGAAACTCACTTGTTTTCATCTCATGCTAACACGACTTGCAAATAATGTCCCTAGGTTTTGAGATACTTGGTATATTTCTTACTGCTTATGTTTTGTTGAGTTTTACTAGATTTTCAAAGTTTATATGACCCATAATTCAATGCCATAAACAAATTTGGTCTACTTGTCACAAAAAACATTTTTCTCCTTTGAATTCATCAAGGAATTATAATTTCTTAGGGTTCTATTTTCATTTTCCATTAATCTTTATGAACATGCTTTCCTTATCTCATATCCTTTAGAATGAAATGTGAGATTATAATCTCAATGACACATTTTACTTACACTTAGAAGATTTTGTTTTAACCCTTCAACATACAAGACATTTTAGTTTGTAGTCTTGCCATCATATAGACTAACCATACCTTTTACAACTATCCTTGTAGAAGCATTATCCCCAAAGGTAGTGTTGCCTCCTTTTTCTTCCTTTAGGGTGAGAATTTTTTGATCCCCTATCATGTGTTTTGAACATACATTATCAATGTTGGCTTCCTTTATTTTGAACATACAGATCAGGTCCATATTCTTGCTTCTTTTGTTCTTCTTGCTTCCTTTTCCACACCTTTGCGTATTATTCTCTATGCATGGTAAAAGCATCTTCTTCGTTGTTTGTTTAGGAGACTTTATTATGTTTCTTCTACAATCACGTGTTATGTGCCCATAATTTTTTCACTTATAGGATTCAACGTTATAAAGTAGAGGAGAAAATGAATTGTATTTTATATCAACTACAATCACGTGTTTTTTTTTTTTTTTAAGCTGTGGTTCACGGTCACTGAGTGGCCACTACATCCACGGTAAATATCGGGGCAGTTCCACCCGAAGGGATCTGCCCGTCGGCCAATCTTAACAGGCCTAACCCCAAGGGCGTCGAGGAGATTTGACCCCGTGACTTCCCAACTGGGAAAGTGCTTAGCAACGGGAACTCGACCATTTGAGCTATCCCTTGGGGCTTACTACAATCACGTGTTATGTGCCCATACTTATTGCAATTATAACATTCAACATTATAAAGTATGGGAGAACTTCTAGTTTGTTCGCCCACATTATCATTCTTTAAGGTCATATAATATCCTCTATTTCTATCTCTCACATGATAACTTCTACAAATGATTGCTTTATAAACAAAATATTGCAAGAAAAGAAATAGCAAAGGAAGATGTTTTGGTATTGAGTTTTGAAAGGCCTTCTTGGTGGAACAACTCTTCTAAAATCATTATTGTTGTTCTTTTGAGAAGAATTAAGTTTTTGTTAGTCATCATTTCCTTTCCTACTCCTACTTTCATTGTTAATGGAGTCTTTCAGAATATTAGCATAGATTTTAGGTCTTCCTTCATTTTTCTATTTTGATGGCTTTCTAATATTAATGCTTACATCTCCCTCAGGGGGTATTTTGTTTTCCATCATAGAAAAGACCTATGTTGATGGATGGTGACCTCTGGAAACTAAAACCATTATCTAATATTTCATCATTCTTTCCAAACTTCAAGCTTCTATTCAACTGATCAATTATTTTCTCTAGTTCATTTCTTAAGGGAACAATTTCAACTTCTAACTTCTCACAATCTCTTCATTTTATTTTAGTTGGTTTCTCACAACTTCTTTTATGTTTTTGCCTCTTTTGTTTGATTCTTTCAGATTATAATTATTTTTTTGTTTCATCAATATTGAAATCCTTCTTTTCATATTTTTGTAATTACTCCTACTACTTTGTATTCTTTCCCCTAAGGCTATCTATTTCTTCTAAGGTGCCAATGAGTTATACTTCAAGATTCACTTCCCCATCAATTTATTCTTCTTTTGAATCTAATTTTTCTTTCTAATTTCCTTCATTTTATTTATCAATATACTTTGTATCTATGGCTATGAATAGGAATCCTTCTATATCAATATCAAAACATATCCATCACTTTCTTCAAATGAGCTATTGTCCTCTCTAGAGTAAAAACTCTTATTTTTAGTATATTTTCCTCTTTTATGTCTATAAGGTTTTCTTTTATTGTTATGTTATTCTTCGTTATCATTGTCTTTCCTTTTTTCATATGGACATTCAGCATCATAATTTCCTTCTCTACCATAATTAAAACATTCTAAGTGTAGCTTACCTTTGTATTTTCCAAGTCCTCTTTTTTTCTTTCTCACAAATTGTGATTATTTTATATCTAATGAATGGCTAAAACGATCACAGGATTTGTGTCATTTTATCTTCTTTGATGCTTTGAACGTTTCTTCCTCCTCATTTCATATGTGGTGAGAATTCTATTTAACTCATTCATCATCAATTTCACTGTATACTTCATTTCTTCAATGGAAGAGACCTTGGATTTAAATATTAAGGGGAATGACCTTAACACATTTTCCAAAATCATTGGTTCTTTAATTTTTCTCACCAAGTCCACTAATGATGATGAAAATTTCATCCACATAGGGGAAATAGGATGCAACATTTTCTTCGTCTTTCATTTTTAAACTATTGCACTTACTTCTATGAGTTTGGAGTTTTTCCTTCTTTAGCTTGTCATCACCTTCATAGATGTTTTGAAAATTTTTCCAATTTTATTTTTTCAATTCATAATGAATCACCTTGAAAAATTATGATTATGATAGACCACACAAGATATTATTCATCTCTTTTGCATTGTGTTCACTAGCCTTCTTTCCAGCTACATTAGTTGGAGGAGCTCTTGGGGTTATATAGCCAGTCATGACTAATTTCCAAATATAAAACCCAAGAGTCATTAGATAAGTCTGCATCCTTATGCATCAAAATCATAGTTTTTCACATCAAACAATGGATCTCTATTTGTGGAGAAACCTTCTTGACTAGCCATGTGTGCTCCTAAAATCTACCTTCTAGTAGTTAGACAATTTTCAAAGAAACCTTCTCTAATACCAAATGTTAAGCACACACTTATACTTTGTGGGGGGGTGGGGGGTGGGGTGGCGCGGGGCGGGTCAAATCAATATAAGACAAATTTTACTTATTTAAACATTCATGAAACATAAGAAAACAATCAAATATGAGATATATCAGTTGAAAAACATGGAACACAATATTTACATGGAAACCCTTTCAGGGAAAAAAAAATAAAACTTATTTTTATAGTTATTTGTAGGAACCAACCTACTATTACATTTATTTGTATGCACCAACATACTAGAGCCACCAATCCCCATTTCTATAAAATCTTCCTAGGAATCAACCTATTGGAGACGCCAATCCCCACCACTAAATATATTTTTAGGCACCAACCTACTAGAGACACCAATCCCCACTACTACAAATGTTTGTGGGTAGAAACATACTTCATGGAATTTTATTTCTACTTCTTTCTTCGCTAGGTTTGTTAATTGTTTCTACCTTTACTATGTCTCCTTATTGCTTCTACTTTCACTATGTTTGATTCTCCCAAAACTTGTTGTTTTTGGCCTCTTCCCAAGAACAAAATTGTACAACATGTCACATATCCAATTTTTCAAATTTGATTATGAAATTTTTCCCTGAGACACTTCTGTATGTCTCCTTATATCTTTAATATTCTCATACTATGAAAATTCCCAGAAGATAAGTTACAATAAAAATTCCAAGCTAACCTGTTTGAAACTAATTTCAGGATCATTTAGAAACCCTAACTTCCACAAGGCATATCTCCAAATGTATACCAAACCAAAGTTTGAAATTTGTTCCTAAGGTATCAATATATGTCTCCACAGGTTTCTGAAATTTTGATATTCTAAAACATCCAAGGATATAAATTATAGCGAAAATTCCAAATTGACCTGTTTGGAATCGATTTCAGGAATATTCAGAAACCCTAAATTCCACATGGAATATCCCAAAAATTATAGTGAATCAATGTTGAAATCTTGAGCACATGAAAGTAGACAATTTGTCTCTATTTCCTCAAAATTTCATTATCTGAAACATCCCAAAACTTAAGTTATAGTGAAAGTACCAACATAACTCATATGAAGTAGACTTCAAGATCACTTAGAAACCTTAACTTCCATAGGGCATATCTTAGAAAGTATAGTGAATCAATTCATGGATTTTTTACCAAATGTACACAATGATATCGTCTTTTTCTCCTCAAAATATCATGATCTAAAGCATCCCAAAAGAAAATTTAGAGCCAAATTTCCAAGTTGACTTGTTCACTCCACAAATCACATTTTTGCTCCACCTTTGAAACTCAAAAAGTATTCACAGGCTTCTCTTGCACACCTCATATTTTTTTTGGTTCGATGATATTCAAATGTAATCATACATACTTTATTCATAATTTTATGCATTCACTTATGCATGCAACTTGTAAAACTGGTTGGGATGACCTGTACTTTTTAACTCGGCCAACCTGACAAAATATTTCATATCTCCTCATTCCTATGGAGTTAGAGGGAGTTCCATATACCATTGGAAAGGTATCATAATAATATTTTCAACCACATATCTTATGTTACCATTTGATCATACTTAGGCTTCTTTTTAAATGGTCTTTTTTAGAACAAAATTTATGGTTTACAGGGAGATATCTCATATTTCCCATGTACACACACTTCCTACTACATTAGAGATACTTCCGAAAAGTGTGCTCCATTAACACATGAGACATATATAAAACATTTATTCATGCAACCAATCATATTTCCATAAGAAGTCATGTATTTACCACATATAATTACCTTAAATGAGCATCATATATCACTAACCCTTTGTCCCATGTTACCCTTTAATTCATCTACCATAGGTTCCAAGAAAATGGTTTATGTCATTTATTGGTTGCTTGGTAATGAATATTAACAATATCAACGTATAAGGCCTCCTTTTTGTGCATAGCCATGCCAAAATGTCATATGTAACTAGTATTATTGACCGAACACTATATGTTCCACTCAAGTTTCCAAAAGGATCAAATCCATCTATTGCCATTACAAGTTGCACATTGCAAGGATCATTCGAAAAGTCATTCCATTTAGGTTATAATTTTCCATGTCATAGTATCAATTGGCTAGTGCATTATTCCATCCTCACTTTCATTCTCTTGATGTCACTTCATTTTTTGTAATATGTGTGGAGAGTTATAACAAAAAAAACATTTATAGTATATGCATTACAATGATTAAGAAAAATAAAGAAGAGTTGTGTAGGTGAGTAGGACTTGAAGGTGCATACAATAATGGAATTAAAGATTTTAAAATCATACCTAGACCCGTTTTTCAACCTTGGTATTATGGGGAGATATCTCATCTCAAAAATCTTTGTTGCACAAATTGGATTAAAAGATTTAGACATTGATTCCCAAACCAAGGTGGCATAGGAGAAGGATAGATTTTTTAATGGGAGGAGATTATTGGTTTTTGATAGAAACGTATTAGGGATTTCAAGAAATAATTAATGTACATCTCTCGTAGCCTTTATAATACTCCACACAATTTCAAAAAGTAATCCCATGTAACCAAGCTATAGATTTAATCCACGCAATTTGGAAAAGAAACCCTATCCATCCAAGCTTTAGATTTTTCACAAAGTAGATATGGTATAGAGTTCCAAAAGTTCTTAGATTGAACGATTCTTACATTATTTAATGATTAGAGACATGGTCATTACTTTTTTTTTATGGAATACTTAAACACTAAGGAGGCTATGGGCCGACATGTGAGTCTTAAAATGGTTGAATTTAGGTGACTAGATAAGAAGAACTACTATAAACTTGTTTTTCAGTCTTAGGAGTAGATTAATGCATGTGATGTGGCTATGAAATTTTTCTTAGATGTAGTATTGAGTTAATTTTATAATGAGAGCAAGAGGGAATGTGATCAATGAGTTGGACCTTATATTAGTTGACAACAACCCTTTAAGAAATGGTTGATGATAAGCCATGAGATTAAACGGGTTCCTGTTTTAATTATAAAAATAAATATGGGATTTTGACAAACCTACCTTTTTACAAGAATAAAAAACAATATGAAGAATATCTCAGTGTTTTCATCATAAAATTTTATAAATTCATTCCAAAAGAATGATACCTCAAGTACACGATAATCCAAAGACCCATTGCAATGCTCAATTTCTCATATAAATTTATGGTTAAGGCTTTGGCACTTTAATATCAAGCATAATATCCTACCCAAAATAATATAGCTTGTGAAGACTATATTTGTTCAAGGTTACTTCATTTGGGATAATTTCATTAGAGCATGGAAGAGTTTGGAGTGGATTTGATCCTTCATCCTAAATTATCTTTTCATTGATATTGACTTTAAAATGGCAAATGACCACATGGAATGACATTTTGTCCTTTCCATGTTGAAAGAACTAAGATTTGGGTCCTTATTTGCTAGTGATTTTAGTTGAAACACTCTGGATAAGGCTCTTCTTGTTTATTTATTAATAGGAGCAAGTTTGAGGGGGTTGAATTATTTAGAGAAATTAGAGAAGGATTTCCTCTTTCTCCTATGTTATATGCATTGGATATAGGAAATTTTGGTTACCTTATTTACAACAATTGTATTCAAATTTCTTATGAATGGAATTTCTTTTCCTTCATATGAGTTTAGGAAATTGGTTAGTAAGATTTTTCATTGATATCTTCGAGAATCAATACTATTTAAATAATTCTACAAAATAATTAGATATATTCCATGTTATGTTTGGTTTGAACATTTAATAGAAGAGTAACCAACATTAGAGATAATGTTAGTATCCCATTCTTAATTGGATCAATGTATAAGGGTAGTCCTAGATTCAACAAGGATAAATTTTTAAGATCCTTGGGATGCCCTTTGCATTCCAAACTTCTGTTGGGTGTGGAGCCTAATTATCTTCCTCATTTTTTAGAGGTTTTTGTTTCAGTTGTGGTTGGATCCTAGTCCCTGACAAGGGGGTGTGGGGAGGCTTCCCCCACAAATATTTTCATCGAGTGGGTCCATGGGGGGGGTGTTGGAAACCACCTAGCCCCCCTTGGTGGGGGTTCAAGGGTAGCACCCTCGAAGAAAAAATTAGATAAAAAATTGCCTTGTAAAATATTGTAATTTCACAGTCAATCTAGGTCGATCATTGGGTGAAAGATCTAATGGTAGAAGTTAAGTTAATTTAGGTTGTTTTGCACTAGAAGGAAACCCTCAGTTTATATGAGGGAATTGTATTGCAACTATGTATTATTATTCTATGCGAGAAAAAGAGAGGAGATTGTTTGATAGTGATGCGAAAATTACAATGGATTTGTTATAGGTTGTATCTCCCAATTTTGTTGAATAATATAAAACGAAGGATTGTTTGTTTCTCTGTGGATGTAGCCAAAATTGGGTGAACCACACACACACACACACATATATATAATATATGTTTCTATTGTTTTATGTTTTTCTATGTTTGTGTTTCCACAACATTTTATGTCTTCCATTGCTATGTTATTTAATTTCTAACAACTTCTCCAAAGGATATGTGTAATGTGGTCATTTAGAGTATCAAGAGGAAGGTATAAAAATGGATCACAAAGTCTTTGGATTCAACAACCAAATTCTAAATGTGCACTAAGGAACTTTCTTGTTATTGGTATCTATTATATTCTTTGCATGGTTAACTCTATGCATTGTGATGCTTTGGGGGTTTCTAGGGGGGGCTATCTAGGCCCACCTTACTCAGAGGATCAAGGGTATAGCTCTTGAAAATATGAAAAAAGGTTAAATTTTTCTTGTTTTTTTGTTGTTTTTTTACTAATGGTATTTTGACCCATTGTGATCTAATTCTATCTAAGGAATATATTATGGGTAAATGGATTATCATTTTGGATGTTATAAGATCTTATGTATTGTATTGTAAATGGTAAATTTAATACAATAAGAGTTAAAGGTGTGGCTTAAACATTTGTTGGTTTTCCTAGTTAAGGGTTTCCAAGGCAAATCTTCGAGTGCTATGTGTGAATGCTATTATTTACTTTTTTGGTTTATAAATAATTTGCATGTGCATTTCTTTAATGTGAAGGTTTAAAAATTATAATTTCTACCCATGTTTACTACTTTTCATTTTGGATGATATTCATGAAATACTACCAAACAATAGATAAGGCCCTATAGGTAAATTCCTATAGGATAGCAACTTTGGTAGTTAAGGATTCTATAGAGTAAGATACGATATGTTGTACTTAAAGGGATTAAAGGGGTCTATGAATTTTGAATACTTGCACAAACACTTATTCCTTTTTTTTTTCAAATAGTTGAATGGGGCAATTCCTGGCAAAGAAGCTTGGAGGATTTTGTTGAGAAATTGCATCACTCTTGGAGCTTGCCTTGGAAAGAAAGTGTGGAAAGGAAAGTTAATTTACCCTCTGTTATGCCCCTATACCAATAGGTGTCATATATCATGATTGACTTGATGAGCTATGTGATATGTTTGTACCTTTACTTGTTGCAAAGGTTTTCCATATTTGTAAAAATTCAAAAAATTTAAAAAATGTAAAGAGGGTATACCCTAAAAGAAAAATCAAAGGGTGAAAAGAATAAAAAGATGGTCAAGAAAATGAACCCCACCAAAAAGAAAGACCAGGAAAGTGTGCAAGTCTAAATGCCACTACTTTTTACTTTTGTGTAATAAACAATTGTGTGCAGCTTGTCACTTATGCCACAATTTATGAATAGTCAAATAGTTTAAACTTGGCTAGTTCATATTTCAATTTCATGTTGTAGAAATAGAGAATAAAATCTGACCAAACAATGTAATCTTGGCAGATAAATAGATAGGTAGAGTAAATAAAAGGAGCTCAACAGTGTAATCTGAGCCCTTGGATGTAATAAGTGTAGACTTAGATAGGCATTACCATGTAAAAGAAAAGAAAGTTGATAAGGGTTTGCCAGTCTAAGTGCACCCGAATAAAGAAGTAAAAAATGCTAGGTTAAAGTAGGTAGGGTAGGTAGATGTTGGTTGCAAAATAACATGTGGTAAATGATAAGTTCAAATGTGTAAATTTTTCACTTTCATCACAAGGCAAATGGCATGCAACACATGAAAGACATATCAAGCAAACAAAATCAAAATAATTAACCCCCCTACTCATTTCCCCTAAATTTTTACTAATTTTCTCCTAAGTACCAAGGTATCTATCAAATTAAAGGGGCTTGGAGCATTTCTCTGACTTCTGGAGGGACTGGACCCTCGGCCCAGTAATTTATAATGCCTAAGTACTTAAGACCATTCATTAATCATCACACCCATTCATAAATCATTCATTCCCCATCAAAACCCTCTTTTTTCACTTTAGCCTAAGTTTTAAATACACACATCAAAATGTTTTAGACTTAGCACTTTTCATTTCATTATGTCATATTAACTACTAACTTATTATTATATAAATCCCCTATAAAAATCTACCCATCCTCGTATTATTGTAACTATGTAAAAAAAACCCCAAAATACTATATATCCTGCCCCTTTGGTTTAATTATAACCATAATACATTTAAATAGGGATTAATTAGTTAAACAGTAACTAATTAATAGCCCTGAACCCCGCCACATTAAAAAGGGATTAATTAACCCTCATGATTAATTAATAGCCTTCCCAACCAATCCTATCACCCCCAATATGATTAAATAATCCTTAATTGCATTGGGCCTGCCTTCATTAAAACCCCTGTCACTTTACCTCCCCGATAGCCGTCCAATCAAGCATTTGAGATCCGATAACTATCGTGCATATCGCACAACCCTTTGCAACCGCACGTTAGCGCGCGATCGTAAAGCAGTTTTATGTACAGTACCTCTGCCACGCGTCATTCGTTCTATGGAATCGCTGGCTCGAGGCTAAATACTGCCCCCTCCCCATAAGCGATGCGATATAAACTACTTATTGCCTCCAAACTAAACGATAAAACATCACGTCATTCGCCCGCTATCGTCACCCGTCCAAATCTCGAAACCTGCCAATCCTTGACTTTGTATATGAAACAAAATAAATCATTTTTGTTGTTTTATTCTACAAACCTATACATCCATGCAAACAAGACGTCGAGGTCAACCAGCTTGAGTTTTCAGCCGCCAAACAAACTTCAAACTTTGCAGTCGAAGCCGCCCAAAGCCATCCAGGCACACCTAGTACCTGCATTCTATTGCTTGTCCCTCAAAAACAGGTATTTATCAATCTCCCAACAAGAAACCCTACAAATACTTGTTTTCCACTGCAAATTAACTAAAAAGGCCAAAATTCACCATAATTTTGTTATTACTTCTATAATTCAAGTCCCCCAGGCCCTTGGTTTCACCAATTTTACAAAGAAAACCTCAGTTTCCTTTCTGAATCCACAAGAACTAGAATGGAAACCCCAGTAGCCCTAAACGTTGCTCCCATTACCACCCCTCATCGTGATTTAGACTATCTGCCTCTAGCAGACAAGGATTTTCAAATAAAAGACCTAATCACTGATAAAGACCACCTCAAAGTCTTTTGTCAATGCCGAGATAACCATTTGAATGGCTACGATGCCATGGGACTGTGGGAATCCAATCTCCCAATGTATTTTCTCCCCTTTGTGCATGTTTTCCCTGACATAATCCATCAGTTCCATGCAAATTATGACCCCATCCGCAGAGCAGTCATGTCTCCCAACCAAATAGTCCTCTTCACAATAACTACTGAATCAATCAATGAGATGTTGCAATTTCATCCTGGTCAAGCCCTCACCCCCATTTCCCTTGGAAATTTGCTTGAGAAATCAACTAAATTATCCCAATCTGAACTCAATCGCCTCTGCCAGACTTTCATGTTAAAAGATCATCAACCTAAAGATCCCCCTCCTTATGTGTCAGTTTTCTTCACAGATACAGGCAAAATCCTAGTTGATATGATATCTGCAGTCATGGGATTCAACACTAGTGAGTATGTAGATGAATTGACCCTAGTGTTGATGTCCATCTTTACCCCTGGACAACCCCCTACTGTCAAGTATGATTATGCTTCATTTATTGCTGACAAAATCCATGACCAGTTCATGAGACTGGAGAATGAAAAGGTTTTCAAATATTCCACCTTCATATATCACCTCATCCTCTACTATCAATTAGAAAAATTCCCATTTTCTGTCAAGAAACTTGATACAAAGGGTAATCCAAGGTCTGTCATCTTTTGGACTTCCATCTTCCATGAATCTTTTGCTTGCCCTTATTCATATAATGATTTCATCGATCAGTTTGTCCACCCAGCAACCACCTTGCTGACAGGGAATTCCCCTCCTAAAATTAGTGATGACATCAAAAGGATCCTTCAGCTATCAAAGCAGTACAGAGTAGGTGACTGGTATTTATACCAAAATCACATGGAAATCAGGGTATATGGGTGTGAGCTTTCCCCATTCAAGCTACCTAAATATGTTCCAATGAGAATGTTTGCATTGGAGTATTATAGACAGATGATATACTCAGATCTGATTCATTTTACTAAGGCTAAGAAGAAAGCACAACTAAGAATCAAAGATCACTTAGGCCCATTTGTCTGCAACAGTAGGGAAGCATGGAAAGCAGCAGAACAAATCCTAGAAGACTACATGAAATTAAACAAAAGTTTTAGTTGGACTCCATATGACCCCCACAATTTCATCTGTGATAGAAGAATGAAAAATAGGCTATCACCATATTTTCATCACAAAATTCCAAAGATTGAGCAATATGCTAACATGGATGAATGGAGGGAAGGAACCCTAGTAGAAACAGATAGTGAGTAGTTCAACATAGAAAATGTAATGAAGGATCTTGAAAAGACACTTGACCTAGATTCTTTTGGACAGGTGCAATTTGAGACTTCTCAAAAGCTAGTATCAGGGACTAGTGCCTCAACAACTGATACTTCACAAAGGCACTCACAGGAGACCAGTGCATCACTTGCACAGAAATCACAAGGAAGAGAAAAAGAAACCAACACTCAGGCAATAGAACAATCAACCATGTCAAAGCAGCCTGAAACTTCTCAGAAGCAGGCTCAAACATAGGCCCACCCAACTCAAGTCAACATGGGAGAGCCCCCAATTTTGCAGACTCCTCTGAATGAGGAAAGGAACAAAAAGAGAGATAGGGAAGTAGCTACCCCTGCCAGTGGCCCATCAAACCAGCCTGGTGCTAAGAGGCACAGGCTAAATCCCCATTCAGAGGAGGAATTTTTTGAAGATACTACAGAGAGTCAAAGAAAAGAAGGTGCAGACAGCCAACATACTTTCCCAGCAGGTGGGACACCTTCTAGCTCACAAAGACAGGAACTGGAAAGGAAACAAAGTGCTGAAGTGTCATCCTTCAGGCCTCCAGGAAATGAGAATTTAGATATTAAAAAGAAATTCAAAGAAATAAAGGCTAAAAATGAACCATTAAGGGCCCAAGTCTACGATCAGTATTTGAAAATGGCCCCCACAAATCAAACTAGGTTGATGTCAGCCTATGACATCAAAGAAGGCAAGATGCAGATGAGCTTCTTCAAGCCTAAAGTACAACAGCCTCAGTCAATAGCAGATTACCTCAAGACTGATTTTGAGGTCATGGCCAAGGACATCCACCCCCTAGACCAGATTGAATTACATAAGCAAATAGGGGAAATGGTGTATTCTACATTAACCAACAAAGCTATGATGGCCCAAAGATTGGAGAATTCATTAAATAACACAACTGCTCAACTACAGCTGGAAAGAGCCTCCTCCCAGGCTAAGGACAATAGAATTAAATCTTTGGAGGAATTGGTTATTGGACTAGGCCATAACCCAAAAGATGTGAAGGTTGCAGAGGCCTTGATAAAGAAGAAAGATGAAGACATAGCTGCCTTAAGAAAGCAGTTAAAGTTGCCTCCATCAAGGCATCCACAAACTGCTGAGGTGATTCAAAAGAAATCTGAAGAAGAGCTTATGGACTTGGTCCTCAAGCTTAATGAACAATTGAAAGAGATTGAACAAGAATTAGAAAAATCATTGAAAAGCAGGCAAAGTGAGTCGACCACTCAGCCTCAAAATGTGATACCAGTGGTCTCAACGGCAATCCCCTCAACACTTGCCACAACTCTAGCACCCAATGTTCCCTTGGTCACAACAGAAGCAATTACAGGTACAACACAGGCAGGAACCTCAGGTTTAAGCACAGAGGAGTTAATCAAATCTATGGAGGAGATGAAACTCCAAATCTCTGAGTTACAGAAGGTAAAAGAAAAATTTGTCACTTTAGAGTAGAAATATGATGTTTCAAAGGCTAATTTTGTTGAAGAAATGAGGAAGAATAAAGCCTTAGCACAGCAGGTGAAAGCTCTAGAGAAGTACCTCACCTTCAAAAATCCCTTAACAGACATTAGGAAGATTCTTTGGACAAACATCACTCAGTCAATAAATGATGCTTGGTCATCCATACAAATAATTTTTGAACAAATTGATCTGTTCAAAGTAGCTCTTGAAGAAATTCAGAAAACCAAGGAAGAATTAGGAAGGAAGCCTGAGGAAGCCATCAGGCTAATAAATTTTTTGAACAACAAAAATAGGTACTAGCTAGAAGAGCTGGTTTTTGAAGACAGAACAGCAACCATCCTAGAAATCAAAAAGGTATTGACCAAAAGGTCACTGATGCAGAATTTGGAAAGGAGGTGCCAAAACATGCAAGAAGAACTTGATGATTTTATGGGAAAATTTGGCATTTTGCAGAGCAAAGGGCTTCCCAGCCCTTTAGTGATTAATGATAAATTAATGAGACATGAAGACTACGTGGAAAAATTGGCCAAATATGCAAACAATTAGCCCAGTTCATCAGCAAGTGCATCTACACCCAAGGCACTACCAATAAGCAAAGTTCTCTATGACAGTCTAGAGAACCTTTTCTATGTTGAACATGAGATAAAACATTTGTATTCAGTTCAGCCTAATTTTGCCAAAGATATTGAAGCGGATGAAATCTTTAGGAAGCTTCAAAGGACAAGGATACCAAATGAAGATTGGTGGACGGACATGACAGAAATCTTGTGATTTACTTTGGTAAAATCAAATATTTACCATGATCAGCTTTGGTAAAAGAAGGTGAATGAGGGTAAAGCAGGTAAAGTGTATTAGAATAGGTTAAAGAGTATCAGTCAAAAGTCAAAAGCAGGCAACCAGCACAGAATTACAAGCTAGACAGCAAGATGCCCAATCATAGGGCCTGCCTCCAGCTCATTCACAAAAACAGGGACAACAAGGCAGTAGCTCACTTTTATCTTCCATATTCGAGACCATTTGTCTCTACTTTTATGTAACATATAGTTATGCTTCCTAGATTATATCTCTCTTTGTTAAAAATATATTTTATTATAAATTTTTGTATAAGTACTCCCTCATTCGGAGTATTGAGGGTGGATTCTTTGACATTTCTGTATACTTATTATTTTGAAAAGAAGTGATATTGGAACAACTCTTGTATGGCTAGCTGGAAGCAGTGAATAAAGCAAAGGACTTTCACAGGATTCTCATGCAAACAATGGTCAAATAAGTATTTTATATCTCTTGTTTAGTATTGTTTTTCCTCTGTTTATTAAAAATCATATGTGTTTTCATGAAATCTGAATGATAAACGAAATAATGATATCTCAGAAAGTGCTTTAGTGCAATCTGTTTTAAAAGGTTTATCTTTCTTAATGTTTTATTCAAACTATTATAGACAAGGAATTCTTAGTTGCTCCTTGTTTCTTAGTTTTTCATTATGATCATTTAGTAAGAAATTCTTAACTGCTTTTTATTAGTGATCATCCACTTTCCCTCCCCTCAAAACTTGTTGAAGGATCCTTAATTGCCCTTCCTCCCTTTTGAGACCATTTCACCCTTTCAAGTTACCATTTGCCTCTTGTTTTGCTATCTTGCCCTTTGAAGCCCTCCTTTGTTGAATCAACCCAATCTAGTTAAGGCTTTTAGTTGACTCCATAGCCCAATGGCTTGAAATACTCTGTTTTACCCATCTATTCCTGAATTCCACCACCAATCAAAATCAAAACCCCCAAGCTTTCATACCTAGCCTAATACCTTACTAAACAAAGCTAAATCATAAAGAGAGAGCCCTCTCTGAGTACAGATTGGCTAGATTTTGTACTTAAAAGTTGGTTTGTGGTTACCCCGAACCCCTTACCTCTTTTGACAACTTCTAGGAAAATCTGAGTGATAACACCCTCTAATGACTTATAAATATTCATTTCATGGTTAAGTGGCATATTTGTTTCCCAAAACATTTGGAAGGCTCGATAGACTATCAATCCATTATAAAGTTGGAAATATCTCTTTCTTATAATTGACTTATCCTTTAATGAAAATCATATTCGACAAAATCTATTAGTAAATAAGAATGATTAAAGCTTAAGAAACATCTTTGATTGATGACTATTAGGTTATATGGGAAATGTATCAATTTGGATAATGTTATATTTAAAAATGAGTTAACTAATAATATATTTGAAATTGAATGAGGGAGCTAACTTCCATGGTATCATTTAATGGGAAATTTTTCTCTTTCGACTCCTATAAAAATAAATTTTGACAAATTATGTAACCTAAATCTTGACTACAAATCCATTAATTTTGGCCTTTGGCCTCATCAAGCCTATTCGGACATGAAATGGAAATATCAATTATTAATGGTCACTTGAACAAGATTTGAAGCATAAATTCTAAGAAAAAACTCATTATGGAAGCTAGATGCGGAACCAAAGATAGAAACTTTTTTACATGGTTGTTAGTCATTCTAGGTAGATGGAGACTCACTTACCTAAGATCTTTGAATCTAGAATTTCCTTGCTCTCTGTGTTATTGAAATGTTGAAAAAAAATATCTAGATATTTTTCCTCGACAAATTAATGTGGGATAAGTCTTTGTGTGGTCAACTTCCCCTACTTCCATTCCATGGAAAATCACTCTCCTTGGAGATAAGATTTTGTGGGGCTATAAGTTTTCAATTTTCATAGTTTTTTATTCATGTTGAAATTTTACTTTGTTGTGGAAGAGAATAAATGATGCTTTTTTCAATAAGAATGATCCACCTTGAGTATTTTCATACGTAGATAGCTTTGAAATCTATGTTGATTTGTGTAATAAATTATTGTTTAGATGAAGCATTTTAGGCAATAATAGACCATCTATAATAGTTGATTGATTTTTTAGAATAAACCTTGTTATACCATAAGTAGGGAACCACTTAACGTATCTTTAACTTAATACACTCATATTTATGAAGTGAAGTATATATCGCATTCCATAACTAGTTATGTGGTTAGAAAACAATATGAGCAAATGTATAAATGGCCTTCTCCATTAGTCTAGTTGATTCATAGAAAATTCTCAACTTTGGATTTTATTATTTATAAGAAAATAAGATACCAAACTTAATAATAATGAGTAAGATTATATCGCTGCTATTCTATGTTAGTACCAAACCCCATGACCAAAGTGATTAATCAAACTTCCATTTATGTAGTTCACTGTTTATATGTCTATATTCAAGACTAAGAACTTATATGGCTGTGTTATGGACTTATGTTTGTTCTTGATACATTATATTTTAACATTGGATATTTATAAGCACTTTAGTAATCAACAAGCCAACTTTTATTTATTTGTTGTGATAAATGTATTTGCATTGCACTTTTCCATATAAAAATGAGATAAATAATACTTTAATTTAAAAAGCTTTCATTAAATAAATTGTCCATACGTTTTCATTTAAAATGGGATTTTACCTTTTTACTAATCTATTTTTGTTTGGTTTTATAGTTTTGAACTACCTATGTAATGCAAGATTCATGATGATTTTATAATTGTGATTGACCTAATGTAATTCTTTGTAATTTGTGTTAGCCTTACACATTTTATCTTAAAAAAAATTAGTTACATCAAAGACATGAGTTGGCACCTCTCTAGAAACTTTTGGTCGTTCGAACACGAGAGGATTTTGAAAACCACGAGAGGATTTTGAAAACCTACTCTCTCCATTTATTTTCTTATATTTTCTTTCCTCATTGAATGGCCATTTGTCTCTCATTTGATAATTTTTTTACCATTTCAACTATTTACCATGTGTTAAGTGGATAGTGAATGTATGCATTAGCTTAGCAAAATTAACATGGTGGAGAATAGCATTTCCATGTTCTTGGATTTATTGGAATTCTTCACAATGATTTCCTACAAAATCTTGGTTTCCTTTTTGGAAAATTTGTGATATTTCTCAATGACTCTTTATGTGAAATTCATGGCTATAAAAAATTATGCCTTTTTTGTTATCAATTTTGATTTTGAGTATCACATATTGTTTAGAGAATCAACTACATTAAAATAGTACATGACTAAGGAATAAATATTCAATGACTAAGAATGATAATAGGGATAAATGAAGAAATAAATATGCATAATAAATCATGTTTAAATGTAAATACATGTAGTGTTCCTTCCCATCCCCCTTGGGCTCCCCAAGAGCCATGAGAGGTGTTACTTATATTTAACCCAACCTCCATAGTCATGTCATGGAAATGGGGTTACAAAATTTCTCCTTTTCCAACTACTTTAAAACTAAGAACCAATATCATCATCATGTCAAGATCGTCGATATCTTTCCAATCATATAAGTTTTACTCTAATCTGACTTATGGATCAAAAGTTAAATCCATTTTAAGTTCGGCCCATTAAGCCCTGTCATCTCACCAATGTACATCACGTGGCAGCCATGTGGTGTCAATGAGGTCACTCCACCACTCCTGGGCGTGTCCACAAGGAATGGAAGAATTACACATAGGTTTAGTGTAGTTGGGGTTGGTTCACATCGCCACAACCAACAAAAACCCTTATTGAGTCTTGATTGCCTACCCCCATGACATAGACGACTCCCGACCTGGTCTAGACACCAACCAACTCAGATCCAACATTCACCTAAATGCCGTTGTTGGAAACCAAGACAATACTGAGAGGGGGTGAATCCGTATTATGAGAAATTTTTACCAATTTAAAATTTTTCTTTCACTTTGTGCAGGGGCAATAGGACATCATTAAATACCTCAACAATTAAATAATTATCATGAACAGAAGTAATCTCAGCAATCACAATGGAACACAAAGAACAAATAAACTTCTCAAGATTGCTCTTTTATTGTTCACAAGGCAAGCTACAACTTGTTGCAACAGCTCTCTGGATACAACCAACAGGAAGCTACAACTCCCCGATTTATCAATTACAACTGAATGGAGCTACAAACCCAAATATTTTCCATCACCCACTGGAAGGAGCACCAACCCAAGATTTTGCAAGCTACAACTTGCTTGACACTCAATGACTCATATTTCATCCATTTTCATATTAAATCCATGAATTTATTCTCTGCTTTCAAAAATAATTAAATTCCTCAATCACCAACTCCTTCAGCAATCTCTAATCATTGAAATACACCAGTAGCAATCTAACCCGATCATGCTAGAACACATCACTTTTCTGAAAACTTATCTTTTTTGCTTATTCAAGCCTGCTTATAAAGAATTTGTCTTGATATTTTTGGCTTATTTTATTTTCTTGTGTTGTTACATATATTCTTATTTTTTGCCTTTGTCTTGTTTATTTCAGTTCTCTGACTAAGTTCACCATGTTCTCTGATCTTGATCATCCTTTTCTTCTAGTAAAATTGAGTTATTTCACTAATTTTAGCTAATCTGGTCTTTTACAAGCTTTAGCAGAAGTTTTTATATTTTTGTATGTTATTTACTTCGGCTTAGCTACCAAATTTGCTGCCACACTGATAGTTCTGCCAAATTTCTGCTTAAGACCCTTTTTCTTAGCCCTGTACCTACTATTTTTCCATAGGACTAGGCTTCCATGACCATTGGCTAAGCACTTAGGCCTTAATCCACTTTATGCCCTACATGTGCTTATTCCCTTTTTTATTACGCTCTTGCGCCCTTGGTCTATTTCTACGCAAAATGACCAAGGGTCATACACTGAGCCCAGAGCTCTCAAGCCTAACACTTATCTATTTGCGCCTCTATAGAAACCATTAGGGTCACACTGGTGGGTTGACATGTTGCGTGGGGACCACTCCAACCAAGGAAAATTTTAGGGGTTAACATTCGCAGGTGGGCTACTATTCCAGGCTTTTTCCAAAAAAAACGATTCACCAATTTCCATTTCTCAAAAAATGAATTTGCCCAAATTTTATAGTATAGAATTATTTTACCTTAAATATTGCCAATATTATATATTTTATAATATAAAATAATTAGAAATCCAAACAATTTTACAAAAATATCATCAAAAATTTTAAATTTGGATATTAGGGACTAGTAAGATTCGCCAAGGTCGCTAAACTTTAAGATAAACTTCGATCCTTAAAATTTTCCCTGACTCCAATGCCTTTTGATTGGCTTCCACTTGCCTCTGTGTCCCAACACTCTCCTTCCTGGCAACATCTACTCCGCACTCATTTAGCAACTCACTAGGGTAATCCCTACATGATGATGTGTTATGTGGGGTCCTCCTGTCCTCAAACTTATTTGTTGTCACTCTTCCAACCTATCAATGCCAACGTGTCTCATCTTTGCATCTATCTAACGCTTCCTCTCTGCACTTCTGTTAAGTCTTCCGGGCTGTGATGGGCTGAGATGATGTCATGCTATTGTCACTTGGGACACGTGTTGACCACTGTTTGGTCCATGTGTCACTCAAAAATAGGCTCTTTGGGTGACCACAAATGTTGAATTTGGTTTCCATGTCTCCACTTTCCATTGGCCTATGCTGACATCAGTTGTGGCAAATTACACAATGCCACCTATCCTGTCAGAGGAGAGAGAAAGGATCCTCGAGACCTTTGTTTTGCGAGAAATTTCCTTGTTATTAAAAAAACCATCGGATTAAAGAACTCTTCCCTCAACACCACTCTTTTGTGGTTTGTGGAGGAAACGTCCCAATATTTTTATCCATCGTTGATTTTCTCAATCGACAGTTTGGGAAACCACCTCCCGTGTCATCTAAGCCTAACAATATTGTCGTCTAAAGGGCCATTGGAATGTTGCCACATAACCCGACGCCTATCTCCCAGTGCTTCCATTTTATTCCCCCTTTGCAATCATTTTGGATGCATCTGTTAGGGTAAGTCGGTCGGGATGGCATCACTAGCTAGCATCATCTCGCTCCATACATCCTGACGTTAAAGACTTGTGTGTCACAGTAATTCCGCTAGGGTAAACCCATCGGGTGGGCTCCACCAACGCCCAATCAAAATGCTTTCTATTGCTCTGATGGCGCTCCAAGTCAACCCATAACTCCTTTTGGTCTTTCCACTAGGGTTTGATACTTGTGGCAACTTTGGCTATGTGCCAAGAGGTTCCCCAACCACCTCTTACCTCTACTAGGTTGACTTTTGGGGTCACAAAATTTAGCTGACTTTATCTTTGGATATAAGAGGCCATTTTTCAGAATTCCACATATCATTGGAAATATTTTTCCAAGCTCTTTCCATCTAAGTGGGTTTGACCTATGTTTGAGGTGATCTGCTGCTATAAAACAAACTCCAAATCTCGACACCAGTATGCAATCATGTTGCTCCTTGAGTCTTCTTCCTAAGACCTTCTTTCACATATGTGCCACCTATTGGAATCAATTGACACCTTGTTTCCATCACCTTATGTCCATAAATGACAACATATTTCAATAGCTTCTTCTATGGCGACTCACCCAACCGTCGACCTCGCTGACTCTCGACTCAAGCTTGCCTTTGATTTCATGAAGTTCTCAGACATAGGTTTTTCTTTTTTAAATTATTTTAGGCCACATAGACCTTCGTTTTCGCCTTTGATTTGTGGTTACATGAATTTGCCTCATCCTTTATGAGTTCATGGATTGAAAATCCAAGCTCATCCAAACCCCATCCTCCTTGTCTTAGGCATTAAGACTTCAATCTTCTGCACTTAACCATTAGCTTTACTCACTGAAGTGCACAACAAATACGTATCCCCTAAACTTCACTGAACTATCACAAAAGTCTCACACCATTGCATTTAACCATTGAAATACATGGATATCATGCATATGAACATAAACATGTGAACATAAATCATAAGGTTAAGGGGAAGCTTAACCAACTCCTAATTTACTTATACTCAATTGAACAACCAAACTCGTCATTCCTTACAACTCAACACACACATAACATAGGAATATAAACAACAACATTGCATGCCCAAAAACCATGTTTATCCATTATAGCTCAACATACATAGAGCATAAAATATAAATAAAAACAATGCTTACTACAAGACCATATTCATTGTTTTAGTGAAATAACATCACTAGAAAAAAAACATAATCAATCACTTATCTTATAAGGAAGCCTAACAACTGAGATTAGGACTTCAACTCTTCACCCAACCTTAGATTGGCCTACACTACAACCTTTCTTATAGTCAGTCACCCCCGATCCAGATTTCAGAGCTTGAGGAAGAGTGCTCAAGGGATTAATATCAATGTTGCTATCTAAAGAAGGGGCTACAAAGGCTGCACCACCTCCACCCACCAACTAATCAAGAATGCAAAATACAATGAACTAGTTTGTTTCTCTTAGGTGTTCTCAACAGTTCTCAGTTGTTACATTATAGGACCTTTAACTTAGTTAGCATCAACACAGGGGTTTTGGAAGTACAAAGAGTCTCAACTCGGTTCCAAGAGAGGAGTTTCATTTTAGCACAAAAAGAATCATTAGTTAGATAAGTTATTGTAGGTGCATAGAGACCACCTCTCCCAGGTAGTTCATTAGTGAGTGCAAGCACCAGTTTTATCAGCGCCATGGATACACCTAGTGGTGCATCAGCCCCACAAATACTTGTGACTCTCTCCTGGATAGTAAGTTCATCAATCCAATAAGATTCCCAATGGGTTCATCAACCTTAAGGCAAGCCAATGCTATGTGATTCTCAACCAACAAGCCCTCTAGGGTTCTTCAACTAGGCTACCACTAGAGTGATCTCCCTCTTTTTTGAACTCTCTATGTGACTTATTTTCTTTTCCCTCTTCTTGCAAGGAATTTCAGCCCCTCGATGATTGATTATATGTCTATTCCTGAATGAATGAATCACGCTCTTCCTTGAATGAATGAATGATGGCTCTGCTTTGTTCATAATTTTTCTTTGCGACATCCCACTACCATAGTTGCAACCATATACCTGTTACATGGACATGCACTTGACTCGGTACAACCACCCTAACAGCACGATCCACCATGATTTAATTTGTGTCCTCTTTCCCTTGTATAGTTTTCCAAGAGATGTATGGTTCTCATCCTTTCTTCCTCCAGCTGAAGTCAAGGTATAATCAGCTCATTTAAGTCACACTAGTTAGCTTCCCATGGCTGGAATTAATAACCATCTTCCTCCAATTTCCTAAGCAATCTCCCTCCCCAAGCTCTGAATTTTGTGTCCCAATATCTCAGCCTGTCTAAATTTTAACAAAAATGGCTACATTATTTACAACGAGGGAATCTCCCAGGGGTTGTCAAAATAGAACAAGGTAAATTTATATTTTTTTAGCTTTCTAAAGATAAATTGTGTAAAAATTCATTCTAGAGATAAAGGTAAAGTATTTTTCCTAGATTACCAAATGAAAAAAAACAAAACAAAACAAAAAACCTTTAATCCCCTGAAGAAATTTCATTACCTTGATATTTTTTAAGCCGAGATATATAGTGTTATGTACAATGGATGGTTATAAACTTATGAGACACATTGTTTTCACAAAAACAAATTTTTTCATGTCTACTTCCTTCCATGAAATTGTGCTTTTCCCTTACAATAAATATATCTCCTTTCTTTAAATTAAATTAGCTAACCAAAAGCAGCGATATTGATGTTTATTGCAAGGCAACCATTTGTTTGCGATATTGATGTTTATTGCAAGGCAACCATTTGTTTTCTATTAATATTTTGGTTAATAAAACTATGTAAACATTATCTACGAACTCAAACCATTTGACCAAAGAGTTTATTCTAGATTACATGTCATATATCCATTATGGTAGAGAACTAATCAACACATAGCTACTCCAATATACTAAATGGAGTCTTCAATATTATATTTAAATCTCATAGTTCTATATTTCTCACCTCAAAATGTAGTTTGAGCCCACTATAAAGATGTGTAACCCACTAAGGCGTAGTGCCCCTTAGTAACTTCATTTGCATTTATTTAGCAATTTTGATAACAACTCTTATCAAAATCATTTGATATATAAAAGGTAAAGAACCCATGACTTGAAAATTTTAGAAAATCATTTGATATATAAAAGGTAAAGAACCCATGACTTGAAAATTTTAGAAAATAAATTAGAAAAAATAAATAAATAATAAAGGGATGATATCATACACGCAAATGCTTTAGTGTTCCGTGTCCAATAACAAAATCTAATGCTACATTGCCTCATTGTCTTCCATTTCAACCATCCCTATGGACATATTACATATTGATAATTTTTTTGTATCTAGGTTACTATTTACATATACACAATATGTAGAATTAATTATTAATTATTTTATTTCAGTAAAGTTATATAAAATTATATTATTTAATATAGATATTTAAATATTTTTTATAATTTTAAAAGTAAAAGTGAGATGTTTTTACTACATTTTTTTCATACTCGATTGTAATATTAACAATTAATGAAATGAGAACAATGAGAATATGATTATGGATATTTTATAATGATTTTAATTAAAACTAATCAAATATGTTTAATTATTTATGTCTTTATTATAGTAGGTAATTTTATTTTTTTAAAAGACACATGTCAACTCCAAGTTGAACACAATAAAATTACACATCACCCTCCTACTAAATTGTAAAATAAACTTCTCAATATTATTAAGATTGAATAATTTATACATATCTAAAAACACTTTAAAAAAATAAATTTAATACATATATTTTTCTAAAATTATATATATATATATATATATATATATATATATATATATATATAATTGAGATTTAAACTAATATGATATATAATTACTTTAAAATTTTATTTTTGATAATCTCCAAGGGAGAAGATTAAAATTAAATCTAATAGATAATTTAACAACATGTTGTTAGACGCTATGCAAATGATGTCCTCAATGAACATAAACTTGTCATATGAAATTCTAAGTAGTCTCGTAGATTACGACAACTTGTATTATTATGTCTCTTGGGGACATAGCGGAGAGCTTCCTAATGTTGTGCAGGGACCGATAATTGATATAGTACTAGTCCCACCAAACCACCAGTAATTGAGACTTTTGAAACCAAAATTTAAACAGAAATAAATAACATTATGTATAAATAAGTATTAATTTATGTCTAAAAATCACCCATACATTCACTGGGCCCACAACTGTCCATAAATAGTATTTTACTACTTAATACTGCAAAACATATTGACCCAAGTAGAAAACAGCTAAAGCCATAAAGGCTTCCAAACTGGTCTATTCCAGAAGTACAAAACAACAGTCACTTCAGAACCCACTCATCAGGACTGCAACTTTGCATCCCAAATAAATATGCCTACCTGCACATAACAAAAGGGAATGTATGTCAGCCATAACTGTTGTGTTGTTCAACAACTAAACACCCTATGTTCAATAAATGACACCCAACCCAATAACATTTAAACCCACTTTGTTCAATAAATGACACCCAGACCCAATAACTGCAATAAATGACACCCAACTCACTCTATTTCTCATTAAAACAGATCAAAGCACATGGATCAACAAATAACCAATTCCCAACCATTAGATCACATCAAATTAAATCCATACCACACATTCAAAATGAAGCCATTGCAATCCATGTGCATCCATGTCCACCAATTAAATTCAAGTCCCCAAAACTATAAAACAAGTCCACCCACTGTTGAAGTTGCATCTTATGCTTTCAAACTATTCAACAAACTTGAAGACAACATCACAAAACAGTGGCCAATATATCCAAGTTAGTTATATGAATTACAACTCATTCTTCTTGCAGTTCTGTTTTCATTTATCAGATTTCTTACATGGTCTATCTGGTCATAACTGCTAGAAGGATACATGGATGGTTTCACAAATAGCCATTGAAAGTCGTTGTTCTTACAGTTCTGTCCATAGGGTTACAGTTAACCTTTTTTATACAGTTACAGTTACCCTTTTTTATACAGTTACAGTTAACCTTTTTTATACAAAGTTTATACAGTTACAGTTAACCTTTTTTATATAGTTACAGTTACCCTTTTTTATACAGTTACAGTTAACCTTTTTTATACAAAGTTTATACAGTTACAGTTAACCTTTTTTATACAGAGTTTATGTATGTGTTCTAGCTTATTATGGCTACACTTATTCGATCATCAGCTTCATAGTGATTACAGCTTACATATCACAGAGGTTACGTATGTCGTGTTAGTACTGTAGTCACAGCTTGTTTAGCTTACAGGAATTGAACCTTAGCTTACAGGAATTGAACCTATTGAATACAGTCGTATCCATCTAATCAACGTCACAGCTTGTTTAGCTTACAGGAATTGAACCTTAGCTTACAGGAATTATTCGATCATCAGCTTCATAGTGATTACAGCTTACATATCACAGAGGTTACGTATGTCGTGTTAGTACTGTAGTCACAGCTTGTTTAGCTTACAGGAATTGAACCTATTGAATACAGTCGTATCCATCTAATCAACGTCACAGCTTGTTTAGCTTACAGGAATTGAACCTTAGCTTACAGGAATTGAACCTATTGAATACAGTCGTATCCATCTAATCAACCAACTTGGTCATAGCTCTGATTACATCTTATGCTTAAAACGTGTTGTTTTTTGTATGTTGAATATGGATATGCTTACCTTATGAACTATGATGAAACGATACAAGCTCTGATCATAGCCTAAGCTGAGTAACTGTTTAGTGATACTAATGAAGCTTGCGACTAGTGATAATGAACATGTATTACTAGGGTCTGTGTTTCTTACATGTTATGATAGTGTTAATTATGGATATACCTATACAGATTACTTATAAGTTAGAATAGGTATACTAGTATGATTACGGTCAGAGTACTGGAACTGATGAAACTCATGTATCTTACTCAATACGTGATCTAGTATGAAACTAAGTTGTATAAGCTATATAACATAATACATTGAACAAAGGTATGTATCATATTCAATGGATCTCATTCATCTTATCACTAGTAAGCTCTATACACTAAAAAGCTCGTATTAGTATCTGAGCATGGTTTCAATTCACCCTTATCTATGAGTGAGCTAGAACAAAGCTCTGTATAATTACATATGTTATATCTATATTAAAGTTGAATCCAGTCTATTAGGGAGATAACCAACCTGTGATACACATACTTTATCATATCTATACATGTATTTCTTAGGTTAGTACTGATAGGTCAACCTTTAGATGATGTTACTTATAAAATATCTGTGCTATTACTTATGCCGAGTGTAATGAGAATGAGACAAGCAAGTGATTAGGTAAACAAGCATGGTTAGTACCTGCTTATTACCTGTATTCCCTAATCTTTAATAGATATAAGGAGAATGACGTAATTCATACATGTTTACATACCTCATTGGTTTAGCTGTATAAAGCTGTTGAAAGTAAATGGAAAAAAGCTGTTGAAAGTAAATGGAAAATGATATTTGAAACAACTATCATAGAATCTACTTGAATGCATATAAAAGTTGCTAAATTGATGAACTATGGATTTACTTGGAATGACATTTGCAAAATTTTGACACTGCCCTATGAAAGTGAAACATCTACTCTCATTATGAAAACAGTAACATACATGTTGATAATTTCCTGTAATAGAGGAAAAGTATTTTTGCAGAAGTAATAAAGCATAATTTGACATATATTCTAATGTCTAAATGCATGCAATAATTTTACAGGTTGTTGCATATATGGCAAAAGGAAGTTACTCTGCTCGTACAAGGAGAAGTGGCAGGAGAGTGACAAGGGGTGCGCAGCTGCGATGCACATCGTCTGATGATGACAGGCCAGCTGATGTCAATGTTGGCAATGCACCAGGGAACATTGTTGAAGATGACCATGTGACAGCCGTTGATGTTAACACACCATCAGCCACAGAACCACCATCAACAACAGTCCAAGGGGCAAGCTCAACTAAAAGGATCAGTGCTATAAGAGGATGGAAAAAAGAACAAATGTTAGTTGCAATTGACGACATAGAGTTTAATGGATACTCAGTTCGGGCATCTGCAAAAAAACATGGTATTCCTCCCTCATCAATACATTATTAGATAAATGGACTGACTCATACAAAACGTAGAGGGCCTCTTACAGTTATGACTGAGGAGGAGGAGGCTGAGGTGGTTGAGTGGTGTAAAGAGATGGCCCAACTGGGACATGGGCTAGAGTTGATACAACTCAAATCAACAGTTGCTCAAATCTGTCAAGGGAGGCCATCTCTTTACACCACTTGGGTTTAAAAAAAGGCATCCAGAACTTGTATTGCATACTACTGAGGGCCTTGACAGAGACAGAGCATTAAATTTGCACCCCGCAGTTGTGCAAAAGTTCTATGACACACTTTCTAGTGCTTACGATAAACATTCTTATGGAGTAGACCATATATGGAACTGTGATGAAACAGGTTTACAGGCAGGGAGGAATTGTGGCATGCGGGTAATTGCCAAGAGAGGGAGCCGAAATGTGCCAAAGATTTTGCCTAAGAGCAGGGAGTGGATAACTATTTTATGTTGTGTTAATGCAATTGGTACTTCAATCCCAGGCTTTTATCTATTCAAAGGTAAAAATCAACTGAAAAACTATATACAAAACTGTGAACCAGGTGCATGCATGGTTGCACATCCCCATGCAATGATGAATAAAGAACTGTTTCTAAGTTGGCTTTTTCACTTTGCTGCATCGGTACTAGGTGGTGTCTCGCCTAATAACAGACACCTTTTGATATTAGATGGCCATGGGAGCCACATGGTTGTACAAACAATTGAGGAAGCAAACAATTTAGGCATCGACCTGTTGACATTGCCCGCTCATACCACTCATAGGCTGCAACCCCTTGATGTTAGTGTGTTTGGCCCTTTCAAGAACTATTTCAGGTCGGAGCGTGCTGCATGGATGGCAAAGAATCTAGGGGTTGAGGTGAAAAGGTTTGAGCTAGCAGAGCTTGCAAGTAAAGCTTTTAAAAGGGCTTTGACACCATCAAATATCAAGGTTGGCTTTAGGAGGACAGGAATCTGGCCACTGAACTATGATGCTCTTATGCATGATACTGGTTGTAGCCAAGCGTTTCATGTGGATGGTCAGGAAGAAGGGAATGTCCAAACAGGTGTTGAAGTGCAAGAAGTAGATGACCAAGATGATGTTGTTGCAGCTGGTAATATGATTTCCTTGTCTCAATGACACTTATATGCTGAAGATGATGAAACTGTATGTGAAACACAATATAACAATGAACAAATTCCTAGTAACATGGAGATTGTTCCACCAACTCAAGAACATGAAATTCCTGTTGCTGATATTGCTAATGATATTGTTGAACATGCATTTGACAATGACCAATTGACATTGCCAATCCAAGTAACCCCACCTTCATGGATAGCAGAAGCAATGATCAATATGAATGCACATACTGTCTCAGCAACCAATGAAGAAAGCATGAACATGCCCTCACAACCAGCAGAATTGAACAGTGAAATTGTTCATTTTTTTGTGGACAATAGATCAATGGAAGAAGATGAAGGACATAATGAGGCATCAAATGAAGATAATGATATGGTTCAATCAGTTCCAACAGATACTGAAAGGGAAGTACCAAGCAATGACATGCAGGTGGGAGGGGTGGAGAAGACACTTGGACGGTTCATAAAGCTACCAGTAGAGAGAGTATCAATGAAAAAAAAGCAAGGTGCACTGGGTAGTCTTCGTCTGGGCCGAAGCTCACAATTACTCACCTCAGAGGACTATATAAACCTGTTAGTTGAGTCAGAAAAAAATAAAATAAATAAATAAATAAATAAATAAAAATAATAAAAATAATAAAAAAAAAAAAATTGAAATGCAAGAATTAAAACAGAAAAAGAAGGATATAGTCAAGGAGAAGAAGGCAGCAAGGATTTTTGCAGCACAACGTCGAGCAGAAGAAAGGATTGAAAGAGATAAAGCAAGGCACGTTAAGGACCAACAAAAGCAAATGGCAAGACAGGAAAAGGAAAAACAAAAGGCACAACAAATGCTTGAAAAGGAACAAGGGATGATCAACGATACAAGAATAGCTGATGAAACCAGGATTATTTCAAACTCATTGGACTCCATTGCAGATAATACACCATTATTCCAAGATCTCATAAACATTCAAGTGCCCCACTATCAAACTAAGGGTTTACCCACTTGCCTTGTTCCTACCAGAGCTGGTGTCAATTCTCTGTATGCTCATTACACACCTCCACTTAATGCAGGGGTCAGTAGTGCAAATGTGAGGTATGGGTACTCAGTACCTCCATGGTTGGAAGCTGCAAATTGGAATCAATCGTATGGCATCAATCAACCATTTCCTAATCAGCCCTTGACTGGTAGGCCAACCTACCTGGCTCAAGAAGGTAACTCGGGGAGTTTTGGCACTCAATATTCTCAGGGCCATAAAGAATAGGGGCGTCATATGTTTTTGGTTCTAACCACATTATGATGTGGATTTTGGATGGATTGTATCTTTTTCTTGGCACAGAAACATTTTGGTTTACAACACTAGATTGTATCTTTTTCTTGTCACAGAAATATTTTGGCTTACAAACTATATTGTATCTTTTTCTTGTCCCAAGAAACATTTTGGCTAACAACCTAGTAGTGATTTCTTGTGGCAACCTAACTGTGTGTTGATAAGAAATTTTCAATGGAATATGTCTTTCTGTAAAATATTAATTATGATAAAACTATTTCTATAAGTTATTCTGTGCGCCCTCCCCGCCACGTCTGAAAACCACGCGTAAAAGCACACGGAGCCGGTACGACACATGTCCACCATGGAGCTCATGTGTTGGCCATCATATCATCGCATAAAACTTTGTGTTCGCGCCATTTCACAAGTTTGTTTGGGGTCATTGCTGCGATGTTTGGGAATTCAATAATAACATTTCAAGTTGCATATGAAAAAGGCTAAATACAGAAATCAAATGACCAGACAATCTTATTATGATTGAGAGCACTCATTATCAAGTTGAATATGAAAAAGACTAAATACATAAATCAATGAGGAGGCAATCTACCTCATAATAAGTTTTATTAAATGTGAAAAAGCCACTAATAATTTTATTGATTGAGGGGACACTTGAGAAATTGAGAGCACTCATTATCAAGTTGCATATGAAAAAGGCTGAATACAGAAATCAAATGACCAGACAATCTTATTATGATTGAGAGCACTTATTATCAAGTTGAGTATGAAAAAGGCTAAATACAGAAATCAATAAGGAGGCAATCTACCTCATAATAAGTTTTATTAAATGTGAAAAAGCCACTAATAATTTTATTCATTGAGGGGACACTTGAGAAATTGAGAGCACTCATTATCAAGTTGCTCTCATTATCAAGTTGAGTATGAAAAAGGCTAAATAAGTGGACCGTTATCTAAAGGAACATCATTCAACTTGATAGCTCATGCTTCAACCATAATGCTTACAAAGCAATTTCTACCCATTGTATTCTGTAATAGCTAGTCAGTGAACCCCAAGATGGGCTGGAAACAGAGACTACTTCAGATATTCACACAATGAGTAAACTATTATATCATATACTAATATACATTAGAACTTTGAAGTGAACAACTGAATCAGCGGGACCTAGGAATAAGTCATATTTGCTCATTTACATGATCCACATCCTTAATTAAATTAAAATGAAAAGTAAGGCCACTGAATGTGCAAGCCCCATTCTTGGGAGCAACTGGAGGGATGACGTTGTTCGCTGGAAGTGAAGGAGGGAGAAGTATAGCTTTGTCCACTCAACTCCCTCACAATCAGATGGAAACCCTGAGACAGATACTCTTGATCATCCCGTATTGAACATTCTTTCGTTTTCTATATGTGGTTCCATATTAATATGTCTTGGTTCTTCTACTTAGTGGACAGTTCGCACCTCAATGGCTTAATGGCTAGACAGTTCGCACCTCAATGGCTCAATGGATTTTCATGTGGTCAATAAATTTTGACATCAGATGTTAGGAGAGATGGGTTTGACACTCAACCCATTAATCTTTGGATGATCTTTTCTCTAAGAGCATTTTATACATTGTATTTTTTATGCCTTCGATCTCAACATTGAAGGCATCAAATTTGCAGCATTGTACAAAGCTCTAAACTAACTTATGGCTCCAATAAGTGGACCGTTATCTAAAGGAACATCATTCAACTTGATAGCTCATGCTTCAACCATAATGCTTACAAAGCAATTTCTACCCATTGTATTCTGTAATAGCTAGTCAGTGAACCCCAAGACGGGCCGGAAACAGAGACTACTTCAGATATTCACACAATGAGTAAACTATTATATCATATACTAATATACATTAGAACTTTGAAGTGAACAACTGAATCAGCGGGACCTAGGAATAAGTCATATTTGCTCATTTACATGATCCACATCCTTAATTAAATTAAAATGAAAAGTCACTGATACAATAAGGTTTTATCGTTGGACCCCGAGAAGGGTTAGTTATTGAAATGCATTTTATGTATGAGAACATAATTCATTACTAAAAATATTTATTCTCTTATCTCTGTAACCATCAGTAACCGGTTTTGGAATCGCCTATAAAATGTGTGAACTCCTTCTTTTTTTTAAGAGAAAAAAACATCACATATTATATTGACAATATAAAAAACATCATAAGATACAAAAGGGTGGCATATGACAGCCATTGTCCAAGACATCTCGAGGAAAGGCAAATGTCAGAGGTCCGAAAAGGCACCATGTACAGAAAGACAAATACATCAGCATGGAAACAAAAAGGACTGTGTATACAGGATATCCATATTGCAAAACATATACATCACGTTCAGGAAAATAGCAAAAAGCATCAAAATTAATAACCAGGAGTAACAAATTCCAGAAACAAACATGACTTCTCTTCCTCCATAGTTAAATAACTACAATGGTAGACTTATACTGCCCCATACATATGGCCATTAAAGAATTTGTTATTTTCAGCGCAACCAAAAAAACCCCAAATTTGCTTAAACTATAAATATACTCAAATTAGTCAATTGAGAGCAGCATCAGCATGGAAACAAAAAGGACTGTGTATACAGGATATCCATATTGCAAAACATATACATTAGGTTCAGGAAAATAGCAAAAAACACCAAAATTAATAAGCAGGAGTAACAAATTCCAGAAATGAACAGGACTTCTCTTCCTCCATAGTTAAATAACTACAATGGTAGACTTATATTGCCCCATACATATGGCCATTAAAGAATTTGTTATTTTCAGCGCAACCAAAAAAACCCCAAATTAGCTTAAACTGTAAATATACTCAAATTAGTCAATTGAGATCAGCGTCAGCATGGAAACAAAAAGGACTGTGTATACAGGATATCCATATTGCAAAACATATACATCACGTTCAGGAAAATAGCAAAAAGCACCAAAATTAATAACCAGGAGTAACAAATTCTAGAAATGAACAGGACTTCTCTTCCTCCATAGTTAAATAACTACAATGGTAGACTTATACTGCCCCATACATATGGCCATTAAAGAATTTGTTATTTTCAGCGCAACCAAAAAAACCCCAAATTTGCTTAAACTGTAAATATACTCAAATTAGTCAATTGAGAGCAGCGACAGAGGGTTTCGAGGCTTCATTTCAAATACAAAGAGTGAAGTTCCTGACAGAAGCTTTCACGGACGAGGTGAAGACAAGTTATGCAAGTCAATTGAGAGCAGCGATAGAGGGTTTCGAGGGTTTGTTTGGGGTCATTGCTGCGATGTTCCATTTTCCCTTTGTCTTTCTGCTCAGGGCCAGTTGTGGGGCGAAGCCCTCCACCGAGGATTGCACGGGACGGCGAGGGCATGGGATGGCCGAGGATAGCACGAGACAGCCTAGGATAACAGCAAAAACAGCAAAAATAACAGCGAGGGCACGGGATGGCCGAGGATAACAGCGAAAACAATGAAATTTCAGATAAACCCTAAACCTTCAACAACAAACAGCATCAAAATATCCCATAAACCCTAAACCCTCAAAAACATCCTCAAAAAAATGCCATAAAATGCCATAGAAAGTTTACAAAATATCCAAAAATAGAGATGATTGTGTTGAAAAACACAGAGAATGCTGGTAGGATTAAAATCCTACCAGATACATGGTCGCCGACCTTCCCCACCTTCCCCGGAGCTCGCCAGACCTTCTCCACACCTGCAATGACCTTTTCCACACCTGCAACGAGAAGAAAAATATATATTAGGGAACATAAAACCACAAAAACACCACCACAAAACAGCAAATTAACAGCAAAGCACCATTTAACCTCGAGCTCAGTAAAACAACGACCGACTCCTCCCCAAACAACAAAATTGCCGAATAAGACCAGAAACCGAGAAATGCTAAACAATCGGCATTCCAAAACAACCAAGAAATCCAGGCGGAAAAGCACAAGAAAAGCAAAAGCGTTGTGCCAATCACAAACCCTGAAACTCCAGCAAACATTTGCACCAGCACCTGCATACCAGGCAAAGCGCGCAGGTCCACAAACGCTGTCAACCGAACAAACGCCTCAAACAGCACATGAATAAACGACGAAGCGCGCAGGTTCTGGGGCCGTCCCGCGCCATCTTCGGCGGGGGGCTTCGCCCAACAACCGGCCCCGAGCAGAAAGACAAAGGGAAAATGGAACATCGCAGCAATGACCCCAAACGAACCTGTGAAATGGCGTGAACACAAAGTTTTATGGGTTGATACGGTAGCCAACACATGGAGCTCCATGGTGGACAGGTGTTATACCAGCTCCATGTGCTTTTACACATGGTTTTCTGACGTGGCGGGGAGGGCGCACATGTAATGGCAACCCTCCCCTATATGATTTATTTGGGCGTATTTTTATGATTGTTCATCACTCAATTTTTCGTGGGATGTTAAACTGACATTAGTAGTAGTTATTTTTCGAATTTTTTGAATTAAAAAAAAATAAAAATAAATAATTATTAGATATCTATGTATTGGATTGAGGTTAGAATTTTGTGCCTAAGATGGGTAGTGGGTTGATGATAGTGGTTGTACATGCATTTTTTGTATCGCCCGACTTATTCCTGACTTTACATGTGTATGGGGTCATCGATTGTATTAGTTATGCAAAAGTTTAATGTGTAACATCAGTCTCTGCAAATATCTTTCCTGTAACATTATGTGGAGTCTGTGGCGAAGACATGACTCGCTGGGGTTTTTTGGTTTAAAAGGGGGCAAAAATGAGAGATGAGTGAGTGGATTTTGTTGTTGTTTCAGCAAAATCCACATTGAGTGTGAGATTATTATCTTGTCTCAGGCAGGTATTACGTGTTCGTGATAGTATTGACTATGAATTACTTTGTTATTTGACCAAAAATCATATAGTACTTTGCAAAATTAACTTTATAAAGAAAAAATATATTTATTTTTTAAAATATATTATTTTATTTTTCTCTATTTTCATTAGCTATAGTCTTATTTTACAATGATTTATTTCTGTACCTCAGCTATTATGGCTCTCATAACAATTTCGTTCCGACACTGCACGTTGTATAGTTTATTAATGAGGAAACATTTAATCATATGGACATATATATCTTATATGTAGCAAAATAATTGAATTTCTATAACCTCGTCATGATAAGAAATGGTTGAAACCCATCGTACATTTGCATCAAAAGTTGCAACAGGAAAATCAAAGGGTTTTTTTTCATTTTTAAACAAGAAAATTAAAGTTTATTTGATAAATATGGTTAAACTAACCACTAGTCCACAATGCAAAACTTGTCAGAAAATTGCCAAGAGACTGAACCATAAATGTGATCAATGCAATTTACTGTACGGTTCTGCTCAGCTGCCCACCCATACGGCATGAACTTCACTGCCTACTCACCAACATCAATGTACATTCAATTCACCCCACCTCTTGCCATTAAAACAAAACCCTCCCTCTGCCATATATAATGCATACCCCTTCCATTGCAAAACCCTAAGGATGGCACACCCAGTGGAGGACGCTAACGCAAAGAGTCCCTTCAGGGATCAAACCCTGAAAGATTTCTATGTTAGGCATGGCATGAGGCACGAGGAAAGCTTTATGGAAAACGGGCACGAGTAGTGAATTTCCTATTATGGGCAGGGGCATTAAATGTTGCTGGTATTTTAGACCCTGACATCATTAGCATGGTGAACTTAGAAGTATAAAAATCATGAAAGAAATTTGGAGAACAACAAAAATTTATTGGCATCTATACAACCGAGACCTATTTTATTATTATGATTAGAAACATTATTTTAAAATATTATATCATTCTTTAATGTTGTTCTATTTAATTCTACCGTATTTTATTAATATGATTAACCATGGTATTTTAAAAAAATGTTAGAATATGTCATTCTAGTTTAAATGTAAATGCAAATGTAATTATATATTCAATGTAACATTAAATGCATATTTGAGTTAAAGAATGCAATCTTTATATAATGTAATTTCTTTCGAGTCAACTAATTTTTAAATAATATTCTTTTGTCCTATGATGTTGTCTCTGCTTCTTTAACAATGATATGTTACAATATGGAAAATTGGGAAAGCTTTTTTAGTCCACTAAGAGCTGGTGGTATCGTAAACCTAATAATGGAAGTTGGAACCTTGATCCCCAATTGACCTCAACTTGCCATGTCTTCATTTCTTGGCTCAGGGGGTTGGAAAAACAATCCTGAGGTGTGGAAATAAGTATGCAAAAATTTCCCACGCACACCAAAACAAAATCTTCTTGCTAGGGTGAACATATTATAGTTTTTTAAAGCTATGTTTGCATTGACATTGAAATCAGGATTAGTCTTGCTCTTTAATTGTATAGATCAAGACTTTAGCAATCTGTAGAATCTATATTGATCAAATTCTAAACCTTAACACTAACTTGAATTCAATATTTTTACTCTAATTTAGCTATATTTAAACTAAGCGATATTGATCAAATTCTAAACCCTAACACTAACCTGAATTCAATATTTTTACTCTAATTTAACTATATCTAAACTAAGAGGCGGGACTCACTACTATGTAGCACTTCTTAATCACCGATCGTTGATGCATCCGAACATAACTTGTTTCAAGGAGGTAAGGATATTTGAACCCTCGCCATAGCCTTCTCTAGATATCATTATCTTGGGGGTTTGAAGTCAAAACTTCTTCCTTCCCAAATCTTTGCATTTTCCTCCTTTTTCATCAAAAATGATAGCAGGGCCTATGAATTCTTCAAATAATAACTCCACTTCTCTTTTCACTAAGTTCCTTCAATAGGGTCATTGAAACCCTTGGACTCAAGCTCTCATTTTGTAATTTTCTTCGACCCAATTAAATTTTGGGCTTTTTTCTTGTTATGAGTTTTTTTCCTTTCGTCTTTTTGGAATTTCATTGTGTTGAAATGATATTAAATTAATGTTGTGGATTTGTTACAGTTATAAGAATAGGAAGGTTATTAGATACTTTGAAACAAACATGAAAAAATGACTATAACTAGTTAGATTCTAGACTCTATTTCAACACTTTGGAATGTTTATGTTAAAGTAATTAGGTAAGTCTTGCAACTTTGTAATTTAAAAATAAAGAGGTAAAATCGAGGAGAAGCATCTTTGTTACATGCAGATATTGTAGTAGTAATCTTGGATTGTTGAGGAAAAAACGTTCTGAGTTCAGTTCCATGAGGTGATAGAAACCCATCGGGCCAGTGCCACAGTTATAATTGAAATTATTTTGTGGGATTTGATGTTCAGATCTTAGAATAACCACTGGCTAGTTGAAGCTTCAAGGATGACAATTGAGTAGGTGTTTTTTTACAAATGCATTCATTTATATGTTCAAACCTCATGTAGTTTGTACTCAAGTAATTACATCACAAGATTTGAAACTGTAGAAAATGGCTAGGAATATATGCTTGCTAATTAGACAAATTCCATTACTCTAGCATTGAATTCTTCACTAGAGCATGATGCAACTAGAGCTCATTCTCCATGGGGTTCTGTGACACGTGTGATGAGTATTGTTGAATTTCAAATTAAACAATAGATGTAGAAGCCTCATTTGTGAAGTGGTTAAATTTTAAACAACCACTGGAACAAGTTAATTGAATGACCATGTAGAAAAGTAGATATGTGCGAGCATAGAAACATTGATGCAAACTGATCGACACCAGGTATAAGATTTAATGGAAAGGCTCAACATTCAATTGGGAGTACTTGTCTAAATTCACCCTATAACTTGCACGATTCAGAGCAAGATTATAGATCACATGCAACAAGAGTTGGAATTTTTTTTTTATGTTTTTAATGGGAATATGCACTTGTCACTATGAACTACAGAAATATGACTATGCCTTAAGAATAGCCATTTATTTTTCATTTATGCTTATCAGATTAATGTTGGCAACTATATTCTCTTTTTCACTTCTTTGGGTGCATATTGTTGGTTTTGCAAATGCGTTTTGTTATCACATATACATTTATATTCCTACTATTGGTTTGTAATGTAATGGTAGGATTTTGACTCCCCAAAGAACTCCACATTTTCCTTCAGTGAATCGGGATGCTCCCTATATTAACATTTCTGAGAGTGGTACATTGTTGAGTGATGTGATTTATGTTCCACAAGTATCAAGCAGGGAAACCTCGATGGTGAGACACTTCTCGCTCTACATATAAAATGGATCTAATTTTTATCACTCAATATTTCTCTCGATTATCCTTATTTCCTTCTAAATTTAATTATCGTTAATTACTTTGATGCAAATTTTCTCTCTTCTGCTATCAAGAGTTGTTTTAATTGCAACAATAGTTGTCTCCCTGAAGCTTTAATGTTTGGAGCACAAGTGTCTTTGTTTAGTTCAAGAAATTTTTCATGAGTATATGTTATAGTTGAAGGGATGTTTTCTTTATTATTGTTGATGGAAGTTTTGGAAAGTTTATGTAGGAGCATTTTTTTTTTATTCCGCAAGAAAATCACATTTTTTTATTAATATATATAAAGTTACATCCATACATGCATAAAGAATTCCACCTTCTAGTCCATAAAAGGCAAAAAACAAAACTTGGCCCATATTAAACAATCAACAAGCCAACCCAGAGATCCTGAAAACACTATCTAGCCATCCTTCTGAAAGAGAGAACAAAAGTATTGGGAGTGATTTGTCAAAGAGTATTTGAAACACTGGAGCATTTTATAGAATCTAATCCACATAAAAGATAAATAGATATAGAAAACATAACATTCCTCGTAGATAAACAAAATGATCATATAGTAGCAATTATAATTCGATAAAAGGTTGATGATGATAGGACTGAACTGCCCCCTATAAGTATTCATTGATATTCCATATGCTGAGATCATCTCGAGAACCCTATTTAGATAGAAAGTTTGCATTTGTGTTATGTTCCCTATATATATGGCAGCAATAAATAAAATCAAAATATAATTTAAACTAACGAATCTCTTCTAGAATAGGTAGTAAAGTATGGGTATGACATTGTTGAAAAACATTGAACTAGTTGATAATGTTCAAAGAATCTCCAAAAACTTGAAGAGAATGACAATGCTTTTCCAAGGCCCAAGATAAAGAAGTTTTAAGGAGAGAGCAATCCAGTACATAGGTATTTCCTCAAGAGCTTATTTAATCAAGACCAATCTTCTTTCTCTAGAAATCCATTTGAAACTCCAATGCCTAATATGTTTCTCCACCTTTTCCGAAAGCCACATCCAATCAATCTTCTTATAAGAGTTAGGTTTTAAATGAAAGACCAGGTATTTGAAGCTCTCCCTAATCAATTTTTCCTCAAAAGGAAGGAAATTATGCATTCTATGAATTTTCCTGTATGACAACCCTTCATAAGCCAAGGATGATTTACAGGTATTAAGAATCATGCCTATCGCTTTCTAAAAGAGAAAAATGGCATCTTTTAAGTTCTCCAAGTCCTACCTAGATCCATTGTAAAAGGAATAATATCATCAACAAAAAGGAGGTAAGTGATGAATAAATTTGTTGCTACATCAATGCCCCAAAGATCCCCCTCCTCTTGGCTTCCAAAAGAAACCTACTCAACCCTTCAACTATTAACAAGAAGAGGAGGGGTGATAACAGGCATCCTTGCCTCATACCTCTCTGAAAGTGAAAAAATGTTGAAGTAGACCCATTTATTAGTATTTCAAAGGATACATTGGTAATACAACCCATAACCCAATTAATGAAGGGGATTTCAAACCCCAAGTGAGTAAGAAGCATTCATAAGTAAATCCAACTAATTATATCATAAGCTTTAGACAAATCAATTTTAGCAATGATACCCTTCATATTACAGGTTTTAATACTATGCATACCTTCTTGTGTTACCCAAATAGCTTCATGAATTTGGCACCCCTCAAGAAAGCCAAATCGTTCTTTAGAAACATTCTAGGATAGAATTGGTCGAAGGAAAATTCCAATCATTTTGGGTATGATCTTATATGTGCAATTACATAAAGAGATTAGCTTATATTCTTCAAAGGACCGAGGATCATCCACCTTTGGAATCAATGCCAGAAAGGTTGTGTTGAAGTGTGTTATCACTTAGAACATTTCCCTAGAAGTTTCAAGAAGAAGGAAAGGACCAAGGTAACCACAAACCAACTTTTAAGCATAGGCTCTAGCCAACCTATGGCTCAGAGAGGGATCTCTCTATATGATTTAGCTTTGTTCGCTGGGATTTTAGGCTAGTTCTGAAGGTTCAGGGGTTTTTTTATTTGTATTGAAGGTTGGATGGTGGAATCCTTAAAACAGATGGATAGAATGATGTCTTTGGACCATTGGGCTATGGAGTCAAAGAAGGGTAGCAGAACTGGAATTAACTCACTAAAGGGAGTGTTCAAAGGGCAAGATAGCAGAGTATAGTGCAGGTCTTTGGGCTAGATGGGTGAAATGGTCTTAACCAGGGTGAGAGAGAAACTAAGAATTCTCATACCGGGATTAAATCAAGGAACAGGGGATAATCGGAAACAAAGGGCAATTAAGAATCCTTTGTTATAGATTACAGGGAAACAACCTAAACTAAGGAGCAATAAAGAATTCCTTAACTTAGATAATTAGCAGAAAATATTAAAATGCATAATAGTTAAAATAGAGTGCAATGAAGAAAATTATGAGATATCATTCCATATTATAGCATTCAAATTTCAGATATACAAGAAAGATGGTGGAAAAACTTTAAGAAAGATAACAATACAAGAGAAAATACTTGTCTGCACTTCGCTCTACACATTAATCATGTGAAATGTCTCGTCTTTATTCATTAATCCAATTCGCTGGTCCAGTCAGTGATACAATAGTCCACCCTACATACTTCGAATTGTGAAGTATTTATACAAAAATTATTACAAAATATCTCAAAACAAACTTGATATTTAATCTAGGAAATACAAATATCTTCTTGCAAGAAGATAGAGACAACTATTGAACTGTTTTGATGTTGTCCCTTTTAGTGTGGTGTTGCTGGCTTTTATGGTTGGTTTTGTAGCCCTTTATGCTGGCTTGTTGTTTTGGTCTTTTACGCTGGAATCTTCTTCAACTTTTAACTTTCACCTGATACTCTTTGGCACTGATACACTTTGGCATGCTGACCTGTTTTCATCTGTTTACCTAGATGCTCTACTTTTACTGTGTAGTAACCTTTTTACTATAATTTTTTTACAGTAAATCAGTCATCTTTTCCCACCATTCAACATCAGGTAACTTAATATTCATCATTCGCCTATATATCTCATCAGCCTTAGTATATTTGGCAAAATTGGGCTTGGTGATGAACAAGTGTTTTATCTCATGCTGGAGAAAAAACAAATTCTCAAATGTATTATACAAAACTTTGTCTATTGGCAGTGCTTTTATTGCCAAAGTGCTAGCTTGTTCTTTAGCCAACTACCTGAGTCTATTATCATAGTCCAACTGTGTCATACGTTTGTCATTAATGACCAATGGACTGGGAAATCCTTTATCCCTCAAAATTTGGAACTTAGCCTTGAATTTATCAATGGCTACCTGCATGTTCTGGCACTTTTCTTCCAAGTTCAGCATTAGGTTTCTCTTGGAAAGGACCTTCCTTATTTCCAAAATGGTTTCAGTTCTGTCTTCAATATCTAGCTCATGGAGCTCATACTTGTTTTTGATGTTAAGGAAGTGGATGAGTCTATTGCCATCCTCAGGCATGTCACCCAATTCCTGCTTGACCTTTTGGATAGCTCCTGTAGCTATCTTTATTAATTTTGTCTGCTAAAAAATAACTTGAATAGATGGCCAAATATCCTTGACGAAGTCAATGATATTGGCCCATAACAGTTCCTTGGCTTGCCCAAGGAGTTTCTCCAATGTTAAATCTTTCTCCATAGCTTTGACTCTTTCACTCATTCTATTGGCCTTTTGTGCCTCTTCCTTTTGCATAATTTGGGAAAGTTTGTAGTCAGTTTCTAAACTTGCCACCTTTTCCTTCAGTCTATTCATTTCTATAGCCTGAATAGACATTTCCTCCATGGCTCTAACTAACTCTGCTGCTTTTTCTCCTGATGCACTTGCTGTTGTAGACTCTGTTGTGACTGGAAATGTTGTGGCAGGTGGAGCTGTAGGTGCTAGTGAAGCTGCCAGTGTGGAAGGGACTGCAGTAGATACTGTAGGGATGACATTTGTAGAAGTTGTGGCAATGTTAGTTTGTTTTAATTGGATCAAGTTATCCAATTCTTTCTCTGTCTCTCTTAGTTGATCATTGAGTTTTAGGACCAAGTCCATCAACTCTTCGTGTCTGGTTTGGCTCTCTATGACTTCAAGTGTTTGAGGATGTTGCAGCTGGGGTATTTTTAATTGCTTCTTAAGTGCAGCAATATCATCGTTTTTCTTCTTTATCAGCTGCTCGGTAGCCTTTATATCTTTGGGATCATGTCCCAACTCAATAACTAAGTCTTCCAAAGACTTAATCCGTGTATCATTGGCCTGTGAGGAGGCTTTCTCCAACTGAAACTGTGCTAAGATTTTGTTCAATGAGTTTTGTAGCTGATGGGCAGTTATGGCTTTACTTGTAAGGGTGGAGTATATCATCTCTACAGCCTGTTTATGCAGTTCTATCTGGTCTGTGGGATGAATATCCCTTGCCAATACTTCGAAGTCAACCCTCTTAAAATCTGAAGATGTCTTGGGATACTATGCTGTAGGTTTGATAAAGGACATTTGAAGTTTTCCCTCCTTGATGTCAAAAGTTGACATCAATCTTGTTTGATTTGTGGGAGTGAGTTTCAGATATTGTGCATAAGTCTGAGCTTTGAGCTTCTCATTCCTCATTTTGATTTCTTTATATATGTCCTTTATGTCTTGGTCCTTGTCAGCAGGCCTACTGAACAAAGACACTTCCACACTTAGCTGCCTTTCCAACATCTGAGTCTATGATGTGGATGGCTCTTGTATGTCTCCAGATGGAGTTGTGGGCCTGCTTCTGTCTACCTTTGTGTTGGTCACCTGTGTTGATCCTTCTGTATCTTCCTGTTCAAAAACAGGATTGAGCCTTTGCCTCTTGCTGTGACTTGTTTCCTGCTGCAGATTAGAGGTGTCCATTCCTGAAGTGGAAGCTCCCTCTCTGTTTCTTTTTGGATTTTTCTCCTCATTCTGAGGAGTCTACATGATAAGAGGGGTACTCATGGTGGCTTCTTGTTGTCCTGGTACCTGCAGAAATGAGCTCTCATCAAGTTGCCTCTCTAAATCAATCAAGGTATTCTCAATGTCTACCTTTGTACTATCTCTATCTATAAGAGTGTTCTCCAACCACTTAGATTGATTGGCATAAGCTTCTATTTTAGGTATGGGGTGATGAATGTAAGGCCCCAATTTGGCCTTTTTCCTAAGTCTGGTCATGAATCCCTGAGGGTCATATCTCCACATGAAACTCTTTTGGAATTTCATTTCTTGCAATATGTGATCTACTTCCTCCCCTGCTTCTCTTGAATTACAGATGAAAGGGCCCAATTGATCTTTGACTCTGAACTGGGTTTTCTTCTTGGTTGAAACAAAATTTACTTCATCTAAGTTCATTATTTGCCTATAATACTCCAAAGCAAATAACCTCATGGGGAGGTATTTGGGTAGTTTATATGGTGCAAGCTGGCACCCATAGATCCTTATTTCTATGTGGTTTTGGTATAGGTACCAATCTCCTACTTTGGTTTGTTTGGATAGCTGGAGGACCCTTTTTATTTCTGGACTTATCCTAGGTGGAGGATTTCCTATAAGCATAGCCATGACTAGATGTACAAAAGAGTCTATAAAATCTGAATAAGTGTATGGTGATCCAAATTTGTGGAATAATGGGGTCCAAAAAATGATAGACCTAGGCTGGCCCTTGGTATCAAGCTTTTGGAGAGTGAAAGGAAATCTGTCTGGTTGGTAGTAGATGAACATATGATAGAAGACAGAGGAGTATCTAAACACTCGTTCGTTGCTCATTCTAGTAAACTGCTCATGCATCCTATCAGCTATAAACTCAGCATAATTGTACAAAACAGCAGGAGGTTGTCTTGGGGTATAAATGGACATGAAGGCAAGTATAAGTTCATCAATGTATTCACTTGTAGTGTAGCCCAAAATGCATGATATCATGGTCACAATCTGCTTGCCCCTTGTAGAGAAAATGGCTGACATATATGGAGGGGGATCTTTAGGAATATGTTTTTCTTCCACAATGAAAGTTTGGAGTAACTGGGCCAATCTGGATGGATTTAACTTGGTGTATTGGTCTATCAGATCCCCAATTGAGAGTGGGGTTAGATTGGGTCCTGGTTGAAAATGTAACATTTCATTTATGGATTCAGTTGTGATGGTAAACAAAACCTTTTGGTCATGAGACATGATAGTTCTATGGCTAGGGACGTAGCATGCATGGCACATGTGGACAATTTCTGGGAAGACATGCACTTGGGGGAACTGATATCTGGGTAAATTGGACTCCCAGAGGCCAATGTCATCTGAATGGTTCAGGTAGTTGTCTCTGCTCAAGCAATGAATTTTGAGTAGGAGCTCTGATGCACTGGTATCTTTTATTTGGAAGTCCCTGTTAGCCAGGGGAAGGTGGTCCAGGTCTAAATGTGGAGTCGTCACAGGTCAGACGTCCATGGCAATAGGGGCAGCCATTATTTAGTTCTTGTGGATTTGAATTAGGCGTTGGGGGTTTATTCAAAGGTTTTCAATGGAAAGTGGAAACTTATCAGAGGGTTTGGTTGCAGGTTTCTTTAAATTTAAGGTAATTTTCAATTAATTTGACTTAATGAAAATACTTAACAGGTCGAATTTTTCCAAATGTGAATAGGGAGTGGTATTCTATGGTGAAATACCTGGAATTGGGTGAATTGGCTTCAAATTGATGGTTTGCGGCAGCTGCAGAGGTTTGTACGGTTATGGTACGGACTGGGAGGTCAGTTGGGTTGTCTGCAGCGTCTTCTAGAGCGAATTTGGAGGTCTGTTGGTCAATTCGGCATTTGCAGGATTCGCAAAGTTTTTCGCAGTTTCACAAAGAAAATGAGTGAAAAGGGAAAAAAGAGGGATTTTCGGCCTTTTATAGAAAAAAAATTGCTTTTGGCGGGGTTATTTACAAACGAACAGTTGGTGGTTTTTTCAGTTAAGCGGGGAAGCATTATTGGAGGGCCGTCGCACCACTTTTGTGGCGCGGGCGGTATTCGAGAGGGGTCACTCGATCTATCTTAGAGTGTGACACGTAGCATTCGGGGGGTCAGGGAAAACTGCCTTATCGGGCGGGTAAAGGTCAGCGATCAGGTTCGGCCGATATGGATATAGGCCGTCGGATGAGGGGGGCGATGATCAAACGGGAGTCGGGTGAGGGAATTGCATGGGGGATAAAGGAAAGGCTTTCGAGGGGGCCCATAGGTTTAACCTTCGGCAGTATGGGATTAGTTTAGGAATTAATCCTGGGTTAAGTGATCGGGCGGGGCTTAATCACGGGATTAGGGAATCGGGTGAGGTTAATGACAGGATTAATAACTTTTGTCGGGATATGGGGTAAAGTGTATAGTTTATAACTAAACTAGAGGTTGGGTTATTTATATAAAGGAATTAATTAATACGGGAAAACGGTAATTATAGGGGATTTATACAATAAAATTAGAGATTAATATTAAATGAATGAAAGGGGTGGTTAATATTTCTTAAGCATAATGTAACATGTAACATTTGCGCGCTTTACATACATTCAATGCTTATGATAAAATTCTTTTGTGGGTTTTTTTAACAAAACAGAATTTGCGTGGTGGTCTTTACTTTCCCTAGGCAAATGATGTTTAACCTTAGGAAAAGGGGGTTTTATTAGGGAAATGAGGGAAAATGAAAGGAGATGAATTTTCATGAAGGGGATTCTAGCATTTGTGTCCATCAGTCATTAAGCCGAGGGTCTGGTCCCTCCAAAAGTTAGAGAAATGCTCTAAGCCTCTTTGAATTGTAGGATTTAAAGTACTAGAACTTATTTATGGGAAATTAGTAAGTATAGGGGTGAAATGAATGAGGGGATGTTAAATAAACCAAGTTGTGAACATACACATTTGAAATATGTATTTAACATGACATAAGTTCTTTTGTGTAATCACTTGATATTTCTGCAACCTTTCTTCTACTTACCCATTTACTCACCCTACCGTTTTTTCTTCATTTTATTTGGGTGCATTTAGGCTAGCAAACCCTTATCAATCCTTTTCTTTTACAAAGTAAACTATCTAATTCTAACCTTATATCATCCAAGGGCTCAGATTAAACTGATGAGCTCCTTTTATTTACTCTACCTATCTAATGACATGCCAACATTAAACTATTTGGTCAGATTTTATTCTCTAACTATAAACATAAAATTCAAAGCATGGTATAATCAAGATTAAACAGTTTGATTACCATGGATTGTGGCATGAATAACAAGCTGCACACAATCATTATTATGCATAAAATTAAATAGTAGTGGAATTTTGATTTACACACTTTCATGGTCTCTTTTGTTTTTGGGGTTCATATATTTTCATTTTTTTGACCTTTTCTTATTCTTTTTTTCCTTTGATTATTCTTTTAGGACATACTCTCTTTAAATTTTTTAATTTTTTTAATATGGAAAACATTTGCAGAAAGCAAAGGTATGTACAATATTACAAGGCTTAACCTTATTCATTCAAAATTATGACTCCTATTAGTATAGGAACCTAAAAAAGTGGTCGTAAATGTTTCCACTTTAACAAGAGTCTTCAACCACTCAAAGAACAGCATCTCCAAGAAATTCAAAGAACCCTTGATATAATTCGATCATCCAGCCATCCGAGCATGGGACTTTTTCCTTCTACATAATTTTAATAATAGCTTCCAGTTCACCTTTGGAAATTGGAGCCATCAGGTTCTGGCTGTCTTCATCCTCTGCAAACCTTGAGAAATATTGTGTAACTCATATCACTTTTGCTATTGTAACTTCATTCGGTGCCTTATAAATATTTTTAAAGAAATCATTTCCCATGGTTGCAATATCCTCGAAGGTGTTAGCTTTACTTTCGTCCGCTTTTTTCATTTTCTAGATAGTATTTATAGTTTTCTTTCCTTTTGCATAATTTTGGAAGAACTTGGAGTTTTCATCATCACTTTGTAACCTTACTACCCTACTCTTAAGTCTCCATTTTTCCTCCTTATCGAAAAATATCTTTCTTTTTTATGCTTCCAGTTGCATGATCCTACCTTTAGCCTCCTTAAATTCATATCCACCTCCTTTAAGTGACTCCATACTATCCATCTATTCTTCAATTGATTGAAGATATGCTTCATCCCTAGCCTTATTTTGGATATCCCATTGAATTGAAGCTTGTTTATCACTTTTAAAATTTTCCATAAACTGGTGTGCAATTGACAGCACAGAGTCTTAATTGAAGGGGATCCAAGTATCTTTAACAAGTTGAATATAACTTTCTTCTTTTAGACAAGAAGGATTGAACTTAAAATGGCTTCCACGTTTTCTGCTACCACCTTTTAATTCTAGAAATACTGGGTGGTGATCAAAGTCACAACTAGACCCAATCCATAGGAAAAAAATACGAATTCTAGCAAGCAAGCCTTTCGTCATAATAACTGTGTCCAACCTCTTAGTCACCATAACATTCCCAATGCGCTTGTTTCACCAAGATGTATTATACTTTATTAGGTTTACGTCAATAAGATGGTAGTCTATTAGTTTCCTAGAAACAAAATCCGCCATTGGGTCTTCTTAAGCTTGGGAACCCTAGACCTCCTTGGCCCCTAGGGAGAAATTTAAATCCCCTTCGATCACCAAATTCTCATACTTCATGAAATATTTATCTAACAAATTGTTACAAAAATAGGCTTGATCATGATAGGGGTCGTAGATATTGACTACAGTTAGCACCATACTAAGTTCTGTGGAAAAAACTTCCACTCCCAAAGTCACCTCAGATCCTCATGTGTTTTTGACTTTGAACTTCCTCATATTAAGGCCTATAGCAATGCCCACTGAGTGTCCTATAGCATCTGAGAAAAGAAAAAACCAGCTAGGGAACAACTTATTTAGAGATCCAGATATTATATCCTCATGACCTAAAGTTTCCTGACACATAATGATTTCAGGGCTTATGGAGAGGATTAATATTTTCAGAGCTAGTTTTTTTCGAGAACTAGCCAAACCCCTACAGTTGAGGAGATGGAAATCGTTTGGAAACTGATTCAGGGGCTTGCGCCACTCTAAGTACCCCACCAAGAGATTTTGTCATGACTCCTTTCTAAACAAGCCTTTAACTTTTCCTTAGAGAGATTAGACATCATGCTTGTGGACTTTACATGACCAACCTTGGACATCAACTCCTAAAGACCCCCTGTCTAGTCCAGGGAGAAACCTTTGGAACTTCTATACTAGAGGTTGTAATGAAGGTATCGAAGGGAGCAGGCCAAGGTTAGGTAAGGGTTAAACAGAAGGATTTACATGGGTGATAGTGGTTACAATGTTGTCCAAAGTGTCATACCATCGATTCACAAAGATATTATCAAAAGAAACTAACCTTGAAGGACAAGGCCCCATATTCAATGATATAATAGAAAACATATGAGATACATGGAAGGAGGAAGGGGGAAAACAAGTACCCAAATGAAGAGAAGACTGGTCCATCCTAAGGCTTGTTTCATGCTTGACTGGTTGATCCTACTACTCGCCCCCTACATCCTACATATAGAAAACCTCCATGTTGTGCACCATAGGTGAATCCTCCCGCTCGATGTTCGGTTGTCCCTATCTAGAAAAAATCCTCAGAGTGGAGTGGGCTTCCCTTGAGCCCCATTGGACACCTGCCTCCACTGAGACAAAGCTCTGCCTTCTTTTTCATCTAAAACCCAATGGACAATCTATGATCTTACCTATGAGAACGACAACTTTGAAAAAGAATTTCTTCATATTCAAGTTGTTGGGTATGACTATGGCCATGGAGTGAAAGTTTTAAATCTTCAAAGAGCCCTTCCCAAGGGTCTAACTTAACCAAAATCCTGGCCACCTTCCTGGTCCCTGTCGCTATAAAAGACATATATGCTTTCAAATACTCACCCACTTTGTTTCCTATAGCCCTAAATACATCCTTAGTTCAGAGTTGAGGAAGAAGAATTTGGAGTCTTACCCAAAATAGTAATGCTTCCAATTTCTCCCAACTCATGTCACATAAGGGATTCCATCTCTTGAGTAATACTGGGGACGAATCTATGCACAAACTTTGGCCTAGAAATCATGATGTAATGTTTGGAGATTCAAACCACATCATGAACCATCCATGGACCATAATTGCCACTTCAACCTCTTTTGTTGGAGATTCCAACCATGCGTTCTTAGTCCAATCACTAATATATTCTACCTTAAAGTATCTTCCTTTGGATCTTCTGACTAGAATGTGGTCATAATTCGTCATCGTTGTGTCAAAATGGTTTTTTTTTTTAAACAAAATCATGGTATTCAATTTTTAACCTGATGCATCTATGTTGGGTGTCTGTTATATTCTTTCCATGACTACCCCACGTGTGTGGGGGTCACAGGGGGCGCGGTAGGCCCCCCTATACGTTTCCCCGGGCGCAACAGGGGGGGTCACATGGGGGGCGGCTGCCCCTCATGTCGAGAGGTATGCAGGGGGGGCGATATGCCCCCTTCACAAAACCTTTTTGGACCCTATATTAGGTGGGCGGACCTACCTATGGTTTTATGAATGGATTTCGTACATGGTTTTGGGCATGATGGTTTTCTATCCATGTTATTTTGTAGATCCGGTCAAGGGAACTATGGTTATTTTCTAATCCAGGGTTAATGGATTGGGGTTTATGGATTCTTTGACATGTATATATATGTATTGTAACATTGAAATGAATATAATGAAAAATCAATCTGGTAGTCACGGTTTTGGGAACTAAGGGAAAATTTCTGTGTATATCTATTTTATGTTTTATGCTCTCACTATTGTTTATTTTTTGTTTTTAGAATTCATATGCAGGTAATTTATGTACGGGGTTAAAACCTACATTTAGTATCATAGTTGTTTTGGCTTCAAGGGGACACCATTGCGGCTGAGGAGTTTTGCTCAGGCATGTGGTAGACCTTGTTCAGTGGGAGATCTACATGATCGATTCTTGTGGTGAAACAAGATGGCAAGAAGTGGAAAGATAGAGATCAATAAATTTAATGGTCAATTTTTTGAGTTATGGAAACTCAAGATGGAATATTTGCTAGTGGATAAAGATCAGTGGATCGTGGTAGATCCGGATACTAAACCAACAACAATGTCAACTAAAGATTGGGAAAAGTTGGATCAGAAGGCAAAGAGCACAATACGATTGTGTGTCTCAAATTCAATATTGTTGAATGTATTAGGGGAAGCCTAGGTGAAGGCTTTGTGGGACAAGTTAGGGACTTTGTACCAATCTAAGTCTTTGGTGAATAAATTGTTCGTACGAAAAAAGTTGTATAACCTAAGGATAAAAGATGGAGACTTAATGACAGAGCATCTGAACGCCTTTAATACTGTGGTAAGCCAATTATTATCTGTTGATATTGAAATTTCAGATGAAGATAAGTGCATCAATTTGTTGTGTTCTCTACCAGATTCATGGGATAGTTTGGTTGTTGCAATAGGTAGCAATGCAACTACCTTGCAGTTTGATGAAATAGTCTCACCCTTGTTGTCGAAGGAGATGAGACAGAAAAATATGGAGGGCTATAATGGTGATGCCTTGTCTGTACGAGGATGGTCCCAAAACATAAACAAAATTAAGTCCTCCAGTGAGAGATCTAAATCTAAAGGAAGATCTAAATCTCCAGGAAAACCTATAAAGGTGTGTTGGAAATGTGGAAAGGAAGGGCACTTCAAAAGGGACTGTAAATCTGAAGCTCCTGAGAAAGGAAATGGATTTAATGATGCTCCTTCTGCAGAGGTGAAAACCACCTCAGATGAATGTGGGGATTTGTACTTGGATTCTTCTTCAAGTACACATGTAGATCATGAGGCATGGTTGATTGACTCATGTACATCCTTTCACTTCACTCCCCATAAAGAGTGGTTCTGTGAGTATGATAAATATGATGGTGGTGATGCCTTCTTAGGGGATGACAGGAAGGCTAGAATTGTTGGTCACAGAAAAGTCAAGTTGAAGTTGCAAGGTGGAAGGATTAGAACACTTCCAGGTGTTCTGCATATTCCTGCATTAGCTAGAAATTTGATTTCTGTAAGAAAGTTGGATGATGCAGGTGTAAAAATAGTGTTCGAGAAAGATACCTACAAGATGGTTTGAGGAGAAATGGTATTGATATCGGGAGTTCAAATTGGAACTTTGTACAAGCTTTAGGGTAGCACTATTATTGATGGGTGCAACAGTTATGTGGTTCCTGAAAATGGAGCAGAAAATCTAGTGGTCTTTGGAGAAAAGACTGTGCTATGGCATCAAAGGCTTGGACATATTGGAGAGAAGGGCCTTCTAATACTTCATGGTAATGGTATGGTAGAAGGTATGTCTAGTTTCTCTATGGATTTTCATTTATGTGAAAATTGTGTTTATGGGAAGCAGAATCAGGTGAGTTTCCCCTCTAGTGCTAAGAGAGCGAAACAAATATTAGAGCTTGTGCGCAATGATGTGTTTGGACCTGTGTCGGTTTCATCACTGGGTAAGTATGTATACTATGTATCAATTATAGATGATTTCTCAGCGAATACATGGATATATTTCCTTAGGAAGAAATCTGAAGTCTTAGACAGGTTTAAAGAATTTAAGACTCTGGTGGAAAACCAAATAGAGAAGAAGATAAAGGTGCTAAGGATAGATAACGATGGAGAGTTTTGCAAGAAGGAATTTGAAGAGTTCTGCAAGAAGTGTGGTATAGCACGACAAAAGAATACTCCATACACACCTCAACAAAATGGAGTTGTAGAAAGAATGAACAGGATGTTGATGGAAAAGGCAAGAAGCATGCTCAGTGGTGCCGGGTTAGGAAAGGAATTCTGGGCAAAGGCGGTGGAGACTGCAGGTTACTTGGTCAACAGATCGCCTTCATCAGTGTTGGAGGATAAGACTCCACAAGAGGTATGGACTGGTAAGAAACCTTCTCTTTCACATCTGAGGGTATTTTGATGTGATGCATATGTACATGTTCTAAAGGAGAAAATTACAAAGTTGGATAGTAAATCTAAAAGGTGCATCTTTATTGGGTATAAGGATGGTTTAAAAGGTTATAAGCTTTGGAACCCAAAAACAAGGAAGGTTTTGTACAATTGAGATGTGGTGTTTAGAGAGGTGAAATATTTTATTAAACATGAAGTCCTAACAAGGAAATTGAGAAGATAGAGTTTGAGCTAAAGGAGGAAGAATCAGACTCTACAACAGAACAAGAATCAGAATATGAAGAGCCACAAACTCCATCGGTGAGAAGATCAGTTCGAGAAAGAAGGCAGCCATAAAGCTATAGTCCATCTACTTTTTGTTCAAATTTTGCTTTATCTATTACTGATGATTATTCCAAAACTGTGAGGGAAGCAATAGATTCAGAGGATGACAAACTCTAGAAAAAGGTCATGGTTGATGAAATGACATTTTTGCACAAAAATGAGGCTTGGGATCTGGTGGAGTTGTAGGTTGGAAGGAAACCCATTAGAATCAAATGGTCGTTTAATAAGAAGATGAATGCAGAAGGCAAGGTGGAGAAATACGAAGCTCGGTTGGTAGTAAAAGGTTATTACTAGGTGCCAAGAATTGATTTTGGTGATATTTTTTCTCCTATTGCCAAGGTAGCTTCTATTAGATTACTTTTATCTATTGATGCTACTTTTGATTTTAAGGTAGAACAGATGGATGTGAAGATAACATTTCTTCATGGGTATCTGGAAGAAGAGATCTACATGAATCAACCTGAAGGATTTGCGGTGAAGGGTAAGAAAGAATTGATATGAAAGTTAAATAAGTCTTTGTATGGGTTAAAACAATCACCAAGGATGTGGTATCAGAAATTTGATACATTTATACGGGGACTTGGCTTCACCAGAAGAAACACATATCATTATGTGTATTTTAAATTAATTGGTAACCGTGTTATTTATCTAGTCTTGTATGTGGATGATAGGTTTCTCGCTGGGAATGACAAATAAATTATCTAGGATTTGAAGACCCAATTGTCCTCCAAATTCGACATGAAAGATCTTGGTGTTGCAAACTATATTTTGGGCATGGAAATTAAACAAGATCAGGAAAAGAGGAAGCTTTAGTTAAATTAGAGGAAGTATGTCGAGGTAATACTGTAGAGGTTTAATATGCAGGATAGTAAACTGGTGAAGGTTCCTATTCTTGTAGGTGTAAAGTTATCTGTTGAACAGTGTCCCAAGACACAAGAAGAGGAAGAGGACATGTCCTGTGTTCCATATGCAAGTGAATTCGGTAGCTTGATGTATGCAATGGTCTATAGTAGACTAGACATTGCACATGCAGTGGCAGTATTGAGCAGTTTTATGTCAAAACCAGGGAAGGAGAATTGGATAGCAGTGAAGCGAGTTTTCAAGTATTTTTGTGGCACTAGCGATTATGGTCTATGCTACCAAGGAAGACTAGGATTCGATAGAGTTTTGTACATCCATGGATTTTTTGATGCAGACTGGGTTGGAGATCTATATCAGAGAAGATCTACAAGTCGGTATGCATTTAACCTATTTGGAGGTGCAGTCAGTTGGATGAGTAAGAGACAATTTGTAGTGGCACTTTCAACTACAGAGGCAGAATACATGGAAGCCATTCATGCAAGCAAGGAAGCAGTTTGGTTACAAAGATTGTATTCAAGTATGGGGTTAGTACAAGGAGCTATAAGGATAGACTGTGACAGCCAAAGTGCAATTTTCTTGGCAAAGAACCCTGCTTATCATTCAAAGACAAAGCACATTGGTGTTTAGTATCACTTTGTGAGGGATATGGTTGAGGAGAAAAAGGTGTTGTTGGTAAAGGTGGACACTTCGAAGAATACTACATATGCATTGACTAAGTCCGTGAGCACTAAGAATTTATCTTGGTGTAGAGAAACAATGGGCGTTGCAGGGATGGATCAATGACTAAGCTCTCTTGTGGCAAGAAAACAACAAGTGGGAGAATGTTGGGTGTGTATTATATTCTTTCCACGACTACCCCACGCGTGGGGGGTCATAAGCGGGGAAGTAGCCTCCACTATATGTTGCACTGGGTGTAGCAGGGGGGGCGGCTACCCCCCCTGTTGGGGGGTATGCAGGGGGTGGTATGCCCCCTCCACAGAGTCTAGGGCAACACCTCGAGAAAAATTTTTTTGACCCTATATTAGGTGGGTGGACCTACCTATGGTTTTTTGCATGGATTTCACAGATGCTTTTGGGCATGATGGTTTTCTATCCATGGTATTTTGTACATCCGGTCAAGGGAACTACAGTTATGTTCTAATCCAGAGTTAATGGATTGGGGTTTATGGATGCTTCGACATGTATATATATGTATTGTAACATTGAAAGGAATATAATGAAAAATCAATCTGGTAGTCCCGGTTTTGGGATCTAGGGGAAAATCTATGTGTATATCTATTTTATGTTTTATGCTCTCGCTGTTGTTTATTTTTTGTTTTAGAATTCATATGTAGGTAATTTCTAAATGGGGTTAAAACCTACAATCTACCTTTCTTCCACTTCTAGTCAACCCTTCGTAGTCCCCCTAATTACGGTGGCCTGACGAGTGAAATAATGGCTTCGGTTAAAGATTTGAAGGTCCACACTAAGGGTTCCTTCTACCTAAAAATAGTCTACTCGTTGTACTCCATCCAAGTTCGCTACATCCATGGGGTTCCCATCACCATCTTGAGAGCCCTGCTCCTATGAAGAAAACCCATGAGGGAGAGACCCTGAATCCCCCACTATTTTATTACTTACTCCTTTGAAAATAAACTCTTGGAGAGGTCATAGAGGAAAACAAAGAGGGGTGGCTCTGCGCTTCTCTTTGATGACTCTTCCACTACAACTGAGGATCAAAGACTCCATTCTGCTACAATTTAACCCCTCCAAATTCCATTGAGTCTCACCATTAACATTGAGCCCGTCTGTGAGAGAAAAACTATTCTCCCTACCTAGGGTATCAAACTGTGAGCCTAAATGAAAACCCTCATTGTGCAAACCCAATGCTCATGCCATTGGCCCAGAAAAATCTAAGCGTGAAACCTTTATAATCAAGTTCTTGTCGGACTCATTGAAAGTCCTAATACTGATACCTTGTTGCTCTGAAAGGTCCTACTGAGAGAGTAGAGGGGGAGAAAGACTAAAAAATTCCATATCCAAAGCCCTGGACCATTCTACTTCCACTGTTGCAAAAACAATGCCTTCTTCCTTGGGCCTCACAACTTTCCACAAACCCGACCATGTGAAATCTGCCTTTCCATCTTCTTTCCTAACAAAGGACCCTCCTAATGCCAATATAACCTGAGATTCAAACATAGTTATAGGTGGACGGCTGGCTAGAGGCTTTACCTTGGTTATATTGTGTTGATTGGGATCTAGGCCCCAAACCGCTAGAATGCCCAATGTATCTAGTTCCATCTCAACACGACCTTCTATTTTTATATAGGAGCATGTTATTCTATGGGTATATTTTAGTTTTTCCAAGGGAGAATGATCAATAAATCATATTTCTTATCTTTGCTAAATTCATTGTTTTATAATTCTTCAAGGAAACTCTAGTTCTCCAAATTCACAAATCAGTACTATTCCATGACAATCTTACACTACTTCTTGTTCAAGTGGGTTGAACACCTACTCCTAAGGTATAGCATATTCAAGTGAAATTGGAAATCCGAAATTGCAACTTTTAACATCTTTTTGGGCCCAACTACTTCTAGTTGAAGGTCTTCCACACCTCCATCAAAATCCTCAACAACAACTTTACGACGTTCAAGTACAAGCCCCTTGCCTTAATATGTAACTAGGTTTGGTCTTCATAATGACATATGTAATCATGATTTTATGTATTTAATGAAAAGATAAAAATAAATTTATTATTTGTGTTCTTGAGGCATGGGTTTCATGCTCAAGGGAAATTTATTTTTAGGTCAAGCACCCATCAACTGCTTCTAGGTTTGTCATAAAGTCAATTGAGTCATTGTCATGTATTGAAGACCCATTTGGGCATGTTACATATTGTAAAAAAAAATTATTGAGTCAAAATGGAGTCAAAAGACCCTCCAAGCCCTTGTCATGGAACAAAGATCAAGTCGACCTACATGAAGAGACAATTCGGCCCCAAGATAGCAATTCGTACCCCTCACAAGCCTATAAATAAGAAGGAATTCAACCTCATTTGGACACTTACTCAAGAAATTTTGATATCCACAAGGTAGAAGATAGAAAAGGACAAACAAGGAGAAGAAGAACAAGTTTGAATTTTTGGGCCTCTATCTCTCTCCCTTTTGTTAGGGTTTCTACAGTTACAGGGAAAGACAAAATTCTAAAGTTGCATCGAATTTTTGAAGCTACATCGAAACTAGGAAGTTGCATTGAAGTTGTGAAGCTGCAGGGTCGAAGTTGTGAAGTTGCATTGAAGCTGTGATGCTACATCGAAGCTGTGAAGCTACAAGGTCAAAGCTGTGAAGCTGCAAGGTCGAAGCTATGAAGTTGCCTCTAGGTCAAAGTTGTAAAGATTCTTCTAGGTCGAATATGTGAAGTTGTTAGGTTGAAGCTGCATCAAGGTTGAAGGTGCATAAATTATTGCTGGGGTTGAAGTTGTTGGAGAAGTTACTGGAAGGTCGAATTTTGTTGTTGGAATCCATTCAAGAAGGAAAAGTTTGACTTAGTCTTAGAGGGTCTTGTTCTATAGGTCTCGAAATTCGTTAATTGAAGTTCTATAAGAAGTAAATATTTATGATGGGTTTTTCTCTCCCTGGTTGATCGCCTACATCTTGTGTCCTATTGTCTCACTATTCTTTATGATTTGGTAGTTATTTGATGATGAAGAACACTAATAATAATAAAGGAAAGAAGAAGTTAATCAAGTAAAATAAAAATACAGCACAAGATGTTATCAAAGAAAGAGAAATCACCTAATCTAGCCGCCCTCTAGATTTCTCAACACCCCTGTGGTCACCCATCATAGATAGGAAGAGGTGGATATTCACCATAAAAAAGAAGGCACAATTTCTCCTCTTATCTAAAGATACAAACATGATAGTATGGTATTCTTGATTCCCCCCAAACCACCTCCAAATATCCGCACAACATTATCTGATCGATCAACATCTCATTCAAGGAGGTTGTTTCTATCCTCAAGGCATGGAGAAGAAACTACGAATAAACCAAGGGGACAATTTGTATCTCCAAGAATTTATATGTTGTCTAACTCATCAAATAACTATGATTCTGATCGTTTAAGCTCTTATAATAAGATCTTTGTGGTTTCATCATGCGAAGATGATATAGATTCTATTTCTTCAACAACTTCAATTAAAAAAATAGCATACACTAAAAACATAGTGCACCTCCAAGTAACAAGAAAGAAAGGATCAAATGCAAATATTGGGGTTCAATCAACTTCCAAAAAGCAAGTAGAACCCTCAGCAACAAGTGTTTCCAGTGGCTCTAGTTCTGCAGTACAACAATTAGTATACCTAAGGATTAAAAAGAAACTATATTTAGATCTAGTTATTAGCTTTAAGGGCTTTCAGTGATATTGTATTGTCCTTTTAGCTACTGCTAATTGATCACATTTCCTTATCTGCAAGGGTAAACATTTTTAGGACAACATTTTCTGAAACAAGATTATATCAATAAACCATATATCTAGGACAGAATCCAAGCCTCGCTTTAATTATCACCACACTAAGTAAGAATATCAACCATGAAATATAAAATAAATTCTCTATCCATAGCAGATGAAAACAAGGAGAAAAACCATGGATTGTGGAAAACATTTTGATCGTATTGAAGACAACAGAGGATTGAATTAACAAAATTTTAATACATCCTTCTAGAAACTTTTAGTAAGATGTTTGTATTTAAAAGCAAGTTGATATAGTCAAACTTATGATGTGATACCCAAGAAATGTAATAGGACTTTTTCCAAATAATCTTTCCCTTCATTTTCAGAGAGTTGAAAGCATTATAGTCTATGATGACTGACACATGTTAATTGTTGCATTCAAACCTAACAAGGCATATGTCATTCTAAACTGCCCAACATACAATAAATAGCCAAAGTTCATAAATACTTTAAAATTTTCATTTCAGTAAGTTCCAAACAACTTTAATATAAATTTTGAATGCTCGATTGATTATAGTGAAAATATGCAAATCTCTGACTCAACTAATGATTCAACTCAAGGTCATTCCAAACAAGTTGTTTAATATAAACCTATTATGATGATAGGTTTTCTATTCATGATATTAAACCTATTATGATGATAGGTTTTCTATTCATGATAAGTGATCATTAAAGATAAAGTTAATTAATTTTTGCAATCTTAAATTTTGATTTTAATTTTATCTTGCAATATTTGTAACTTGGGATTGTAACCCCAAGGACATTTGGTGCATATGGCTCTTGTTTTGTTTATTGTCATTTTTCACCAATCGTGTTCTGGTTGCGAAGTGAGATAAATAACTACATATTGGATGGGTTAAGGTGTGTGGCAAATCAAAGTCTTCCCCTTTAAATTGTGTTTTCATTTATGTGAGATACATCATGGATATTAATAAATTTATGCTTTCATTTTTAAATCAAAAGACAAAGTAATGGTAAATTAAAATTGTAAAATATCATTTATAAATTTAACAAATAATTATTGCTTAATGTGTTTCGATTTTTCCCCTTTTTCTGTTTTGATGTTGCATTTTTCTCATTTTGAAGCAGGTAGTTAAGTTAAGTTAATTGGTGGGGTATTTTATGGTAAAAGTGTTTTTTTATAAAGAAGTATTTTATAGTTGAGAAAGATATTATGGTGTCCATAAAATGAAGTAATAAATTAAAAAATAAAGGTAGTTAAGTTAAGTTAATTGGTGGGGTATTTTATGGTAAAAGTGTTTTTTTATAAAGAAGTATTTTATAGTTGAGAAAGATATTATGGTGTCCATAAAATGAAGTAATAAATTAAAAAATAATAATAAAATATAATGTTGATTCAATTAAAAAGTAATAAAAATAATAAATCAATTCAATTTATTTTATTTTATTCTATTTTTATATATATAAAGAAATCCATAATATATTTATTCCATTAAAATAAATTTAAATAATAATAATTAATATTCACAATTATCTTATTTCAAAACATATAATTAATAAATATAAAAAATTTAATAAATTCAATTAATCAACCATATATATATATATATATATATATATATATCATTCTACTATGAATTGAAAAAATAATTCATTTCATAATCATTAATTTCATATTTTAAATTTAGTTAACAAACAAATCAAAACTCCCGGATGCGGGTGATCGGGACAGCTAACAGGACGATGGCGGCGGGAGCAGTCGGCGCGTGGAGTACTTCCTGCGCCATCTGGCTTCATCTGCGGCTGGCATTCAATATTCCGGAGAGCTCATTCAAAGCAGAGTTAATGAGGCCCGATATTTTACACAGGCTCCCCTGCTCAAATCAGATGGTGCATATCCATTTCAGCTCTGTTCCATTCTCTCGCATTTTAGGCCTCCTCGCAGGTGCTATGCTCTGTTTGGTGGAGGTTTCAGGCTTCCATGGTATTCAGGCTAGTGGAGCAACTACGTTTATGGTTTTCTTGGTTCGCTACTGCCCCTACAGCATTCTCCTCAGCTGTATGCCTTCCCGCTCTCTTAATTCTCCGTCCATCTTGTTAAATCGTCCTCTTCCCATCTCCCCTGTTCACCTTAGCATTGTTGTTCCTGCGCTTTACTCTCGGGGCAACATGACTATCCTGCGACAAAGAATGGGTTGCCGTAGGGGTGGAGTTCGTGGTTGTCCTTTGCGCCATGCCTCGTTCTCTTCAGCTGAAACATTCACTGGCTCTTCCTCTGAGAGTCATCCTGCTCCCAGACGTGGGCGAGGTCGAGGCAGGGGAAAACGGGTGGCAACTTCGAGCTCCCATCACACTCATGAGCACTCGGCCTGCTTTCAAATTCCCTGCATGCTAAGCAATCATTCTTTCATAGCCACAGTTACAATTTAGTTAAGTGAGGGCGCAGTAGGCATGGTTTCGGCTTCTCCTCACGCTCCACCGAAGTCGGGGGTTGATGACTTTCCAAGCACCTCTCAGAATCAGTGCCAGCAGTGTGAAATCCCACAGAATTCTACATTCCAGGTCCAGCCTACTACGGCGCGTTCAAATCCTCCAGGCGATGGGAGTCCACCAAAAGAAAAGGGCCTTCCCTCTGATGAGGACGACCTCTCAAGTTTCGGTTGTCCAATTGTGGAAGAATCACCCTCCAATGCTCATGATGCCTGAACAGGTTGTCGTTCTTTTTGAAATTATCGTGTCTGTTCAAAGGAAATGCTCTGGTGTTTTCTGTCTCAGTTCAGTTGGTCTCTGTCTATGTCAACAGTTCGAGTCAATAGTATCACCCCTGTTAAGCAGTTTTGGGATTCCATACAGTCTTCATTTTGTCAAAGCGGTTCCGGTTTAAAGGCTCTGGTAATAGTTCTAGATCTAGGCGGTCTGATGCTTGCTTTAGTGGATTATCTTCCAAATTTGTCATGCGAGAAAGCCATTTTCCAGGCTAGACCTCTTGAGGCTGCCGCCTCGTTGTAAAATTTTTGTATCAATAATAGAAGTAGACTTATTAAAAAAAAAAAAACAAAACAAAACAAAAAACAAAAAACAAAACAAAACAAACAAACAAACAAATCAAAACCAAAAAGAAGGTGGTACTTAAGTATAAAATGGCAACACAACAAACAAACAAACAAACAAATCAAAACCAAGAAGAAGGTGGTACTTAAGTATAAAATTGCAACACAACCCACAAGTAGAATTTCATAGAACCAAAAGTGATCCATGAACCAGAACAACAAAAAAATGTGGCACACAAAGATGAAAAAATAATGGGCACAAAGAGAGCTCATGCTTAGGAAATTTCTGACTCAAACAAAGGTCACCCACTGGAGACAATTGTAAATGTTTTAGCAATGGTTCCTGTGGACCATTCTGCAAGGGGATGGCAGAAGGTCCTAAAAAAGAAAGGAAAGAAAAAGAAGATAAGTGACTTTTATATCATCTAATCTTCTCCGAGTTATTTTCTATTTTTAGCTCATATTGAATGCATTTACCACCTGTAAATGCTAAGTCCATATATATGTAACTTTTTTTAAAGTAAAAAAATCAATTTCCCTAAGAGGACTAGAGTGGGGTTGCTAGTACCTATTTAGCCCATATGTATACGCACTTAAGACTTCAAAGGCTCAAAGTCAATACAACAATATTCATAGGCGCAAATCTATTACAACAATATTTATCAAGGCATTATAACTCATCATGTCACTAATTGGGATTTGAACTTGAGTGATTTTAATAAAACTAAAAATAAGAATATTTATTGTGCCAAGAGGGGCTCTCCTGCCCAATGTGGAAGACATGTTGTAATATCCTATCTTGTCCTTTTAAACATTTTGAGTCGGTCAAATTACATAAAAATAAAAATAAAATTGAGGTAAAATAGTCAATTTAATTTTGACAGTTTTTGGGTTCGAGGTTTTCACAACCATGGTTTTTCCAATGGTATGTGTGTGTGTGTGTCACAAGGTTTGTCGAAGTTTAACTTTGAGGTTCGAATTTCAGCGAACCTAATCAAACCTCATAGTCATCGACCAAGTCCATAGATCAAAACTCATAACTTCATGTGACAACTCAAGCTTGTAATTTATCCTTCCAGTTTCCATGTCCCTGATAGCAATTTTGATGTTTACTGATATTGATTTCTTACTATTTTATGCTATAATTCATTACACACACACACACCTAATGGCGAACTGAACTTCATAAAAAAATTGAACTCAAACCGACCCTGATCATTGTCAAACCTGAACCATGTGACATTATATATATATATATATATATATATATACATATATGTATATATATACATATATGTATATATATACATATATGTATATATATATATATATACATATATATATATATATATATATATATATATATATATATATATATATATCCATCTTAACTTCAGATCTATAAAGTGTGGAGAGAGATCAAATACATTTTTATTCTAAAAGAGGTTTACACCTGAAGAAATTTGATCATTCTTGGCCCTTAATAGATCCAAAATTAAAATGGATCTAAACAAGTATATATAAAGATGTGAAATTTATATAAATATAAATAATATTATTAAAAATTAATATAAATTTAGCATAATTTCCGATTTACCAAACACCTAGAATAATCAAAATTTTCTATATATAATTTTTTTCTCAAACTAAATTTATATCTTGAGAAATTTAATCCCTCTAAATATTTAATAAATCTAAAATTAAAAAAATCTATACTAATATTAAAAATAAATAAAAATAAAAATAAAAAAATTAACTATAATTTTTTTAACATTCACCATAAATAAAATATTTTTATATCAAACATGAAATGATTTTTTTTTTTAATCTTGACATATAATTATTACATAACGTATGTAAATATAAATACACTGAGAAATAAGGTGAATCTATCTTAATTCTATATTTAAACCGTTTTTAAATTACAAGTTTCATAGGAATTTTAATATATATGATAAAATGCAAAAATGTGAAAATTAATCTTTCCATGTTATGATAATAAATAATTTGAACGGCGTTACACGTACTCTCCTCTCTGTTGTCCAACGCTGCTTATCTAACCAAGTCTATCTTGAATCTAATAATGTATTGTCATCTATATTTTTCAAAATACATCCAAGTCGTTGTAGTATAGTGGTGAGTATTCCCGCCTGTCACGAGGGTGACCCGGGTTCGATCCCCGGCAACGGCGCATATGAAATTTTGACAGCTATTATGACTTCTCATAGATTGCTTCTAATTTCAATTAATTAATAAATTTATGACATACTTTCTTATTACGATAGTGGTTTACTTAATATTTCCTATATCTATGTCTATGTATTTATTTTTCTTTCATTCTTAATCACAAAATTGGGAAAGGTTTTTTTATAAAAATTTTAAATTAACTCTAATCATTATTCTTTCTTTCATTCTTAATCACAAAATTGGGAAAGGTTTTTTTATAAAAATTTTAAATTAACTCTAATCATTATTCTTGAATTTTGTTTCCTAAGGAATAGAATTTAATAATTTAAAAAAAATATATATATATATAACAAACTAAATTGCCTAGTAATAATTTTTCAAATTGAATTTTCATAAATATTTGTTTATATTTCAAGGGTTTTTCCATTTTTTTTTAATATATTTATTTACAGGGTAAAAATTAATAAATATTATCTCTAACTTTCTTCTTAAATCTAAGGGGTATTTGTAAGACCAAGCATCATTTTATTTTTTTCTAATTTTTTGCAATTTGCTCATTTATGCAAGAATGTCTTAAATGAATAGTTTTTGCCTTTACATGATGTCATATCAAAATATATTTTGTGTTGATATGTTTGGCCTAATCATGGAATATAGAATTCTGGGACAACTTAATTGCAGAAGTATTGTTAATGAGAAGAGGAGTAGAATTCATCTATTTCTCCCGCAAATCTTCAAGTAATTTCCTAAGCGAGTCAAACTCCTTTTTTTGGTTAATTAAGATTTCTATTTCCTCAAAATATCATCATACAAAACCAAAAATCATTGTTTATACTCAGAGTCGTCCATGAGCGAAACCATAATTGTTGGCAACTAACAAAGGTCTTGGTATATCAAAATTCAAATAACACATATTTCATTAAATTTGAAATTAAATAGTAGATTTAGAATTTCAAAATAACGAAAAAGAATCAATTCTAATGATGTCCTTGTAATATATATATTTTTTCCAATTGTTAATTACTACTAAATACATAATTGCTAAAAGAAAATATTCTACCTAAAACAAAAGACATAAGCCAAGAGGGGGGATGAAACGTTCTGATGTAGTTACTGGGACCGAATCTTAGGCGCTTGTACCTGTTGAGGCTAGAGGTTGAATTCCACACTAAAGATGGCCCTTTATATGGGCCAAACAAGCATCCAGGCTTATGAGACAAGAGCATTGGTGGCATTGGACTCATTGAATCTCATTCAAAAAGGAGATAATATCATTGCGGTCATCATGTTTTTCCTTCAGAACCCTGCCCAAGAGTGTCTTCATTTTCTAGTGAAGGGTAATGGAATTGAGATATTGACTCTTGGTATGCCTAGGGTCAGAAACCCAGTTGGCTACTTTAACTTTGATTTTGAAATCAGAGTATGCGTGGCGATCGTTTATAGTCAAGGCTTCGATTTGGAAAATTTCCTCTTAGATTTCTGGAGGAGTAGAAGAATGGAATATGGCCATAGCATTATGAGCCTAGGATTAGGCCTGTGGCCAACCTTGAGGGCCTCTGCCTCAAGACCCCTAGAGACAACACATTCACTCGTAGTGCATGGTATTCAGAGTTATGAAAAGCCATATTAAGGATGGTGATCTAGGCCCAATATTGGTGGCCACCCATCTATTCAACTTGGATCACAATGTAATTTCCTATCAATTTCTTATTTTTTAGCATAGTTTCCTATTTTAGTAGTTTTCTATTTTTGGCAGTTTTCATGTCATGAACTTTCGAACTCGTTTTGAGGCCCTAAATGATGTTTTTTTGGGAAATGAGCAAGCATGGTCTTTGACTCATGTTTGTAGTCAAATTGTGTTCTCCTTGAATAGACCTTTCTAACAAGCTATTGTATGTGCCAAACATAGATCGTATGCCCAAGTTAGGACCCCAGGAAGTTGACGTTCCAACTTACCCAATCGAGGCCCATAAGCCTTTGGTGCTTCATCTCCTAGGGTTAGGGTTTTAGATGTTTAGGGTTTCTAATTGTTTCTTCATGATAAAAAGGCCTCTAAGGCTCATTGTAACATAGTTCATGAAAGTACATAGTCATCACATCTCTTATCAGACATAAGTTATCAACAATCAAGCCAGTTTATTTCCATTTTGCATGTAAACAAATTTCAACATTTTTTATTTATTAATTGAAGTTCAATTTCATTGTATCTCTATGTTTTTGTTTTATATCTGAATTTCATTTTGTTCCCTTCATAAATCTGGATCAATGGTATCAGGGTGATCTTCTCTCTTTTTTTTGTGCATGTCCCCAATAAGGTTGGGGTATAAGGAGTTGGGACTTGAACTGCTTGAGCTCTGGCAAGACTGTCCTTATAGACCCTCGATGACCTACCATGGTGGAAGAAAAGAAAGACGAGGGAGCAAGAGATCCTATCAAGTTGTTACTCGAAGAATCCCTTGAGTGACAAAGGAACGAAATAATGGAAATTTTTTCCTAGATCCTTCAACATATACCAATAGGTTAAACATCTTCATCCAATAACCACTTCGAAGGCGCTTCCCCCTTTAAGATACAAGTTAAGTTTGATATTCCTATATTTGAATGCCAAATAGATGCATATGTTGTAGATAAATGGTTAAATATATCAGAATAATATTTTTCGGTCCATAATTTTTCTGATATAGAGAATGTCACTTTTACACTACTTAAAGTCGGCCCCCATGTCAAGGACTAGTGGGAAACTTAGTGTGAGAAAATAGTCGCAGAAGAATCCACATTATTTTTAGTGGCACCCTCTTAGAACTCCTTTAGATATTTTGTTAAGGAATAATATTACCCTATGGGAAGCTAACAAGTATATAAAATGGACCACACTATGGTAGGAAGGGGACCAAGAAGTGCCAAATATCATGAATATCTTTCATACATTGTGCACGACGTTGGGTATCAAGGAATCTGAGCAACATTTGGTGCTCAAGTATCATTGTTTTTTGCACAAATACGTCCAAACAAAGATGGAGTTCTTGGACATCTCCTCTCTTGGTGAAACATACCAATATGCTGGCAAAACTGAGCAACAATTTAAATAGAAGAAGCGGGACTTTGGATTTGTGAATATGAAGCAAGGCAAGGGTGCCCCCAAACCATAGAAAAAATGACATAGCTAGGGTGGAAGCCCCAAGGACAACCCATCAAGGCTATAAGAAAAAATAATAATGGGAAGACGAAGAAAGACACAGGAAAGTGGTGTGAGTTCCACACGAGCTCCACACATAACACAAATGAAGACCACGCAAAGTAGTCACTGGTGGCCAAGTTGAAAGCTTCAAATTTTGATGCAGGTTATGACTCTGAACTAGACCTCGAAAAGGGGAAATAGACCAGTGATGCAGAACCTAGTACCACCATTGCTCCCACTAAGGTCCAACGAAGTGAGCCTGAAGATCCAGAGGAAGGTGAGAGTCTCTTTCACTCACAAATGTGGGTGAAGGGTGTTTCACTTCATTTCATTGTCGACAATGAGAGTCAAAAGAACCTCATATCAGTAGAGGTTCTTAAGTGGTTTGGCCTACTAACAACACCACACTTGCAACCATACACCATTAGATGGCTTGACCAAGGGTGAGATATTTGTGTTAGCCAATAGTTTCATCTTCCCTACAACATCAAGCCCTTCACAGACGAGGGTATTGTGTGATGTTGCTCCCCTTGAAGTTTGTGATGTTTTGTTAGGCCAACCATACTTATGGAAGCATCATGTTCTGTATGAGTCCAAACCTCATACTGTTATTATCACTTTGGGAAGAAAACTATAAAGGATATTGCCTACTCCCATTTATTTTATCTATGCTAAACAATGTGCTAAGATCATTTCCCAAACTTCATAAATTTGTCTTCCTCCTAATTTGCTCTTAATGTAAAGGGAATATCGTGGCCACATCCATGGCCTCCACATGGGAAACCTCCATGCAGTAGAGACAAGTGGATAAGGTTGTGGAAGAGTACAGAGACATCTTCTCTTCACCTATGGGAGTTGATCTAGGAGGATCCTAGAAGGCCAAATTTTCAAAGTCCTCAAAACACAATGAAATCAGTCTCAAATTAGAGAGCTCATCATTTTGAATCTAATGGTGTGAACATAACCTCAAACTAACGTCATATGAATAAGTTATGGCCCACTAAAGTTTTTCGAAAACAACTAAACAATTTATAGGTAGGGACATGGAAGTATAGATGAGGGGATCCAATCACATAGTATCACCTGTCAGTTGACATCAACATAACGCTAGTATCCCAGTTAGTGGTATGGGCCAATTGAGACGTGCCACATGGTAGCCCAACAAGCATGCCATATTTTTATAAAGAGGCGACAATTTGGACTGGTCTAGTGGCTGGTAGAGGCGAATTTGTTGCCTACTTAAAATTTCCAGTAACCCTTAAAAACTCAACGGGAAAATGGTACGATGGAGAATAAAATAATATAATTTTAAAAAGGGTTGGTGACCAACTGACTGACCAGCCAAAAGTCGAATGGTTATATATATATATATATATATATATATATATATATATATATATATCTTGGTCAGCGGCGAGAGTTGAACCCACTCGACGAGTTCATCGACGCAGACACAGTTTAAAACACCGCATAAAAAACAAACCAAAACTGCGCTCCAAAAATTCATTACCATGTGCCTTGGTTGGGGTTCGACCTCGGGTCACCTAGACCCTAATTTGGGGCACTGCCAACAGATCATAGGTGGCAGCCTTTGAAAGTTCTGCCACCCACATCCTTTTAAACAATTGCAATTACGCCAACAAGGAGAGGGAAGATGCGTGTTGCGATGGGCCAATTTTCAGAACGTTTGGGAGGACCAGAGCCAAATTGGCGCCCCTCCTGGGCATATTTTTCGAGCCATATTCCTAGGGAATCTTGTGGAATATTCCCACAACTAATCTTGCAGGGAATCTCAAAGATTCGCTAGAGCCCCAAAGGTCGCCAACATAGAATAGGGTCGACTTTATAATCATTTTTCACGATTTTATGCTAGGAATCCAACCATGCAGTCAGTTTCTTCAACATGGGTCTACATTTTTAGGCCATCTCCAAAAGTGAAAGTATAAGGTGTCATTTTGTAATTTCTTACAATTAGATTTTGCTGCCAATTAATGAAAGAGGTCTCCCCACATTGAGCAGAGCCCGTAGACATATCCCACACTAGGTGAACTCTATTATCAAGTTGTTTTGTGCCTTTGATCTCATGGTTGCATTTTATTTTCCCTTCTTTTATGTGTTTATGTTACTTGGTTACATACTCATTAAAATGCAATTATGTATGCATCTTTGAAGTAAAAGATATGGATCAACTTTGGTATTAGAGCATGTCTTCTTGATGTGAGTTGCATGAGTGAATACTAACTAGGAACACGCTCCAAAGAGGTGAAGGAAAACTCATATTATTTGATCTCGAAGCAGGGCATGCAACACAAAGATGGAACATGGCAAATGAGGAAGCTAAAATGGAGGAAGAGTGAAATTATCACAAGATCTTCTTCACTATGGCAGAGAAAGTAGACAAATTGTTTGCAGAATATGAGAAGGCAATCAAGCTTGAGAAGAAAGAGCTTGATGATCATGCCTCGATAAACCATGGAGGTGGAGGAGAAGATCCCCCTCCCTCTCCATCTTCCAATGATAGTTCTTCTTCTTCCTCTTCTCATCATTCTAATAGGCATCATAGGAATGCATCTAAAAAGCCATTTTTTAAGCTAGATGTAAAGTTTGATTTGCCCACATATAATGGAGAATGTAATGCAGAGAAGTTAAACAATTGGATTAGATAGATTGAGGTATATTTCCAGATTTAACAGATCGAGGAAGATGAGGCAAAGGTCGAATTAGCATCTCTTCGGCTAAGTGGCACCGCTTTTGTTTGGTGGGAGAGCAATTTCTAGAAAATTCGGAAAAACTTGGGTAATCTCCTTTCTTCTTGGTCCAATTTTGTTTATGCATTAAAATATCAATTCTATCCTTTGGGTTATCAAAAAAAGGATTTAATGGAATGGCAATATTTGTGGCAATGAAAGGGTCAAAATGTACAAAGCTTCATAAAAGGGTTTAGAAAACAAGCTTTAAATTTGGGCATTTCACTTGATTCACCAGAAATTATAACAAAGCATATAAGTGCTTTACATAGTTACATTAGGAATTATTTGTTGTTATTTGAGCCTACTACTATTGATGTGGCTATTGTGAAGGCCATTCACCTTGAAATCAGGGGAAAGAGTGACAAAGAAGATCAACCCAAGAAATGATCTTTCAAACCTCATAATGGCAAGTTCAAAGGAAAAGGCAATGGAAAGGAAAAAAAGGCAGATACAACCAAGAAATAAGAAGGAGCAAAGCCATCTTGCACATATTACAAGAAGGAAGGTCATGATGATGAATACAATTGGAAGTTGCATCTAGAGTTGAAGCCAAAGAAATTTGGTGGAAAGAGCAAGTAAAATACGGTGGCAACTGTGCATCGGGACTTTGGATCCGACTTCGATTATGAGACACATATCACAAGATTAGGCATACAAGGTACCCTTTCTCTTCATGCTAATGAAAATTATGAATCGCATGGAAGTACAAGTTCTTCAAATGAGTCTCTCGTTAATGAATGAAAGAGGACTGGTTTTGTCCACATTAGAGTTGTGATGAAACATACTAAAGTGGAAACCTTGTTTGATCTGGGCTCACAAGAAAATTTGATTTAAGAATCCTTGGTTAAGAAATTAGGGTTAGAGACCAAGCCTCATCTGAAACCCTACCCTCTTGGTTGGGTGTGTGACAAAGCCAAATTACATGCAACCAAACTTTGTAGGGATAGATTTGTGATTGTATCCAAACTAGTAGATGAGGTTGACCTTGATGTTGTACCTTTGGATATCTATGGAATTGTATTGGGGAGTCCATATTTGTATGATAGGAAAACAATTTTCTTTCACCATGAAAACAAGTATCATCTCACAAAATATGAGGTGGAATACATTGTTAGAGCTCATCGTGCCAAGATTAGTGCTAGTCTTGTAAGTAGGTCAGATGAAGAGATTGATCAATTCTAACAAAGGGTGCATACTTATGGTTTTGAGAGAAAAATATGCGGAGACATCTGAAGCTTTCCAAGCTTGTGATCATGTTAGAAAATTATATATTACATAGCAATGGAACACATAAAATATTACAGAAACACAAACACAGAAAATGCATAAAATAAGAGAGACACAGATATACGTGGTTCACCCAATTTGGGCTACGTCCATGGAGAAACATCCAGTCCTTCCTTTTATATTATCTAGCAAAATGAAGAGATACAACCTACAACCGATCCGTTGTAATTTCCTCTTCGCTCTCACACAATCTCCTCTCTCTTTCTTGCTCAAAATACACACACATTCACTCGCAATAAAATTACCTCATATATAGCGAGGGGTTTCCTTCTAGGGCAAAAATCCCTAAATTAAACATAACCTCTACTGTCAGATCATCTGCTTAATGAATGACCCAGACTGACTACGAAATTACAATATTTTACAAGGCAATTTTACATCTATTATTAGCTTCGAACCCCCGCCAGGGGGTGGTTCATAAAAATCGTCTTCACCCCCCTAGACCCCCCTGGCGGTGAACAAATGGGTGGTGTTGCCGCCCCATTATGAACTTGGCTCCAATGTGGTGATACCTATGAACAAAGAAGATAATCAGACTCCACACCCAACAATTTCCCACTTGAATACTAATTATAGCAACTCCACCGCTACTTCATTTGCTGGAAAATGACTCCACTTTGGACCTGGTTGTTTCTCATCTTCATCATCATACTTGAAGACCAATTGAAATCGAGCAGAATCTCAATTTATCCTTGGTTACAACTTTTGTTAACATATCTGCAGGATTATGGCTAGTGTGTATCTTTTCCAGCTTCAACTGTCCATCTTCCAACATTGACTGTATGAAGTGGTACTTGAGATGTATATGTTTAGTCTTGGAATGAAGTGTTGAGTTCATTGCAAGATGAGTGACACTCTGGCTCTCACTATATAACTTTCTCAACTCTTTCTTCTTAGCCAATTCATCCAAAAACCTTTGTAACCAAATCATTTCTTTACTAGCCTCTGTAGCAGCAACATACTCTACTTTTATCGTTGAGAGTGCAACAACACTTTGCAATTTTGAAACCCAACTAATAATTGTTCCACCTACAATAAACACGTACCCTGTGGTGCTCCTCTTGTTATCTATATCACCTTCCGTATTTGCATCAACATATCCCTATAGAGCAATGTTTGAACCACCAAAGCATAATGCTAGGTATGTGGTACCTCTCAAATACTTGAGAATCCACTTCACTGCCATCCAATGTTCTTTTCCTAGATTGTTCATGTACCTACTTACAACTCCCACTACATGTGCAATATCAGGCCTTGTGCAGACCATTGCATACATTAAGCTTCCAACTGCTGATGCATATGGAAATTTAGACATATAATCCATCTCTTCCTGAGTCTTGGGACACATCTCCTTACTTAGTTTGAAATGGCTAGCCAAAGGTGTACTAACTGGTTTTGCATTCTGCATATTAAATCTTTTCAACACCTTTTGTATGTACTCACTTTGAGACAATGTTAATTTGAGATTTTTCCTGTCTCTACTTATTCTCATACCAGGGATTTCTTTTACAACACCCAAATCCTTCATTGCAAATGAATTTGCCAATTTTCCTTTGATCACATTTATTTCCTGCATATTAGACCCTGCAACAAGCATGTCATCTACATACAATAATAATATAATATAATATATATGCCATCATTTTTCCTTTTGAGATAAACACAATGATCAGAGTGACATCCAGTATAACCTTTTTCAGACATAAACCTGTCAAATTTTAGATACCACTGCCTTGTAGCCTGTTTTAAGCCATACAAGCTCTTCTTTAACCTGCACACTAGTTTCTCCTTCCCTTTGACCTCATATCCTTATGGTTGATGCATATAGATCTCTTCCTCCAATTCCCCATGGAGAAAGTCCATATTTACATCTAACTGCTCAAGATGCAAATATTTTGCGGCTACTAGACTTAAAATAGTTTTGATTGAAGTCATTTTAACAACAGGAGAAAATATCTCATCAAAGTCTACCTTTTTTCTCTACAAACCCCTTCACCACAAGTTTAGCTTTGTACATTTTCCTACCTCCATCTTCTTCCTTCAACCTGTAAAACCATTTATTCTGCAATTTTGTTTTACCTGCGGGCAACCTGACTAAGTCCAAAGTTTGGTTATGTACCAAGGAGTCCATCTCTTCTTTCATGGGTAGCTCCCACTTCTTCCTGGTTTCTACCTGCACTGCTTCTTCATAACATTATGGTTCACAAGAATCAATCAACAATACATAATATAATGAAGGAGAGTATCGTTCAGGGGGTCTACTTATCCTGGTAGATCTTATAACACCACTCTCAGGTGTTTGAGGTGCCTATTGTTGTTTTGGTTGCTATTGTTGTTATGGTTGTTGATCATTATGATTTTTAGGAGCCTTTCCTTTTTCTTTGATCTCATCAAGAACTGCGTATTCTCTATTTTCTTTTTCCTATTTCTTTTCCTGCATCTGATCCTTATAAATAACCTTTTCATTGAATATGACATCTCTGCTCATAATGATTTTGTGATTTTCATAATCATATAAGAGATAACCAAAATCATTAACACCATATCCAATAAAGGTACATTTCTTTGATTTTGCCTCAAGCTTTGTTCTATTTTCTTTATTAATGTGGACAAAGGCTTCACATCCAAAATTATTTAAAAATGAGTAGTTTACCTTTTTATGTGTCCATGCCTCCTTTGGAATACCTCCATCCAAGTAACTTGAAGGCCCTCTATTTATTAGATAAACAACAATATCGACAACATTTGCCCAAAATTGTAAAGGCAATCCTACATGTAATCTCATGCACCTTGCACGTTCCATGATTGTCATGTTCATCCTTTTTGACACACCATTTTCTTGTGGCGTTCTTGGAACTGACTTCTCTCTATGAATTCCATGCTCTGAACAATACTGATCAAACTCTTTGTTGAAATATTCACCTCCATTTTCTGATCTAAGACACTTCAACCTTTTTCCTATCTCGTTCTCGAACAAAGCTTTCCATTTCTTGAAAGTATCAAATACATCAGATTTATTTCGAATACAATAAATCTAGGTTTTTTTAGTTGCATCATCAATAAAAATAACATAATAACGAGAGAAATCAGGAGATGATACCTAAGAAAGTCCCCATACATATGTATGCACAAGTTATATTTTTTCGCTCTTCTTTTCTTTCCCAACTCTGAGGAATCTGACTCTCTTTTGTTTTCCATAAACACAATTCTCACATAATTCCAAATCAACATGCTTCAAACCTAGTATCAAATTGCTTGAGTGAAGAATCTGCATCCCCTTCTCACTCATGTTCCCGAACCTATGATTCCATAATGTTGTATCTGCTCCTGTAGAGGTTAAAGAATTAACATAATTAGAAATACCATTGCATAAATACAATTTACCAACCATTTCTCATTTTGCTATTACTAGGGCTCCTTTAGTGACCTTCTAGGTTTTATCTGTAAAAGTAGTTACAAAACCTTCACTTCCTAACTACCCTGTTGAAATTAGATTTTTCTTAAGATCTGGAACATGCCTTACCTCCTTCAATAGACATTGGTTTCCATTTTGTTGTTTATGAAAACTTTATGCATTTCAATTATTTTACAGGGTTTATCATCACCCAAACAAACTTGTCCAAAATCTCCTTGAACATAATCATAAAAATGTTTCCTATCAGGTGTAGCATGGAATTAGGCCCCTGAATCTACTACCCAGGCATCAATAATATTTTCACAAGAAAGAATCCAAGCATCTTGCAACACATAAACTGTCACATTCACTTCATGATTGTTTTCTTGTTGCACATCTCCTTCTTTTTCCTTCCAAGACTTACAGTCTTTCTTCAGGTGTCCTTTCTTCCCACATTTCCAGCACACTATCCCTGATCTAGACTTGGATCTGCCTTTCCTTGACTTACTGCGATATCCTGGGCTCTTTCCTCTTTCCATTTTTCTTCCCCTAGTCTTGGCAGTCAAAGCATTACCTGATGTCTCACTAGAGATTTTTCGTTGCATTTCCTCGCTAAGGATTGCACCGACAACATCATCAAACTTTAAAGTACTAGATCTAGAGATAGAGTCACTGATGGCCATAACTAAACCATTCTAACTTTTTGGAAATGATCACAAAAATAACAGAGCCCTAACTTCATCATCAAAAGTTACCCCTACAAAACTTAACTGATTGGTAACAGTATTAAATTCATTTAAATGATCAGCAACAAATCCACCTTATGACATCTTCATATTAAATAAACGCTTCATAAGAAATACCTTATTTGAGGCACAACCGTATTGTTCCAAGTGCCTTTCTTTCAAGAATATCCCATTCTATGTCTGTCATACTTGTCGGCTTCTTGGTCTTTCCGCTCAATGGTAGGTACATATATTTCTGATACAGATAATCTTCCATCTACATATTCCATAGCTAGTAGTTTTAGCCATTATATTTTTTGACCCTAAACCTACCATCTTCCACCATTTCTCCCAGTCGAACCAGGAACCCTTCTCTCCTGCGAGTTTATCAGCCAAATAGACCTTCGGCTCCGATACTAGTTGTTAGAAAATTATATATTACAGAGCATTGGAACACATAAAATATTGCAGAAACACAAACAAAAAAATTCATAAAACAAGAGAGACACAGATATACGTGGTTCGCCCAATTTGGGCTATGTCCATGGAGAAATTTTGAGTAGGAGGAACATAAAAGTCATTGGAAGCAACAAGAGGAAAAGAAGAAGTTTGTTGACCCAAAACACCCATCCTCTGATCTAAATTTAAGGCCGTCAAGATCTCCAATTACACCACGTTGGCTAACCAATCCTCTAGAGACCAGGAAACAACCAATATATATTCACTGAGATTAGAAAAAACCAATTCCACCAGTAGGCGATTAGGTCAACCTTTGTGACAGAAAATCCAAAAATTGCACTCTTTCCATAAGTTCCAAAGAATAAAACCCAAAAGAAAACACCATGCATGATTGACGATAGGAATATGGAATTGTTTATAATTCCATTTCTCCAACAACAAAAAGAAACTTTGACTCTCTGAAACATGACTATGAAATATTGAAAGGAAGTGAGACCATACCACCTTTTAATGGAAACAAGTGAGAAAAAGATGCTCCTACATCTCTTCAGCCTGGACACAAATAAACATAAATATGGACCTTTAAATCATTTTTTTCGGATGTGATCCTAGGTTAAAGGATGATGTCATGCTATCAACTAGAAAAAACAAGCAATCTTAGGCCAATAAATCCCATACCATATTTCCTTCCAAATGACAACTCGTTTAGTTATCCCAAGATCAGAGAGGAGAAAATAGGCTTCTTTTAGAGTGAATCACCCTTGGGAAAGATGACCCCAATGCAGTATATCATCTTTAGAAGAGCATCTAATCCTCCATTTCTCCAAATATTTTTGGAAAGCAGCCTAAGGTAAATCTTGAGAAATAGCCAGCCAATCCTCTGGTTTCTTCCACACTCTCCAAAATTGAGAATGAACCTCTTGTTTCCAGTAATACTGAACTTTAACTGCACCAATATGAGTGAGAAAAAATTTCAAATCATGGAGCCCCTTTGTATTGCTAAGACATGGCATTTGTTGCCACACATCATCCCAAAAGAGAGCAGATCGACCAAAACAAATCTTCCAAAAGGCATGTGTTCACACCATTTCTTTACTACTCTGTGCCCAATTCTAAAGAGTTGATCCATAAATAACACCCTCCTACCATAATATGGATTCCTGAGACGTAATGGAGGCATACTTACGCATCCAAATTTTCTTCTAGAGTTCATTACTACCTACCACCCAATGCCACCAAAATTTCGCTCCAAAATTTTCACAAATAATTTCAGGGTCGCACAGACCCAACCCTCCCACCAACTTAGGAATGATGAGTGTGTCCCAAGAAAATAAGGACCATCTCTTGGCCTTATTGGAACCTCGCTAAAGAAATTCTCTCTAAAGAGACTTATGCTAGCCACATACCACCTTCGAGATTGGCATAACAAATAGTTGGTAAATCGAAATTGCCTACAATATCGATTTAGTTAAAACTAAACGACAAACAAAGTTTAATACTTGAAAAAACCCATTAGAAACGTGGGAGTGTATTTTTTTTAACATAGCCTGGAAACATGTAAAACATAGCGGGTTGAGCGCTAAAGGAACCCCTAGATATTTAGAAGGAGGTTGATATTTGTGAATTTTTAAAATGAATGTTGGATGACATTGAATAGGATCCTTGCAATTGAAAAAATAGATACTCATTTTATCCTTATTAATTAGGGTTCTTGAAGCCGCCATAAATTTTTGTAAGAAATAAATGATACCACTAACTTCCCTAAGGGTGGGTGAGCCAAATAAAAAAACAACATCAAAATTTTTTTGATGAGTTATTAGAAGATTTTCCCCAAAGATACATAAGCCCTTAAGATGCTCCTGTGATCTAGAAAGAGTAATAAACTATCCAAGACCCTCCATAGCAATAATAAATAGAAAAGGGGACAAAGGATCATCCTAACACAAGCCACATGAAGAGGAAAAGGGAGTAGAAAGAGAACCATTGATTAAAATGGAAATAAATGGGGAGGAGATTAATGAATAAATCCATGAAATCCATTGCCATGCAAAACCGAAGGCATCCAAAACTTGTGTCAAATAATCCCAACTAATACGGTCATAAGATTTGTACATATCTAATTTTATCATCATACCTAGATATTTTGATTGTTTGAACGAGTGAATAATCTCCCATGTTGCAATGATCCCATCCAAAATATGTTGGCCCTTGACAAAACCAATATGCTCTAGAGAAATTAAAAGGGGCAAGAGGGGCTTAAGGTGATTAACCACCACTGTGGAGATCACTTTATAAATGACATTACATAGCACAATAGGGCGAAACCCACTAGGATATTCTAATTGACATGCATTAAGCCCAGACCATAATGATTGAGTTCTACAAGATTCCTCCACCATTGCATGGATCTCTTCCCCAAAAAGGACCAACAAGCCTTAAAAAATTCCTATGTAAAACCATAAGGACCTGATGATTATTCCTCGACAAGCCCATCACGACAACTTCGACCTCTTGAAAAGAAATGGGACACATCAAAGCCTCATTTTTTTCCCAACTAATAACCTTAGGGATACTCTATAAAATATTATTAATCTCAGGTTGCCTATTGTAAGACTTCTCTTAAGAAATACCCTTATGGTAATCAATCAATTATATTGCTATCTTGTTGTGCAGCAGCTTACACATTCCATCCCTACCTTGGGTAGAGAAAATTATATTCGCATGTCTGTGTTGAAGCATAGATTTATGGAAAAAACCTATATTTCGTTCACCTTCCTTCAACCACTGAATTCGACACTTTTGTCACCACAAGGTTTCCTCTTGTTACCTATATAACTATGATTGATGAAGAGTAGAGCCTTCCACGAGAATTAACTCCTCATATCACCCTTCCAATATCATATGTCGTTGAATATCGGACATCCAAGCTTCCAATTTGTGCTTAGTGCAAAAATATTCCCAATTTCCTCTCGACTCCACAACTTAATTTTCACCTTCAATGCCTAAAGTTTCAAGTGGAAGGAATTCATTTTAGTTTTCCCAAACACAAATATTTCATTCCACCAAGTCTTAGCTTTTTCCACAAAATTAGGTGCATCCAGCCAAAAAAATTCAAACTGAAAAGGCCAATGGTATGATCCAAGATAAGGGAAAATGGTCGCTGTCAAAGAAATATCTTTATCCATCACCAATTTTGAAACAAAGAAATGATCAAGGCATCTTACAATGTGATGGTGACCTCCTCGACGATTATTCCATGTATATGTCCCATTAATAGTAGGAATATCAACCAGACGCAATCACTCAATAAAGCCATCAAAGAGGCGGATTCATAATCTAATTTACATATCACCCCTTTTTTTTCTCTTAAAGGGAATGAATAAGATTAAAATAGTCACCCAAAATCCACAAAGAACCACCAATTAAGTGATAATGTAGCTCAATATTCTTCCAAAAAATTATTTTTCTCCCAACATAGAGAGGTCATAAATCATCATAAGATCCACCACCTTGTTGGAACCAAGATAACGAAAAATTCTCGATAATATTTGTGGACTCGCTAGTAAGTCTTGAAAGAGAATCAACATAGGTTCTACAAAACTACAAGCCCACCTAAGTTGCCTCGAGCCTCTAGAGCCATAAAATCACAACCTTTCCAATAGATAGGAAACATGTCAAAAATATTATTCCAATAGAGTTTGGTTTCTTGAAGAATAACCACCGATAGATTCTCCTTCTCTATCTGATCCCTAAGATAACAATGATTCCCCTTACTATTAAGACCATGGATGTTCCAAGAAAGAATCTCCATGAGGATAACTTTTGAGAAGGAGTAAAAAAATCTAAGATGACAATTACCTGGCTAGAATTGATTAATTCTTCCCCAGTGTCCTTCAAGATATATTTATACATTTTGCGCCCCTTACACTTGAATTCCTTAGCTAAGTATTTTAACAATAAGTCCTTCCATTTCTCTTTAAGTTCCTACACAGTGCACGTCACATTAGGATCAAGAGATAATTGTCGCTTCTTTGTTTTCAAATCAAGGTAAGCCTTAACATAGATTTCCCATTGTTCCTTATTCAGCTCCGCCAAATCTTGCATTGTCTATCATTGACAAGCCACATACAAGAATTTTCCTCATCAGAAAGTGAATCAAAATTAACCTTCGAAAGGCTTAGAACCTCTTTTATACCTAGTAAACCTAGAAAATTCTCAAGACTACCATCACGCACTTGACAATCCAGAGTATTTCTCTTCTGTGGTTGTTTCTCTAAACTATAATCCACAGGGTGTTCAAGCATGTCAACATCCATTGTTGGTCCTTGACTCGTGTCTTCTTCCATTTCATCCAAAACTGCTAATGTATTGGTATCATTCAACTTGGCAACTGGTTGAGTAGTATAGCCTCAAAAATTCTACATTGTGAAGTAATATTTGTAAAACCCTCAAGTGACAGGGGACCTAAATTCCCCTGCTCCTTCATTTTAATCAGACAATGAAAAAAAATATGGTTGTTTTCATGACAAGATTTGCAACCAAATGGAATATGTTCGTATTCAAGGGTTTGAGTCTAGATTTGGCCTTGGTAATCAAGGTCAATCGATTCTATCAATGGTTTGGATATATTCATATATACACATAATATATCATAAGGCATATTGTAACCCTTCTTATTTACCTCTGATACCTTAACAAAAGTACCAAAAACATTCCCAATACCTTCCAAAATCTCTAGAATCCAAAAATCAGCAGGAAGAGAATAGAGTCTCACCCAAACTGTAACTGCCAGAAACTCTTCCCTTTCCATAATAAAACACTCCTCCCACTGACACATATACGAGCCTGCATTGTTAAAAAGTTAAGGGCCTCCATAAAAAATACACTTCATATCATCCAAATCTGCGAATTTGCAGTAAAAAAATTATTATGTCCAAGTCGCAAGTTGACCTCACCTCGTGGCTACCATTTTTGTTGTATCCACCTTTCAAGTGCTTTTTCAGTCGGCCAAATGCCTACAAATTTACAGATGAAGATGTGGTTCTTCATTCGTTGTCGATGTTCCTCTAAACACTTAGGAGGAATAACAAATTTTTGGGTTTTGAGGCAATTTCATAATGCATTTTCCTTTTAACCTAGCTTTCCATTGTGCACCCATGATAAAAATGTCATCTTGAGAGCCACTCCCACTCGCCTTATTACTGGACTCTCTAGATAATTTAAATTTTCCACTGACTACAACATTCTGAAAAGAGGGGGAGGGGGCTAGGGGGCTTCCCTGCCCCCAGCCAAGATGCTCATCACCTATATCCCACGTCACAGAAAGCAATAACAATAGACAAAATGTCCAAAAGGAAACCACTAATCCAAACTCTAACCGCTCAAGAAAGACTCCACCAGATTTGATGTCCAAACCATTACATTTTGATATTATAACTAGTAATTAATTTTGGATAGATAATAATAAATAATTTCATTAATATATGAATATTTATATTTAATTATAACTAATAATTATTTAAAAAATGACTCTTAAAAAAATTAAATCTTTTAAAACATTTTTTAAATTCTTAAGCAACTATAAGATAATTAATAATTAATAAATGTTATAAAGTAGCTTTACTACATAACATAAGCTAAAATATATATATATGAATAAATACACGAGTGATAATTGTTATTTTTCCAATTATAACTAAAATAAGATAAACATTATATACTCATAAAGCCTAAACCTACAAACGAGGATGGAACCATCTATTCTAAAAGAAAAAAAGATATTTAAATATTTTAAAGAGAGTTTATATGAACTATTATCAATTATAAGTTACTGACACCATCTTAACATTTATATCATCCCATATATATTGTGTAACTAACACAAGTTTCAAGTAGGGAAAAAAAATTGAAATTGTTTTTCTACTAGTCATGGGTTTTTTTCATTCATTTTTTTAGTTTATTGTTTTTTAATTTTAACCTTGTTTTTTGCATTTACCTATGTTTTTTTCCTATTTCCATTTCATTAGTCATATGTTTACAATAAGAATTCAATTCTTCCCACCAATAAAATGATACACAAGTATAATTTTATTATATAACAAAAAAATATTTATTTACCTTATGTTTTACATTAGCAAATAGATAAATATTTATAGTTAAAGTATAGCTAATGTAAATTTAATGACAAATTTGTTTCTATAGCCTTGGTCTTTAGCAGGGACTAATAATAAGTATGTAACATGAACTTTAACAATGTGTAGCATGAAAATATATAATTTTGCATCTAAGTATGATGTTCGCCCTCACAAACATCTGCTTAAGTCCCACTCCTCCCATATTTCACTCACTGTGGGACAGGACATACCTATTGAAGACTTTCTTATCCTCCTTAGAAAGGTGCTACTAGGATGATTTTGGGGAAAAACCCATCAATAAAAGCATTGCAGGCTTGGTTTAGATTCCTCGTAGAAACTACTTTTGGGCTACTCCCCTACTGTTCACCTCCTGGTCAAACGATGGATAGATTTTTCAACTTAGAAGATGATTACAACAAGATCATCGTTTATGACTAGTCCTATGACTTGTCAAAACTATTGTTAAAGAATTGGACCGTTGATTTTGACTCTACTTGGGAATCCATGTCCGAGAAAAAAACTAGGGTGATTCTCCTAGGCCCCCCCCCCAAATTTCAATCAATTTTATTTTTGGAGGTCATACATGAAAAAATAGGTCATTTTCTGAAGTTAGAGGATCACTAGGATAAAAATCCAAGAAGATGGCTTTGGATGTTAGTCAAGGTGGATATCAGTGGAATTGTATTGGGGGAATAAAACTAAATTACAACTCATTCAGTTGAACACAAAAATTGGAGTATTGATGCCTACCTTTCTACTGTTATAGATTTCATTCTACTCAACATCTTAAAGACCAATGCACCAATTTTGGGCCTCTGTCATTAGATGACAAAAAATACTAGAGGAATTTTTTTTTTGTGACTTCATTTGAAGATGGTGAAAGGATCACCCCTATAGTAGATACAGACATAAATGAAATCACTCATGAATCGCAAACTGAGGGTCCTCTTTAATGTGATCCCACCTCTACTAATTTAGCCCCTGATAAGTATGAATTCCCATATGTTAATCATATTTTTGAAATTAGTTTTGGGTTCTTCTATTTTGGGTCCATTTTCTCCCCTTAAGTCTACTTCCCCTCCTCCCCCTATTCTCTATACTCTTCGCCCTTCCTCACCTCTCATTACTCTCCCCTCACCTTCTCAAACCTGGACTCCCCTAGTCCCCCCTTCTCTCTCCCCTTCTTGTATTCCGCCCCACCTCCAAGAGACACCCTCTTTGACATTCCAACAAATATACCCCCTACTTCATCCCTTCCTCTCATGAAGGTTGCTAAACCCCCTACTCCCTGTAAACCCTACAAACTTCGTCCCATATTTAAAATTGTTGAAGCCTCCCCTTCTCATGGTAGACTTTCCCTCAACCTGATTCTCATTAACAATGTGGGTCGAAAATCCCACCTTCTCAAAGCATAAAAATTTCACCCTTGACATTATCTATAACAAACAATTCACCATCACTAGCACCTTTAGAGCAGGGAATGCCCTCACCCCCCTTGATCATGATTATTCTTTCCCTAAACTCTTGGGGGCTTGGGAGTGTTCCTAAAATTTTAGCCCTCAAATGACCAATATCTATTCACAATATTGATATCATCCTTATCCAAAAAACTATGCTGGAGGGTTCTAAAGCAAGGGGAGCTTTAAAATATTGGCTAAAATATTGTTCCTTCACCAGTTTGGATGCCACAGGTCTTTCTGGTGGCTTACTTACTAGTTATAGTCCCAAAATCCATGCCCTTAACTCTAGAATTCATACTTATGCATTATTAGTAACTTTTGAAGCCATGGAATAAGGTGACATCATCTCCATTGTAAATATTTATGTATCATACTCTAATAATAAGGCCTTCTAAGAAGAAATATTTGGTTCTAGAGCACTTTCAACCCCCTGTTCAGTCATCCAAGGAGATCTAAATCTTACCCTATCTCGAATAGAAGTCCAGGGATCCTCTCTAAGTGCCAATCAACTCAATGTATGGCTTGTTGGCTTGTTGGGGCCTGAACCAGGTTCAAAGGTGATTTAGCCAAACAAATCCCGATACTACTGGCCCTTTTGGCAATAGTCCACAGAGTGTGAACTGAGGTCTCACCCGAAGTAGTATGGGAGCGTGCTAGAACCAGGGTTCTGCACCCTAGAGATGTCTAATGGTTTCAAGTGGTCCATGGTTTGACCCTGCGCGTACGTCGCTACGCACACTTACCCATTCCTCGCAGTCTGAGGTGTTGCCTTTGCGCAGCCCTACTCGAGGGCCGAATAGTGTTATTACACAAGTCCTTACTAGTAATCCAATATTAGTTGATTAACTTAGCTTATTTGTATGCTTTAAATTATACTTAACAATATTCACAATTCATACAAGTGCATGCAGTAAGGAAACAATATATTCACAAATGATATTAAACATATAATAACTCAGAACATATACGCAAAATTGGTAACAAAGCCTTTTTTTATTAATCTGTTCTATGATTACAGACTCAACTCCACCCTGCACACTCAGCTTCAGGGGTCCGCGCATTCAGTTGCGGACTCTACTAGGCCTCTGCGCACTTAGTTGCAGAGCCTTCTCCTACTCTATGACCCAAGACACACTTCGTACTTCGACTTAATCTCTAGGACCTTCAATGCCCATTCTCTATTCGATTCTTTATTAGATTCCATCTCTCTTTACAACTTAGAGCCTCGCTCTATTTATACAATCCCATGGTTCACTAAACATGGGTAGGCCGACCTTACATTCAAAACTAGGGCAGATAGCCCTATGACTCTAACATACATTTCGTGCCCACAATTTGCAAGCTTTACAACAATATCAACTCAAAACTTGGGCTTTGAGCCCCAAAACATGTCGTGGGGGAATTCCATGCCCAACAAGCCCCCAACACAAACATCGTGACTTGCCCTCGAGTCACTCTATCGACGCGACGATCTTGGCATGAAGTCCCTCCAACTGTTCTCGAATGGTACTGATGTCTGCAGCACACTGAGCTGCTGCTTGTTGAACCTGTTGCATCTGTTCTTCAAAGACCTCTATGTTTGGCGTGCTTCCTTGCATCTGTGCGTGCATCCCCTGTATGTGCGCATGCTTTCCTTCGATATTCATCGTGATTGTGAAGGCCTCGTCAATCCATGGACGAATGCGTGCTTTGAGAACTGCTTCCTTATGTCACGCCGTGTCCACCTGCTCCTTCAGTGCCTTAGCTTGCTGCATCCTCGCAAGCTGCTGAGTGAGAACGACTATCTGCGCAGTTCCTTGGACACTATAGTATTGTTGCTGGAGTTCTCACACCTCTGTCTCCAGGTGCTCGATGTTGGGATCCTACTGTAAAGTCATGAGGACCTCAAGTGCTTGTTCCAACATGCTGGTACAGTCTCGCACTGCACCCCCAATTTCTTCCAATCCTCCTACGATAGTGCTAGCATGATGTTCTCTGACTTCCGGGGGAGTGGAAGGTTGTGCCTTCAACCACAACTCGACGATATAAAGATTCAGCTCTAGCTAAACCTTTGTCATTTCTTCCCTGGCCTCACGGACTCCGGTTGCCAATCTGTGGATCCGCACCTCTACTAGTAGATCTGCTAGGATGGCTAGCTCCAGGACGCGTCGGCAAGCATCATCTACCATCTGCTCCAAGTGTTGATTTTGCAACACCAATTCGTTGCGTTGCAAGGTGAGTTGTTCCATGTTTATCTTTTGTTCGATAAGAACTTGGATCGTGCGACTCTCCCTAGTGTGCAGTTCTGTTGTTATCCCATCCTATAGCTGATACAACATTTCTCGCGGAAGGGCAGCCAAATTAAGGCCAAGGCCTTTCAACATGTTAATCGAAAACCTATCGGTCACATTCGCTGCAACTAGGGCCCCTTCCGGTAACACTATCGTGTTTTCCATCCGTGCACGCAACATCTGCTCTGCTACCGAGGATCCTACTACGAGGTGGGTAGAAAGGGTACCCACCTGAGGGGGCCGCACCTGTAACTCCTGTAGCTGCACCCTGAGGGCCCCCAACACAGTCTGGTGCTCCTGCATAAAATCCTGAAGTGCTTCACTTGTGACATCGCAGACCGTCTCGCTGATGTCATGGAGATCACCTTCAGTTAAGGTGATCGGGTCAATGGCCAACTTTGAGGCCTTGACCTTCTTCCTTGGTCCTGCTTGTTCTGCGATGTGTGGTTGCTTCAACTGTGTGGACACAGTCCCTGGGTCCACGCTCCCTTCTATTGTTTTTGTTTCCTCGGCCTCCTGCCCTTGTGAGGATGTTGCTTGGCCCTCATCCACCTTCGCGGTTGCTGCCTCTGCTACCTGTGTTGCTGCTACTGCTTCTGTCGCTTCCCACGCTACCTTTTCCTTAGTTGTTGTTGTTTCTTACCGCCTTTTTTTGGCCAATTGGGTGACACGCAGCTTGGCATCATCCTTTTTCTTCTGTGTTGCCGCCTTCTCCAGTTCTTCCAGATCTGGGGTGCACCATTCCGGAGGCCATGTCTCCAAGACAGTGAAGATGGCGTCATCGGTGGCTATAAACGGGAGCTTCATCCACTGCTTCATTGTATCCTTGCACGCCCTGATGTAGACATTATGCATGTCGGCTTTAAATTTTGCAAAACTCTGCAGACTATTGTACACCGTAGGTCACAGGCACGGCCTGCAATTGATCCACATCTGGATACTCATCTCCATGAACACCAAGAAGATTTTGGTGTCGCAAATTCTCTTTGTGCCCTTCATGGCCCAGAGCGAAGCGTACTTCACGCCCTCTGGTAAATCTCTTTCAATTGGGGGAAATTAACTGTCCTCCGGCAGTTCCCCCACTACGAGCACTATGGATAGCAATAGCCACGCATAGTGGAAGGTTTTACCCTGCTCCTGGGCTTCGCGACAGTTCTCCAAGAATTCAGTGTAGAGGAATTCAACCCAGTTAAACTGGACTCCCTCTGCGCACTCCTCGGCCAGTGCGATCACTAGTGCAGGTACCTCGTTTGCGCGGCACTTTCACATGACTTTTCCAGCCAGGATTTGGGTAGCTACGCATACCTCTTTGTCCTTGATGTTGGAGATAGCGTAGCCCCTCTTCTTCTTTAGCTTGTATTTTGTCTTCATGGCCTCCGCGAGGGCCAAATCACTACCTTTCCCTTCTGATATGGTTGCGGGGCTTTTTCCTTTGTAGGGGAGCCCAGAAATGTGGTGAATTAGGTCCGTCGTAATGGGGATAGGGTCCTCCAGCCATAGATACCCATTATGCACCAGGAAAAGTAGCTGCTTGATGGCAAAAATGGTTATGGGCATGCGATGAAAATGTGACACCCATAATAAGTTCAACAACCCGGCCTTTTCCACTCCACGCATCCACTTCCACAGCTCTAACGTTGTCACCAGCCCCGCGTTGTTCTGCTTCATGAGATTCCCAGTCTCCAGGTGAGGGAACTTCTCGTCGTCAGTGAGGTCCCAATTTTCGAACTTCAAGGTTGGCACACGGCCCAGGTGCGGACCCTCAAACACAAGGTCATGTTGAAGGAGTGGGGTCTGGAGTGAACTCTTGGTTTCGTCCAGGTCCTTCAGTACTTTGGTTTTCCCTTTCCGCGGAGGGACATACGTGGGTAGTTTTGTTGCAGAGCATATAGGTTGAATGTCTTCCTCTGTGTCTTCTTCTTCTTTTGCTGTGATGATAAGAGCCTGCAAATCTTCTTCCTCCTCATCTGTGTCGATCGTGACAGCTTTCCCCTTTTCTGCCATTGATAGCTTACTACGTAGTGGGTTCCTTAGGGACACGTGTACGGGGGCCATTGTTTGTTTATCTTTCTTGGACCTCGGCGTTTGCGGTGATTTGGGGATTTCTGCCACAACCCCAACACCTTCCGGGATGTCCTCCACCGTTGGGGTTTGCGCAGCCTCGTCGGCGGCTACCTCTTCAATTCCTAGACTGTCTTTAGTGGTCGTCATCGTATCTAGGCTGTATTCTGTCACTCGCGAACTTAGGGGCTCACTTACCGCTCGACTCTCAATGCTTAGTGCTCTGCTCAAATGCTCAACTCTCAAATGACCAAGTGTTGTTCACTGGCCAGCCCTTTGTGATTAATAGTGCCTTTTGAATTTGAATTCAACCGTTCCCCCAATTTCAGGCCATTAATGCTTTCTTGGCAACAGATTTTCCCCAATCTTGCCCATAAATCGCATCTTAAATGCCCACCTCCCGCTCCATTTGGCCTCAGATCGCACATCCCATCGTGAATAGGGACCTTAATGGTCACTTCCCAGCTAACCCGCGCAACAGTGTAGTCCTCCGTGCGTGGTCATGAACCTTGTGACGTTCTGCTTCTGTGCGCATCTCCCATATCATGCAGCTCCCAGGCAGAATAATTTATAGTCCCGCGCTCCATTTCAATTGCCTGGAGTGCTAAGACTGTTCTTCCTATGGCTAGTCAGGTGGTCGCACCACCTGTGTGGGGCTCCATCTCGTCCTCCAACATGGTTTGGGGAGAATCCCCACCTTCCATTATTGTGATAGGCACCGTGCACTTCACTACTTACAACGTACTACCCTGGTCACTACGTTTGGCGATATACAATCCAAGCCAAGGCAGTAGACTAACCAATTCACGTTGATAGTCCTCCAACTTGTCAATATGATTGTACGCACTTGGCCTTACCATCCTAGGTTCTTTGACGAAAAATGCTTGCTTTATTTTGTCTTCCAGCTTCTTGACCTCCACATCCATCAAAGCGCTTTTCTCCATTAGCCGTACCCGATCTTTTTCAAGTCCATGAAGTCTAATGTTTCCCTGTCGGATTTCTTCCTCGAGTCTTATGTGTTTTTTTCTCGCAGTTGTGTGATTCCTTCATTCCGAGCTTCGCGGATTGTCGTATCTACGGATGCTGCTATGCGTGGACTAGGATTTGTATGCTCCATAGGGGTTATAGCCCCCGCTTCATACTTCAACTTCGGAACTGCTTGCATAGTCAAGGTTTTCCACATGGTCCTATAAGCCCATAGGACCGTTGGTACGTGCAAGTCCCAGTCAATGCATCTCACATGGTGGACCGTGTTCAACACTTCGCACACCTTGTTAAAGGCTTCACTGCGTATAATCTTCGGCGCGCTTGGTCGTATCATACTTCTCATACTTTGTTGTTCGCGCCTTCGTCATGCCCGTTCCTTCTTGTTGTTCCTGTTTTCTATTGTGACGATGGTGTGCGTTCATGCAGGTTGCATACCATACCCCTGTACCCATCTACAGAGGTGGGCGCGCAGGTTGTTTCGTCCATCATACCCGGCTTCCATCCGTAGCTAAGGCTTTCCAAACTATATAAGCATCACTGTTCTACATTTGCACCAGTCCTCAAAGCTTCTCTGATGCGTACCCCACCACCTTGTGGGCGTAGCTCGTAGTGCCCATTTCAGAGCGTCAAGACACTACTGTTCTGGCACCTCTCTTTCAAATTTGTTCAAGAATTCATCCACCACTGTCTTCCTGTCATACATAGGTAGATTCCTTACCTCTATTGTCACACAGCGTAGTGATCTTACCATCATGTTGCAATTGAGCATGGTTACCTCATGTAACCAGTTCTGCCATCGTTCTATTTCCTCATCCGAATTCGATGTGCAGGATCTTTCGCGCTCCCACAAAATCCTACCATCCGATGTAGGATTCACCCAATCCCATTCCCGAGCGATTATCTCGTAGATACAGTCTAGATCATCGTCGCTTTCATCGTCACTCACTAGCTCTGTGTAGCGCGATCCTTCTGTAGGGTCTAAAGGTACCACTATGTGTAGTGACTTTTTCTCAAAAATCATTTTGTGCTTCTTTAGATTTATCACTCTGTTCATGTCAGTGGCCTGATCTATTGCTAGTAGCGTGGGATAGAGATTGCTATCATCGACAATCTCTATCACTTCGAAATCTGCAAGCGCACTCACACCTTCGATGTCTACCATTATTCCCTGCAATCTTCCCATCGGTAGGATCTTCTACTGGTTCGCCATTCGTAATTGAATAGGGGACCACTGCAACGCGGGCCTGCCCATGCGTTCCCATGTCTATTTTGGCAGTACATTCGCGTCTGATCCTAGATCCAGAATTACTTGATCCATTTCATATTCCCCGATTTGCACAGTCAATCTCATCTCCCTTCCTATTCGCGTTGTGTGCTTCCCGAGCTTCCGGACTACGTGCGGTTCCCCTAATCTAGCACATCTAGTGATGAGTTCTTGTAGTCCTTTCACTACTTTTCTGTCGTGCAACAACTTCATGCATGTCTCCAGAAAGGTAGTGAGCATTGAAGGATCCATCTCCGGTTCTAGTTGATCCTTACTACCTGAAGTGGAGGCCTCCGTGAAGCTCTTCTTAGCTTCCATGAATGTCTCCTTTGCGTGCTCCAAATCAAATTCAGGTTCCTTTGTGGGAGCCTTGCAAACCCACGCACTTTCTTCAGGCTGCTTGCCCTTGTCCTCTCCTATTGTGATACTGCTTCAGAGCATGATGTTTACGTTCGGGTCCTCTTCGCGTGGCTCAGACCTCATCATTTGTAGGTTCTAAGTTGGGGGAGGCTGGAGTACTCCTTTATCGTGCAACCTCGCTATCAGTGTGGGGCAGTCCTCCATCTCATGATCAAACTGGGTATAATATAAACATGATGCTCGCGTCGGATTTGTACAATCACAGGCATAATGCTCTGGCCCTCCGCAATTGTAACAAATCAGCTGTCTGCAACCCCTTCCTGGTCCCATTCCACCTCGACCTCATCCACACCCCTGGAATCCAGTGCACACCATTCCTGCATTTTGATTGAGGGCTCGTGTTTTGGTTTGAACTTTGTAGGTAGATTCTGATCCATCATCAGTTCATAACTTCTACAGGTGCGTTCGCCATGGCCTACTGATCTACAGAAATTAAAGAGCAACTGTTGGGGCATCTGTGTATACTTTTGTAATAGGTGGTAATTATCTGTAGCATGTTTTCCTCCTATCTGACAAATCACGCACCATAATGCAGGCGCCACAATGGGTCCTGCTTGTACTTCTAGTATTAATGGCATTGGCCCTCCTCCCACCCAATAGTTCGTGAAGACTGGACAATGGTCCTTGTTGTGTCCCTATCCCTTGCACTTTATGCACCATATCTCCTTGCGCACCTCTGGGCGAGTTGTCCTATCCTGTTTCAAACTCTGCATTTCTAGACAAAAATTTTTCAGTTCTACATGGATTTGTTGGACTCCCAGGCCAGGATCTTGTATCGGGGTCTTGTGCAGTCACATTGCAATCTCCAAAGCTTCGGCTTGGGTGGATTACTTTTGATGTGACAGCACAGTCCTTAGATGCGACGTTAGTGATGCTACAAACCATGCGCGGTGTTGTCCATCCATCAAGGTCATGTTGGCTTCGCGAATCATACTCTTCAGTCTCTAATCCAGCTCCCAGGGGGTCTCGCCTGGAAGCATCGCGATTTCCTTAAACCCGATAATCGACTGTGTCTCCGATTTTGGCCTGCTAAATTCCCTATTCAGTGCAGCCTGGATATCTGCGATCCCCACGTTTGGATGGTCATTAGAATGTTTAATGTACCATATTAGTGTGCGATCCTGCAACGCGCTTACCAGCGTTTCCTTCTTTATATTGTCATCCATGACTCCTTGTGCTTCCCATTCTGCTTTTACTACGAACCAAAATTAGTCTGGATCTTCGTTCCCTAGTCCTTTATCATTGGCAATTTTATCGCGCTTGCCATATTAAACTATGGTGGTGGCAGAGGTAGTGTGGGCGGAGATGGGGGTGAAGATGGTGAGACTACTGGTGGTGTAGGTAGAGGTGGTATGCGCAAAATTCTATGCCTTATCAGATTGATCGCACTTCTTGGTGAAACTTTCGCGAGCTCTTCCTCGCTTTCTCGCCGAGGCGAAATCAAGGGGTTATTCTCTATCTCTGTGCTACCTTCGTTTCTATAGATCCTCCCACTCTGCATAGCCCCAAACATCAATTTATTTGCATAACTCGCTTTTCACACAATAGAATTTTAATCCAAGTGTTCAAATATTTAATGCACTTACCTCGTGGTCATTTGAGGAAGCGTCGTTCCACCTCACTGTCACTAACTGACTTGTCTACCACAAATTCGGTGATAAACCTTCCTATAATTCAATTGAGCCAATGGTCCACAAAATGCGCGATCTTATCTTCTGATGCTTCTAGTTTGCACACCAATTCTGGAGTCCACACAATCGGTTTGTCGAGCCTACACCCTCCCTGATTGTCTGCTAGATTTGCAATCCACTCATACAACTTAGAGGGGAAGGATGCAAAGAATTTTTTTTGGATTTCCATATATAAGTAGCGCTCTAACCACTGTTCCTTTGATACTCGCGGATTCCTGTTTTCTTGCGCCTCCAACTCGTGAATCTTTTTATCCAACCACCCTTCAATTTCTTTCTTCATCGGATTCCAGTGACACGACATCAGACATCCCTCCTGCAGATCCTAGTCCCGGCAACTGAACCATTTGTTGGCTTTTTGGGGCATAACCCAGGTTCACAGGTGATTTAGCCAAACAAATCCCAGTACTACTGGCCCTTTTGGCAATAGTCCATTGAGCGTGTACTGAGGTCTCACCCAAAGTAATATGGGAGGGTGCTAAAACCAGGTTTCCACACCCTGGAGTTGTTTGATGGTTTCAAGTGGTCCGCAGTTCGACCCTGCGCGTACGTCGCTACGTGCACTTACCTGTTCCACGCAGCCTGAGGTGTTACCTTTGTGCAGCCCTACTCGAGAGCCAAACAGTGTTATTACCCAAGTCCTAACTAGTAATACGATATTAGTTTATTAACTTAGCTTATTTGTATGCTTTCAGTTATACTTAACAATATTCACAATTCATACAAGTGCGTGCATTAAGGAAACAATATATTCACAAATGATATCAAACATATAATAACTCAGAAAAGATACGCAGAATTGGTAATAAAACCTTTCTTTATTAATCTCTTCTCTGATTACAGACTCGACTCCACCTTGCGCACTCAGCTGCAGGGGTACGCGCACTCAACTGCGGACTCTACTAGGCCTTTACGCACTCAGCTACAGAGCTTTCTCCTACTCTACGACCCAAGACACACTTCGTACTTCGACTTAATCTCTAGGACCTTTCATGCCCATTCTCTATTCGATTCTCTATTAGATTCCATCTCTCTTTATAACTTAGAGCCTCACTCTATTTATACAATCCCATGGTCCGCGGACCATGGGTAGGCTGACCTTACATTAAAAACTAGGGTGGAAAACCCTATGACTCTAACATACATTTCGCGCTCGCAATTCGCGGTGCTTTACAACAATATCAACTCAAAACTTGGGCTTTGAGCCCCAAAACATGTCGTGGGGGGATTCCATGCCCAACATGGCCAATCAACTCAATGTTTTTTCTCCTCTCTCTTTCTCAATCATCATCTGGTGGATTTGGAGCCTTTTAAAATAGCTCCCACTTGGAGGAACTTCCATGTTGGTGAAGAAGCAATTTATAAAAGACTAAACGTGTTCATCATCTTCTAAACTTTTTTCGATTCATAGATCATCCTCCAATATTGGATCTCTACAAGATGAGTTTCCAACAACCTTCACATTTTTCTTCGATTAGCTCGAGACTCTGAGAAGCTCCCACCTCCTTTTCTTTACAACCACTGCTAATTTAGTAAAGAGAGATTCAAAATCTTAGTCAAGGAATCCTATACAAATATTTAGCCCTATTCTCCATAGTCATATATGGATTAACTTTCTTCCAACATAGAAAAACTAAAATATACCTCTAAAATTTCATCCCTACAATACAAGGAAAAACAAAAATAGAGGCTTAGGACTATTGAATTAGAGATTTATTCCCAATAAAACTCCCCTTGCTACTTACAACTACAAAAAATATTTCCACTCTAAGGTCACTAGAATTTGAAAAATTAGACATGTTAAGGAAAGAAGAGATTGAATGGAAACTCAAAAGTAGATCCACTTGGATTAACAAAGGGGATAACAACATAAGTTTTTCCACCATTTTACTTATTTCCAAATAAATAAGGAATCCATTTGGGAGATAAAGAAACAATATGGCCCCACAAATCACTCATTTAAGGATATAACGTCATAAGGAGTCAAACATTTCAAAACCTTTTTATAGAACCTGTAGGGTGCCCCATTTGCGAAATCCTAGAAGAAATCTCTAAATTCCATCTAGTCATAACAAAGAAATGAACCAAGCACTAGAAGAGGGAGTCCCTTAAAATAAATTAAAATCTATGGTTTCCTCCATGAAAAGGAAGAAGATCGTAGGGCCAGATGGTCTCCCCATCGAATTATACCTGCAATTTTTTTATCTCATTAAAGAGGACATCCTCAAAGTAATATAGGAATCACAACACTCACAGAAAATTTTGAGAGCCTTAAACTCCACTTTTATAGCACTTATCTAAAAAAAATGTGATGAGACTAGTTTTCATGATTTTAGATCTATATCATGTTGCAATTTCATTGACAAGAGAATCTCAAAAGTCATTGCTCAGCGCATAAAACCCATTTTCCAAGAAATAATTTCTAATGAGTAGTTCAGGTTTTTGAATAGGATACAAATTTATGATGTGATATCTACTACACAAGAGGCCCTATATTCCATCAAAACAAAGAACCTCTCTTCCCTTTCCCTCAAGTTGTACCTTTCTAAGGCTTTCGACACAGTAAATTGGAATTTTATTAGATTGGTTCTACACAAGTTGGGTATGGGCCTCCAAACTATTAACTGGATCATGGGGTGTCTACAATCTACTTCTTTTGTTGTACTGATAAATGGCTCCCCATCCTCTTTATTTAGTGCAACTTATGGTCTTTTAAGGGATGTCCCTTTTCCCCCTCCTTTTCCTTCTTATATCCAAGGCTCTTAGAACGTGATAAACGAGGAAAAATTAGAGAATAATTTTAGCAGAATTGAAGTGAATCATAATCAACATATTACTCACCTTAATTTTATTGACAACATCCTCACCATCTCTAAAGCCACCCATGACTCCCTCCTTACCCTAAAAATATCCCCCTTCCTTTTTTCCAAAGCCTCTAGCATGCACATTAACACCAACAAATCTTGCCTCATCCTTCAACTCCTCCCCTTTCTAGTATCCTAAAATATCAATCAACTTTTCCCCTTCCCTTTTTCCTCTTTAGACAAAGGCTTTAAATACCATGGTTCCTTCCTTAAAACTTTGGCGTACTACTTTGCAGATTGGATTTGGTTATTTAAAAAATAATCTCTCGCATAAACTTTTGGGAAAATAAAATTCTCTCAAGAGGAGGCAAAGTGGTTCTTATTAAGGTAGTCTTAGAGAGCATCTCTGCCTATTGCTCCTCAATCTCATACGTTCCCAAATGCATCCTCACAAAAATTAGGAAAGCATGCTTCCACTTTCTTTGTTTAGGGAATAAACATGATGGAGCTGTCCCCCCTTGTCAAATAGGAAATACCAAAATCCTTAGGGGGTGGAGGCTTCACAAAAATATGTTCCTTCAACAAAGAACTATCATCCAAAAGATTTTGGATATTATCACACCATTCATATCTTTGGGGAAAATCCATTAGAATGAAATATCTTCCAGATATCACTTTGTTAGACTAGTTTTGTCTCTTTTGGAAATCCACAAAATGCTCTAATGTAATACCCCTCTGTTCTTTATGTTAATGTCTTTCTATTTTTAGACTAGACTATTTTTAGATTTGATGGCTGGAAAGCCATGTTGGATTTGAAATGAATGTGAATAATAAAGTTACTGTGATGTAATAAATATATTTTTATTAATAAATAAAAGGTTGGAAATTACTTGGGAAAGAAACACTAGAGTTAAGAGATTCTTGCCAAGATTTGGAAACCATTATTGGTGGATGAGATCAAAATAAATCTTCCCTTAAATGACTCCTAAAAATCCCTAGGAGGAGATAAACAAGATTTAATATGATGGGAGAGAAATATCTATTAAATCACTTAGTTGGAGAAAGACACTAAGTATGGGTGGTGTTGTACTCCTATACCAATATGTGTCATGTTTCATGATTGACTTATTGAGCTTTGTAATATGTTCATCCTTTTCCTTCTTGCAAAGGTTTCCATATTATCAAAAAATAAAAAAATTTAAAAAATGTAAAGAGGGTATACCCTAAAAGAAAAATCAAAGGGTAAAAAGAATAAAATGGTCAAAAGAAAAAATAAGAAGAAATGAACCCCAAACAAAGAAAGATTAGGAAAGTGTGCAAGTCTAAATGCCACTACTTTTTTTCATTTTCTGTAAATAAAGCATTGTGTACAGCTTGTTGAACTTTATGCCACAACTAATTAATGGCCAAACAGCTTAATCTTGGCCAGTTCATGTTTGAATTTCCTTTTTTAGAGATAGAGAATAAAATCTGTCCAAACTATTTAATCTTGGCAGATAAGTAGATAGGTAGAGAAGCAAAGGAGCTCAATAGTTCAATCTGAGCCCTTGGAAGTAATAAGTGCAGACTTAGGTAGGCTTACAATGCAAAGAAAAGAAAAGTTGAAAAGGGTTTGCAAGTCTAAGTGCACCCAATGGAAGAAGAAAAAATGTTAGACAAAGTAGACAGGGTAGGTAGACTAGTGTTGCAGAATGAGACTTGTGATGGATTATGTTTCAAAAAAGTGTGTTAACCTTCACTCCCATCACAAGTGCAAGGCAAGTATTTTGATGCAGCTCAAGTGAGGTAGATTCATAACTAACTTCCCTTCAGGTTTTTCCCCAAAACATTCACTAACTCCCCCCAAAGGTATTAAGATCTGCTTAATATCCTTGAACTACTCATTCCATTTCATAATATGTTGCTTGAGTAAAACTCTGTTGTACTTGGGAAAATGGCTATATTTCTCATATAAACTCCTTTTTCCCTTTAGCCTAAGTGTTTAACCATATAACTTAGCGCTTCCACTTTAAAGTCATATTAACACTAATTTTTATTATGTAAATCCCTTATAATTGTTCCCCTTCCCGTATTATGTTAATACATTAAAAATCCCTGCATTATTAGTATTCCTGCCCCCCAGTTAACTATAACCATATTCACTATTTAAATCAGGGATTAAAGGTTTATTTGAAACCTATTAATAACCTCCCCACTGCGTGTAATCGTGGGTTAATTAGTCGCCCGGGTTAATTAAAACCACCTCGCAAACCAATAAAAACAGCCCCGATGCATTAACAACACTGTTTTATCATGGTCGGGCCCGCACTCTAAACCTCCGCCATCTCCATGCACCGTCAACCGTTCGATATCTGCTCCACCATCCAACGGTCGACGATCATTTCGTGACCGCCATAACATCTAAGGTTTAAGTCATAGGGAACTGGTGGTTTTTCCGCCCGTACAAAGCCACGCGTCGCCCATTTAACCTGTTCGCTCCCTCCCGGCCCGAAACCGCCCAGCCCCAAAAGCGATGCGGGCCAAACCGCTTGACGTCAACCTCTGCTGATATCACCACCATGTCACCTGCCACGACCTCTGCCATGTCATCTGTCCTGTACTCCCGCTGACATCATGCTTACATCATCTGTCCTTCAAATCGAAAATTGCTGCCAAAACTTCATTTTGTCAATAAAAGGGTAAAAATATCATTTTTCCTATGTTTTTCTGTATATCGCGCTCCAAGCATAAAAGCAACCAAAATCAAATGTTCCAAGTTCAGACCGCCTCCGACCAGAAAGGGCTACACCGACGGGCTCACAGCCATTCAAACTACAACATGCAGTGTTCCTCTGAAAACACAGGTACCTTTTCCAGCTATCTCCAGACAAATCGGCTATCAGTGCATCATTTACCGTGGTTTCTTAGCAAATCTCCACAGAACTCGACATACCAGCCACGGAGATATCCATAGCCGCGCTGTTGTCCTTGGAAAAAGGGAAATTTTAGGCAAAATATCAGGCAGCGGTGAGCAGGGGTCGGTTCAGCATTAAAGAGCATCAAAACAAGTCAAAGAGTATCAGTTCAAGCATTAAAGTATATTAGATCAGCATTAAACATGTCAGGGCAGAATTAAAGAAAGCATATCAAAATTAAAGGGCATAGTTAACACAGACAGTCGGCGTAGAGCTACTACAGAAGACAGCTGCCAGCCGAAGTAAAGAGCCAGCCTCCAGCACAACATAAGTTAGTCATTTCTATTTTACTTGTATATTATTACTAAACCTAGATATTATCTCACAGCTGTTATGAGATACCTGTTGTACATATTTTGTAGTATAAATACCTCCTCCATTAGAATATGGTGAGGTTGGGTGTGTGTGGATTTCCTAGACTTTGTTGTAACTCTGATACTTTGGAATAAAAAGCTATTAGAATCAACTGTTGTTTGACCTACTGGATGAAGAATTGAAGCAGAGGACTTGTCATAGAATTCTTGAATCAACCTCCGGATCAATAAGTCCCTTATATCTTGTGTTTTATAGTTTTCATGTTTATTATATCACCTGTGTTTCATAATCTGAATGGTAAAGAAAAAGGTTAATTCAGAATTTTCTTAACTGCACTATGTTTTCAGTCTTTATTATTCTCTGTGTTTTCTTCAGAATTAGCATAAACAGTGAATTCTTAATTGCTCATGTTTCCTGATTATCTCATGTTGAGTATTTGCTAAGGAATTCTTAATTTCTCCTTATCAGTAATCATCCATTTTCCCTCTTTCAATTTGTTGAAGGATTCTTAACTGCCCTTCACCCATTTGAGCCCATTGCATCTAATTCCAGACTTTATTTGTTCCCTGTTTGACTACCTTGCTTTGTGATGCCATCCTCTGTTAGAAACCAAATCCAACAAGCCTATCTTCTTTGACTCCATCATGCCCAATGGACTGAACTATTCTGTCTTACATCTTTATTCTATTGAAATTCGCCACCCAAACTCAAAACAAACCTTTGAAATTCATAACTAGCCTAACACCTTTAAAAACAAAGCTAAATCATAAAGAGAGAGTCCTCTCTAGATACAGATTGGCTAGATTCTGTATCTAAAATGTTGGTCTGTGGTTACCTTGGCCGTATTCCTTTTCTTACAACTTTTGGGAACAACCTAAGTGATACCATCATTGGTGATTCCACTGGGGAAGTGAATGATTGTTTGTTACTACTGTTTTCTGCATAAACTACAGATGGAGCTTGAAGGTAGCCAGGTAGCCTTTGAAATGCTTTTTCTTTGCAATTGCAGAAGTAAATGAATGTTGCTTCAGTCTATCTCCGGTCTAGTTTATGTACTGAACACCTAGTTCCAAATACTTGATCAGTTCCTCTTTCAAATACATCTTTAGGAAAGTTCAAAACTCCCATACCTACAAGAATCTGTTAAAAGTTGTATTGTCAAAACTATTTCAAGAAAAAACCGAAAACATACCTAGAAACTGGCTTCAGAAAGGATTCATTACACCAGATCAAATCCTGATCCCAATCCCCCACTTGTGTTTGAAAATCCTAATCTAATTTCTAGGATCCTTAGAAGTCAAGAGAGCCAAGAAAATTCTACTAGTTCACACCTTGACAAACATTTGCAGAACTGCATTCAATCTGAGCTTACCTTTGAAAGAACACCAAACCTTTCTGTGATTACTACAGCTTCTCCGAGTTCACCATCAGCACCTCAAACTACCCTTTCCACTCCTCCATTGACAACACATATTCCCATTGTTATCCCTACTCCTCCAGTTGTCACACTTATTTCTGCAATCATGGCAAACCGATATACTCCCCTAAACTTACCTGCAAATCCAGGGGCTATGCCTCAAGATTATCAAAGTAAAATCCCTTCTTTTGAAGGTACTGGCACTTACACAACTCAACAACATACCAAGAAAATGACCGACTATTTTGAAAACTATGAGATTGATGATGATGATGTCAGAATGAAAGTATTTGTTCAAAGTTTAATTGGAGATGTTAGAACCTGGTTTAGAGCCCTCCCTGCAAACAGTATCAATGACCCACAAGCTCTTTATCAGACCTTCTTGAACAGATGGGAAAATAAGAAAGATCCTCTCCACATTTTATCAGAGTATGAAAACCTAAGAAGAGGCACACAAGAAACTGTCCAAGATTACTGTACCAGATTCAATAATATCTACAATGCTATTCCTCAGAATCTCAGACCTCCTCCAGATTTGGCCTTGATCAAATTCCCTGATGCATTTGATTCTGATATGGCATACCAACTTAGGGAAAGAGCTCCTCGAAACTTAGAAGAGATGCAGAGCATAGCTGTCAGTGTTGAGGCCAACCTAATATCCAAACGATCCAGGGCCAGAGCTGAAAGGAGAACACCTTTCAAAGAAGAACCTTCTGCCTTTGAACAGAAATTAGATGCAATTATTAAAGGAATGGATAGAATTGGAGATAGAGTTGAAACAATCGAGAGAAAATTCCCTTGGGATGGTCAACCAAGCAATACTTGGAGAAATCCAAATTTCAGGAAGAACCAAAATCCTAACACTGGAAAGACAGGGCCTGACCAAAACATCAGGCCCCCATTTCAAGAAAATTATGCTGAAGCCTCAACTTCTGATGAACCATCAGAAAACACTCAAATTAATTTGATGGGAATCAACAATGAACAAGAAGTTTTCTTGACCCAAGAAGATCAAGAAGCTCACATTATGAAACAATTCCAAACTCAGTCAGGTGAATCATTTGACTTTAGGGAGGGATATGACACAGCCATTTATGAAGTCCACAAACAATACAATCTGAGGAGCAAAAGAGTAGATGTCCATGAAATCAGCAAACAGAAAGATACCAAGCAGCCTAACAAAGGTAAGGTCAGTAACTCCCCTATACATATTCTTTCTTAAACAGACCCTAATCCAACTAATCCAATTGTTGAAGATATATCAGACAATCAACCACCTAACAGACAACCTTTCACTTCTACTCCTGCTAAAGAAACAGCAGGAGAGCCTCTAGAACTTGATTCAGAGAAAACTTCAGTCCATAAATCCACTACTGAAGAGGAGAAAAACGCAGAAAATTCAGCTACCCGAAATACAATAACTCAGACCGAAAAGCCTTTCAATCTTGAGACAGAAGTAGGAAAACTAAAGATAGTTGTTCCATTATCAGAATTAGCTAAACATGATGTCTACAAAAGTCAAATCAGTAGATCGCTCAAAATTTCTGTCAACGAAGATTCAGTAAACGTTTTTGATGACCAGCTTGAATTGATATTTGGCCCTGGAGTAAAAGGAAAAACAACAGAAGGAGAAGTTCCTCCTTTCTATGTGGGTTTAAGCATACATGATAAAATACTTCATAACTCCATGTTTGATTCAGGTGTTTCTCATAACTTGATGCCTAAATCTGTAATGGAGAAACTTGACCTTGACATCACCAGGCCATATAAAGACCTCTTCTCTTTTGATTCAAGTCAGGTCAAATGTTTGGGTTTAATCAAAGACTTATGTGTGTCCACTAGTCCAATATCCAGCCAAAACTATCTTAATGGACATAGTAGTAGTTGATATTCCTCCAAAGTATGATATGTTATTGTCTAGATCTTGGGGTGCAAAGCTCCAAGGATCTCTACAGTTAGACATGTCTTACACTACTATTTCAGTGTTTGGTCAACCCAAGAGACTATACAGAAAAACCTTAATGAAGTATGTAGTAAGTAGTCAAGAGAAACCTCAAAATTTCCCTATCTACTCAATACATTCGGATATGGATTCTTTTATCCTTTACAATGTTGAAATTGATCCCCCTCGTGAAATAAAAGTTATGGCAGATAAAATAGAAAAAATTACAAACAGAAGGTCTAGTGTTTAAATCCAAGAAATTACTAAAAATCATGAAACGTTGGATAAACCAAAACAAGCTGAAAAATCAGATCTCCCTATTGAACAGATCCCTGAAACTCCAGATACAAATTGTAGACATGAAATACTTTGGTACTTAGAATTTGATGGTTCTGTGAACAAATTAGGAACAGGAGCAGGAGTCTGGGTGCATAATCTTGAGAACAATCATGCTAAAGGTCATGCCTACAAGTTAAACTTTAAATGCACTAATAATATGGTTGAATATGAAGCTCTATTGCTAGGTCTTAAATTGGTCAAGAAATTGGGAGCAACTAGAGTGTCAGTCCTAGGAGATTCTGATCTAATCTTTCAACAGATAAAAGGGTAGTTCTTGACAAATGATCCTAGATTGAGAGAGTATAGAAGGATAGACATAGAAATCCTTAATACATTTCTAGAAACCCAGCTTGCTAAAATCCCAAGAAAACATAACTTGCAAGCTCACAGCCTAGAAAATTTTGCCAACACCTGTAAATTTCCATTTGAACCTAACCATCAATTCACAGTAGAAATTAGACACAGGCCAGCCATACCTGATAATACAAAGAATTGGCAAATGTTTGACAGTGATAAACAGATCAACAATTTTTTGACCCTTGAAGAAGAATTTTCCAGCACTAACGCAGACGGAGATATAATTGGTGAGTTTGATCTAACAAATTAGATACAAACAGAAATTTCAACAGAAAACGCAACTCAAATGCTTCATCCAATGAAATTTTCCAAAAAGGAAATATAGGATCTTAAAGAAACAGATGTTAATGAGATTATTGATGGAGAATCTGAAATTATCAATTTGAAAGAAAATCATTTATCCAAAGGATTAACTCCTTTGGAAGATCTCTTTGATTTCAACGATATTCCAAAAAAACCTCAGATGGAACTTCCAAAAGCAGACATTGAAGACTACAACATAGGAACTGAAGAAAATCCAAAAATGATAAAATTGTCCAAATCTCTACCCCCTGATAAAAAATTGAAGTATGTTGAACTGATTAAAGAATTCCAAGATGTTTTTGCCTGGAGCTATGAAGACCTGAAATCTTATGACACCTCTGTAATTCAGCATACAATACCCCTCAAGGAAAATCAAAAACCATTCAAACAAAAGCTTAGAAGAATCAACCCTATACTGCTTCCTTTAATTGAAAAAGAAATCAGGCGAATGCATGATGCAGGGATAATTGCCCCAATCAGATTTTCAAAATGGGTGTCCAATTTAGTGCCTACCAGGAAGAAAATAAGAGAAATCAGATTATGTGTTGACTTAAGAAATGTAAACAAGGTTTCTTTGAAGGACAGCTACCCTTTACCTAAAATGGATCATATTTTACAAAGAGTAGTAGGTGCTTCTAGGATTTCACTGTTGGATGGGTTTTCAGGTTTTAATCAGATTCTAGTTTATCCTGATGACGAAGAAAAAACTGCGTTTACAACACCATGGGGTACATTCAAATATGTCAAAATGCCATTCGGACTTAAGAATGCAGGGGCGGCCTTTTAGCGAGCAATGGACATAGCTTTTGCCAAAGAAATTCATGATTTTCTGGTTGTATATCTAGATGACCTCACTATGTTTTCCAAATCAGATCAGCAACATTTAGATCATTTGAGACAAGTGTTTTTAAAATGCAGAGCATATGGTATTTCCTTGAATCCTAAAAAGTCTTTGTTTGGTATAGAAGAAGGCAAACTATTGGGCCATATCATTTCTAAAGATGGCATCAGAATTGATCCTGCTAGAATATAAGCTATTCTGCAAATACCCCACCCCAGAAATGTCAAGGAACTTCAAGTTTTCTTAGGGAAGATTAACTTTTTGAGAAGATCCATACCTAATTTGATTGAATTAATTAGATTGCTGAACAATATGTTAAAGAAGGATTCAAAGGTTAAATGGACTGCAGAAGCCAAGCAAGCATTTGAAGAAATTAAAATGGCTTTGACCAAAACACCAGTCCTCACAAGTCCAAAATTTGACAGAGACTTCATAATTTTCTCATTTGCATCAGAACACACCATAGCAGTTGTTTTACTACAAAAAGATGATCAAGGATGTGAAAAACCTATTGCCTTTTTCAGTAAATCACTTAGAGATGCACCTTTGAAATACAAAATCATGGAAAAATAGGCTTATGCACTTGTGAAAGCCATTCAAGACTTCAGAGTCTACATACTGTATTCCCATGTAATAGCTTATGTGCCAAATGCTATTGTCAAAGACATCCTGACTCAGGATGGAATTAAAGGCAAAAGAGGTAAATGGATAGCTAAAATATTGGAGTATGACATTGAAATAAAACCTACAAAGCTGATAAAAGGACAGGGATTGGCTAAACTCATAACTGAAACAAACTTTCAAGCGTTGGATATTAATGAACTGGATAACGAACAGGAGATGGTGACTCCACAAATCAGCCAGGCCTTCTTAGAATCACCTTAGTATGCTGATATAATTCATGTATTATTAAACCTACAGACTCCTACAAAGTTATCCAGAACAAAGAAAAGGTTTTTAAATATGAAAGCTTCAAAATTCTGTATTTTAGAAAATGCTATTTTTTGGAAAAATCATGAATGTATTCTATTGAATTGTTTAATAAAAGAAGAAGCTGACAAGGTTCTCAAAGAATTTCATGCAGGGGACTGCGGTGGACACCTGTACTGGAAATCAACTGCAGACAAAATCCTAAGGGTTGGATTTTACTGGCCAACCTTGTTCGCTGATGTAAAGAAGTTTGTCACTGCTTGCCACAAATGCCAAATTTTTTAAGGCAAAAGGAAACTGTTGCCCTTACCCTTGAGACCAATTTCCACTGAAAAACCATTTCAACAATGGGGTTTAGACTTCATTGGAGAAATATACCCTTCTTCTTCTGGCCAACATAAATGGATCCTTACTGCCACAAACTATTTCACCAAATGGATAGAAGCCATTCCTTCTAGACAAGCTAATGATACAGTGATTATAGGATTCTTAGAGACAAATATCTTGTCTAGATTTGGTTGTCCTGAAAAGATCATAACCGATAATGATGTTGCCTTTAAATCCAAGAAACTGATAAATTTCTGCAGCAAATACCATATCACTTTAGGCCATTCCACAACCTATTACCCTCAATGTAATGGTCTAGCTGAGTCCTCAAATAAAAGCCTAATTAATATCATTAAGAAACTGCTGGAAGAGAACAAGAAGAACTGGCACAAGAAACTCACAAATGCACTATGGGCAGGCAGACTTACTACAAAGAGATCTATTAGAACTAGCCCTTATGAGTTAGTTTATGGCATGGAGGTTGTGTTTCCTTCATCTTTAGGAGTTTTTGTAATGAAATTGCTGCAAGAAGCTCAGGTGGAACCAAATGACATTCAAAGGAGAATAAAGCATACCATCCATCTGCAGCAGACTAGAAAAGAAGTGCACCAAAGATCCCAAGTGTTACAAGAAAAACTCAAGAAAATATTTGATAAAAGGACCAAAGTTGAAGACTTCTACATTGGAGACAAAGTTCTGAAGTGGGATTCCAGGAGAGAAGACAAAGGAAAACATGGGAAGTTTGATTTCCTATGGAAAGGGCCATTTATCATTAAGGCATTGCAAGGGAACAACACTTACTTTCTAAAAATCCTGGATGGTGCAGAAACAGAAGAAGGACCAGTGAATGGTCGAATGCTAAAACATTACTTTGATCCTATTTTTTTATGTATTCTAACTCTAACATGTACATACTATATCCTTAGCAATGTCACAGTTTTGAATGGGATAGAAACTTGCTGCAGTTGAAGCCCGAAGAGAAGGCCCTAAGCTTCACAATTGTGTTATTATGTACGCAATAAAGCAACCAGCAAAAGGAAGATTTCAAAACACAGCAAAAGTTACTCATAAGGCCATCTGACCTGCTGTTCTTGACTTTCCACCAGGGAAAGCCATCCCCAAGTGGAGCCACTGTTGTACTCCTATACCAATAGGTGTCATGTTTCATGATTGACTTATTGAGCTCTGTAATATGTTCATCCTTTTTCTTGGTGCAAAGGTTTCCATATTATCAAAAAATCAAAAAATTTAAAAGATGTAAAGAGGGTATACCCTAAAAGAAAAATCAAAGGGTAAAAAGACTAAAATGGTCAAAAGAAAAAATGAGAAGAAATGAACCCCAAACAAAGAAAGACCGGGAAAGTGTGCAAGTCTAAATGCCACTACTTTTTTCATTTTCTGTAAATAAAGCATTGTGTGCAACTTGTTGAACTTTATGCCACAATTAATGAATGGCCAAACAGCTTAATCTTGGCCAGTTCATATTTGAATTTCCTGTTTTAGAAATAGAGAATAAAATCTGTCCAAACTGTTTAATCTTGGAAAATAAGTAGATAGGTAGAGAAGCAAAGGAGCTCAATAGTTCAATCTAAGCCCTTGGAAGTAATAAGTGCAGACTTAGGTAGGCTTACAATGCAAAGAAAAGAAAAGTTGAAAAGGGTTTGCAAGTCTAAGTGCACCCAATGGAAGAAGAAAAAATGTTAGACAAAGTAGACAGGGTAGGTAGACTGGTGTTGCAGAATGAGACTTGTGATGGATTATGTTTCAAAAAAGTGTGTTAACTTTCACTCCCATCACAAGTGCAATGCAAGTATTTTGATGCAGCTCAAGCGAGGCAGATTCATAACTAACTTCCCTTCAGGTTTTTCCCCAAAACATTCACTAACTCCCCCAAAGGTATTAAGATCTGCTTAATATCCTTGAACCACTCATTCCATTTCATAATATGTTGCCTGAGTAAAACTCTGTTGTACTTGGGAAAATGGCTATATTTCTCATATAAACTCTTTTTTCTCGTTAGCCTAAGTGTTTAACCATATAACTTAGCACTTCCACTTTAAAGTCATATTAACACTAATTTTTATTATGTAAATCCCTTATAATTGTTCCCCTTCCCGTATTATGTTAATACATTAAAAATCCCCGCATTATTAGTATTCCCGCCCCATGGTTAACTATAACCATATTCACTGTTTAAATTAGGGATTAAAGGTTTATCTAAAACCTATTAATAACCTCCCCACCGCGTGCAATCGTGGGTTAATTAGCCACCCGGGTTAATTAAAACCACCCCGCCAACCAATAAAAACAGCCCCGATGCATTAACAACATTGTTTTATTATGGTCGGGCCCGCACTCTAAACCTCCACCATCTCCATGCACTGTCAACCATCTGATCTCCGATCCACCATCTAACGATCGACGATCATTTCGCGACCGCCATAACAGCCGAGGTTTAAGTCACGGGGAATCGGCGGTTTTTCCGCCCGTACAAAGCCATGCTTCGCCCATTTAATCTGTTGGCTCCCTCCCGGCCCGAAACCGCCCAGCCCTAAAAGTGGTGCAGGCCAAACCGCTTGACGTCACCCTCTGCTAACGTCACCACCATGTCACCTGCCACGACCTCTGCCACGTCGTCTGTCCCGTACTCCCGCTGATGTCATGCTTACGTCATCCATCCTTCAAATCGAAAATTGCTGCCAAAACTTCATTTTGTCAATAAAAGGGTAAAAATATCATTTTTCCTATGTTTTTCTGTATATCGCGCTCCAAGCGTAAAAGCAACCAAAATCAAATGTTCCAGGTTCAGACCGCCTCCGACCAGAAAGGGCTACACCGACAGGCTCATGGCCATTCAAACTACAACATGCAGTATTCCTCTGAAAACATAGGTACCTTTTCCAGCTATCTCCAGAAAAATCGATTATCAGTGCATCATTTACCATGGTTTCTTAGCAAATCTCTGCAGAACTCGACATACCAGCCACGGAGATATCCATAGCCGCGTTGTTGTCCTTGGAAAAAGGGAAATGTTAGGCAAAATATTAGGCAGCGGTAAGCAAGGGTCGGTTCAGCATTAAAGAGCCTTAAAACAAGTCAAAAAGTATCAGTTCAAGCATTAAAGTATATCAGATCAGCATTAAACATGTCAGGGCAGAATTAAAAAAAGCAGATCAGAATTAAAGGGCATAGTTAACACAGACAGTCGGCGCAGAGCTACTACAGAAGACAGCGGCGAGCCGAAGTAAAGAGAGAGCCTCCAGCACAGCATAAGTTAGTCGTTTCTATTTTACTTGTATATTATTACTAAACCTAGATATTATCTCACAACTGTTATGAGATACCTGTTGTACATATTTTGTAATATAAATACCCCCTCCATTAGAATATGGTGAGGTTGGGTGTGTGTGGATTTCCTAGACTTTGTTGTAACTCCGATACTTTGGAATAAAAAGCTATTAGAATCAACTATTGTTTGACCTACTGGATGAAGAATTGAAGCAGAGGACTTGTCATAAAATTCTTGAATCAACCTCCGGATCAATAAGTCCCTTATATCTTTTGTTTTACAGTTTTCATGTTTATTATATCACCTATGTTTCATAATCTGAATGGTAAAGAAAAAGGTTAATTTAGAATTTGCTTAACTGCACTATGTTTTTAGTGTTTATTATTCTCTGTGTTTTCTTCAGAATTAGCATAAACAATGAATTCTTAATTGCTCATGTTTCCTGATTCTCTCATGTTGAGTATTTGCTAAGGAATTCTTAACTACTCCTTATCAGTAATCATCCATTTTCCCTCTTTCAATATGTTGAAGGATTCTTAACTGCCCTTCACCCATTTGAGCCCATTCCATCTGATTCCAGCCTTTATTTGTTCCATGTTTGACTACCTTGCTCTGTGATTCCATCCTCTGTTAGAAACCAAATCCAGCAAGCCTATCTTCTTTGACTCCATCATGCCCAATGGACTGAACTATTCTGTCTTACGTCTTTGTTCTATTGAAATTCACCACCTAAACTCAAAATAAACCTTTGAACTTCATAACTAGACTAACACCTTTAAAACAAAGCTAAATCATAAAGAGAGAGCCCTCTCTGGATACAGATTGGCTTGATTCTGTATCTAAAAGATTGGTCTATGGTTACCTCGGCCGTTTTCCCTTTCTTACAACTTTTGGGAACAACCTGAGTGATAACAGGTGGAATAAAGCAATGTGGGAGAGAAAGACAGGGTTTAAAGAAAAAGAAATAAAACACCTTTTTCAAAACAAAACAAAACAAAAAGCCTAGGCAAGTGGGTTGGCAGACCCAAAAAGTGGGACACTACTAAAATCTGCAAGGGAAGAAGATTTATAAAATAGATTCCTTAGGAATCAAGGAGGGTTTGTTGATTCCACTCACAAGCACATCTAAGCTTGGGGGCAATGTTGGATTTAGTTCATGGTTGGGAGGAAAGTGTATTCTCTCAAGTAAAATTCCAGTAGCAGATACTATTAGGGATCTGGTTACACTCAGTATTTTGTTAATATAGTTACAGTCAATGTTTTAATTTAGTTGATTAATTGTGTATATCATTTTTTTTAGAATGAGTATATGCAAGCGACATATGAATGCACTTTAATTAGTGATCTAATTGAATTTTTGGTCATATATGTTAATAACCCGTTGATTTTTCCTTCATTTATCAGTTTATATGTATATATAATTGGGTGTGTGTAGGAACTGGTTTTCCCAATCTGTTATAAATTCTCATAGTACATAAGATAATGGAAGGTAAAGACGTTTAAATATATCTAATAGATGTGTGTATGTAAATGGTAAATTACTAAAGCAAGTTTAATTATATTCTCTTCTCCTTGTAAAGAGGGGACGGGACAAATAGAATTACCCATGCTTTTTAGAGTTATCCTTACTCATGAGATTTTAATATTTAGTATATTCAACTACATTCCAGTGTAAAAATCATTTTAAAACAAGTTATTGCATCTTCATATAGGAAGAGAAAAACTCAGAAGAGTGAATGCAGGTTCAAATACCCTGATGTAGAGTTATGGATATAATAGTAACTATGTGAAAGAGCCAAACTTGGACGAGAATTCCTCTTAAGGGTAGGAAATACACCGTATATTGCAAGTTACAGTTCAATCCAGTGTCCATGCAATCTGTTGAGAAAAAAAATCATACAATCTAAAGCAGTGTTACACAAAGAAAGTTGAAAGTAGTATTCAACAAGAAAGAAAATAAAACAGAGGTAAATATATACTAAATCATAAATAAAAGGTCGTACCCATTCCTGGGTAATATAATAGAAGTAGAAGGGACCCCGGAGAGAAGAGACTCTCTTTAACCAATAACAAAGAAAACAACCCTAAGGAACGTAAGTAGAAATAGGTATATGCAGGAAAGAGGCAAACCATTACCTGTAACGTTGAGCAATGGCCATGGCAATGTAACTTAGAGCGACCCTGCACATTAAACTAATACCGCGTTAGGTAAATTAGTTTAATGGAACGAGGAGATGACTTCAAGCAGGCTAAGGAATACATTACAAGGGAAATACCCATGAAGGAGGAAAACCATGAAAGCATGGACCTAGCCCCACTGTCCACCATGTAATTCATCGAGTGATAATTTCTTTTACCAATTAACTCTTCTAACTTAGTAACTGGAGAACCCATAGTAAAAACCATTTTTCGTCAACGTTTCAAATCCCAACAGGGATCCATCATCAGTGCTTCTTTGATACCTATTTCTCTCTTGTTCTTATACATGACAAGTGACATCCTCCATCCTTCATGAGTTGGACATTAAAGGCTCCTGGTTAGGAACAAATTTAGAGGATAGTCTCAAGGTTTAGCTAAACAATAAAGTTATGGAACTTTTCAAAGGATTTCCATGCATTCTTATAAATAGTTTATGGTGGCTAGAAATAGAAAAAAATTCAGTTCACAGGCATCCTTGCAAAGGTCACTTTATTTGTCGAATTGCATTAGGAGTACAAATTGAACAAAACTCCCAGACACGTCGAGTTCCAATAATGCCTCAATTCACTCCAAACTTTCAATGGGGATTTTTTGACAACACTCGAGGTGTGGAGTGGGAGTGGTGGGCACAAAAAATCAAGTTGAGTTTATAGCCCTTCCCACCCTCCTAGAAATGGTAACTCTTTAAAAAGTCAAATCACTACAAATTCTCTGAGGAGTCGTCTAACAAGGTGGAGGAATTGCCCGGACAGCGAAAAGTGGCCAGAATCTGGGAAAAAAAAATTCAAAAAATCTTGTAAATGCAGTGTTTGAATTATGTTTTTGATGGTGGAAATGGATTCAGCACCATCAAGAACGTCTAAAACACCTAAAATTTGGAAGTTTAACAACTATAACTTGTATTTACAAAAATCCTGGCCGGATTTTCTCTAAATATGACCGAAATTTCCATAACTTTCCAGGCAACTCCCCTGCCTCGTTAGACTACGCGATGCTGGGAAACTAAAAGCTCGTGTTTGACTGGGAAAATAACAAGATCTCCATAGAGAACATATACTTGCAAAATTACATAAAACATCAAAGATGTTATTTCCACCTTCGAATGGTTATCCTTGTCACACATTCTTCGAGAACTAAAGAACACTATTAACAAACACTTTAAAGAAGCACTTGATTTGTACTTGATTTGTGGTCTCTCATTTTATGGATGGAATGGAGCACGACCAAGTAGTCATCCACATTTGACTATCTAACACTACAACACACAACACAATACACAATATTTTTAATTGTTGATTTCAGTTTTTTCTCATACATGACACTGCTTTTCTTCGACAGCCCTGCCACATAGGTAACACTCGATAGGAATCTCCAACAAATTATATAGTAGCAAAATCCACCTTTAGCCTAGTTTCACAAGGAATGTAACATAAGTTCTTTTCAACATATATGATATTAAGGATGTGTTTTGATGTGTTTTCACATCTAGATCAGCAAGCAAGAGACAGATACAAAGGAATTTTTTAAACAGACCTCCCAATTAGAAACATGAATATTCACTCTTATGAATATAGGGGAGCTTGTTTCCCAGAATACATATGTTTAATTAAGGGAAAAAAATTGCATCCTTTTTAATTTGTTACACGTTCAGTTAGGGAATATATATATATATATATATATATTAATTCGTTATACGCTTAGTTAGGGAATATATATATATATTTTAATTTATTGTAAGTTTTTTTTTTTTTTTTTTTCAAATTTGGTATTTTGTAACCCAGATTTTCCAAAATTTCAACAAAATTTTTACCAAAATCATCCCTAATTTTTAGGACTATTTTTCAAGATAAATTATGACCTCATTAAATTACTCTTATTCCTGCCACACGACAGACTCGGGTTCGAAATCATCTGTTAACACAGACACCTTACGGCCACCGTTACTGGCCTGTTCTTGCAGGCCAGACCCATTTCGTCCCTAGTTTCGTCGGAACCAATTTGAATAATGAAAAACGATTTCCATCACCTTTCGGGGACGTAGAATAGAAGATATAGTGATCACTTAACATATGGGAGGTCTTTACCCATTCTATATTTTCATTTAATACTTATTAATTGATAAAAGTGATGTATAATGTTTTTTATAATAATCAGTTGTAAGCAATAGTTTCCAATTTAAAAAAAACGTATTAATTATATTATTATTTTCTATTATGATGAATTGTAAGAACATTTTAAAAAAGATTTATGAGCGAGGAATTAATTATATTTGAATGTGAAAATATATCAAGATAATTTTCTTTAATATTTTCTAATTAGAAAATTTATATATTAATATTTTTTATTATAATGAATTGTAAGTAATTTTTTTTTTTTTAATTTAAAAAAGTATTTTTCAGGACTTTTTCCCTCTTCCCACATTTTATTAGGAAAGGATAAGTGTTTGCTCAAATTGTGGTGTTAGCTCGGTGGAGCGGAGAGGAATAAGTAGTGGTGGTGTTGAATGAATGAATGATATTTTAACGTCCACAAGACTAAAAATAGTCTATGGGAAATGACCAACCACTCATGACACGCCGCAGTCAGGTCATATGCCACCACTGGAGCTCCACCCATGCCTTTCTAGTGATTACTATTATCATATGTCACAACAACCAATGGAGATTTTGACGTCCCATTCAGACATGGTGCATGGTCCCTTTTTTGGCATTTTTTCTTGAACTTTCTTGCATTTTGTCATCCACCCAAAGTTTTTGTGATTTTCAAGTGGTGGCCATGCTAGTGATGTTCCTTATATAACTCGATATCGCCTTAAACGAAGTTGGGAAGAATGTGTTGCTACAATTCGATCTTTGACCTCACCTGCCCTCCAATTTAATGTTTCCATCATTCATTATCCCCTTAAAAAACTTCGCATGTTCCTGAGGACTACTTGTATTAGCTCTAGAATTATTAGCCTTGGACAGCAACCCTTATAGAGACCCCAACACTATCCTCTATTCAAGAAGAAGAAGAAATCCCAAATCCACAAAAAATGAACAGGAAAGAAAAACAAAGTTAAAGAATCACAATAACATAACAATGGCCATCCATGCCACGGTCTTAAGGCTCCTTGTGAAAAATGAATTTCACAGGACAAAGCTTACAGTCTAGAAATAAAAATATTGGCTTGTACCGTTCAAGTATGAATTAAGTGCAGTGGAATTCGAACCTGTGACCTTAGGGTTGAAATATTTGTACATACTAGTGGTACTTCCCTTGATTTGGATTAGACGATAATTAATAGAGTGCCAAGCACAACGATTAGTTGACATGCTTTTACATTGGACTTTAATGGAGTGACTTGATAATGTATAAATTTCATTTTATTAATTTTCTTTTAAGATTTGTTTTTGATAAATGTTAATTAAAAAAATTATGAGTAATATGTATTACTCGAGGCTGGTTGATATGCTATAAAATTAATATCTATTATGAAAATTTTCTAAGGCAATAGTTGGCAGGTGTTGAATTTTTCAATGTCGTTATCATTGTTGCGTCATATGGCAGGCACATGATGTTTTACATCGAGATGGTAGAGAATTTTCATTTAGATGTGTATCTGCATTTTTGGGGAATAATTATATTGTTAGTTATTTATTTTTGTTAGATAAAATATCATTTTAAATTCACATATAAAAAGTGTATATTTATGTCGTAAGGCGTTCCCTTTAGGAAGAACTCCTCTCTTGCTCCCACTCTACGTCGTCGATCCTATGTTAGATGATTGAATTGAATGATGTTGAATCATTAGATCATCACAGGATGTTGTGTTAAAATGTGGTTACAGGTGTTGAGCGGTTGCCTCGCATTGTATACACCTATCTACTGATAACACTTGTCATATGTTGTTCATACATCACTTTGCCCACTATCAATTACAGTACTTACATTATCTCACTATTTATTGAAATCCACACTACGTGCCATGAATTGAGCTCCATGCCACAAGTGTCATTTTCAGATAGCCATCCATTGTTCTTTGAGGCTCAATGGGAGGTCGTGATATGTTTTAATTTTCTACTGCAACAAGGGAGGAGAATTCAATTGTCTAGGGTTTTACCATTTCAGAGCCGAGGTATGGGACACCACTATTTAACATCTCATTTGGGATTTTCAGAGCCTCCCTGTAAGACAAATATCCTATTCTTTCTCTTTTTCCACACATGGTTTTCTTTTGGGTTTTTGCAAAAAGAATAGTCGACTTCAAGATTCATTCTGGCAAGAAGATGACAGACTCAGTGTTTCTGTAACACCCTCCTCCCACATTTACCCCAGTTAATAGATCTGCTAGGGTAAACATGTGACGAGAGGCTACTATGATATTATTCAACTCCCAATGTACAATTAAGGAAGTGGAACCAACAAAACACAATCAATCTAACCTTCTACACATGCTACAGAACCTTCAGATGCCCATCAACCCTTCCAGGTGACCAACCCTTGAGGTAACTTGACATGTTATTGACTTAGATCCTCATTAGCTCCCATGACATGGGCATGCATGTGACTGGGACCCTCCAGTCACTCTCACAATAAAGAGCATGCCAACGACTGGGGACTTTTCTAGCTAGTTCTGAGCCTGCGACCTCGGATTCAGTGCCACTTTTTCAAGGCCAAGACTCAGGCCACTGCCCAAAACTTCTTGAAACTTCCAGAAATGAAAAGTAACATCGAAAAAATGATACTAATGCAAATACTTGACTGTAACCCTACTAGCCATGATAGGCATTGCGTCAAACATGTCACAAATATGCATTCTATAGGTTATAACAATAGATATGAGCATAAGGGTCTCATACTTATCTGAGAATCACTAAGAAGCATTGATTCCTTATCACATTAGCTGCATTATCATCTATTAGGTCATATATTCATTTTTCATTCATTTACAGATCAAAACATGATGAGAGGTATATATCATCACTGTCATAAAACATACTCATAACCAATATATAAACAAAATAAATAATCAAGGATATAACAGCCATAAAATCCACATATAAACCAGTACATTTCCACATGAAATACCAAGGAGAAGGAACTCTTATTAATGAATGCATAAGACAACCAGGTATGGGACTTCCATGAACCACCCGACCATAGATTGGCTAAACCAAATATTTCTTTCAGCCAATCACCCCCGTGCCATATTCCAAGCATGAATGTGGGACTCATAACAAAAATCAACCAGGGCTTCCCGAGGCCAAACCACCTCACCCTCATCAATAGAATTGGCTTTACCACAATCCCCACCAGATCACTAGGCCCTAAACAAGCATGGATGCCATCAGATTTCTCCACCTACACCATGAGGAATTTTCCTGTCTCCTAGTCTCTAGGCTTTACCATATATCTCACCATTCATCGGTCAAGATTCCTAGGACTAATCAAGACTCCACCCTCCAGGATTTACCATATATCCTTCCATTCATCATCCAAGCATTCCTAGGCTTGATCGAGGGCACCCACCTCTAGGATTTACCATATATCCCGCCATTCACTAGTTGATGATTCCTAGGCCCACTGAGGTAACAAAAATATGGCTTTACTATAACCCATAGTTAGGTTCAGGGGTTACTAGGTCAAGGATTTACCACAATCCATAGTCTGATTCAAGGATCACTAGGCCATATGTTCTTTCTTTTAGAGGCCACCTCACTCAGTTTCAAATCCATCCAGCAATCTAGCTTAATAAAAAACATGAGAACCCATCACACCATGGTTATCCAGAAATGGAAAGGTGAGGCTAAAGAACAGTGTCACACCTGGAAATACCCATGCCAATGAAATCAAGAGAACCAAATACATACATGCATTAACCATGCATGCCAAATCTAGCAAGGAAATCATACATGCAAATAATCTTGACGCAACTTCTTGATCCTGCCCTTCCTTGCTTGATCTTTGCTTTCCTTTTCCTTCTTTTCTTTTCTTGATCCAATGTTGAAGTGCTCCTAGAATGCTCTAAGTGTCCAAGAGTGTGTGAGAGAGAATAGAGAGAGTCGAGAGCTCCAAAATTGAACTGACAAAAGGTATCAATTGATCCTCATAAGCCTTTTTATCACTGAGGCCTCTATTTTCTTCAATTTTCCATTATTTTCCTTCATTCTCCTCCTCACATGCAAATTGTGACCTTTCACCTTCATTTTCTCCTAACTTCCATTATTTTCATAATTAAAATGTTAAATAATGTCTCTCTTCCTTTTCAATGTCTTTGTCATTGCCTTTGTCAATTTCCTTTAGCTATAATAATCGAAATGAACACCCACTAGGATGTTTTTCCCAACATTAATCTTGGAATATTTGTCCCATGACCTTGGTATTATATTTTTTTTACATTATTTTTTACCAGGGTTGTTACAATTTCAAGACCTATCCCCTTAAAATTCACACTAAGGTTTTTTCACTAAACGTTGTTCTAGTTTATTATCTGTTAGATTTTTTCTCGGGTTATGGTTGTTAGCTCTTTTGCTGTTGTATTGTTGTTGAATTCTCTTCAAGCTTGGAAAACTCTTACTATCTTTTCATGGAAGCATGATATTACTATATAATTTCCATCGCCTCATGTGAAATTGAAGCCTAAATACCGTTATCAATATAACATCAAGGTTTTAAATTGTCACAATTGTATATGTGAATGTGATGCTTACAGACATGGCTTTGTGTCGGTGCAATAGTTTGAAGGGTTTTGATAATGACAGAGGATGGAAGCAACGTAGTCTCCATATATATCATTGAATCCCTTGAAGCTATTGACATGAATTATGAATAAGTAAAATCCATTCTCAGAGAAGTGTTAGCAGCCTACGATCCTAATGTCTTGGCTAAATTATCCCCTCTAGATCGTGCTTACACATTTCTAATTTTGGCCATGGAAATTGTGACATTATTCACTTGTCTCTATTTTTGAAACATTCAATATTTTAGTGATTTTATTATATATTCTTGTGTTGTAGAACTGTAGGGACAAAACTTTTTTTATATTTAATGGCATAAGATTCTCCTAAACCATAAACTCATATCTTTGGAACAATACTTAACAATTGTGCTCATATCTTTGATGTACTCACAAGATTGTGCCAGGTATTATTCGTCAATTCTTTGGTACCAAAACTAGAGCTAATATAGATAGATGGATCATTTGCTAAGTTATATGCACCCTAAATTAAGTGGTTATTATGTCATACATAAAGTTTCTTTGGCACACACATTAATATTGGTGCTTGTGAAATATTGAGTTGTAAGGTGAAAATGAGGTTTGGTGAAAAATTGTAATTTTCCTGTATGAAATATGGTTGTACAACATATAGGTTTAGTTTTTACGAAATATATGCTTCTTGTTCCAAATACGAGTTTAATCTTTATAAATAACATGTCCTAGATTGTGGTGGTTTTGATAATGAGGTCAGTTATGTCATATGTATACAATGATGTTTAGCATCTTCAAGCGTTCTTGCTTATAAATTAGATTAATTTATGTAAGTTGAAGCTGGTAATTTATGTGGTTTGCATTCAATTGATCTATTGGACTTCCTCAACAACATGTTCCAATAAATTAAGAATACAATTCTATGATTTTATGGCCTAGGCAGTTTTGAGCTATGTTAAAATAATTTCGTGTACTTCTTGATTTTGGTTCTAGGCAATAGATCATCCATACTTGGTGGTTTATTCTAGAACTTACATGCCACTTACAAATGGCCAGAACAATACATTTGATTCATCTACAAAAAAAAAGTGTGTAGTCTCTATAATGATCAATGTTATGATCCAATTCTAAGTAATCATTTTTATGTGTTATGGAATGCTTGAATTTGAAGCACAACAATTGCTTCTCTCATTGATTATAAAATGCATAATGTTTGTTTCATATTTTTATGTGTAGCTGAGTGCCCATGACTTCTACTTGGGTTCATCCCTTTGAATCTCATGTAATATAGGTGGGGAATATCACAACAAGAATGGAACTCTGTGTTCTAAACATTCATTAATTAATGAACATGGAAGCCCAATATTATAAATCTTGGATCAAGAAACAATATTGAGAAAATATTTGATAGCTGTTGTTGTTCAAAAGGCCTATATATCCTGACTCCTGAGTAGATGTAAAATATGTCTTTGTTTTCCATGTTCCCTTTTTTCGGAATTGTTTCAAGAAGTATACTTCAAATGGATGAACTACAAAGATCAAACTTCATTCGACTCAATTGCCAGGTTTGAGTGGTAGCTATTCAGCCAAAATTGCCTTGTGCCTCCACCTGACATCATCCCTTTGAAACTCATGGCATACAGGTTGAGAAGATTCAAAATCCAAAATGACAATCGAAACTTGGTGGATGGTTTGACAATCGGTTGGCCTCATCAGTGAATCAGTGCTCCAATTGCAAAATATAAAAATGGAGGTTAAAGGACATATTTTCTAACTTTTATTGTTTCCATATTTGTTTGGTTGCTATTCAACCAAAATTGTTGAGTACTTCTACATAGGTTCATAAAAACTTAAACTCCATATAATGAACATTCTCAAGTAATGATTAGGGACACTTAATAATATAAATCTTAGTTCAAAAAACCATATTGAGAAATAATAGTTTACACTTGTTATAGTTTCATAGGCTTTTTTATCCCGAGCAAATGGTTAATATATATTTCTTTTCCTTGTTCCCTTTTTTTGGAACTGCTTCAAGAAACATGACTCAAGTGGTTGCACCACAAAGAGAAGAATTCATTTGGCTCAGGTCCCATGTTTGAGTGTTAGTTATTTAGCCAAAATCGCCTTGTAGCTCCACCTGGCCTCATCCCTTTAAAACTCATTCCACATAGTAGGGAAAAGTCACAGATAAAAATGAGAATGCACACATTGTGGATGGCTTGACAATTGGTTGATCTCACTAGTGGATCAACATCACAACTTCAAAATATAAAAATAAAACTATAATAAAAAAGGACATTGATGAGGGTCGAAAAATGTCACTATAAGGTTGCTCATTGGTGACAGTCAAAAGATCCTTTGTCACCAAAAATTGAACATCACCAAAGGTGGTGTCACCAAAAGTATAGGTGTTGTAGTGACATTCAAGGTTCATCACCAATACTGATTTATAATGGCGGATATGAACAATAATGGTGACAAGTCTTAGCCTTCGTCACCAAAAAACTGAACGTCACCAAAAATATGAGTGTTGTGGTGACATTCAAGGTCGATCACGAATAATGATTATAGTGAAAAATAGTGACCGTCACCATTTCATATGACCAACAATGATTTATTGTGATGGACCTTTCATGGTCGTCACTATTGATGCATATATATGGTGACATTCGTTGACTGTCATCATTTCATATTTTGGTGAGGATCGAAAAATGTCACCATAAGCTCATTGGTGACAGTCAATAGAGCCTCCATCACCAAAAAATTGAACGTTACAAAAGGTTGCATCGCTAAAAGTATATATGTTGTGGTGAGATTCAAGGTTCGTCATGAATAATGATTATAATGAAAAATAATGACCGTCACCATTGCATATGAACAACAATGATTTATGGTGATGGACCTTTCATGGTCGTCACTGTTGATGCATATATATATGGCCACGTTCGTTGACTGTCACCATTTCATATTTTAGTGAGGGTCAAAAAATGTCACCATAAATTCATTATGTTATGAAACCAGCTCACAAAAAGATAGAAAAGATAGATCAACACCTTAGAATTCAGTCTCTTCGAGGGGGCAACCTCCTTTACATTACATAAATGAATAATTCTTGGATGATTCAAATGACAAAGCCTCCTTTCTATATATAGGAGTCTAAGGAGTCACAATATAACCCAACCGACCTAACAATAATAATATAAAGCCACAAAAATAACAATAGAGGGATTCTATGGGGCACGGTAATAACAATATGGGGACAATAGGGGCACAACAATATTAATAAGGGATACAACTACAATAGTAATGGGGTAATCACTAGTATTATAGGGACCTAACATACCCCTCTCCTTCAAAAAAGTGTTGTCCTCAATGCTTGAGTAGTTTTGGATGCTTCTGTATAAAATTCTCATCCTCCCATGTGGAATCTTCAATGGATAAGTTCTTCCACTTGATGAGATACTCCGAAATTGATCGATTTCGTAGCTGTCGAGTTCTTGTTTCTGTGGCTGCTTCCAGTTCCAATATAATTTTTCCTTCCTCGTCAAGATCTGGAAATATTGTTTGAACTGGTAGCTTGTCGCCTATAACCTTCTTTAAACATGAAACATGGAAAACTGGGTGCACTCGAGAAGCTGCAGGAAGCTCCAACTTGTATGTCATAGTACCAATCTTTTGCAACACCTTGTATGGACCATAATACTTTGGTGATAATTTATTATCCTTCTTAGCTTGCTTGAGGGACATTTGTTTATATGGTTGTAGCCGTAGGAATACCCAATCACCTACATCAAAACTTCTTTCGCTGCGATGTTGATCTGTTTGTTGTTTCATTGTATTATGTGCCAACACGAGGTTATCCTTTAAGAGTTGGAGGACTTGTTGTTGATGTTCGATGTGGTGTTCCACTGCTTGAACCTTGGAATTTTCTCTTAAATATGATGTGATGATGGTGGCTGATATCCATAAAGTGCCATAAATGGGGTCATTTTTGTTGTTGTATTGAAGAAAGTTTTATACCACCATTCAGCCAGAGGCAACCATTTGACCCATTGTGTCTGTTTATCAGATACAAAGATACGAAGTTATCCTTCCAAACATTTGTTTACTATCTCAGTTTGCCCATCAGATTGAGGATGATAAGACGAGCTATGAGCTAACTGAGTACCAAGACAAGAAAATAATTCTGTCCAAAAATTTCCAGTGAAAATGGGATCTCTATCACTTACAATAATCTTTGGGTTTCCATGTAGCTTTTGAATTGTTTCCATAAATGCAGTAGAAACTGTACTTGCTTTAAATGGATGTGATAATGCACAAAATTGTGCATACTTGGTAAGTATGTCAACTACCACCATGATGACACTCTTTCCCTCAAACTTGGGTAAACCTGTGATAAAATCCATTGAAACCTCCTCCCAATGTTGGCTTGGAATGGATAAAGGTTGTAATAGACCCGGGGTCTTAATTGTTTCAACTTTATTTTTTTGGCAAACCAAACATTCCGCCACAAACTTTTGAATATTTGATTTAAGGCCATCCCAAAAAAATTCCTTCTTAACCCTGTGGTAAGTTTTTAAAAATATTGAGTTCCCTCCTTAGGGAGAAGTGTGCAATTCCATCAGAATCTTTTGTTTGAGTTGGGAATTCTTACAGAGGTATAAGCTATATTTGTACCATAACGAATCATTTTGCCAGCTAAATGTATCAGATGTACTGGAATCTTGTTGTAACTTTCGAATAAGTTCCCACACTTCTTCATCATTCTTCCATTCCTCCCTTGCTTCATTTATCCAATCTGGTTGGATAATAGAAATGGCGCACAACAATGCTTCCACATCCTCATCCTTTCTTGAGAGTGCATCTGCCACCACATTTTGCTTCCCTTTTTTGTAGATGATTTCAAAGTCATAACCCAACATCTTTGTGACCCACTTTTGTTGCTTTTCAGAGGATAATCTTTGTTCTAAAAAGTATTTAAGGCTATCATGATCCGTTTTTACCTTGAAGTGTCTTCCCATTAGGTAGGGTCATCATTTCTTAAGTGAATGTAGTATTGCCAACATTTCCTTCTCATAAATAGCTTTGTGTAAAAAATTTCCCTTGATTGGACGACTTTCAAAAGCAATGGTTCTTTCATCTTGCATTAAAACAACACCAATTCCATTTCCTGAAGCATCACATTCCACAATAAAGGTTTTTGTGAAGTCCAGTGTAGCTAAGACCGGTGCTTGGCACATTGCCTCTTTAAGATGTTCGAAGGCCTTTGTTGCTTCTGGAGTCCATGAAAATGGATCTTTCTTCAATAATGTTGTTAGAGGTGCTGCTATTCTCCCATAATTCTTAACAAACTTGCGATAATACTCTATCAACCCGAGGAATCCTCGCAGATGCTTTATGGATGTGGGGATTTTCCATTAATGGCTTTAATTTTGATAAGGTCTACCTTAACTCTTTCATGAGATACAATATGACCCATATATTCCAACTATTGTACTCCAAAGAAACATTTGGATCTTTTTGCATATAATTATTTTTCCTCCAATAGTTGTAGCATCCTGTCAACATGTTCAACATGATCCTTCCAAGACTTGTTGTAGATTAGTATATCATCAAAAAATACTAACACAAATTTTCTAAGGGTTTGAAAATGGAATTCATCAAACCTTGAAATGTAGAAGGTGCATTGGTAAGGCCAAAAGGCATGACCAAAAATTCATAATGACCCTCATGAGTTCTAAATGATGTTTTCGAAATGTCTTCAGTCTTCATTCTGATTTGATGATATCCTGAACGAAGATCCAACTTGGTGAAGTAAATTGATCCATGCAATTCATCCAGTAATTCATCAATGATAAGAATGGGAAAATTATCTTTAATAGTGAGCTTGTTGAGCTCCCTATAATCCAGACACATGCGCCATGATCCATCCTTCTTGTGCACCAATACTACTGGAGCAGAGAAAGAACTTTGACTAGGTTGAATTATACCAGCCTCTAGCATTTTTGCAACCATACGTTCAATTTCACTCTTTTGGGCATAGGGATATATGTACGGCCTGATGTTTGGAGGAACACTTCCTGGAATCAGATGAATAGCATGATCATGATCACGAATAGGTGGGAGACCTTTGGGAGTCTCAAATACCTTGGAATGATTGTCTAAGACTTTTTGGAGATCTGGAGAAATAGATGATTTTTATGTGGAAACATCTAACGAACATAATTGTGCAATTACACCTCTTTGTTCCTTTTTTAGAAGCTTTGTCATACCGTTAGAGCTGATTATCTTTCCCGGTTTCCCTGCAATACCCCTAAATTCAAATTCCTTTCCTTCCGCAAAAAAATTCCTTAAAAGTTCTTGAAAATTAAAAGCTATTGTAACTAAGGATTGTAGCCATTGGACTCCTAGTACAACATCAACACCTCCCATTGGAATGGAAAGCATTGGGCTAGTCAATACATATTCTCCCATGGATAGCTTGATATTATGGCACTTTCCAGAGCAATTTATCGTTCCTCCATTTGCAACCATCACTTGACACTTTGGTGCTGGATATAGGAAACAATTCAATTCTTTTGCTATCTTACAATGAATAAAATTGTGGGTACTTCCTGAATCAATCAACACTATTACCTTTTTCTTCTTGATTTTTCCTTCTATCTTGATGGTTTGAGGAGTGGTAATTCCAGCCAATGCATTACAAGATATGGTCGGATTCATGTCCTCTTTATCTAGGCTTTGTTCCTGGAATGTATCCTCTTCTTTTGACCTTTCTTTCTCCTTTTCTTCTTCCTCTTCACAATCTATGTAGAATAATTTCTTCTCAGCACACTTATGACCTTTAGTGTATTTTCTATCACAACTGTAACAAAGCCCTTTTGCTCTTTTTTCTTCCAATTGTTGTGTGTCAACCTTATAGGTTGTGGAAGACTAAGGGAAACAACACTTCGATCTTTATAGTTGTGAGTGGTATGCCTTCTGGTTGCCATAATTTTGCTTTCCATTTTTCTTGCTAACCTGAATGCCTTCTCTAATGAATCAGGTTCCCAAAGGCGAACATCATGTTGGATATTATCCTTTAAAGTCCCTATGAACACATCAATCCTATGCTCCTCTGGAATATTTTTTACCCTTATGTTCAATTTTTGGAACTCCTCAATGTGCTCCATTATTGAACCTTTTTGTTTGAGACATATCAATTGGCTAAAAAAAGTGTTGCTTTTTGTATCCTCATAATGTGCTGTCAATTCTTCTGTAAAAATTGCCCAAGTGATAATTTGTTTACGAGAACAAATCCATTGATACCATACAAGCTGATTTGGTTCCAAATATAAAGTTGCAATACGTACCTTTTGTGTGTTTTGCACATTATTGAGATTGAAAAATTGCTCCATCTGTAATATTCATGTTGCGGGATCCTTGCCATCAAACTTCCTCATATTGATTTTTGTAATATGGTGGGTCTTCGATCCAACATTAGAGTCTATGGAATCATGATTAACATTTCTTTCTTTTTCATCATGAGTTTCCTTTACTACCCTTTCACCATTAGTGACGATTTCTTGTAGCAACTTATTCATATTTATCTTCAATTCTTCCATCTTATCATCCATGCCATCTATTTTAGCGTCTATGCCATTCATCTTAGCTTCCATGCCATCGATCTTAGCTTCTATGCATTTCTTTAAACAGTCCATCTTAGCTTCTACACCTTTCTTTAAACCATCCATCTTAGCTTCTACATCTTTCTTTAAACCATCCATCTTATATTCTGTTACTTTTTGTGCAAGTGACACTTGTTGCACTTGGTCTCGTAATTTTGATATATCATGTTGCATTTCTTCCTCTTCACCATGAGTCATGCTAGAGCTTTCAAGTTGCTTACTAGGTGTTTGTATTTTCATTCCTCGGGGCATCGATTACTAATAATAATGCTTTACTATGCCCTGAATTCCTTCAAACTAATTTTTCAAACCAAGCTTATGCAAAAATTTAAAAAAAAACTACACACCTTTTTTCACTTTGTAGGAGCTTGATATTTAATCTGATGTATCTCTGTAATTTCCGATCATCCAATTCTGAAATTGCGACCTATAGTATCCTTCTGCGTCCTCTTTCCAATGCCACCAGTCTGATCCAAATTGGATTCTCCAAGGAAGAGTTATGCACAATCTCCCAAGATGACCTGATTATAGACCTTTCTAGAAGAGCAAACTTGTATGAAGTTCCACGTGTCACTGTTTCGACCTTTGGCTCTGAAAAATATGTACAAGAAACTTCAATCCGTCCTCTTTCTGTATCTTCTTACAAAATTTCAATCCGATGCTCAGAGAAAAAGTTATGAAAATTTTCCCCAAGTCACTTGTTTGGAATGTAATTCAAGAGTCTGCAAAAAGACCAACTTCCTCAGATCATATCTCCGCAAATATAGTGCAAAAAGCTCTGAAATTTGGACTCGAGGTTCAGTGCAATTTCGTCTCAAATGGGTTTTTTTTTTTTACTTCTGAAACGTCGCAGAAAAAAAGTTATAGCGAAAATGCCACAATGACCTGTCTGGAGCAGTGAAACCCTAGAATCCAAAGCTCTGATACCAAATGTTATGAAACCAGCTCACAAAAAGATAGAAAAGATAGATCAACGCCTTAGAGTTTAGCCTCTTCGAGGGGGCAACCTCCTTTACATTACATAAATGAACAATTCTTGGATGATTCAAATGACAAAACCTCCTTTCTATATATAGGAGTCTAAGGAGTCACAATATAACCTAGCCGACCTAACAATAATAATATAAAGCCACAAAAATAACAATAGAGGGATTCTATGGGGCACAGTAATAACAATATGGGGACAATAGGGGCACAACAATATTAATAAGGGATACAACTACAATAGTAATGGGGTAATCACTAGTATTAAAGGGACCTAACACATTAGGAATGGTCAAAAGAGCCTCTGTCACCAAAAACGGATCATCACCATTCCATATGAATATCAGGGCACGATGGAATTGAACCACCAACCTCCTGCTTGTAAAGCAAGTGCTCTTCCATTGAGCTAATACCCTTTAAAGAATTAGACTTTAAAAAATTATACCTTGAAACTTTATAACTTGTAAATTCTACAAATTTCAATAAATTATAAAAATTTGTAAAAGGCTTGGCAAATATTTTACTAAACAAGCAAAATAACATTGAAGTTGTGGGTCCCTACAAAATGGTTATGGAAGTTATGAAAAGTGGGTGGAGGGAAAAATATTTATGTATAAGATACTCAATATGTTCAGTTGAATATTCAATTAGAAGTGAAACTTTGAAGACATTTATAGCCTATAAATGACCTATAATTATGAAAATATAAAATTTGCAATTACACCAAAGATTGATTTCTCACCTTCTGAATCATGTAAATTTGTTGTGACAACATAAAAATATGCCTCTAAAACACTGATTTGCAAGCCAAAAAGTAAAAGACAGTGAGTATATATGATGCAATTATGAATAATGAGCCTACTGGCTATGGGGTCTATAAAACTAATTGAGAGTGCTTCTCGTTATTAATTAATTCAAGATGTCAAAATACAACAATCCTGGAATGTAACCACTAAACAAATGTTAAAATTCTAAGCACAAATTTTGGCTAATATTTGTTACACCAACAAAATATCCAAGGGGCATTGAAACACTTTCAAATCTACACCAAGCACGAGTATCCAAAGATGCAATTGCATGGATACAAGGAAAGAACTCTCTACCTCTCAATGATAACTATGTCCTCCCACAAGTACTTAAGCTAGCAAAGAGGCGTGAAGACAAGAGTGGGAAAAAGAAAGATGATAAGCAAAAAAATAACCAGCAATGAAAACCACTAATTTGAACATGTGTCCACATGTACTCAAATATTAAAGGAAGCAAAAGAACCCAACATGATTGATTATGCACTTGATAAAATGGCATTTACTTCTTTAGTAAAAAGGAAGAAAATCCCAACCTATTTTCTATTGTCCTCTAGAATAAGTCCTCTATGTATGGCATTGGGGTTTTGTGCTACACTCTATGCTTACTCTCCAACATTAAAATAAGAGTTCCCAAATTTGTTTATAAATGTCTGATTTGTTTGAGTTTGGGCCGAACCTAGTCAAATCTTGTCAAGTTTGGCCAAGATGCATTGGGCTTAATTATGTTTTCCTAAGCTAGTCAACAAGCTTGACCCAGAATTTTGAAAAGGAAGTTTGATAGAGACGACTGCTTTGACATATTTTGACAGATTTTCCCTTTTTGTATGTCTCGAAGATTGAATTTTAACTAGCCTCTTCTCACCATAATGTGGCTAGATAAGTGAGACAAATCAAAACCAATGGTATCCACTAAGAGATTGTGAGTGAAAGGCATTCATTCTGCCAAAAGATGCTCAGAACTTGCATCTGACTTCAACCATTGTTTTTTGTGTTGTTGCATCCATAAGCACAAACACACTTTTGTCATCAAAGAAGCTTGAACACTGATATGGGCAATTTTAGCACCTCACTTTTACCAACTAGGCAAGCCACTATTTCAAAATTTATTTTAATTGTGGAGTTTTATGCCAATTTTCTATTGGGTAAATCCAAATCAGTCTTCCTTTTTAGACTTTGCCCAATGTTTCCTAGGTCCATATCTTGTGACTGTTCTCTCCACCGGGATATAAATTTTTGAAAACTAATCTCTTTGAATCAAAAACTTGTACCATACTATAAATAGGCAACTCATATCTTCCAATTAAGAGGTTACCCTGATTGAAGATCCATCTCCACATTTTGGTCCAGACATGAAGTTGTACATGTTAATGATGATTGGTCATAGAGTTTACAACACTTGAGAAGCCTTTTAAAGGGTGGTCCCAATTTGAATTAATAGGAAAGATATTTTAGTTCATTCAAAACTGAAAGATAATGTTTCTAGCATGTAAATCAAGCAATGCTAAATCAATTTTTAAATTTTGGCACATGTTCAAGAAAGTAGTTACTTTTGTAAATACTAAATATAAAGTATTGTGGGTTAATGATGAGAATAAAGATAGAGGAAAGAAAAAGAAGGAAAGAAGAACAACGACGATCGTGTTTGATAAATTTGGCGTTCACATGGGGTAAGTGGTAACTCAGAATAAACAAGAAGCAAGCAAGCGGTAGAGCATTGGAAATATGGTAGAAGAATATATGGCCTACTCCAAACCCCCGCATATCCTCAAAACCTAGATTTCTCCACCGTCCTCATAAGCTTCGTAGGTTTATTCGAGTGTAAGTAGCCACAAGGCACCTGGGGTATTGACTACCCGCTGGTTGATGGTTCGATTCCCAAAAAAAATACACACCCCCTGCTGGTTAATTTTGGAGGGTTTCAGTGACAAATTATCATGCAGGCGCCTTGTCAAAGGGCCCAAGTATAATCACTACTCCTGTAGGTGATAACAGTTTATTTTGGCCCAATATCATGATGGAGCACAAGTCGCCTTATACCAATGCCTACCATCTGGCTAAAAATAATTATTCACATTCAGAACTCTTTAACCTAGATTTTATATGGAATTATGAGGTACCACAAGATAATGATGATGATTAAGATAATTACACTAATAGTAGTCAATATGAGAGTAATGGAATTAACAATTGTGACACAGTGCTTGCACAAATAAATGGTGTAGGGTTGAGAGGCCATCATATTTACCATCAAAGATGGCTTTAAAAAGAAAATTGTACCATGTTGAACCAGATGTTGGTTATAACTCATCTGCACAGAAAGATAAAAATAGAAATGATGAAGATTATGATGACTTTGAGAAGCACATATCAGAGGAATATTATCGAAACATGTTCAGGGAACATGCACTAAAGTTCAAGAAAGCCAATCAGTTGAAAGTAGTTGCAGCGATTTCTGCCCGCATAGGTTCCTCCACTGTAAAGCGTACTTCAAATGGGAAGAGACGGAAATTAAGTCATGGTTCTAAGATGGTTCTAGAAGATGAGAGGACACCAAATGGATTATACGCTCCTACTTTTTCAGGTCCTCATATAGATGATGCGGTCTAGAATCTGGGAATTACAACCATCTTGATATTGCTCCTGAACATGGTCCTTATGCATCAACATCTGGTTTAATGGATATAAAAGAGGGAGTTAATTTTAAAATTCCACCATTTTATGAACAACTACCATCTCTTAACTTGCCAAACATTATAGATGTTCAAATAGAGGAAAGTTTTTTGAAGGTAGGCTATATTTGAGATCTTTGTCTGTCATGATGGTTACTGATAAAAGGATTAGACATCATAATTGTGCTAAAATGGGAGAACCTTCCAAAAAGTATGAGACTCTTTAGGGCGGGTTCAAATTTCTATCATCATCATGTGACTCAAGCCAAAAAATTTGGCTGAAAGTATTTGATTATGATTTGGAAGCATTGCCAACAAAGCAGGAATCATTAGACATTCAAAGGTTGATTATGTCTGAAACAGGAAAATTACAAGTTTGTTATGTGAAGGTCTTGGAGAAAGGGGGTAGCTATGAGATTATTGAATGCAAGCTACCAAAGAAGCATCCCATACAAAAAGATCCATCTATGGTTGAAAGGGAGGATGCTCAGAAAATTGCAAAGAACTGGGCCAACATTGTCAAAAGAAACTTGCCAAAACACCATAAAACTTTCTCATTATATCACAGAAAACAATCAAATGATGCTAAAAAATTTGCAGAATATTTCCAAAAGGAGGTTAAGGCTAGATTTGCATGGTCCTTGAAGTTGATGAAGGTTGCATCAATGCGCACCAGGAAATTAGCTCAAGATATACTACTATTCTGGAAAAAAGCAGACAAAGAACAAGATGAAATCTGGAAAAAGGAAGAGAGGGATGCAATGGAAGCTTTGAAGTGTGAGGAATATATTAGAAAAGCTAAAAGGAAACAACAAAGGCTAAACTTTTTACTTTCACAGATAGAGCCTTACAGTCATTTCATGCAGAATAAAACAACTTCTTAGCCTACTGAACCTTCAATGCTAGTTGTTGGAGCCTCTACTGTCGAAGATGTGGGTCAAAACATAGATGATGTGAAACTGGTGGAGGAATAAGATCTAGAAGAAACTGCATTTAAATAAGAATCCATTATAGTTGCAGAGAACAGTGTACTATGTCTTTGCTGAAACATTTAATGACAATCTAATAAGAAGAAGAGTTTGAAAGTGTTTTCCCCGTATTGGGTTTTGCCGTGGTCTCTGACCAATCCTGGTGTCTCTATGTGTGAATGTTTTTCTTCTATTGTTCTTTTATGTTTTTTTGCATTGATGATGTTATTGTTCTTTCTATAGAATTGCATGTGTTATTGAATAATGATAAGATGTTGTGGGGAGAATTTAATACATAAGTGAAGAAATATAATTACCTAAGAAAAGAGAAATAAATCCCTAATAAAAATTAACATGGTATCAGCGTTGGGTTGAAGAAAAGTCATTAAGAACACCCCTATGAAGGCACCTTTGTTGAAAGCAAGAGAAGTTGGTGGTCACCTAAAATAATGCTAATGTTTGAAGGAAACCTTAGGAAATTTGGCTATTAAGGTTTGATGGATATTATAAGGTTAGGGTTTCGAAGAAACCAAGATTATAAAAATTATTTGAGATATGAAATCTAGAAACCCTAGCATGATTAATGTGAAGATGTTCTAGCACTTGTGAAAGGTTTCATGTAGCACTAGATGGGATAGTCTCAATTAGTCCTATTGTTGATGAAGTTAGTTGAAATATAATGAAGGAAACAATGTTATATGGACAATGGATAGTCATGTCTCTTGAAGGTTGGTTCAAGAGGGAGATGATCACCTCTCATTGAAGATAAGTACTTTTTTTTATTTATGTTACTTCTTTATGTCTTTACTTTTGTTTAGATTTATTGATTTGATCATTGATTATACTTCTTGCATGTATATTTGAGTATTTTGATACTTCTAACCTCCTTATGAGATGTGATAAGTGGATCCTTCTTGAGGATCATCCGAGGTGCAAGAAAAGATAGCTAGTGCAAGAAGAGAAGAGCTACAGTTTCCCATGACAAGTGATACAAAGTGAAAAGGTATCTGAATGTTATAAGGTATGTATAGTATATTGTTTCAACTACAATATTGGATGGCAAGGTAAGCCCTAAGGTATGATGGGAATATCACCTTCATGAATGACTCATATATGCATATGAAAGTAAGTTTGATTCATGGTACATATGATGAGTTGGTGCACTTAGTATTGGACAAGTATCTTACATTCTATTAAGTCATGGTAAAGCTACCTAGAAACATTGCTTTTTGATATATGGTAACCTTATACTATTCATAATTATTGTGATAATCATGATAACCCTAATGATAAAAGTGTAACAATAAAATTGATATTCAAGATCTTCTTGTTGACATTGATTAGGTTTTGATAAGCATAGTAATTTTGTTAATATGGTAAAATTGGATGTCCCAACTTGATGGTTGAATAATATTGTGATCCTTGGAGTATGATATATGAGACGAACACTTGATGAAAGTTTGATGTCGCGTTCATATGTAGCTAATTCTAATATGTTATGACTATGATAATAATCCAATATAGTTTGATTTCATGATCTAACGGTTCTAATGATGCATGACAATATTATGATAGACAAGTTGATGTTTTGAATGATGATGACTGAATTGGATTCCCATTTAGAGGGAGAAACTTTTCATGATATTTTAACACCTATTATTATTTGAAAAGAAGACACCTGACTATTGGAGGAAGGATTTTAGACATGAATAAACATCTAATGTTGTCGAAAAAGGTTTTCGTAGGTTTTGATTTTAGCATAGAAGGGTTGTCCTAGTCTAAGCCCCAAACACATGGAAGAAGACTTAAGGATGTGGCTGTAAGCCTCTCAACCACACGAAAGAGGGCCTATGGGTGAAATTATGCCTATAGGACACAAAAACTAAAGCCTTGAGCACGAGATCAGGGGCGCACCAGGACTATGCTAGTCCTACAAATATGGAGCAGACAATAGAAAGTCCTATGAGAAAGGAAGTTTGAATGTTTGACTTAGTATATAGAATGTGAATGTGTTGACTAAACTTATGTCTGTGGGGGACTGGTATTTGCATTTTAGTATGTTATTTTGATTCGATCATTGAAGTTAGTATATGTCAGTATTTGATAACAGTTGCAAGGGTTTGACAAGATTTGCCTTATTGGTTTAATATAGATGAGCAGTATTGGAATTTTGACATGATGCTTAACAATTCATAAATATGTTTTGTCTTATTGATTGATTGAAGTCACAATGATAATGAATTAGGTTTTTTATCAGATTTGGTTCTTGATAATGGTAATTTGCCTTGATGTGAAATAATTGCTCTATGTAGACATAATTGATTTTGTATTGCCATCATTGGAATTTGGCACATTGGTTGAAGAGTAAATAGTTATGATTCATTATGCAGTGATCTCACTATGAATGGATAGAACTTATATGACTTATTCTTGGTGTATGCATTCGCATCTAGGAACATAAATGATGATCATAAGGATGACTTGATGAAATCTGGCTTGATATTATAAATAACAATTGTTGACAGGTCAAATAGATAAGGTTGTAACCTGGTACTTGGATGTGAGCTCTACTTGGGGACTTGGATTAAAAAGTTTAACAGTGATACTGGTGGGGACTTTTACGGATCTGATATTAGTTTTGGTTTTGCATCTAAGGCTTGATAAGCTGACTTAGTTGATTTGATTGCACAATATTGATTTGTGTGAGGTTGAGCATATTGGTTTGTTCATGTATTATGTTTTCAAAAAGCATTGTATGAAGCAAGCTCCCTGATCCTGGTATGTCTACATTGACAGTTACCTAGTAAAGCCTGAAAGATGTGTCGATCCAAACCTCTACTTCAAAGTGGTCCAAGGTATGCCTTTGATTTTGGTTTTATATGTTGACGATCTATTATTGACAGGTAACAAGCCTCTAATGATCAAAGGAAGAGGAATTTTGCCTCTAAAGTTTGAAATGAAGAACTTGGCATGATGAAAAGGGAAACATATCATGAAGTTATTAAGGAAATTTTGGAAAGTGGGAATGCAAATCTTTGGACACCTCAATGGAATTAAGTTATGCAGAGTTATTGTTGAACTTGACTTGGAAAAAGATAGTTGATTAAATCATTGATGTTCTATCTAGATATTTGTTTTGCAAAGAACAACTTAAGTCAATTCATGATTGAGCCACTTCATACACATTGGGTTGCCAACAAGCACCCTTCAAGATATTTGCATGGGATGATCAATTTTTGGTCTGAGATATTCTTCCTATGATATATGACTGCATGGATGCACTAGTGTTGTTTGGGATCGTTATTGACAAGATTATCACATTTGGGTGTTGCTTTAGTATGAGATATGCCATGATATTTTGGATAAGTCTATAGCTTTAATCATGACTAAGGTTGAGTATGGTGTTGCTAACATGGCTAGTTGTGAGGTAGGTTGAAGAAACTCTTTGGAAAATTATTTTGAATTGATTCTAGATGTGATAGTGATACATTGCGATAATAAATAGTGGGATATGATTGGCAGAGACTCTCGTATATAGCTATGATTGAGATATATTCATAGATTGAGATAGTGTTGCTATATGAGACAAGCTTAGGCTTGCGATTGATACCTCCATGAGAGGGAAGATGAATAAGGTATCATTTTATGTCACGTATTCGTTCTAATATGATATTTGATTTGATGTCCTGAATGAACAAGAAAATAAAGAAATGTAGCTTTGGGTAATGTATGAGGCCTTATGATTGAACTTTTCAATAAGAAATTAATGGATATGAGCATGTTGATATATTTATGATCTATAGAAAGTAGGGTTGATCGAGGACACTGGTCCGACTCTTCCCCCCTGTCTGAGGTCTTAGGGTGTGGAATTAAGATGAAGGGCTCTTAGGGTTGAGGGATCTCTGGACAATAGGGTATCACCCCTATCTGTTACCCATAAGGCAGTGTATGTTTCTCCCCTATCTTGGTCTATGCAAAGTATACCCTAGTTGGCATCATACCCACAAGTTGAGCTTGTTGGGATTGTCGCTCCCCATCTGGCCAATGGGTTGAGAGAGAGCTTGGGGGTGTGTCATCCTTACCATTGGTAAGTGGGTAATCTCACCCAAGCTAATTATGATGCAAATATTCTACCACATGAATCTTGAGGGTCCTTGTTGGGAAGATCAATAAGAAATACGACAGATGATATATTGATTAACATAAGGTGGAAGATGTTTTCTCCCCTATGTGATGACTCATATTGCTCAACATAGGGTGGAAGATGTTTGCTCCCTATGAGATGACTTGGAGTGAGAGTGTCCCATAGGACTTTCCTCATTTTCATTGGATTATGGGTTGAGACTGAGATCTCCAATATGGTTTTAGGTTGAGATGTGCTCCTTGATGTCATTTTGGATTGAGATAAGCTCTCTGATATGATTGATACGAATTGAGGGTGGTAGCTTAAGCTCCCCTTCGATGTCAAATCCTTCTTCTTTTAGATTCGAGGGTGTTCAACATATGAGAAGAGACAAGCAACATATAAGAAGGGATAAACATAAATGAGCAGAGATGAGCAATAATGACATTTGATGATTAGATACTTGAGATAGTATATGATTTGATGATAGGTTACATGTGATGATTACATGATGTGGTTGGAATTTCTCCCTAGATGAGAGGGAATGTTAATTTGGCAGCTCGGTGATAAATTCCAATAATGGAACTAGACTCCTCTTTTCGAGGGGACCAATTTTAACTTTTTAAGCACTCGAATTGGATAAGAGAAAGTGTATTTTTGAATTGAATCCCACATGTGCACAAAAGGTCAAGTCAGCCCAAAAGAGAAATTGGACACCCTTAGATGGTTATAAATACAAGTCAAGTGACCCTCATTTGGACATCATCATGATCATTCTTATTTCTTTATTTTGGCTCACACAGGTTTGAGGTGGTTCATAGAGATTGGTTCATACAGGTCTGAAATTGCAGGGTCCGAAGCTCGCATGTGAGATCTAGGGTTCTAGTTTCCAACCACAAGGATGACACATACATTTTTTGGTTGCATGCATGCTCATGAGTGTGGTTGGAGGGTTTCAACCACACACATGTACACTCTTTGTGTGCAGTTGGAAACTAGGGTTTGATTTTTCAGTTGACCATAGACAATGAAAGTTGACCGCAGGCTTCTAAATTAGGGTTTTGATTATTAACATTGTTGGGTTCATCTCTTGGGTGTTGTATAGTTGATTTTATTGGATATTTTTGTGGTTGAAGATATGGATCATTGCACTTTGTCTTTGTTGAAACATTCAATGACAATTTAAAAGAAGAATTTGAAAGGGTTTTCCCCATAGTGGGTCTTGCCCTAGTCTCCATCTAATCCTAGTGTCTCTATGTGTGATTTTTTTTTTCTTCTATTGTTCCTTTATGTTACGTTGCATTAATAATGTTATTGTTATTTCTATAGAATTGCATATGTTGTTGAATAATGATAAGATGGTGTGGGGTGAATTTAATACATAAATGAAGAAATGCAATTATCTAAGCAAAGAACAATAAATCCCTAAGAAAAATTAACATTGTGGCTATTTGGTTCATCTTTATCGTGGTAAACAGAAGAATTTGGTTTTTGAGAATGGGTGAGATGATGTCGATGGTTAATCAGGTTTATGGTTCATAGGGTGGCTGCTTGGAAAACCAAACCCCGCCTCCCTAGCTGCAACAACTTTAGATTTCTATTATGCACAAGTTTGTTGGTTCAAGTTCATAGTTTGGGACCCTGTCCCTTACATGTTAGGTAGAGATGGAGACAAAATACTCATTGCTATAGCACTGGCAATGAGAGACCCTTATTCTCTCGGGGTTCAGGTATTTCTTATCAACCTTTTGTGTTTGTACATTTGGTATTTCCCTGATCGATTTTCTATTGAGTGTTGTGGTATCTAGTGGGGGCTAGTGAGGGTGAATTTTGGAGGTGGAAGTCGTGGCCCTACAAATGCTTGGCCCCGATGCGTGGTGAATAGGAGTGGGCCCATACTTGGGAATTTTGGAAAGTTAGGAAAGCGAAGGGGTTGACCTTTGAACCGCGCTCTAGAGGAAGGTGAATGTAACATTGTGTTTTGCTGGATCAAAGGGTGGCGAGTTGACTTGAGTGTGAGGTGGAGAGGGCCTGACTTACTTGAGTGGTTGTGCATTGACCAACCTCTTACCAGGCTTGGGGAGTCAGTGAGTGTTGTAGGTGTGGCAACCGACATGGAAAGCAAGGCTGGCTATAAACTCCTTTTTGTTGGAGGTGGTGTATTGGGGTTCGATCTGTGGTGTGCGAGTGGTGAAGAGATCGGGAGCTATGACATGTAGAGGTAACGAGGAAGATTCAAGAGGGGTGTTAGACCAAGAGGCTAGGGGGAAGTCCATTACGGGGAGAAATAAGACTTTGGGGAGGAAGTGGAACAACTGAAAGACTAGTCGTCAAGGCAAATGCTCGTACAACCACCTTTCGATTCCCTGGAGGTGCAACTTCACCTAGTTATAGTTCTTATGGAGCAATTGTCTCAGGACTTCCACAACGACAAAACTGAGGTCATTGCCTTCATGAATGACCTCTAGCACAACCAGTGGAAGATGTTGGACTGAATGGCCTCCCTATGTAGGGGGCAAAAGGGGTTGTAAGAAAGTTTAGATCGTCTTGAGGGAAGAATGATTCATACAAAAACCCATCTACATGAGGCATTCTGCAAGCAACATGGTAACAGTCCAAAGGACCAAAATGCCAGAAATATGGCAAATAGAGAATCATAGTTGGGTGCATTTGGATCCTTGGGTACTTTTGGTCTTTATGGGAAATTTGTGTTTGGTCAAATATTTTTTATTTTTTTTGTCAACTATTTTTTGCATATACCACTTGGCCAACAACTCTGGTAGGAATGAGGTCAGTGGTTGTTTAAAGAGAAGCGCATCAAGATGTAATATTTTTCTAAATTAATAAAACTTTTCTATTTACAAAAAAGATTATATAATTTTATTTTAAAATTGTTGGGAGCCAAATTTTTATATTAATTTTATGTTAAACAAGCAAAATATTAACCATAAGGGTGTCAATCCCTATATTAATTTTATATCCAAAATATAAAATAATTATATGTAATATTAAAGTTGACCTTTCCTAGATAACTATAAACCATTGTTGTAAGTTTAAAATATTATATTATATTAATTTTCTTTTTCATTTCAAGTTAAGATGTATTTTTTTAATTAATATTTTATATTTGAATTTATATAATTAATAAATGTATGCATGTTAATTGAGGTTTTTTTAGGTGATTGCATGAAATGACTATTATCTCCCCCACCCTCTCGGTTCAAATCCCCACTAAAGACAAGATGATTATTGTTGTAATGACTTTGAGCCTATAAATATTGTTTTATTAGCTTTGCGCCTTGTGAACTCTTAAATGAGTATACTTGTAGGTTGCAACCTCACTCTAGCCCACCAAAAAAATATAATATTTTAACAATCATTAATGATAATTGTGAGGGATATTTTCTATTATCAATGACTAAATAATATTATTGAATAAAGAAAATGATTAACTTATGTGTAACATAATTTTTTAAATTAAAATTAAAACATATGATGTAGGAAAATAAATAAATATGGTGTGCTCTCTTCATTTTAACGAAGATCTGATAATAGGCCAATGATTCACAATAGTTCCTCCTTGGGAATGGAGATGGATGAGTAGCAAATTTCTTTGTAAGTGTTCAACTAAGATTTGAGATTGCCCCTAGGGGTGGGAGGTATGAAGATGATCCTTTTCGATGTCGAGGAACACACATAGCAACATACTCTTGGGGTCTAAGAGTGTCAAACAATGTGGTTGAGGCTTATATTCATCTCAGAGGTTTGCTTCTAGCCAAGGAGCTTGAGGTCACTTTGTTAATCATTATTGGGACCATGATTTTCATAAGACAATGCTAGGGAAGTTTTCTTTGGTTGATAGTCACTTGAGCAAAATGATAGCCAATGTAACCAATGAGTCTAAAATCATTAGTGCAACCATGTTTAATCATGTCAAATAAGATTTCAGTGAAGAGGCAAAAAAAATTGGTTAAAAAAACCACTAAATTACAAATGGGTTAAATTGAAAATCACTGGGATCAAAATATATGCAACATCACCTAATTGTTTGATTTATTTAATGTAGTATTAGTTGCACACATGATGTCACATCAAGTGAATTATGTAAAGAGTTGTCGTTAAGTAAGACTTTATGGAGTTTCTACCGGATTTCTGGTCCGAATCTAGTAAAATATTTACAGTCAAATCTTAATTTGTGTTCTTTAAACTAGTTTTTTTACTTCATATATATGGATTAAAATCTCACTTAAAGACAACTCATTACTCGCACTTGAGATAAAGTAAAAAATCTAAAAGGTTTTCTCCTGATAAGAGAGCTATCCTTTAAAAAGCTTTAAATTTTAAGTTTACCCCTGATGGTAGGTCACATCGCAATCTTAGAAGCAACCCTCATCGGTTCGACTGATTTGTAACAATACGAAAGAAGATATCCAAGAATGGGATTCGAACCTTGGTCCACCTTGCCCTTTCGGACCAGACTCGAACCCATGCCCAGATTTGTTACAATACGAAAGAAGATATCTAAGAATGGGACGCGAACCAAAACAGCGAGTATTTTTAATTGACGAAACCGAAAAGGTTTTGAGAGAAAAGGCGTGTCAAGAATGGGATTCGAACCCATGCCCTTTCGGACCAGTACCTGAAACTGGCGCCTTAGACCAACTCGGCCATCTTGACATCTCTGATATTTTGTTTTTCAAATATCAATATTAGGGGAAAAAGGATGAGGATAATATTAGACGTCTGGATTCGAAGTAAAGACTGTCAATATTCTATTCAGTCAATTGAGACACCTCACTTCCATTCCCTGCAACCAAACTAAAACCAATTTATTATTATTAAAATACAATAGAGAAATTGAACAGCTTCAAAAGCTGGGAACGCATGCAAAATAAGTCATGCCTGTCAAGAATGGGATTCGAACCCATGCCCTTTCGGACCAGTACCTGAAACTGGCGCCTTAGACCAACTCGGCCATCTTGACATCTCTGATATTTTGTTTTTCAAATATCAATATTAGGGGAAAAAGGATGAGGATAATATTAGACGTCTGGATTCGAAGTAAAGACTGTCAATATTCTATTCAGTCAATTGAGACACCTCACTTCCATTCCCTGCAACCAAACTAAAACCAATTTATTATTATTAAAATACAATAGAGAAATTGAACAGCTTCAAAAGCTGGGAACGCATGCAAAATAAGTCATGCCTGTCAAGAATGGGATTCGAACCCATGCCCTTTCGGACCAGTACCTGAAACTGGCGCCTTAGACCAACTCGGCCATCTTGACCTACCTTTCAATCTTTTTCGTTATAATAAATTTATGATATTATCCACTTATTTCAATTCGGCTGACACAGACGTTCAACACAGTTCCTTCCATTCCTTCAAATCAAACAGTCTTTCACGAGACATCCGCCTAACCTTAATTTTTATGGCTTGCAAATGTAAGTTGGAGAGTAGTCTCTTCGGAGACATCCGATAAAATTGGAACGATACAGAGAAGAGCCCCTGCGCAAGGATGACACGCACAAATTGAGAAATGGTCCAAATTTTTGACCCGCATAGGCCTAAAAATAAAAAATCGCCTGAAAAAAGTCTGAGAGTAGTTTAACTAGGTCATAATTTTGTTGGGAAAATAACAAAAATTCTAGTGAGATTTTATGGGATATGATTAAATTTTTAAAAATATAAATGATTTTGGGCACTCAATTTTTTTTATAATTTTCCATTTTTATCATTAAAAAGCTATTCAAACACTACTGCAATCAATTTTTTTTTAAAAAATTCTAACTAAATTCCAATGAAATTGAAACCTCTGCGGACAACGCCGTTCGAAGTTCGTTGCAGTAAGTCGAGTATTCCCGATTCAATCCCCGGAAATTGCGTTAGAATTTACCTGACAATACGAATAAATTCTTGTCAGGCAGGTGAGCCAGGTTCAATCCCCGGAAATTGCATTAGAATTTACGTGACAACACACGAATAAGTTCTGTCCACTATTTGGGCTATATTGCCCATATTATGTCGACGGTCAATTATAATCTTAATTTAGAATGGCTTGAAAACATCGAATGGGGATGTAGCTCAGATGGTAGAGCGCTCGCTTAGCATGCGAGAGGTACGGGGATCGATACCCCGCATCTCCACTTGTTATCCTTGTGGAAAGTGTTTGCGCATTTCCCTGCCAGATTTCTAATCAATATACTTTACTTAAACATTCAAGTATTTATATTTCCATTTAACATAAGAATGACATCTTACTTTACCATTTCATATATATTTTATGTATTTCATTGTTTATTAAAAAAAAAAATTATGGGCGGGAGTATGTTTAAACATTCAAGTATTTATATTTCCATTTAACATAAGAATGACATCTTACTTTACCATTTCATATATATTTTATGTATTTCATTGTTTATTAAAAAAAAAAATTATGGGCGAGAGTATGTTTAAACATTCAAGTATTTATATTTCCATTTAACATAAGAATGGCATTTTACTTTTCCATTTAATATATATTTTATTTATAAAGTTATGTATTTCCTTAATAATGTATTTCATTGTTTATTAAAAAAAATGAAATTATGGGTGGGAGTATGTTTTAAAACTGTTTATGTTTGGCTAAGAGCTCATTTTCTTCGGATTTAACGATCCAAAATCTACCACCTGTTTATGTTTGACTAAGAGCTCATTTTCTTCGGATTTAACGACCCAAAATCTACCACCAGTAAGTTATCCCGGCGGCGTAGTTTTCCTTGAATAAGGATGATGAATTAGTTTTCCTTGAATAAGGATGATGAATCAACTTGCATTCACGGAGAACAACTAGAAATAATTATCCTTAGTGCTAGTTTGAAAACTAAATTATGATAGGTTTTTCCCACCTATAAAAAAAATAAATGAAAAACTCCAAAAATTAAATTAAGAAAAAACAAACTATTAATTTGATCTTTAATTTTTAAATTTTGATCCTCAATTTTTAATTTAAATTAATAATTAAAATCAATTATACCTGGTATTAACAGTTTTCCCTCTCATCTAATTAATATTCTCTTTAATTTTTTAACTTAATCATATTGATGGAGTAAGATCATGATGTATTATGATTGATCCTTTATGTTAAATGCACAATATGACTATGGTATTAACAGTTTTCCCTCTCATCTAATTAATATTCTCTTTAATTTTTTAACTTAGTCATACTGATGGAGTAAGATCATGATGTATTATGGTTGATCCTTAATTTAAAACACACAAGTACTAAGGTTGTTTTATGTTAAATGCACAATATGACTATGCTCGGCCAGCATGCCAATTATGGAATTAATACATTGAATTAATCTTAATGCATCATTTTTGTTTTTTGCGATTATCTCTCGAGATAAAACAAAGTTTGCAGATTATGGTTTATTTTTATATATTGGGTAACTAAAGAGTGATAATTTGTTTTCTTTCGCATGTAGAAAGATATGATATATATTTTTCTGGAAGAAACAACCAGATTAGGCTTCCATGCAATATTAGTGATCTCTTCCTACGACTAGTGATTGGATAGATTAAACCTTCTTAGCTTTGCTGGAATGATGATGGATAAAGCATGGGAAGAGCAACATTATTTTGGTTTACACATTCACCTATATTCCCATACCTTGGGGTTATACCAACCTTAAGAACTTTGAATCCAAATGTTACAGATTCATGTTAATGGAACCTCTTTTGTAATTTTGGGATTCATGATCATGATTGACAAACTTGTGGAGGATCATTGTGGTAATTATGACACATATCTGTACTTTTAGGCAAGAGGAAATTACTAATAATGTTGAAAGATTGAAGCATGAAAAATGAAAAACTATAAAGCCATCAACTGGAGTAAAAACTTGTTCACACTTTATTATCCTAATAATAAGCTCTCTCTAAAGGTCAATCTATCACATTATATTAGACATTCATTGCTTTCTCTAACTACTTTTTTTAGGGTAATGCATGAGCCCTTCAAGTGTTATTTTTAAGGGTTTTTGGTTTCCTTAACATGAGTTTTCCAATGCTTATTCTTGTGGGATTTTGGTTTCCATGAAATGTGTGAAAACATTGTCAACTAATGTTCAAGGCTTATAGGTGTTATCCAAAAGCCAAATGGTGACAATTTGGTGGCTTTGAGTTTAACCCTCAATGTGTTCACTACTACTTACACTATGGAACTTGATAACTAAGATATTGTTATGAATGAATTGATATATCCACTTCACCTACTTATTCAATTGTGTAGATCCATTTCAGTTCCCATACTTATATGAATTTATATAAATGTAAAATGAATATATATATATTGTAGGTTTTAACTCCGTACAGAAATTACCTGCATACGAATTCTAAAAACAGAAAATAAACAATGCGAGAGCATAACACATAAAACACATATACACAGAGATTTTCCCCTACATCCCAAAACCAAGACTACCAACTTGATTTTTCATTATGTTCCTTTCAATGCTACAATACATATATATACATGCCGAAGCATCCAATACCATGGACCGAAAACCATCGCGCCCAAAACCATGTGCGAAAACCATGCACAAAACCATAGGTAGGTTCGCCCACCTAATATAGGGTCCAAAATTTTTTTCCCCAGGGCGCTGCCTCGGACCCCGTAGAGGGGGGCTACCCGCTCCTCTCAAACCCCCTAGACAGGGGGGGTTGTCGCCCCCCCTGTGACCCCCCCACTGCATAATCGGCGCAATGAAGGGGGGGCTCCACCCCCCCTTCTAACCCCCTGGTTAACTAGGGGAGCTAGTCGTGGAAAGAATATAACACAACCCAACATATATATATAGATATATATATATATATATATATATATATATATATATATATATATATATATCACCATCATCAATTATTTTGGGTGAGGAGAGAGGATTTGAAATTCCAACTCAATTCTCTTCATTAAAAAAATTATTTTTTTAATTTAGTTTTTATGTTATAATGGTTTATATTTTTTATTTTAATATATTTTATTTATTAGCATTACAACTTAACATATTTATCTGAGTTGTATATACATCTCATTCCTCTCATTTTAATGGTAAAAAAAAGCCTTTTTATAACCCAAAGAAAGCTTCAATAAAGATCTAGGAAAGAGGAGGTAACATTTTCTATTAAGGGAACATCAAGATGCATGCTGATTGCATTAATATGTATATTTCTTATGTATGTGTGGATTCTATGTTAACCTAGTAGGCTAGCTTGAGAGGTTGAGTGTTGTGAATTACAAGCATGGGGTTGCAGAGTCAAGTCTTTAGGGTGGCTAGATATGTGAATATTGGCCCCACTTGATGTCTCCATTGGATTAGGTTGCCAAAATTGCAACTAGATGGGTTACCCTAGATACCATCAAAACAAAGGAAAGTGCCTCGTGGATTTTTCCTCGAGATGTGCATTTATAGGAAAGAAAAGTGAGGTTCACATGTTGCATTTATAATTTATATTTATTGGAGATAAATTATCATTGCTTATTTATTCATTTTTAACTAAAACTAGAAAATATTATATTTAAAAAGTTGTAGTAGAGCTGAATAGCAACAGTAAAAATGTTAATGCCCTCATATTTCATACAAAATTGGAAAATCCCATATGCCACAAAACAGAGCTTGCCAAAGTCCTCAATTAATACACCCCAACAATCTTCGTAGGTATATTGTCTAAAGAAAAAACTTAATATTCTAATTCCTTTACAAAACATATAGATTAAGGAAATGCATGGTGTTTGTTAGCTTCTTCCTGCCCTATGTTGGAAGGGAAAGAGTTTCAGTTCTAATGTCCACGTCTTCTATATTTTGTTGTATTGTCTCCTCCTCCTCAAGATCTGCTTGGGTAGAATTATATGACATCATATGATTTAAAGTTGTAGATTGAAATTTTTTTCTAAGATTGATGATCATATTCCTTAACATATTATGTTTTTCTTCCAAGGAAACTAGTTTATACTTTTTTTGAACTATATCATTCATAATTGTTGCATTATGTGAACCACATTGATGTTTAGTTTCATGAACCTGAAGCCATCAAGAAAAAAGAAATTATGTTGCGTCATATGACCCTTCATGCCTTTAAAGAACCCTAAGAAACTATCATGATTCCTTGTATTCCATTAATGTTAGACATTGAATGAAGGTGGTTGGAGATGATAGAGTTTTGAGATCCAAATTGATTTAGGAATGTCCCATGAGAGCCTTGAATCCAAATATGTAGAGATGACCTCTTGCTAAAAAAAAAACAACAAAACTACTATGGCACTAGTAGACCAAATATTTTTGAAGCCAAAATGGAAGAGGCAAATGTATATAGAGCCCAATAGAACTAAAGAACCATATCCCAAAAGGGTGGTGACTAAAATTTCGATAGACAGTAGTTGATTGTAATAAAGACTTAATGGGATAAAGGGATGAATATTGAACAAGAGCGGAGGAAATATCACTGAGAGATAGAGGAAAATAAAGAGCCCATTGATTGAGCACAATTTGAGTCCAAGGACTACAATATGTAAATAACCACTAACTAAACACACCTTGACATTGTGAGCTTCAAATATAAATTCCAATCTATCATCTAGATTCGAAGAGTGACTCTTACACTAGACCGAATGGACTTCCTCCTCTCGGTGCTACTAGCTTCTTACATATGTCAACTCATTATCCCACATTTTCGATGATAAACCTTGCTAAAGGATTCAAGAGACATGAAAAAGTTTAATTTAATCATGCTAAAAGGAGGTGGGGTAGCCCTTTTGAATCTGGTTGCCTTGATTGAAGTTTGATGACAACGACATGGAGACAAGTGGTGATTTAAGGTGATGTAACATGTCTTCATACACATGACCTTAGGGAGTTAAGGAATTGCATGATAATGCCACCCCCCATTTTATTATAGAACCCCTTAATTAAGGTAGGTGGCTAGATTAAGACAAGACCTATAACCCTCTCTATAGCCAATTTGATTGCTTGCCTACACTAGTGAAGACTGATATTAGTCATGAAAAAAGGAAGCACTTCAAAAAACCCATAATTAGGTCATTCACTAAGAAAGATAGGCATATACAAGTGTAATGAAAGTAATGCCATATAAGGTAGAAAAGAAAAAGGTTAGGAAAAAGGTAAGATAAGAAGTCGCTTAAACACTAGTGGGGTAGGTAATAAAATCATTTGTGTTTAATCTAGGAATTACTTTAGTTTAAGTCATTCTAGTCGTCGTTTAAACATATCTAATTGCAACTCTACCAATTTCAATGTTCTTTGTTGAATTCAGTGATCCATCATCGAAAATAAACTACCCTAAGCATAGGAAAGGCATATTTTATGAGTTCCCATCCTATTCCTACTTTTGGCACACCTTAGCTTTTCTTGGCTTGTTTTGATATTTTCACATGTTCCAACATATGCCTATATTATTAGTTATGTGTTATTATTAAATCCCCAGTAGTTCCTCCTCATAATGTTCCCACATTCTTTGTTGCTCCAATAAGTGATGTTTATACCCGCTCTAGTAAGTGTTGTTTCACTGCTATTATCTACTATCTTTCTACATTGCTAGACAATAACTAGAAGAAATGTTTTGGCCTTACCTAGTTGTTTATGAGTCATTGTTGTTTCAACATCTATTATTGCTCTTACTAATGATGTTTTGAAATCACATTGAGCTCCTACGAGTTAAGGTTTAGGGTAATCTAGTTTTCTTACTTGTAAGGTGGGGTCATATGCTAGTGTTGTAGTCATATATGTCTAATCCTTTGGATATGTTCCTACCATATGAAGGTGGCCTTACCCTCTTCAATGTCCTTAATAAAACCCCAGTAAAGTCCATGTATATGCTTTCTTATGGCATTGAAGTGACTAAAAGTGGAATGTATAATCCTTACTTCTTGTTAGTAGGCATTTTGGTACAAGAAAATATATAACCTCTAATAAACGTAGCTACTTGTTTTTGCATTTTGGGTCAATAAACATACCTCTTTAAGCTATCTAAATTCTTCTCGATGCCAGAATACCCAACAACCTTAGTGGTATGATTTTCCCTTGTCAATTGTACTCTTTAGTGTGTATAAATTTCCCATCTTGTTGAGTAATCCATCTTGGAGGTGGTAATCAACTTGGGAATTTGAATCAACCTAGTCAAGAAAAATTCGTTTCTCTATTGTGATCATCATTATTTATTTAGATGAATTGATTCCAGAAAGGAGGAATCTTTGAAAAAATCGCTTCATCTAGACATAGTGAATAACCTAATCCACCCCTTGAATATAGGTTATTAGCCATTGTTGCCAATAAAATCTAGATACACATAGCTAGTTCATAGTCCTTATCAAATAGGGTTGATTTCAAGGCTATCAATTTGATAATTATGCTTGAATCTCCTATAACAACGAAATTTCATTATAGTTTCCTTTATTAGTAAAATGCCCTAATAATAAAATTTCTGCATCACCCTCTTTGGTAATGAACCTTTATATAACAACATTTAAGTTGTGAAGCTCTGTAAAACCCTAACTAAGATTCTTCGATGGAAGCAGGCTCAGAGGGGGCTCCTCCCCCTCCCCTGGAGGAAGTAGCGACCTTCTAAGTCCTAGTTTCCTCCATTACTAAGAAGGAAAAACCTAAGGTGATATAATCATGATTTATGAAGAAGGTGGAGACGATCCCTACAATGGATTTACCCACAGGTTTTTGGAGAAAAACCCTAGCCTTCACGTTTCAAGCATTGACTAGGAAGTTTATTGGTATGTGGCCATTGCCAAAATCCATGGAGTTAAACATAGAGGTTGGAAAATTTTTGGAAACCTCTGATGAGAGGAAACATAGGGTTGTATGTCTGCAAAAATGGGTTTTATGCCTTTCTTTTCAAATCGAAGGAAGATAAGGATGTTTTATTTCGTAGTGGGCCACACTTTTTTGGAGTGTGAGGAATGCATTTGAACAAGTGGTCTCTTGATTTCAATCTAGATGATGACATTCCAAATGCAGTCTCGGTGTGGGTAAATCTCCCACAACTCTCATTGTCCTATTGGAGTGACAAGTACGTTCATTCGATTGGAAATGGATTGGTTCGTTATCTTGATATGGTTGGGACTGAAGGGTAGACAATTTTCTTATGAAAACATTTGCGGAGAGGTAGACTTGGAAAAAGGTTTATCGTCTAAAATTAATCTCACATAGGGAGATTGGAGTCATTGTCAAGCCCTAGACTACAAGAATTTGTCGTTTAAGTGAAAATTCTATGATAATTATGGGCACTTCAATAGGGATTGAAAGAAGCCCCCCCAACCAAGGATGAGACAAGAACTAAAGCATTGGAAGAATAGTCGCAAACCTAGAAGAAAGTTAGGGACAAAAGGGAAGTGGGAAACATTAAAAATCCACTAGAAAAATGTAAGAATGTGGCATCGAATCCATCTAATCCTTTTGTAGCATTGTAAATGGAAGGTGTGAATGAAAAGGAAGGGACACCAACTAATAAGGCAATAGAGAAAGAGGTTAAGGGAGAACAAGTGTTGATTGAAGAGACAGAAGATGGGGAGATTTAGGAGAAGATGGGGCAATAGAAGGATAAGAGTGAAGAAAGGAGCATGTATTGGAACCAAGTCATGGGGAGTGAGTGATATTGGAATCAAGATTTGAGGAAGAAGGTTTTCCCATAAATTCATGAGGCTCAGGCCCACAAGCTATAGGTTTTGGAGGGGTTTTGACATGAAATAAGTCACAAAAAAATAGTTGGGAAGATGAGGTTAGTAGTTAGGAAACGTAAATTAGTAAAAAAGGGTCGGGGCAACACACAAAGAAGGTAGTAAGAGAGGCTAAGGTAGAAAAAAATAATAAGTTAGGAATACAACCTCAAATCATATAATCATTCAAGCTAGTAGTGAGTAAGGACTAGGCACAAAGTAAATAAGGAGGAGGTAAGGCCAATGCCCTCCCTTGTGAATAATGAAGGTTGTCACTTGGAATATAAGGATTTTGGGAAACTGTTTAGTCAATTTAGTGTCCTAAATTTCTTGCATGAATTATCAACTGAGGTTTGTAGACTGATGAAGTGTGATGCACTATATATGCTTAGTTAACTTTTCTCTTACTTCATTGTTTTATATTTTATGTTTGTTTTGGGGGTTTTTGTTCTTTGATGTATAAGAATATACAATCTATGAGAAATTTAAATGGATCTAATCAAATTTTAAAGGAAATGAAAGTTTCCTAAGTTAGTCTAATCTCCTAAAAATGGACCAAGAACTATTGACTAGTTAGAACCTAATAAGAAAATAGAGCATCTATCTTATCTTATCATTAATCCTAATCCATGGATCTAATTCTTAAAACCAGAAGTGGTATTGATGCAGAAGGTAACTCAGTAATTGCATTCATTTAAACATTCAACCATTCAATTTTGGAATATGATGAAATCAATCTCCTTGAAATGATTTTTTGGAATGTCAAGTGATGCAACTAAGTAAGGACCTGAAAGTAGAAAAGAAAAGGTAAAAGCATGTAAAACTAACAATGTACTGAGTAAATTCAATCACAACATGAATTAGATATTTAACCATTTAAGTTAGGATCATCATCATTTTGAAATGGTTTTTGAGAACATCTATTAATACAATTAATTGACAGTTCTGTTATAAGAAAATGAATAACAAAACAATAAGAAAACTAAGAAACCGTGTATTCTTATTACTTCAATCTTCATTCAGTTTTGGAAACAAAGTCATTTTTCCATAAAATATCTCAGAAGAACAAGGCTGCACAGTTGTGTTTTTATCCTTACACTATTGGTTACAAACTGAAATGAAACATCATTCTAAATTAGAGAAAACAGAGTTGTTGAAAACAGAGTAATAGAAATTAAACTGAAAACAACAAGTGAAAAACCTCCTTCAGTGTAGGGGCCCTCTACAACTGATGTGGTTGCAATGCTAGCTAGTTAAAGATGCACTTTAAAGCATCATTGACAAAACGAAGTTTGTATTATGAACAAAATGAAGTCTGAATACAGAGTATCAGCAAAAATCCTGTAATTCCTTCTAGCTTCTAACTACTTCTTGGTTTCATGCAAACGATATTTATAGGAAAATAACATAATTGTTTAAGAGAAAAACTTGTTACAGGTGGCTAATTCGAATTAACTCTAACATGAATGTTTATAAGAAAAACTTGCTACAAGTGGCTTAATTCGAATTGTAATAGGATTGTTTAACTTCTGATCAACTATAGGTGGCTTAATTCGAATTAACTCTTCAATAGAACTGTTAGACTCTTGATTAGCTACAAAAGAGCAAATCAAGAGTCCTACTACTTCTAGATAACGTATTTGACTCCATATTTGACCATGACTTTAGGCACACTTTTCTGTCGATCTGGATGTTGGGTTGTGTTATATTCTTTCCACGCCTAGCCCACGTAGTTAACCGGGGGGTTAGAGGGGGGGTGGAGCCCCCTTTCGTTGCACCGATTATGTAGCGGGGGGGGTCATAGGGGGTTTGAGTTATACCCATAACCCCACTTTATGGGGTCCAGGGCAGTGCCCCGAAAATTTTTGGTTTTGGACCCTATGTTAGGTTGGGTAGACCCACCTATGGTTTTGTGCATGATTTTTGCACATGTTTTTGGACGCGATGGTTTTCGTTCCTTGGTATTGGACATGATGGTTTTCGGTCCATGGTATTGGATGCTTCTATTGGAAATAATACTGAGAGGGGGGGGTGAATCAGTATTATCAAATCAATAAAACTTTTTCATTTCCATACTTAGATACATATACGTTACTTCAGTTAATGGAACCCACGTGTATATGCAACTGTGTCTAATGCAACTAGCGTATATCCAGAATACTTATGATTCAGTTAATCCATTAAATGTTGACCTTTAGTTAGTGCATCATAACTTCATTAACCATATGAACAGTAAGCAGGTGCAGTAAAACAGAACAGATCATCACACACAAGAAGCACACATGAACACCATGATATAAGGTGGAAACCCAATGTGGGTGAAAACCACCTGCTGCAAGTCATCTCTATCTTCCTTTGATAAGAAACTTCATTTTACAATATTTCTGTACTGGTGCAGTCTTATACCAGTACACAGGCTTCTACCTACAGAAGGCTACAACCTTCTCTCATTCTCCAGACTCTCCTGGATGGGAGCTACAACCCCCTTAGCTCTTGCACTAGCTGATCCATTTACTAGTACGTAGGTGCCTGCCTACTGAATGCTCCAATCTTCACTTGTTCTCTAGCTGCTACTAGAAGGGAGCTACCACCCCCTTTGCTCTTGTACTAGCTGATGTACTAGTACGTAGGCGCCGACCTACAATCTCCTTTCATCCTCCAGGGACCACATTTCATACATTTTCAGATTGGATACTCCTGAAGCACAACACTATAATATGAAGGCCATGTTTCATCAAATTTTCATACTGGACCCATAAATATCATTGAAGCACAAAATAATCAATACTAGCATCATCAATTTCTGAATCACTGAAACACTGAAACCCTGTCAACAACACAGTCACCAGAACACAGAGCAGAACACTGAACTCTGCAACAATATTCAGAACCAACTGTATCATCAAAATCATGCATCAGAGTGCATACGCTACTTGGAAGTGCTGAACCAGCGTGTATACGCAACTTCACCAAGGTGAACCAGCGTATATGTCATTAATTACTTATTCATAACTTCGCTGCACTTCCTAACTTCAGACATACCCAGATCATTACATATACAAGGATAATATATGTGTTAGCACCTAGATCTAGTCCATCAGATCACATAAATATGAGTCATTATGATCCTGATCCAATATTAGTTCTCATCCATCAATACTGAAGCTAAACACAATCAACCAAACAGGATATGCAGAATACTGACACCATTAAACTGTCATCAGAACTCATCAACAACCAGAACCACCTGTAGCTTCAAACATCATAGCTCAAATGGTATACGCTACTACAATGAACCAAACCCGCGTACATACGCGCTTACACCAAAGCCAACCCGCGTACATATCTATAAATATTCAATCATGACTTGCAGCGATTTCAAACTTAAGTTATACCCATTTCAGTATACAGATCTAGAATAAACATAATCAACCAAATAGAGATAGTTCATTTCAAACCATTTGATCCCGATCTATCCTTAGATCTTGTTCTCCATTAACTGGTGAGATCCCTCCTTGGCTCAGATCAAGTAATGCATCATAAACCCATAACCTGCATACTGGATCTCATCCTTCATCAGATATTCAAGACTTTTTCGATTGCCCTTGCCTAATGATCTTCTTCTCCTTTTATAGTCTTAGGCCTTGCTCAATACCATGGTCCAAAACCATAACAAACCAATACCATGGACCCAATACTTGGGATCAACACATCTGACGAGATACTATGGTCCAAAACCATAGGTTCAAATACCAAGGACTAACTACCATGGACCAAAACTCAATGTACGCACCTTCTCTTGCATGAAAGTGCGTTGTAGGAATTTACAGGGTAAGTTCCTCAGACAGAACACCAAAGGACACCGCTCACAACCAGATCGCAGATCAATACACCAATATTTTTGACGTGGTTAAAACCCTCAAAGAGGGAAACAGTCCACGGCCTGAGCCAACGCGGCCACTTCAGGCAATTTATTAATAAAAGAATGAAAATTTACATAAGCTTCTCTTAGAGACGGATTACCCTACAGATGACCCTCCATGCGCTTTAAATAGAAATCATGGACCAATCGGGTGTTAAGCCACGGATCAAGTGTCGGTAATACCGAGGAGAGAATGAACCATTGGATCACTACATATCGTGACCGTCGGATTGTAAGTTACAAAATGTACAAGGTAAAGAAACACACTTTACCTAACTCTATACTAGACCAAGTTGTACTTAACTATTTCCTATGTGTCGGAATATCCTAACATCGCCCCTTAAGAACAACTTGGGATAGGATTGAAGGATTTACAAATATGACACAATAGGAGAAGGAAGGAGGCACTAGAGCCTATCCCCCCTTAGTGACAACTTCTTGAACTCCAACCATAAATCGAAGTTTATTGAACTTCGCCTCTGTGAGAGCCTTTGTAAAGATGTCTGCAACTTGATCATCTATTGAACAATATTGCACTTCAAAAACATGGTCATGGATGAGCTTTCTGATGAAGTGCATGTGCAGTTCAATGTTTTTTCTGCGCTGATGTTGGACTGGATCTTTGCATAGCTGAATGGCACTTTGATTATCACACCAAAGTGTAGTCAGATGCTGCTGCTAAAAGCCAAACTCTGACGAAGCCACATGGCTTCCTTACTAGCTTCTACGACACCACGATACTCTACTTCTGCAGAAGAAAGAGAAATGGCACCTTGTTTCTTGCAGGCCCATGTAATAGGTCCTGAACCAAGAGTGAACAAATAACCTGCAGTAGACTTCCGATCATCAGGGTCACCAACCCAATCGGAATCAGTGAAACCAACCAATAGAGGAGATGCTTCGGCACTGTAATGAATCCCAAACTGAATTGTACCTCGAACATAACGAAGTATTCTTTTAGCTGCTTACCAATGACTTTCACATGGGTTTTGCATAAACCGAGCAACAAGGCCAACAACAAAGGAAAGGTCAGGAAGAGTATGGGTTAGATACAAAAGTTTTCCTACAAGTTGACGGTATAAGGTAGCATCAACTTCAGGAGAAGTACAAGTGACTGAAAGTTTAACTCCAGACTGAAAGGGAGAAGGGGCTGGCTTACAGTCTTCCATGTGAAAGTGGCATAGAATATCACAGGCATACTTGGACTAAGAAAGGGAAATACCTTCCTTGGATTGCAAGACTTGAAGACCGAGAAAATAATGTAAGTGTCCTAAGTCTGTCATTTCAAACTTCCTTTTAAGGCTAGACTTCACATGGTTTATAAGGTTGGGATCACTACCAGTCAGGATAAGATCATCAACATAAAGACCAAGAATGATAAGAGACTTGCCCACTTTCTTGGTGTAGACAGTATTGTCAGAATGACACCTAGAGAAGCCTGATTCTAAAAGAAAGCTATCCATTTTGGCATACCAAGCTCGAGGAGCTTGCTTGAGACCATAAAGGGATTTCTTAAGCCGACATACAAGGCTGGAGTCTGTTTTTATGAAGCCAATGGGTTGTTCCATGTAGATTTCTTCATGCAAGTCCCCATGCAAGAAGGTAGATTTAACATCCATATGATGGACTTCCCATTTGAACGAGGTAGCAAGGGAAAGAACAAGGCGGATAGAGTTCATTTTGGCAACATGGGAGAAGGTTTCAGTGTAGTCAATGCCTTCAACCTGTGAAAAACCTTTAGCAACAAGACGAGCTTTATGTTTATCAACTTTCCCATCTGGTCCATATTTGGTTCTGTAAACCCATTTGCATCTAACAAGTTTTCGTCCCTTTGGTAGAGGAACAAGATCCCATGTATCATTTGCCAATAATGAATGATATTCTTCATTCATAGCTGCTTCCCAATCTGGATGGCCTGAAGCTTCTGCAAAGGTGTCAGGATCATAATTTACTGGAGCTTGAGCCAGTAAAGAAGAGGCTTTGTCAAACGGAGAACGTGTGCGTCGCTGATCTGTAGGATCACTGGCAAGATCACCTGCTGCATCTCGAGTAGCACGAACCCATTTTGGAAGCTGAGGAGCTGAAGGAGGATCCTGAGATGGTGGGGGAGGATTGTCATCCTCACTTTCATCATCTGAAGAAGAAATGTTTTCAAAAGTAGAAGAGATAGGGAGAGGTGGCACATCCGCCGGACTAGGCTCACAGGCCGATATAGTTTCATCAAATTTTACATCTCTTCTAATGAGAACATTTTTGGACTTAAATGGAATAAGTCTATAGCCTTTGACATCTTCAGAATATCCAACAAAAGTACATTTTTCACTCTTAGGTTCTAAAGCTTTATGCTTTTCATCTGGAATATGGGCCCACTCTTCACTTCCAAAAACACGAAAGTGACTTACATCTGGTTTGATTGAGCTCCATGATTCTTCTGGAGTGATATTCGGAGTGCGATTTATTATGTAATTTGCACAATTAATTGCTTCTGCCCAAAAACTAAGACCAAGTCCTTTAGATTGTAGCATAAATTATCCATTTCCTTTGAGGTGCGATTCTTCCTTTCAGCTACACCATTTTGTTGTGGAGTATATGGAACAGTATGTTGCATTTGAATTCCATTCTCAGTGCAAAAGTTGATGAATGTGTTTTTAACATATTCTCCGCCATTATCAGATCTTAGCTTAAGAATTTGATGTCCAGATTGTTTTTCAACAAAGGCCTTGAAGGCCGAAAATGTGTTAAATACTTCACTCTTGAGTTTTAAGAAGTATACCCAAGTGCGTCTGGAGAAATCATCAATGAAAGTTAAGAAATACTTGCAGCCAGAGAATGAAACAACTGGAAGTGGACCACATAAATCACTATGCACAAGCTGTAAAGGGGTTGAGGCGTGCCAAGAGGAACGTTTTTCAAAACTGTCCCGATGATGTTTTCTGAGTACACATCCGGAACAAACACCATCTCTGCAAGATACCATAGGAAGACCTGTCACCATATTTTCTTTACATAGATGCTGAAGGGAGCGATAGTTTAAGTGACCAAATCGCTCATGCAAAAGTTTTCTCACTTCATCATTATGAGCAACAAATACTGAGGGAAGATTTGATGACCCAAAGTTGTGAAACTTATACAACCTTGTAGAATCATCAGCAATGCCAGTAGCTAAAATCTGTTTAGGATCTCTTAGGTCCTTGATTACAACATCATGAGGTGAAAATTCAACGATTTTACCTTCACCTGAATGAGTTATCTGATATACAGATAAAAGGTTGCAGGATAAGGTTGGAACACATAATACATCATTAAACTAACCATTGTCTAGATGAATAGTTCCAGTCCCTACAACACTAAGAGATCTATCATCACCAACATATATATTTTTGGTGTTACAATCATTTAAAGAAGAAAACATGGCTTTGTTTTTGGCCATGTGATAAGAAGCTCCAGAATCAATGAGCCACTCATGAGAATGAGAAGAAGAAGATACATTTAGTGCATAGCCAAACCGAGATGCTTGACAACCACATGCAGAAAGTGCCATTCCTGAAGATGAAGTTGAAGTTGAAGATTGCTCCAAATTGATGTTATGTTTCTTCATCACTGCTTCCAAGGCTTCCATCTTCTTAAAGCATTTGGATTCTAAGTGGCCATCTCGATTACAAAAGTTGCAATGTCTATCAGTCTTCTTCCATTTGTTTTTATTTGTCTTATCATTTTGTTGAAATGATTTTTCATTTTGAGGCTGAGAGTGCTTAGGACCCTTGTTTGGTTTAGGACCATTCTTTTTAGGATATGACTTCTTAGGATTCTTTGAATTTGGTTGTTGCTGGGCGGCTAACGCTTTCTTGGAAGAGTTTCCAAGATTAAGAAGACCAAGGTGTAAGAGTTTTTCTTGTTCTCTTATTAAAGAATCACAAAAAGAGTTAAAGGAAGGGGACTTTTAGTCTGTTCCTTGAGAAATGAAGGCTTCTCTTGTAGAATGGAAGGTGGAAACAAACACAAAGTAGGCTGGTCCCAACTTAGTAAGAATGGAATAGATAAGGTTATATCTTCTTTCTTAACCTTAACACCTTCCAAGAGATATCTAAGGGTCTTGAACTTGGACAAGAAATCTTCAATGCAAGAAAAATTATTAGGGTCCAATGTAAGCAACTCATTTTCAAGTTGATGGGCTCTAAGTTCATTTTTAATCCCAAAAACTTTATTGATTTGTTTCATTGCTTCAGCAAGAGTATCAAGTTCTGCAATATGGAATCTAAGATCTGGAGAAATAGACATCCTATCAATCCACGTGCTTGATCTTGCCTATTTTCCCATTTAGCAGCCTTATCTTCATCCTTTGGTTTCTTTTCTTGGCCTGAGGCTATTCTGTAGAGACCTTTACTTCTAAGTAAATCCTCAATGTAGGACAACCATTGGAAGTAGTTGGTGCTGTCAAGGGTAACTTGGTATTGACTTTCCATTTTAATGGAAACTAAAGCTAAAGATGCTGAAACTAAGTGTTCCAATGGATAGATCTCGAAAAATTAGGCTGGTTTAAAAAAAACGGCTCTGAAAACGGCTTCCGAATGAAGAAGTTATGACTTTTTGAAAAAAAGTTGTTGAAGATGCCGACGAAGTGCGGGAATGTGCGGAAATGAAAAATCCACCCTCACAAAAAGGAGATTTGAACCCAAGACCTCTACTCTCTTAAAATAGCTTTGAACCAATTGAGCTATACAAAAAAATTTGAGAGAGAGAGGGGGGGGGGGGGGTTGATGCTTTGGGTTGCGTGTTTGCTTTGAGAAAGCTTGTTTTCCCTACAAAACAAAAAACACAAAACCCAACACGGACATACAAAAAAAAACGAACCTTGCCGCTCGAAGTTAGCTTTAGCCAAAAAACTAAATATTTTCAAAAATGAACCTTGCGGCTCAAAGTTAGCTTTAGCCGGAAACTAAATATTTTCCTCAATGTTTCTGATTTTCCGAGATCACACTAAGGCGCAGCGGAAAAGAGCATACGCATGAGAAAAATCCTTCTTTTCTGTTTTTGATTTGCCCAGATCGCACAGAGTCGCAGGGAAAAGAGCATACGCAGAAATGAAAGGTATAGATCCGGTAATAAAAAAGGGCTAAATAAACTGAAACCGAAATAAACAGAGAGAAAATAACTGTAAACTGCAAATAAACACTGTATACCTCCAGATCTTAAAAATGACGCAGCTAGGGCTACCGGAAACCTTTTCGCGTGAAACGAAAGGGGTTCCTCACTGGAACAGATGCTCCTAACACAACAGAGCAGTTCTCTCGGCCCGAAAGCAGTCAGAAACAGTAGATCTAGGAAACGGCAGTCGGATGCAGTTCTACCAGCTTCAGATTTGGATCACCAACGGACGTGGCCCTCAAATAGCTCTGATACCATGTAGGAATTTACAGGGTAAGTTCCTCAGACATAACACCAAAGGACACCGCTCACAACCAGATCGCAGATCAATACACCAGTATTTTTTACGTGGTTAAAACCCTCAAAGAGGGAAACAGTCCACGACCTGAGCCAACGCGGCCACTTCAGGCAATTTATTAATAAAATAATGAAAATTTACATAAGCTTCTCTCATAGACGGATTACCCTACAAATGACACTCCATGCGCTTTAAATAGAAATCATGGACCAATCGGGTGTTAAGCCACGGATCAAGTGTCGGTAATACCGAGGAGAGAATGAACCGTCGGATCACTACATATCGTGACCGTCGGATTGTAAGTTACAAAATGTACAAGGTAAAGAAACACACTTTACCTAACTCTATACCTAACTCTATACTAGACCAAGTTGTACTTAACTATTTCCTATGTGTCGGAATATCCTAACATGCGTGTATACGCATACGCGTCTTTTCAACGACTTACCCGCGTGTATACGCGGCTCGGTCATAATGAACCTGCGTATATATATTTTCTCTTCATTCTTGTAGTCTGATCATCAAATCCTTGCTGTTGACCTGCTGCACTATGATCTGTCATCTATGTGATTTTCCATCAAGGACAACACTTGTCTCATAATGCCAACAATCTCCCCCTTTGGACTTGATGGCAAAGCTAAATTGTCACACTTAGAACTATCATCTGATTCCTTTGAGTTGTCCTGCATCTCATGCATTCAGTGACATATGATATCTCTTCTGAAGATTCATCTAGTTATAAATAAGTGAGATGTTCTTCTGTGAGTGGGTTGCCATCAAGTACAACACATGCATCATAATGCCAACAATCTCCCCCTTTGGACTTGATGGCAACAACACCAAATCACTCTCCCCCTTTGACATCAAGGGCAAAGGGCGGACCAAGATATTCACTTTCCTTGATAAAAATCCCGCTGACCATACTCCCCCTGAGTCCCTGCTGAAATTTCTGAATGAGCTCCCCCTTTGTATATGCCAAGGTGTACCAATCTGTCCATGCTCCCTCTGAGTACATGCTGAAAGCTCTGCTCTTGCTGAAGTGTGTTGTTCATGCTCCCCCTGACTGTAAGCAAGGTCTGCAAAAAGATGTTCTACAAGAAATAACATGACTTTATACATCATAAGTGACCTTCCTATCACCAAAGACTCATACATACATCCATCTCCCAACCAAGTGGGGATATACCTCAAAAGTTTACACATGATAAAACAATTACATCATCCATCCCAGGCATAGTGGGGAAACCAACATAGGCCGTTACATGACCTTGATAATAAAAGAAATACATGACTGAAATATTTCATCATTACATCATGTGACCAGAAGAGATTTCATCAAGTGACTACAATAGATAGAGACACATTATTACATCATGAGTCTTGATATGACCTTTATATGAGACCAAACATCTAGATAAGACTATGATAGTCATTAGCAACTATCATACACAATGTATGATCTGCTCCATAAGCATCTGTCAACAGCATCTAGACCAGCAATCATGTTCTCCCTCTGTACCTGTGCCAGATGGTTTCTGTCAGGCCCATATCAGACTCTTCTCATTCTGAGTTTGGCCCACTGATTTCCTTCAAATTAAAATATATGTGACTGTATCCACAGAAACAAGCGTATATACACGGATACTCCTTATGAAACTCACGTACAATCATTTCCAAATCAACAACCTGTAAATGTCCTATGACAAGGTATGTCTGCATATAGACATTATATCATATGTGTAAAACACCATAGCCTTCATCCATGTATCATCACTTGGGAATATCTGCATCAATCAACATATGCAGTATCAACATGTAGGTAATAACTCATCATCATCATGTCTCCAACAATGCAACTTAGAGTAATCATTCATGTATCCAGCACTATGTATCTTGAGCTCAAGCTCTTTTGTCAATATCATCAACATCAACAATCCTCATCCACATGAACACCAACAACTATAGGAATCCTGCATCATAACTGTATTAGATGATCTTTATGCACATGACGACAGCAGCATATGAGAGACTCATCATCAAGTAATGAAGTTGTGTATTCAAGCTTTGTACTTCTCCTTATCCTTATGAAGATCACCATGTAAGCATCATATATGCACCATCTGAGAATCAATCCAAAAATATGATCTGAACATCAACTATATAACCCCAAGAATCATATGAGATTTTATAATGGACAACTCATAATCATAGAAAGATATATCATTTAGCCATATAAGCATCATCACCAAGGACTATTAACCATAATGCCAACAATGCATTATTAAAGGCATATGCTCCCCCTCAACCTGTGCCATCTGCTTACTGTTAGATCTGATCATGCATATATCAGCAATAAGTATCAAGACATCATCATCATCAAGTTAGGATCAAACACTTCTAAACATCTTACAAGTATCAAGACATTTCCACACATCCTCAGCAGACTGTAACTATTAACCAATAGAATGGACTGAGTCATATCAGACCCTTTTTCTGAGCCTGTCCCCACTGCTTTTCCTCAGACTGACATATACGCGACTTTGCAGTGTCTACCTCGCGTATATACGTGACTTCCCTTTATGAAACTTGCGTATAGGATTCAGGACACTGAAGTTTTACACTTTCAGCTCCCCCTGAGTCTGTTATGTCTGTGTTGTGCTGTGTCTGAGTATATTGTGTTGTGCCACATCTTTCTGACTGTACTTCCTTCTTCTTCCATATCTTCAAGCGTAATGATGTTTTCTCCTTTTGGTATGGTGCCCGTACTTTGTTCCTGCAGTCCTTTGCTATATGTCCAAGCTTGTTACATGCATAGCATTTTACATGTTTCATATTTCTTCTATAGCAATCAACAGCTTTGTGACCAAACATGTTGCAAGAAAAACAATATCCCTAAAAGTACCTGCAATGTGATGATCTTGAACCATTCTTCTTCTACATCTAGCTACAACATGTCCAAGATTATGACATACAAAACATTCAACATTATGCATTGGAGGAGTAGAAGATTTTCTTTGAAGAATTTCTTTCCTTGGCGGTTTTCTTCTCATCTCTTCGTTGTGCATTTCAGATTTCTCATTAGAGTTTCTTGCTTCTCCTTGTGAGCTAGATTCACCTTCAGTGGATTCATAAAAACCAAGACTAATTTTGATAGCAGGAGACCTTTGACTACTAAGAATATCATCCAAGATCTTAGTACCATCTTGAAATCGTAAGAGCTTATCCTTTTCTTCTAATTTATCATTGAGAATATTTACCTCAACCTGAAGATGCTCTTCCTTTTCACAATAGTGCTTCTTCATGTCTTCTTCAACTTTCCTTCCTTCTTCCAACTGATGCTTAATTCAAGAACTTCTTTTTCTTGTTTTTGGAGTAGATCTTTATTCTGCTTCTTTGATTCTTCAAGATCTTCCTTTAGTAAGCGGATCGTAGCTTCAAGTCTTTCATAATAACTGGATCTATTTCTGAGTTTCTTGATGATTGTGCTCCTTTCATTGACTTCATTTCTTAATGATGTCACTTCATCCTGCAACTTTTGACATTGATCTTCCTTGTTTTTGAATAACTTCCTTACCTTGTTTCCTTCCTCTAGTTGAGCTTTTAGTTTGGTAGCTTCTTCTTTGAAAGCACATTCCTTTGTGTTCAATAGATCTTGTTGATCTCTAATTTTGTCTGTAAGCCTTTTAAATTCTGCCTCTATTTGATATCTTTCTTGCTCACCCATAAGTGCAAATTCAGTTGTTTCGTTATTACATTCATCATCTTTAAGAGGATAAATAGATGTATCACCAAAGGATAACAAATTCATACCTGATAGATCTTGTTCATCTTCATTCTGAAGTGATTCTGAATCTGATGTGCTCCTTCCACATATTCGCCAATCAATACACCCATTTTCATAGATCTTCTGAGATGTCTTCTTCTTCTTAGGTGCTTTCTTCTTAAGCTTCTTTCCCATAGTTCCACGAATCTCCTTCAAGCGATCAAGCTTCTACCAAAGGACCTGCTCTGATACCAATTGTTGGAAATAATACTGAGGGGGGGGGGGGGTGAATCAATATTATCAAATCAATAAAACTTTTTCATTTCCATACTTAGATACATATACGCTACTTCAGTTAATGGAACCCGCGTGTATACGCAACTATGTCTAATGCAACTAGCGTATATCCAGAATACTTATGATTCAGTTAATCCATTAAATGTTGACCTTTAGTTAGTGCATCAGAACTTCATTAACCATATGAACAGTAAGCAGGTGCAGTAAAACAGAACAGATCATCACACACAAGAAGCACACATGAACACCATGATATAAGGTGGAAACCCAATGTGGGTGAAAACCACCTGCTGCAAGTCATCTCTATCTTTCTTTGATAAGAAACTTCATTTTACAATATTTCTGTACTGGTGCAATCTTATACCAGTACACAAGCTTCTACTTGCAGAAGGCTACAACCTTCTCTCATTCTCCAGACTCTCCTGGATGGGAGCTACAACCCCCTTAGCTCTTGCACTAGCTAATCCATTTACTAGTACGTAGGTGCCTGCCTATTGAATGCTCCAATCTTCACTTGTTCTCTAGCTGCTACTGGAAGGGAGCTACCACCCCCTTTGCTCTTGTACTAGCTGATGTACTAGTACGTAGGTGCCGACCTACAATCTCCTTTCATCCTCCAGGGACCACATTTCATACATTTTCAAACTGGATACTCATGAAGCACAACACTATAATTTGAAGGCCACGTTTCATCAAATTTTCATAATGGACCCATAAATATCATTGAAGCACAGAACAATCAGTACTATCATCATCAATTTCTGAATCACTGAAACACTGAAACCCTGTCAACAACACAGTCACCAGAACACAGAGCAGAACACTGAACTCTGCAACAATATTCAGAACCAACTGTATCATCAAAAAAATGCATCAGAGTGCATACGCTACTTGGAAGTGATGAACCAGCGTGTATACGCAACTTCACCAAGGTGAACTAGCGTATATGTCATTAATTACTTATTCATAACATCGCTGCACTTCCCGACTTCAAACATACCCAGATCATTACATATACAAGGATAATATATGTGTTAGCACCCAGATGTAGTCCATCAGATCACATAAATATGAGTCATTATGATCTTGATCCAATATTAGTTCTCATCCATCAATACTGAAGCTAAACACAATCAACCAAACAGGATATGCAGAATACTGACACCATTAAACTGTCATCAGAACTCATCAACAATCAGAACCACCTGTAGCTTCAAACATCATAGCTCAAATGGTATATGCTACTACAATGGACCAAACTCACGTACATACGCGCTTACACCAAAGCCAACCCGCGTACATATCTATAAATATTCAATCATGACTTGCAGCGATTTCAAACTTAAGTTATACCCATTTCAGTATACAGATCTAGAATAAACATAATCAACCAAATAGAGATAGTTCATTTCAAACCATTTGATCTCGATCTATCCTTAGATCTTGTTCTCCATCAACTAGTGAGATCCCTCCTTGGCTTAGATCAAGCAATGCATCATAAACCCATAACCTGCATACTAGATCTCATCCTTCATCAGATATTCAAGACTTTTTCGATTGCCCTTGCCTAATGATCTTCTTCTCCTTTTATAGTCTTAGGCCTTGCTCAATACCATGGTCCAAAACCATAACAAACCAATACCATGGACCCAATACTTGGGATCAACACATCTAACGAGATACTATGGTCCAAAACCATAGGTTCAAATACCAAGGACTAACTACCATGGACCAAAACTCAATGTACGCGCCTTCTCTTGCATGAAAGTGCGTGTATATGCATACACGTCTTTTCAACGACTAACCCACGTGTATACGCGGCTCGGTCATAATGAACCTGCGTATATATATTTTCTCTTCATTCTTCTAGTCTGATCATCAAATCCTTGTTGCTGACCTGCTGCACTATGATCTGTCATCTGTGTGATTTGCCATCAAGGACAACACTTGTCTCATAATGCCAACAACTTCGGCATGTATAAATATATATTATAACATTAAAAGGAATATAATGAAAAATCAAGCTGGTAGTCCTGGTTTTGGGATCCAGGGGAAAATCTCTGTGTATATGTGTTTTATGTGTTATTCTCTCGCATTGTTTATTTTCTGTGTTTTAGAATTCGTATGCAGGTAATTTTGTATGGGGTTAAAACCTACATTTGGTATCAAAACAGTTTTGGCTTCAAGGGATGCCTTTATTGCTAAGGGGTTTCGCTCGGGCCTGTGGTAGACCCTGTTCAGTGGGAGATCTGCGAGATCGATTTTGGTAGTGAAAGAATATGGTGAGCAGTGGAAAGATAGAGATCGATAAATTTAATGGTTAGAGTTTTTAGTTGTGGAAACTCAAGATGGAAGATCTGTTGGTGGATAAAGATCAGTCGATTGCAGTAGATCCAAGTACTAAACCAACGGGAGTGTCCGATGAAGAATGGAAGAAGTTGGATCGGAAGGCAAAGAGCACAATACGATTGTGTGTCTCAGATTCAGTATTGTTGAATGTATCAGGGGAAGCTACGACGAAGGCCTTGTGGGACAAATTAGGGACTTTGTACCAATCTAAGTCTCTGGTGAATAAACTGTTCCTGCGAAAAAAGCTGTATAACCTGAGGATGAAAGATGGAGACTTGGTGAATCTAAACACATTTAATACTATGGTAAGTCAGTTAGCATCTGTTGATATTAAAATTTCAGATGAAGATAAGTGCATCAGTTTATTGTGTTCTCTACCAGATTCGTGGGATAGTCTGGTTATTGCAATAGGTAGCAATGCAACTACCTTACAGTTTGATGAAATAGTCTCATCCTTGCTGACGGAGGAGATGAGACGGAAAAATATGGAGAGTCAGAATGGTGATGCCTTGTTTGTATGAGGACAGTCCCAAAATAGAAATAAAAATAAGTCATCGAGTGGGAGATCTAAATCTAGAGGGAGATCTAAATCTCCAGGAAACCTATAAAGGTGGTGTGCTGGAAATGCGAAAAGGAAGGGCACTACAAAAGGGACTGTAAATCTAAAGCTCTTGATAAAGGAAAATGATCTGATAATGCTCCTTCTGCAGAGGTGAAAACCGCCTCAGATGAAGGTGGGGATGTGTACTTGGCTTCTTCAAGTACACATGTAGATCATGAGACATGGTTGATTGACTCAAGTGCATCCTTTCACTTCACTCCCCATAGAGAGTGGTTCTGCGAGTATGAGAAATTCGATGGTGGTGATGTCTTCTTAGGGGATGATAGGAAGGCTAGAATCATTGGTCGCGGAAAAGTAAAGTTGAAGTTACAAGGTAGAAGGGTTAGAACACTTCCGGGTGTTCTGCATATTCCTGCATTAGCCAGAAATATAATTTCTGTAAGCAAGCTAGATGATGCAGGTGTAAAAACAATGTTCGAGAAGGATACCTACAAAATGGTTCGGGGAGCACTAGTATTGATGTGGGGAGTTCGAATTGGAACTCTATACAAGCTGCAAGGTAGCACTATTATTGATGGGTGCAATAGTTCTGTGGTTCCTAAAAGTGGACCAGAAAATCTAGTGGTCTCTGGAGAGAAGACCATGTTTTGGCATCAAAGGCTTGGACATATTGGAGAGAAGGGCCTTCGAATAATTCATGGTAAAGGTATGTAGAAGGTATGAGTAATAGCTCTTTGGATTTTGATTTCTGTGAAAATTGTGTATATGGGAAGTAGAATCGGGTGAGTTTCCCCTCTGGTAGTAAGAGGGTGAAACAGATATTAGAACTTGTGCATAGTGATGTATTTGGACCTGTGAAGGTTCCATCTCTGGGTAAGTCTGTGTACTATGTATCATTTATAGATGACTTCTCAAAGAATACATGGATATATTTCCTTAAGAAGAAATATGAAGCCTTTGATAGGTTTAAAGAATTTAAGGCTCTCGTGGAAATCAGACATAGAAGAAGATAAACATGCTGAGGACAGATAATGGTGGAGAGTTTTGCAGCAAGAAATTTGAAGAATTCTGTAAGAAGTGTGGTATAGCACGACAGAAGACTACTCCATATACACCTTAGCAAAATGGAGTTGCAGAAAGAATGAATAAGACATTGATGGAAAGGACAAGAAGCATGCTCAGTGGTGCCGGGTTAGGACAGGTATTCTGGGCAGAGGCGGTGGATACTACATGTGACCTGGTCAATAGGTCACCTTCTTTAGCGTTGGAGGATAAGACTCCACAAGAGGTATGGACTGGTAAGAAACCCTCCCTTTCACATATGAGGGTATTTGGATGTGATGCATATGTACATGTTCCGAAGGAGAAATGAACCAAGTTGGATAGTAAATCTGAAAAGTGCATCTTTATTGGGTATAAGGATGGTTTAAAGGGTTATAAGCTTTGGAACCCAGTCACACGGAAGGTTGTGTACATCTGAGATGTGGTGTTCAGAGAGGTAAAAGATGTTATTAAACATGAAGTCCAACCAAAGAAACCTGAGAAGATAGAGTTTGAGCTTAAGGAGGAAGAATCAGACTCTATAACAGAGGAGGAATCAGAAGACGAAGAGCCACAAACTCTGGGTGTGAGAAGATCAGTTCGAGAAAGAAGGCAGCCAGAAAGGTATAGTCCATCTGCTTTCTGTTCAAATTTTGCTTTATCTATTACTGACAATGATCCTAGAATTGTGAAGGAAGCAGTAGATTCAGAGGATGGAAAACTCTGGAAAGAGGCCATGGTTGATGAAATGGCATCTTTGCACAAAAATGAGGCTTCGGATCTGGTGGAGTTGCCGGCTAGAAGGAAACCCATTGGCAAAAAATGGGTGTTCAAGAAGAAGACAAATGCAGAAGGAAAGGTGGAGAAATACAAAGCTTGGTTGGTAGCAAAAGGTTAGTCCCAGGTGCCAGGAATTGATTTTGGTGATATTTTTTCTCCTGTTGCCAAGATAACTTCTATTAGATTACTTTTATCTGTTGTTGCTGCTTTTCTTTTTGAGGTAGAACAGATGGATGTGACGACAACATTTCTTCACAGGGATCTAGAAGAGGAAATATACATGAAGCAACCTGAAGGCTTTGCGGTGAAGGGTAAGAAAGAACTGGTATGCAAGTTAAAGAAGTCTCTTTATGGGTTAAAACAGTCACCAAGGATGTGGTATCAGAAATTTGATACATTCATACGGGGACTTGGCTTCATTAGAAGCAAAGCAGATCACTGTGTGTATTTTAAATTAATTGGTGACCGTGTTATTTATTTGGTCTTGTATGTGGATGATATGCTGCTGGTTGGAAATGACAAAGAAATTATCCAGGATTTGAAGACCCAATTGTCCTCCAAATTCGACATGAAAGATCTTGGTGCTGCAAACTATATTTTAGGCATGGAAATTAAAAGAGATCGGGTAGAGGAAGCTTTGGTTAAACTAGAGGAAGTATGTCGAGAAAATATTGCATAGGTTTAATATGCAGGATAGTAAACTGGTGAAGGTTCCTATTCCTGTAGGTGTGAGGTTATCTGCTGAACAGTGTCCTAAGACAGAAGAAGAGAAAAAGGACATGTCTTGTGTTCCATATGCAAGTGCAGTCGGTAGCTTGATGTATGCAATGGTCTGTACTAGACCAGACATTGCACATGCAGTGGGATTATTGAGCAGGTTTATGTCAAAACCAGGGAAGGAGCACTGGACAACAATGAAGCGGGTTTTCAGGTATTTGTGTGGCACTAGTGATTATGGTTTGTGCTACCAAGGAAGATCAGGATTGGACAGAATGTTGGATATTCGTGGCTTTGTTGATGCAGACTGGGCTGGAGATCTGGATCAGAGAAGATCTACAAGTGGGTATGTGTTTAACCTATTTGGAGGTGCAGTTAGTTGGATGAGTAAGAAACAATCTGTAGTGGCACTATCAACTACAGAGGCAGAATACATGGCAGCCACTCATGCAAGCAAGGAAGTAGTTTGGTTGCAGAGATTGTGTTCAAGTATGGGGTTAGTACAGGGAGCTATAAGGATAGACTGTGACAGCCAAAGTGCAATTTTCTTGGCAAAGAACCCCGCATATCATTTAAAGACAAAGCACATTGATGTTCATTATCACTTTGTGAGGGATATGATAGAAGACAAAAAGGTGTTGCTGGTAAAGGTGGACACCTTGAAGAATACTGCAAATGCATTGACAAAATCTATGAGCTTTGAAAATTTCTCTTGGTGTAGAGAGACAATGGGCGTTTTAGGGCTAGAAAAATGACTAAGCTCTCTTGTGGCCCCTTGTGGAAAGAAAAAAACTAGTGGGAGAATGTTGGGTTGTGTTATATTCTTTCCACGACTAGCCCACATAGTTAACCGGGGGGTTAGAGGGAGGGCGGAGCCCCCCTTCGTTGCGCCAATTGTGTAGTCAGGGGGGTTCATAGGGGGTTTGAGGTGTACCCGTAACCCCACTTTATGGGGTTCAGGGAAGCGCCCCGGAAAATTTTGGTTTTGGACCCTATGTTAGGTTGGTTGGACCCACCTATGGTTTTGTGCATGATTTTCGCACATGTTTTTGGATGTGATGGTTTTCGGTCCATGGTATTGGATGCTTCATCATGTATAAATATGTATTATAACATTGAAAGGAATATAACGAAAAATCAAGCTAGTAGTCCTGGTTTTGGGATCCAGGGAAAAATCTCTATGTATATGTGTTTTATGTGTTATTCTCTCGCATTGTTTATTTTCTGTGTTTTAGAATTCGTATGCAGCTAATTTCTGTATGGGGTTAAAATCTACACTGGACCGGGTGAATAGGATATAATACATGTGGAGATGATTCTAGAAATGCCTATGTGGCCCAGTTCTTCATTTCACACCTGTAACCTGCCAAACCATGAGAGTAGCTACATAATCCATAGTTAGCTATAGAGTAGGTTGTGTTCTGTAGCTAATTTGTAAAAATCTATTAAAATAGCAAGAACATGAAAATATAATATGGTGATCATTTTAATGCTTTTCTAAGACAAAACCTAGCATTTATCATTGATTGGGTCTGTAGTCTTATGAGAAAATGAGAGAAAAAGGTGAGAACAAATGTCAAGGAGAAGGTAATTATGAGGTTCAACATACTCCCACTGCAAAATCATTGCATGTCCTCATGGAATTTGCCAAAAATGTGAGTTCTTCTTCTCTAATGCATTTGCTCAAACACCTCTGCTAGTACATCCAATTTTCTTCTTTTGCTCTTCTTTGAAGTGACTGTCATTCTGGGTTTTCTCATCAGAAGCCTGTACTTAATGTAAACAACTGTTTTGTTCAGAAGATTATTTTTTCTTTACAACTTCCCATTTTTCTTATACCATAGTCCTAGATGTAGAATGGTATTATCATGAATTTCCTTGTCCAATTTATTTTGTTCCTTCAAGGTTTCATTATCCTGTTTGATATGTCTATTCAATATATCTAATTCATAAATTTCCTGTTTGAGAGAGTCAATTAGAGGTTCTTGTGGATTGACAAAAGGTTCTAGGTTCATTGAGGCACTTCTCTTCTCCATTGATTCTATATAATCATATATTTGTTGTTGCACTGGGTCTATGCCTGGAGATCTTCTGCTTGGGCTACCTTCAAAATGATGATCAGGAGAATTTTGAGGACTATGTGTAAAAGGGATGTTAACAGGAGATGTTTATGAGGTTTCCTTATCTAAGTTTATAAACTCTATCCCTTTTGACGATGTTTTCTTTACCAAACCTTGGAGTCTAGAGCTTCTTCTAGGTTGTGGATGACTTACATTCTCCTCATCTGTGACCTTTTTCTCTTTTCTTATTTTTCCTCTTGCCCTGATTTTCTTCCTGATTTCTGTTAGTTCTTCAGAGATTAATTTTTCATCATATTTCTGTAATGAAGACTCAGGTCTATCTTTAATAGTTATATCAGTCTTCTTTCTTCTACTTCTTCTAACATTATCTTCTTTAGGTGACTCTGGTGCTTCTTGGAAATGGTTTCTAATGAGGAAATTCTCCCAGGTATCTCCTATGCCTTTTAAATGAAATTCAATCATTGCCTTTATCAACCCATGATGATACATGGTTGTATCTATGAACTCGATTTTCTTTTGCACATTTGAGTCCATCCTTCTTAAACTATTTAGCAGGAAGAAAGGAAGATTGATTTCTCTGTTTTCTAGGAAATTCATCAGTAAACGGATATGGTAGACATAGATGCAACCAAATCTCTCTTCACGGGTGATAAATTTCTGTAATATCAAAAGCATGTTCCTCCACTTACTTTTAAGAGCTGAAATGGGAATTCCTTTTCTAAAAATAGAGACATCAATACTTGGGTTTTTGAGTATTACTTTCCATGATTCACTGTGGAATTCCTTGTTTCTGAACCATCTTTCACCATGCCTTGGAAGTTCTGTAGCCTCGGTTATGAATTATTCAGTTACTGCAAAACTTAATATCCCCAATTTCTACCTCTATGCCATCAAAAGATCTAGCAAAGGATTTTGTAATCTCCTTATGAAAGCCATCAAATTTCTCGACGAATTTGAGCCATCCAGCTTTCTGCAACATTTCCTTGAGTTGTGGGTATCCTTCAATGTACTTTTCTCCTACTGGTTCTGATCTGACAATTAGCCCCATGCCTTCTACTACGCAGAGTTCTTTAACCTTCAGAATTACCCTTCCTGGTTTATGAAATGGACTGACTATGAATATGGTGAAAGGAACTGCGGGTTTGTATGAAATAAGTAGATGGTAGGGGTTTTGGAGAAACGTGGACAAGTATGTCACGTCGTAGTCATGACCGTTAAAAACAATGAGGGAGTTAATTATGGACCGTTATGTGACAAAATATGGAGGATGTGGTGGATATGTAGTACGATGGAGATTGCAATCAAATCAAATGATGATTCATCAAGGAAACATATGAATACCCATATTATATATGCTTTATGTTCTAACCTTGCTATTTAAAATAAATTTTTGCACTTTACCTCTTAGAACTTAACCTTTTTGTTTGTTGTTTTCTTTGATGTTGATCCGCAGATACTCTTTTTAGCATATCGGTCTTCAAAAACAAGATTCTTCAATTCCCTGCAATCATCATTTGTTTGGAACAGAGTTACAGAATGAGATATGGCTGTAGAATCAAATTAGTTGCGGAATGGAATTAGCTGCAGAACATGATAAAAATGAAGTATGGCTATGGAACATGAATGTGAAATGAAATGGAAATGGAATATAACAGTGAAAGGGAATGAAAGTGAAGTGAGATGAAATGAAATGAAATGAATTTGCAGATTAGGAACTACAAATGAATGTAGCTTTATGTCACTACTTATTATAGAAAGAAAATGGGAAATATAGGATGTCAGAAATCTCTGATTTTCACCCTGTATTTCCTATATAAGTATGCCAATGAACAATTGGTTTTCATACTTATATATATATATATATATATACTAGAAAAACTAAGTTAGTGGAGAAGAAGAATTCTTCTTCACCAACTTCATTTTAGCGTTATCTTGGAAAATTTTGACAAAATCCTCTCTTGAAATTGGCTTATGATATATCTTTAACCGATGACCATTCACAAGAAGAGGTACCTTTCTTTCATCTATTGTCCTTATTCTCACTGCTCCATTATTAAAGACTTCTTCAATCTCATATGGTCCAAGCCAATGAATTTGAAACTTTCTTTGAAAATCTTTGAATTTTGAATCGAAAAAAAGTGCCCAATCCCCTACTTGAAACTTCTTCTCCTTGATATACTTTTCATGCCATTTATCCCTTTGTTGTTGGACTAAACTGGTTCTTTGAACTGCATCTTGCATGATTCCATCAACCTCATTGAGTTGCTCCATTCTATGTTTTTGTGCTTCTGATAAATCCAGTCCCAATTGGACTGCCATCGTAAAGGTTCTGATTTGAAACTCTATAGGGAATAGGACTTGCTTCCCATAAACAAGCTCATAGGGAGTATGTCCTATTGTGTTCCTCCATGTAGTTCTGTAGGACCATAAGGCTTTAGGAAGCTTTTCTTTCCAATCTCTTCTGTGAAGATGTACGGTCTTAGTGAAAATTCCTTCAATCACTTTATTGGTAGATTCAACTTGACCGTTTGATTGTGGATGATAAGGAGTAGACTTTCTATGTTTTATCTTGTATCCTTCCACAAGTCTCTCCACCATTTTAGATGTAAATTGAGATCCTTGATCTGTCACAATTTCTCTTGGAACACCAAAACAAGTGTAGACGTCCTCAAAAAGAAAATTAACTACATATTTTTCATTAGCAAAAGTTAATTCTTTAGCCTCTACCCCTTTGGTAACATAATCAGTGCATACCAAAATACACTTATTTTGTTTAGATGGAGGATTAATTGGTCCAACAAAATCCAAGGCCCATTTTTCAAAAGGTTCAATGAGTACCTAAGTTTGTAGAAGCATTTTATCTGAAGGAGCAGGTTTCCCTACCCTTTGGCGGCTATCACACCTTTTGACATATTCTTTGGCATCTCTAAAGATGGAGGGCCAATAATATCCTAAAAGAAGGATTTTATAGGTTGTCCTCTTGTCAGCAAAGTTTCCACCACAAGGTTCATCATGACATGCCTTAAGAATTTTAGGCATTTCATCTTCCCGAACACATCTTCTCATTATGAGATCTGGACATGTTTTATACAATTCATTAGTAATCCATCAGTAACTTGCACTTGTCTGAATTATTTTTCTTTTCTCCTTAGGAAACAAATATGAAGGTAATTTTCTTGTGACTAAGTAATTAGCAATATCTGCAAACCAAGGGGTTTGAGTAGTTACTGCAAAAAGATATTCATCAGGAAATTTATCTTCAATTGGAGTGTCATCTTTGATATTTTGCATTCTAGACAAGAAATCAGCAACTATGTTTTGTTTTCCAGGTCTATCTAGAATAGTAATGTTGAATTCTTGTAGGAGTAATAACCATATTGTAACTCTACCATTAGTAATAGGTTTATTCATTAAGTACCTAATTGCAGAGTGATCTGTATGAACAAAGGTTTCATAGCCTGTTATGTAATGTCTAAAATTGTTGATAGTGTGAACAACAACTAAGAATTCCTTTTCAGTTACAGTGTAATTTAACTCAGTGGGAGTCAAATTCTTGCTTGTGTAATAGATGGAATAAGGGATCAAATCCTTTTGTCCTGATATAGCTCCCAGAGCTGTATCTGAAGCATCTATTGAAATATGAAAAGGTAGTTTCCAATTTGAACCTCTTAAGATGGGCGCCTTAGAAATTTTTTTTCTTTTAAAGTTTCAAATATCAATTGGCAATCAGGATTCCAATTGAATTCACAATCTTTGGTAAGTAATTTGAAGAGTGGGGATGCTAGTTTAGTGAAATTTTCTATAAACCTTCTATAGTATCCTGTGAATCCTAGAAAACTTCTAACATCCTTTTGACAACTTGGAATTGATAATTTAGAGATGACTTCAACTTTAGATTTATCAACCTTAATTCCATCTCCTGAAATGTGATGTCCTAAAACAATCCCTGCGGTAAACATCATAAGACATTTTTCATGGCTTAGTGAAAGGTTTGCTTCCTTAAATATTTTAAGGACTTTTTCCAAATTTTCTAAAGCTTCTTCAAATGTATTCCCATAAACTGTAAAGTCATCCATATACACCTCTACACAATCATGTATTAGATCAGAAAAAAATTCCTAGTACTGCTCTTTGGAATGTTGCAAGTGCATTGCATAATCCAAAAACGAGTACTTGGTAGGCATAAGTTCCCCATGGGCAGGTGAATGTGGTTTTATCTTGATCTTCAGGTGCTACCTGAATCTGATTGTAACCACTAAAACCATCCAAAAATGAGAAATACTTCTTACCTGCTAATGTATCTAACACTTGATCTATAAAGGGCAAAGGAAAATGATCTTTCAGGGTAGCTTTATTCAATTCTGATAATCAATACATACCCTCCATTTAACATTTTTTTAGGCACAATCACTAGAGGAGAAACCCACTGGTTGTCTGAAATTGGGTAAATGAAGTTTACATTCATCAATTTTTGCAACCCCTCTTTCACAATTTCCCTAAGATTTGGATTCATCATTCTTTGATGTTGTTTGATAGTTTACAATTTTCCTCAATGTAGATGTGATGTATACAAGTATTAGGACTAATTCCTTTCATGTCAGTGTATTCCCATGCATATGCAGAAGAATGTTGTTCTAAAGTTTTGATTAGCTTTTCTTGTTGTAATTTTTCCAAGTTATTGTTTATGTTCAATGTTTTCCCTGGAAAGATTTCAACTGTAGAGCTACCAAATTCTTCCATAGAATAAAGAGACATCTTCCTAGATGACACATATTCAATATTGGATTTTTCTTGAAATTGATCATGTTCATATTCTGTAGATGATTCAAAATTTTCCATTGTATTTAAGATTTGACTATCTTCACTAATGGTTGAAATAGTAAAGAGATGTTGAATATCATTTTCATCATCAATCCATTCTTTGTCATCTATTTCTGTGATTGTTCTTGCTGGAGGATATAGAGTGAATTTCTTAGTTGAATTACCATCAGAGATATACATATCACCAGATCTATAGCTAATGAAAGCATCAACTGTAGCCAGCCAAGGTCTTCCTAATATAAGTGGATGTCCTCCTAGATTGTTCTTTGGGGTTAGGATCATAAAATCAACAAGGTACTACCAAGAGTCTAAGGACATTGAAATATCTTCTAACGCACCATCTGGTTTGATTACAGATCTATCTGCCAATTGTAGTAATGTAGGTGTATAAAGAAGATTGGGAAGTTTGAGTTGTTCCATGGTTTGTTTTCTCATGATATTTATTGCTTCTCCTAAATCAATCAGTGTATTCGGTATTTCAACTCCATTGATATGTGTTTTTACAACTTGACTTCCTGGATCTACATATTTTTGTATGGAAATTTTCCCATCATTATGTCTGCTATTTTTCCTGCTAGCTAAATTATTTTTACTTCTTTTGTTTTTCTTCTTGGTTTCTTCATGCTCAATTCCTTTATTGTTTTAGCTAGAATTGGAATCTCCTTAATGGCTGGTAACAAACTGATTTTGATACAAACATTTTTCAATTCATCTAGAAAATCATAATTAGGCAACATAATATGCTTTTCTACCCCTCTATCAACTTGTAACCTTTCTGGAAAAGGATGTGTAGAATTGGATATTGGTGGTTGATCTATGATAGGAGTTGAGTTTATTGGTTCTTTCTGTTTTTCATTTTCAGAATTCTAGTTTTGAGGAGATGTTCCTTCAAAACTTTTATTTTGTTTTAGAGAGTCTTCCTCAGAATTGTTTTGTTCTTGAATAACTACAAAATGTTTTTTCTTTTCTAATATCCTACCAGATATCAGTTGGACATCATTGAGATCTAATGGAGTGATCATATAAGTTCGAAATTGTTGTCCTTCCACCATTTAGGTATTCTGAGGATTTTTATTTTTGGGGTTTGGTAATGGTTGGGCAAGTAACTGATTTGGTCTCTGTGGAAATAGTAGTGAAAGTTGAGGGTTTTGGTTTTGAAGTTGGGGCTGTTGATCTTGTTGAGGAATATTTTGGGGAGGATAGTTTGGATATGAAGGAGGATATTGATAGTAGGGAGAGAATCTTCCATAAGGATTTTGCATTCCTTGAGCCCAAGGTTGAGTTTGAGATTGAGATTGAGGCCAAGGTTGCTGCCAAGAATTCCAATTTGGAGGGGGCTGCATATACATTTGGTTGTTAAAACCCGGTTTTATTGCCCCTGCTAAGGTATTCTAGAGACAAAGAAAAGAGATTCTGTTGGATTTGAAATTTTTTCTTCTTGAAAAAGAACCTTAAGACCAAGAATTGAAGGACAACTTTTGGTCTCATGGTTTTCTGAACAAATCACACAAGTCTCTATGATTTTTGCATCCAATGTTAGGGTCCAACCCTAACCCCCTTATTTATGTAATAGGGTCGAGTCATAGTTATAGTTAGTTAAAGAGTCAATAAAGCCCATATTAATAATTGTAAGTGGTTGACCCACATTTAAAGAAGGGACCACAGTTAGTTGCAAATGGGCCATGGTATTAGATAGATGGTATTAATAAGAACCATGGTACTGACCCATGGTATTGCATGTATGAATCCTATATAAAGGATAGAGACTCCCCTTGAGGAGCGTCATGTCTTATTTTGTAATTGAGCCCAGCTCTATTGGAGGTTGCCCCCTCGAAGAGGCAAGTGAACATTGCTTTCCTTTCTGAATAATAAAATACATGTTGTTATTTCTTATTGTTCTGTGTTCTGGGTATATTTCTTCGCATATTTTGTATTTTGGTATCTTCTCGCAGGTCAAGAGCATAACAAGTGGTATCAGAGCACTTTCCAGGGCCAGTGGGATCTCCATTTTTAGCAGATTTTTTTTTTGGCTAGAGACATGTTTCGGCGTCTTTAAACCACTGGATCTATCGTTGAGCGCATAAACCTACAAATTTGGGGAGGCATGCATGCAGGAAATACAAGAGGTGGTCACGCTTGTTGGACTCCCTTGTAACCCTTGTGGGTACCCCTTTGAGTAGTAGTGCATTAGATAGAACCGTGCACAGACTGTCTTCTAAGTACCCTCTGGGTATATCAGAAGCCCCCTAGGCTCTCTTGAAACCTTGCCATAGATAAATCATCGTTCGTCTTGCTGCTATAGTACACCGAGAACAACACTTGGGGATATTACTCGCACGTACGATAGGGTAGTCGGGTTGTACAGCTAAGGGTACGGTTGATCCTCCTTGGTTAGTGCCCTGAAAGATTGGGCTTAGTACTACTGTTGGACCCTTATGTATATTGCGATCTGTAGCACCTAACACTCCTTGAGACCATAGTTCCCTTGTCTCTCTCTAGATCACGCATCATCTTTGCCAGATCAGATCTAACAAGTTGGGTTTTGTCGCAGCCGCAACAATCAGATCTGCCATTTAGATCTATTAGATCTTCCATTCAGATCTATCAGATTCGCCGTTTAGATCTAGCAGGTTGGGTTTTGTAGCAGCCGCAACAATCAGATCCACATTCAGATCTAGCAGCAGGGGTTCGATCACCACCACATTCCTACTCATACTCTGTAGTTGAGGGTTTCGCTGACAGATCTGACTATTGGGTAGAATTAACTTTTCTGGGAATCGACTACAACAGTATTCCTATGCAAGGAGTAAAACTCCTTTTGGAGTTAAAAAAGAAGAAGTTTGAGACGCTCCCGGGACGCTTATAGGAGACTTAGCCCATAAGAATTAGGTCGATGATATAAGCAAGGTAGTACCATTCACTTGTCAGTGTCAAAATTTCGGGTGGTCCCAAATTATTTTTTTTCAGAGTAATGAGAAGTGCACTAGATTTGTGCATGGTACAAACCAGAGCTCAAGCTATGGCCAATGAGAAGATAGACACCCTTAAACAAAAGTTGGAGGCATTAACGAAGCAGATCCAGTCCTTAAATGACACAATCACCAAGGGCAATTCGGGGGAACAATTGGAGGCATATGATTTTAATGAAAATCTTGAAAGCGAGTCTAGCCATTCTCTTCACTTTTATGGAAACCACCAACAGTCCCAGCCTCGACCACCCAAGCTGGACATGTATAAATTTGATGGTTCTCATCCGGCCATATGGCTAGCACAAATGGAGCAATATTTCACATTTAATCACATCAAAGATGATGCAACTGAGCTAAGTGTGGGAAGCCTATACTTGGACCAAGAAAGATGGCAATGGTGGCAGTGGCATCAATACTGTTATGCAAGGCCAATGACTTGGCAGATATTCTCAAAATCCCTTTCTAATCGCTTTGACCATGATCTAACTTTTTGGGTCATCTTACTAAGCTCCGACAGACAGGGACAATGCAAGAATATATTAAAGCCCTTGAAGCATTAGCCTTTCGCACAGGAGGTCTAGCAGATGAATTCTACTTGGAATGTTTTATTAGTGGTCTCAAAGATGCCATACAAGCCCACGTTCGAATGCACCACCCAGTCTCATGTCTGGAAGCTTGCAAGACAGCTTGGGAAGTAGAACACGCGTTAGCGGCCCAGTCGACTTGTCCAAATTTCATAGCCAAGGGACGCCCCACCCAGGCTCCGAGCACTACCCAAACACTTAAGGTTCAAAAGGTGTTGCCAGCGGAAATGGCGGAAAGAAGAAAGCAAGGATTGTGTTACTACTGTGATGAGAAATACTACCCGGGTCATAAATGCAAGGAACCCAAATTCTTTCAAATTGATGCTACTAATCAAAGTTCATCTGAGGAAGCCCCACCATTTGAGGGACCAGAGGAGGAAGATGAGGACAACCAGCCGGACAATGGGCTCCTAGCTACACCTGAAGAACCAATTATCTCGCTTCATGCTTTGGCAAGAATTTCTTCTCCCCTAAATCTCAAAATTAGAGGTTTTATTAAGCATCGCCTTGTAGTAGTCTTGATTGATAGTGGCAGTACGCATAACTTTATCCATCAAAGAGTCACCGAAGCAGTGCATTGTTTTGTTAGAGAAGTCTCTAATTTCCAGGTCCAGATTGCTGATGGGGGGACAATGAAATGTGAAGGCCGCTGTGAAAATGTCAAACTTCAAATGGGGGCTTATCACCTAAAGACCCACATGTTTGCCATCAACATGGGTGGGTGTGACATTGTCTTGGGTGTTGAATGGCTCCGCACACTCAGCCCAATCACAATGGATTTCCAAGAGTTATATATGAGCTTTAAGCAGAATGACCACACGCATACCCTCTACGGACTCTAGGCAGGTGCTCCTTCTATCATTAGCTCGCATAGGATCAAAAAATTGTTTAAAAAGGGCCACCATGGAGTTATAGTCCAATTTAATGCCATCCAGGCCTTCAAACCCACTTCTCTTCATATTCATCCTGAGATGCAATATGTCTTAAACAACCATCTGAAGGTCTTTGACAAGCCTCATGAGCTTCCACCCTCGAGAGGGGAACATGATCATAGCATTGTTTTGGTCCCAGGGGCACAACCACCAAATGTCCACCCATATAGATATCCTTTCACCCAAAATAATGAAATTGAAAAAATCATCAAGGAACTCTTGGAAGCCGGTGTCATTCGTCCTAGCATTAGTCCTTATTCATCACCTGTGGTCATGGTCCTCAAGAAAAATGGGGAATGGCGTAAGTGTCCAGACTTCAGGGCCCTCAACAAGCTGACGGTCAAAGACAAATTTCCCATCCCGGTTGTTGATGATTTGCTGGATGAACTAAACGGGGCCCAATTCTTTACTAAGCTCGACCTTCCCTCAAGCTATCACCAAATTCACATGAAAGAAGTAGACATTACAAAGATTGCTTTTCGAACTCATGAAGGACATTATGAATTCCTGGTCATGCAATTTGGTCTCTGTAATGCCCCATCCACTTTTCAAAGCCTCATAAATCACCTACTCAAACCATATCTCAGAAAATTTGTCCTTGTTTTCTTTGATGACATCCTCATCTACAACTTCACGTGGGAAAAACATCTTCAGCATGTAGATCTACTCTTGCAACTTCTCTGGAAGCATAAATTATTTATCAAATTGTCTAGATTCTCTTTTGGCATGGAATAAGTTGAGTATTTTGGCCACATTGTGGGGCGTGAAGGTGTTAGGGTGGATCCCAAAAAGATCCGGGCAATGCAGGATTGGTCTCAACCAAAGACCTTGAAGATTTTGAGAGGATTTTTGAGTCTCACCGGCTACTATTGCAAATTTATCCGTAATTATGGTCACATTGCTAGACCCCTCATTCACCTTCTCAAGAAAAATTCATTCCTCTTGAATGATGAAGCGCAACAGGCATTTATAGCTCTCAAACATGCCATGTGTTCCACTCTCGTATTGGCACTACCTGACTTCACCAAATCTTTTGTGATTGAATGTGATGCTTCAGGTACAGGTATTGGGGCTGTCTTAATTCCGAAGGTCAACCCTCGGCCTTCACTAGCCAACAACTAAGTGGGACAAATATAGGACATTCTACCTATGAGAAGGAGATGATGGCTATCTTACATGCAGTGGATACCTGGTGTCCATACTTATTGGGGCGGCATTTCCAAATCCGCACAGACCATCAAAGCCTTAAATATTTTTTGGAGCAACGCCTATCCTCGCCACAACAAAATAAATGACTAGCCAAAATGTTGGGATATGATTATGAGATAATTTACAAGAAAGGGCATGAAAATGTCGTAACGGATGCTTTATCACGCCAATTTGAGGAGGAAAGCACTTGCTAGCAATCTCTCTTCCCATTCCAGAGTGGATTGAAGAGGCTTGCCAGGAATGGTTTTCACATCCCTCGCTCTCCCAACTCATTAATAAACTGCAGGTAGATCCAAATTCCACAGCGGGCTACTCTTGGCAGGATGAGATTCTTTGCTACAATTACAAAGTAGTGATATCACCAACATCCACCCTCAAAAGTCGCATTTTGGCAGAGTTGCACTCATCTCCCACTGCAAGCCATTCAGGCTTTCAAAAGACTTATGCTCACACTCGATGTTCATTCTTTTGGACATGCATGAAAAATGACATTCTTACTTTTGTAGCTGAGTGTGATTTGTGTCAGCGCCACAAAAGGAGAAACGGTCAAATCCCCAGGCACCTTACAACCATTGCCCATCCCTGCCTCAATTTGGACAGAGGTTTCTATGGATTTCATTACTGGTCTTCCGAAGTCAGGCAACAAGTCAGTCATCATGGTGGTTGTGGACCGACTTTCTAAGTATGCTCATTTTTGCGCCCTACCCCACCCTTTTACACCCGCTTTGATGGCTCAATATTTCATGGACTAGATCTTCAAATTGCATGGCATGCCCACTTCCATTGTGTTTGATCGTGACTCGATCTTCACGAGTAAATTTTGGCAGGAACTCTTCAGGCTATAGGGTACCCAACTACAACTCAGTACTTCCTATCATCCCCAAATTGATGGTCAAACTAAAGTAGTCAACAAATGTCTGGAGACCTACCTCGGGTGTTTCACTTCAGAAAAGCAACATCTATGGGTACAGTGGTTACCTCTAGCCAAATGGTGGTATAATACTAACTATCATGCCACCACCAAGATGACTCCATATGAAGCAGTTTATGGTCAACTCCCTCCTTCACCTACTTCTTATATCTAGGGATGATCAAAGGTACAAGCAGTGGATCAACTCCTACAGAATCGTGCAACCATGCTTGCCCACCTCAAAGAGAATCTCCATCAAGCTCAAAATTGCATGAAGCAACAGGCAGACCAACATCGTTCAGAGTGCCAATTTCAAGAAGGGGATCAGGTATTCTTGAGGCTGCAACCATATAAGCAAACATCACTCAAAGACAACGGTTGTCAGAAATTATCTCCAAAATTCTACGGACCGTATCAAATACTTCAGCGCATCGAAGAAGTAGTCTACAAGCTAGCCTTGCCACCCATTGCAAAAATCCATCTTGTCTTCCATGTCTCATGCCTCAAGAAAGTGGTTGGGAACCATTGCAGAATTCAAACCAATCTACCAGAATTGGATGAAGAAGGTTCAATCTGGTGTAGAAATTTTGAATAATTTAACACATATTCACAGAGATTATCCTGATCATACAATTATAAGAGGAACATGTATAATACATAATCTCCTCTATGTTGATCATCAATTTACAGAAGCAGAAACATTCACAGGTACACATAGAAGCATCAATCAAACTCATTAACACAGTATGTATCCCAGGGAAAGCATCTCGCTAAAAACCCCAACTATCTGTATATTATATTGATTGAATCATGTAACATTACAAAGTACAATACTCCTCACAAGTACTCAGTACCAGCTCCACCTGTTACACACAATACAGCTCAAATCTGATCTCCAAATCTATTCCACTGCTTTCCTGCCTCTCCAGCTCAATACCTGCTCAAGAACTGATGAGAATGGCTTACCAAACTCGTATTTGACCTGCAAATAATCACTCACACTCTATTGGACGTGAGCACAGGCTACAATTCTTGGTATTGGCCAATTCATTGGCATACTCAATCCATCTGATTGTGCAAATCATCATGCACAACTATAGTCACAACTGATAGCAATATGATCCTCTAACACATGTCCCTGCTGAACTGAACATGCACTGACATGCAACTGAGTTAACTGATGTATTCTATAGTTGCATTATGAGTTAATAACTTGTGAATTAATTAATAACTAATTCACCCAACTCATCTCTAGTCTATTGATCAGTTAGACTAAATACAACTAGTTTAACAAAGCTAAACTGAACACAACTCCATCAACTGCACCTCCAGTCCACTAAACTCAACTCACTTGAGTTCTAACTGAAGTCCTGCATGCAAATATTAGTCATCCCATAGGTAACCATGTATTTCCCTCTGGGATCTGCATGTACCACATCCGTAGCTCATCCTAAAGTGCTCCAAGAGAATAAGATCAAGTTTATAGTCCAAATATTATTATGAGACAATAATATTTGACTTTTCTATTTTTGACAACCAGTCTAAAAATATACTTTGATCACTCACACTGTTATCACTCACACTGTGGTCACCCACACTGTGATCACCCACACTGTGATCACTCATACTATGATCATCCACACTGTGATCATCCACACTGTGATAAAAAATAGAACTTGCGCCATAATTTTCCTACGGGCCCACTTAGTGAAGGCAACTCTTTTCACTAAGCTCCATCATCTTGTTGCATTCTCAACAAGCATTTCTTGTTGCACACTTTTCAACACTCCCTCTCAACAAGAAAGGCTTCCTCTCAAACCCGATCCTGTAACTCTGGAATGTTCTCCATGCAACACATCTGGCCGGTCCACTTGCTCTGTCATCAAAGTCTCTGACTGTTGTTGCCTCTGTCGACTGAAGACTCTGCATCTCTGTGTTCTTCAGTATTTGACTGTTCTAGCCTCTGTCACATTGATCTCTGACTGCATCCGTGCTGCTGCTGGTTCTATTTCCCAGCATTGCATCCGCACTACACCTCCCAACTGACCTCCCTGTTGGGCTAGAAACATCCTCTAATGTTGAAGCTCTACCTGGTGCTGACAAGTGCTCCCTCTCTGACATCTGCGCTACTGCAACATCTCCATGCATCTCGCACCATTGCACACCTCTCTGTGCCACCTAGCACTGTGCAAAACACTTGTGCCTCTCACATTGCTGCAGCCTGCTAGCTATGCGCTGTCCTGGGATTCCCTGCACTGTCGCTCTCTCTGCCGCTCCATCCGCATCTGTCTCTACCCAATCAGTCAGTTCTTGCTACTACACATCTGGGGCTCCCGTAGTAAGGTCTCATCCAAGAGGTTGGGTACCTCAAGGATCTTGCCCCTCCTCCTTGGGAAAATCAATCCACATCACCCCACCTCCTACCTGGAGGTATGGCTGCATGCGATCCCTCATCCCACCTGGCTCGAAGTTTCCCCCTACTGGAGGTCTCTGCATGAGTAGATGTCTCTACTCGATCTCCTCTCAACTTCCCTTGTTGTGGCTCCTCCACAACCTCCTAAAGCTGTTGCACCAATCATGGCTCCTCCACAATCTTTTGAGACTTCTTCTGGCTCTGCATGTTGAAAGGTAACATACCTTCCCTTTCAACCACCAAGTCTCCATCAATTGCCTTGCTACTCAAGGCTTTGCATGCATCTTGAACCTCAAGAGCATACAGGTTCTTGACCCGTGGACCAATCTGCTTCACCTATCTAGTGATGATGTGTCTAAGGAAAACCTTTCCCTTACTGAAGACCACATCATAGCCTCTGTCTTCCAGCATCGCGATTGACACCAAGTTTCTCTTCAGTCCAGGTACATACTTGAAATCGGTCAAGGTAAGGCGAGCTCCATGCTCCCTCTGAAAAATAACTGTGCCTACACCTGAGACACTATACTTCTCATCATTACCCATCCCTATGAGTATCTGGAGATCTTTCTCCTCCAAAGTACTGAATAAACTTTTGTCACCGGTCATGTGGAAAGAAGCTCCACTATCAAGAAACCAACCACTCCCCATCATGGATGAAACCATGCATGCGAAGAGTGTGAAATCCAACTCAAACTGTGAAGCAAGTGCCTCACCTTCAGATCCTTCCCCGGATCCCTTCTTGGACTTCTTCTTTGGGCAATTAGTAGCATAATGACCCAACTCATGACAACGAAAGCCTCTCACCTTCGCCTTGTCAACCTTCTTCCCATCATTGGAAGAATTGGATTCAGAAAGAGAAATCTTCCCCTTCCCCTTCTTCGCCTTACTCGCTAAGGCACAGTTCTCCTCATCCTGCATGGATGAAGAACCGTCTCTGGTGCTCCGTCTAATCTCCTCCTGCATCAAATCCGACCATAGTCGTTCCCAATTTGGCAATTTCTCCCTTCCATTCACTGAGTCCTAGTAGCTATGCCAACTCTTAGGAAGGTCAAGGAGTCTTAGACTCACCATCCCCATCCGACAGTCACCCCCACACTTCCCAGCTCATCCCGGCATTGGGTGAACTTCGTGAGATACTTGGGCATACTATCTCCATTCTCACACTGAATGTTTCTGAGTTTAATCTCTTGCTTTGGAATTAAATTCGAATTCCACCAGATCAAAAACTCAACCACTTCCGATCTAGAATTCGTGAGAACAAAGTATTTCTTGTACAGAGATTGACTGTCTGGGCATTCACCGGATATCTCACCTTCCAAAAGAAGGATGAATCCAGAGGCTACCTGGCCCGATTACAGACTCTGCCTGAAGAAATAAAATGTAAACACTTTCTGAATAGTAGATCTGATGATCAATCCTCGCTTGATATCCTGTAAAAATCTCTTCTACAAATCAAGCAGCTCCGATACCATGTAGAAATTTTTCTACAATTTATCTAGCTCTGACACCATGTAGAAATTTTGAATAATTTAACACATATTCACAGAGATTATCCTGATCATACAATTATAAGCGGAACATGTATAATACATAATCTCCTCTACGTTGATCATCAATTTACAGAAGCAGAAACATTCACAGGTACACATAGAAGCATCAATCAAACTCATTAACACAGTATGTATCCCGGGGAAAGCATCTTGCTAAAAACCCCAACTATCTGTATATTATATTGATTGAATCATGTAACATTACAAAGTACAATACTCCTCACAAGTACTCAGTATCAGCTCCACCTGTTACACACAATACAGCTCAGATCTGATCTCCAAATCTATTCCACTGCTTGCCTGCCTCTCCAGCTCAATACCTGCTCAAGAACTGATGAGAATGGCTTACCAAACTCATATTTGACCTGCAAATAATCACTCACACTCTGTTGGACGTGAGCACATGCTACAATTATTGGTATTGGCCAATTCATTGGCATACTCAATCCCTCTGATTGTGCAAATCATCATGCACAACTATAGTCACAACTGATAGCGATCTGATCCTCTAACACCTGTCCCTGCTGAACCGAACATGCACTGACATGCAACTGAGTTAACTGATGTATTCTATAGTTGCATTATGAGTTAATAACTTGTGAATTAATTAATAACTAATTCACCCAACTCATCTCTAGTCTATTGATCAGTTAGACTAAATACAACTAGTTTAACAAAGCTAAACTGAACACAACTCCATCAACTGCACCTCCAGTCCACTAAATTCAACTCACTTGAGTTCTAACTGAAGTCCTGCATGCAAATATTAGTCATCCCATAGGTAACCACGTATTTCCCTCTGGGATCTGCATGTACCACATCCGTAGCTCATCCTGAAGTGCTCCAAGAGAATAAGATCAAGTTTATAGTCCAAATATTATTATGAGACAATAATATTTGACTTTTCTATTTTTGACAGCCAGTCTAAAAATATACTTTGATCACTCACACTGTTATCACTCACAATGTGGTCACCCACACTGTGATCACCCACACTGTGATCACTCATACTGTGATCACCCACACTATGATCATCCACACTGTGATCATCCACACTGTGATCAAAAATAGAACTTGTGCCATAATTTGCCTGCGGGCCCACTTAGTGAAGGCGACTCTTTTCACTAAGCTCCATCATCTTGTTGCATTCTCAACAAGCATTTCTTGTTGCACACTTTTCAACATCTGGCTCCAACCTGAATAGGGTCTTGACATGCGAGAACGACACATGCACGGCCACACGATCAAGGAAGTCCTCGTCAAATGGAAAGACACCTCTCCAGAAGATGCGACCTGGGAACCAACCACTGTTCTTCAGTAGTTTCCGCGGCTTTAGCCTTGAGGATAAGACTATTTTTATGGGGGAGGGCATGTTAGGGTCCAACGCTAACCCCCTTATTTATGTAATAGGGTCGAGTCATAGTTATAGTTAGTTAGAGAGTCAATAAATCCCATATTAATAAGTGTAAGTGGTTGACCCGCATTTAAAGAAGGGACCACAGTTAGTTGAAAATGGGCCATGGTATTAGATAGATGGTATTAATAAGAACCATGGTACTGACCCATGGTATTACATGTATGAATCCTATATAAAGGATAGAGACTCCCCTTGAGGAGCATCGTGTATTATTTTGTAATTGAGCCCAGCTCTATTAGAGGTTGCCCCCTCGAAGAGGCAAGTGAACATTGCTTTTCTTTCTGAATAATAAAATACATGCTATTATTTCTTATTGTTCTGTGTTCTGGGTATATATCTTCACATATTTGGTATTTTGGTATCTTCTCGCAAGTCAAGAGCATAACATCCAAAGGACATTCTCTTAAAGCATGCTTCTTTCTACATTTTGGACAGAACCCCAGCAATGACGCCAAAATGTTTAGTCAATTTAGTGTCCTAAATTGCTTGCATGAATTATCAACTAAGGTTTGTAGACTGATGAAGTGTGATGCACTATATGTGCTTAGTTAACTTTTCTCTTACTTCGTTGTTTTGTATTTTATGTTTGTTTTGGGGGTTTATGTTCTTTGATGTCTAAGAATATACAATCTATGAGAAATTTAAATGGATCTAATGAATTTTAAAGGAAAGGAAAGGTTCCTAAGTTAGTCTAATCTCCTAAAAATGGACCAAGAATTGTTGACTAGTTAGAACCTAATAAGAAAACATAGCATCTATCTTATCTTATCATTAGTCCTAATCCATGGATCTAATTCTTAAAACCAGAAGTGATATTGATGCAGAAGGTAACTCAGTAATTGCATTCATTTAAACATTCAACCATTCAATTTTGGAATATGATGAAATCAATCTCCTTGAAATGATTTTTTGGAATGTCAAGTGATGCAACTAAGTAAGGACCTGAAAGCAGAAAAGAAAAGGTAAAAGCATGTAAAACTAACAATGTACTAAGTAAATTCAATCATTGCATGAATTAGATATTTAACCATTTAATTTAGGATCATCATCATTCTGAAATGGTTTTTGAGAACATATATTAACACAGTTAATTGACAGTTCTGTTCTAAGAAAATGAATAACAAAACAGTAAGAAAACTAAGCAACTGTGTATTCTTATTACTTCAATCTTCATTCAGTTTTGGAAACAAAGTCATTTTTCCATAAAATATCTCAGAAGAACAAGGCTGCACAGTTGTGATTTTATCCTTACACTATTGGTTAAAAACTGAAATGAAACATCATTCTAAATTAGAGAAAACATACTTGTTGAAAACAGAGTAATAGAAATTAAATTGAAAACAACAAGTGAAAACCTCCTTCAATGCAGGGTCCCTCTGCAACTGATGTGGCTGGAATGCTAGCTAGTTAAAGATGCACTTTAAACCATCATTGACAAAACGAAGTTTGTATTATGAACAAAACGAAGTCTGAATATAGAGTATCAACAAAAAGCCTGTAATTCCTTCTAGCTTCTAACTACTTCTCGTTTTCATGCAACCAATATTTATAGGAAAATAACATAACTATTTAAGAGAAAAACTTGCTACAGGTGGCTAATTCGAATTAACTCTAACATGATTGTTTATGAGAAAAACTTGCTACAAGTGGCTTAATTCGAATTGTAATAGGATTGTTTAACTTCTGATCAGCTATAGGTGGCTTAATTCGAATTAACTCTTCAATAGAACTGTTAGACTTTTGATTAGCTACGAAAGAGCAAATCAAGAGTCCTACTGCTTCTAGATAACATATTTGACTCCATCTTTGACCATGACTTTAGGCACGCTTTTCTGTCGATCTGGATTGAGTAAATAGGATAGAATCCATGTGGAGATGATTTTGGAAATGCCCATGTGGCCCAGTTCTTCATTTGACACCTGTAACCTGCCAAACCATGAGAGTAGCTACAGAATCCACAGTTAGCTGCAGAATAAGTTGCATTCTGTAGCTAATTTGCAAAAATATATTAAAATAACAAGAACATGAAAATATAATACGGTGATCATTTTAATGCTTTCCTAAGGCAAAACCTAGCATTTATCATTGATTGGGTATGTAGTCTTATGAGAAAATGAGAGAAAAAGGTGAGAACAAATGTCAAGGAGAAGGTAATTCTGAGGTTCAACAAAAACCTTGCAAAATCCCAGTCTGTAAAATACATACTGAAGCAAGGAAAACCCTTTATTCTCCTTGTCCAAGAGACAAAGTTAGAAGAGGTAGAATTTTTTAATTTAGCTAGAAAATTTTGGAAAGATAGTAAAGGAGTGGCTCGAATCTCTCAAGGGGAATTGGGAGGCGTAGGGACACTATGGTAGGATTCTCTTTTTCCATTAAAATGAATCTTCAAGAGAAATTTTTCGGATAGTTGTACTCCTAGAAAAGACAAACATGAAGGAATAAATCTTAGTTATTAATCTATATGTATTGATACATTATGGTGAGAAAAATGAATTTTGGAATTCGTTGATCTCTTTAAAAGAGTCACCACTGCCTCTGGACAATATTGTTGGTGGGGACTTATTGTGGTAAGAAAAGACAAAAGCCCATTTTATGTATAAATAATAAATGGGACACCCTTTGATTTATTGTATATTCCTTATGCACTTTATGTAAATAATTGCAAATCTTGTTTATGTCCTAGTTCTAAAAAAAAACCTTATAAAAAACTTAAAAATATATTACTTAAAAACATAGAATGCATACCCCTTTTCTACGTTCCCTAATGAAATATCAAACTTTTAACTAAGTTATGTCCATAAGGTTTGAAGCAAGATAAAAAAATGCATGTTTTGTCACGAGAATATTTCTCATCCAAGTTTCCATTTATCAACACTTTCATTAAAGTTTAAAAGTTGTCATGCCTTAACCTAAAAAATGATACAAACTTTTTAATGTTTCCTGACGGTAAAAGTTTCATTATATTTCACATGCCATTCATTGCTCATTGGACCTTTACTTTCACATAATGTGAAACCCACTGCTTGAAATGTCTGATCCTGGATGGATATTTTATTTGTCTTTTTAACTATAAATTTCTCGTCCCACTCACAGTTTCCCATCGGTCACCACTTGTCGGCTTTTCTTGCTTGGAACTTATCTATACACCCCCTAAAAAATTCGATCCAGGTTGGAAATTTCTCCATTAACATCTATGTCTAGAGTTCTGTCAAGTAACGATTTAAAATTCTCAAACATGATGTGGATTGACTCACGTCCAATCTTAAGCCACCAAGTATTGTCCTTATTATCCACCTGAACATATGATTAATGATTAATTATGGTTTGATAGCTTAATGGAATAATAATGGCAATTCCAATAAAAGTGTGTTTTCATTGATTTCTTTTGAAATACGTTCCCATCGAAGTTATTTCACATGCATGGATTTCTACTCAAAAGTTATTAGTTTCATAGTTTTTAAGTAATATCGTCATTATTTCATTAGTTTTGCATGCATAACCTCGAATTGTGAGATATTTTACAACTTAGTCTCACTTTCCTCTGCGACCCTTTCATTCCAATAGCTCTTTCGAGTATATGAAGATGCGTAAATCTATGAAAAAGAAGAAGTCTGCGCAAATGCCTCCACAACCGGTCCCTTGAAACAATTGATGATAAAGAATCAAACACTTCCATATATTTTGATACAATTATCACTAAAGATGATGATGTTTCATCATGGAATCAACTTTACAATTTTTTTTTGAGGAACAATTGAATGACAATGACAATGAAATCCCTACATACGAGGAAGGAGTTGAAGACAATCTAGATATTACGCTCATGGTAGCTGCAAAGTCATATTTGCACAAAGTTGTTGCTTGACCAAGGCTTCTTCCTGATATTAACATGATAAGATGGGCCTTGGAACATACATATACTAACAGACATCTTATATGCACTTTCCAAGGTACCATTATCGACTCTTTCCATCCGGATGATATTCAAGTTATGTATGAACTCCCTGAACATGAGCTAACTTATAATGTTGTATTTCTAGAAAATTTCTTCCAAGAGGAATGTGTTAATCTTGAAAGGAAAATTCCTAACCTCATTAAGCATTAGAAGAACAAGGATTATAAATTTAAAGTAGAAACCTCAAAAGAGTACTCCACTTCCTCAGTCAAATCACCTTTTTTCTATCTTTGTGCCATGTTCTATAAAAATTTTGGTAGGAAAGATGTTTCTCGTTTTTCTCTTCACTGGGTTCCTCTTATACAACAAGCTTCTGATGGTCATGCTTTTAGTTGGAAAAATATACTCTCAGATAGTTTGACTCAACAAATTAATTATTTTCGTCAAGCAAAGACTCCTTCTTATACACTTGTTTTTTATATGTTTGCTTACATTATGGATTCCCTCTGTTCCTCAACTTCATTTTTGATTATGGTATGGAAGTGGACCAAGGAAAATTTTAAGAATGGAAAATTATCTTCAAGTTTAAAAACATTGGTGAATCTCACTAGTCCCTAATATGCAAACTATAAAATATTTATTGATGTATTTGTAAAATTATTCAAATTTATAATGATTTTATATTTACTCTCTATATAATGTTGGCGATTTTTAAGCTAAAATAATTTTATATTGTAAAATTTTGGCGAATAATTTTTATAAAAAATGGAAATTGGTGAATTTTTTTTGGAAAAATCATGGAAAATTAGTCCATATGTGAATATTAGCCCCTAAAATTTTTCCTGAAGTGGACATCTGTTGAAACCCTCCCTATCCATTTGTACCATAGTAAGCTTTGGGAAGAAAACTATTTTGATAATTTTTACCAGATATGTCATTATGTCATCATCCCAATCTATGAAGCTTTGTTTAATACTAAACCCCCAAGGTTGTTAGAAGAAACCAAAAGTTGCATTTAGAATATTAGCGACTGGTACCCATCGGAAAATTTCTCTTATATTAGGATTTATGGTTGTTATTTTTCTCCACATGCTTTTCCTTTCTTTGTCCCAGATGAACATGCAAGTAAAGAAGTTTCCTATCAAACTGTTGAAACTAGGATTATTGTTGAACTTCAAAATAATTCTAAAAATCTCTGGCCTAACTTTCCAGTCTAGGTTGGTACTTATACTCTCGTTAATTTTCAACATGCTTGAAAGGACTTGCTTAATTTATTTGCATTGAAGCTAGCTACAATTCCTATCACAAAGAAAATTCATATCAGATTGTTCACTACAAAGCATAGGAACTCCCTTCATTGAAATATCAGAAAGAAGGTCTTCCTTTCCCTAAATATTGCAACAATAATAATACATGCTCCAAAGAATCATGCCTTTGTTGGGACTATGATACAAGTGGATATTGGTGGCCACCCGCCTATTCCATCTAGAACTCTAGTCAGTTTCATCAATTTCCTTGATTATAGCAACATTTACTATTTTTAGTAGTTTTTCGGGTCTTGAATTTCTAGAGTTGTTTTGACCCCCTAAATGATGTTTTTTTAGGTCCATAGCTATGGGCCTGCCGCAAATGTTGTAGTATTTAGATATATATTTCTAACAAGGTATCATGCCCGCCAAACATAGATCATATGACTAAGTTACGACCCTAGGAAGTTGGCTACCCAACTAACTCCAACGGGGCCCACAAACTCTTGGCATTCCATCTACTAGGGTTAGGTTTTTGGTTGTTTAGGATTTCTCTTTGTTGTTCAATAATAAAAAGGCCCTTGAGCCTCATTGTAACATAATTCATAGGCATGTAGCTGCCACATCTCTTCTTAAAGATAAGGTACAATTGTCCGAGCTAGTTTATTTCCATTATGTATGTAAGCATATTTTAGTTCTTTGATGTTGATGAAATAAAGTTTTATTTCTGCTACATCTATGTGTTTATGTTTATATATGTGTTTTGTTGTGCTCTTGCATAAGTCTAGATTAATGGTATCAAAGTGGTCTTCTCTTTCTCTGTTTTTCTTTGCATGTCCCAACAAGGTCAGGGTATAAGGAGTTAGGGCTCAAACTGGTTGAACCTTTGTAAGACCAGCCTCACAAACCCTGACGACCTCCCGCGGAAGAAGAAAATAAAGACGAGGGAGCAAGAGATCCTTTCAAAATATTTCTCGAAGATTCCCTCAAGCAAAAAAGGAATGCAATCATGGACAAATTTTCCCAAATCCTTCAGTAGCTACCCACAGGCAACACATCTTCATCCACCAGTGAATTTGGAGGCGCCAATCCCTTTAAGGTACAATTCAACTTTGAAATTCCCATATTTGAAGGCCAAATAGATGCAAAAAATGTAGATAGATGGTTAAATATGTTGGAAGGATATTTTTCGGTTAATGATTTTTCCAATCGAGAAAAGATTACTTTTGCGGTCCTCAAAGTCACCCCCATGTTAAGGATTGGTGGGAAACCTATTGTGAACAAAAGGACGAGAGAGAACCCTCACTATTTTTAGTCGCACCCACTTGGAATTCTTTCTAAGACACCATTAAGGAATAATATTACCCTGTCGGGAGTTATGAAGATAAGTACATAAAGTGGACCATGCTGCAGTAGGGAAGGGACCAAGACGTGCTAGAGTTCACAAATATTTTTCATACCCTTCGCATGAAGTTGGGTATCAAGGATTCTAAGTGACATTTGGTACTCAAGTACCATGGTTTTCTACACAATTACATCCAGGATGAGATGGAGTTCCTGTACATCTCCTCGCTTGGCCCCGCCTATTCTATGCACTGTCAAGATTGAGTAGAAATTTAAATAGAAGAAGTGATACTTTGGATCTGTGAATCTGAAGCAATGGAAAAGCGCCCCCAAATTGCAAAACAAAGGACAAAGCTAAGGTAGGGCGACTCAGGAAAACCAGCCAAAGCCGCAAGCAAAGAAAAACACCATGAAGACAAAGAAGGACACAAGAAAATGATGTGAGTTCCATAAGAGCCCCACTCACAACACAAGTGAGTGTCGAGCCAAGAAGAAACGGGTGGCCAAGTTGAAGGCTTCCAAATCAGATGCATGTTCCAACTCTAAGATAGAACCTGAAAAGGGAAATGACAAAGGGAAGTAGATTACTGTGGAGCCCATTGCCACTGTTGCAACCACCAAGATCCAGAAGATTGAGCCGAAGATCCAAAGAAGGGAGAGTGTCTCTTCCACTCACAGATGTGGGTGAAGGGTTATATGTTGTAGTTCATTATCAATAACAAAAGCCAAAAGAAACTCATTTTAGCAGAGGTCATGAAGTAGTTAGGCCCATCAACCACACCACACCTGTAGTCACACACCATCGGGTGGCTTCACGAAGGACGAGATCTTCGCATTAGCCAATAGTGTCGCCTTCCCTATAGCATCAAACCTTTCACAGATGAGGTATTGTGTGATGCTTCTCCTCTTGAAGTTTGTGATGTATTATTAGGCCAACCATACTTGTGGAAGCATCATGATGTATATGAGTCTAGACCTCACACTATTATTATTACTTTGGGCAATAAGTTATACAGGATACCAGAGGTTGCACCACCTACTACCATCTCTTTGATCTCTACGAACCAACGTAATAAGATCATTTCCCAGACTAGGAAATTTCTCTTCCTTATGATTTTCCCTCAGGGCAAGAAGAATAATGTGGCCACATCCATAGCAAATAGGGCTCCTCCGAACGGTAACAACAGATGGACATCATCGTGGAGGAGTACAAGGACATCTTCACCTCACCCATAGGGGTACCCCTAAACTGTTAGGTCAAGCACTCCATTGATCTGAACCCAAGCATAACACTACCCAACAAACCAATCTATTGACACTCTTTTATGGAGAATGATGAAATCAAGAGGTATATTCATGAGATGTTGTAGAAAGGGAACATCAGGCCAAGTTCATCACCTTGTGGGAGCCCAATTGTGTCGATACAGAAGAAGGACGATACCTGGATACTTTATATTAACTATCGGGTGCTGAATAAGATCATTGTTTGGAATAGGTATCCAATCCACGGATTGATGACCTTCTAGACAAGCTCAAGGGGGCCAAATATTTCAGCAGGATTGACTTGAAGTCTAGTTATCACCAAGTACCAATAGAACCCTTAGATGTGTGGAAGAATGCCTTCAAATCTAAGGAGGGCATTTTCAAATGGTTGGTCATGCCTTTTAGGTTGAAGACTGCCCCCGCAACATTCATGAGGCTGATGGATGACATCTTGTGGTTCTTCACCAACTCATTCATGGTAGTGTATTTGGACGTGTTGACGGTGCTGGACCCGCCAACATGTCAAGGGGATCCCCCCATTAAGAAGTCCCAATTAGACCTCAGACTGTTTGGTGTAGGAGTCCCAGCAGTGGGTCGTGTGGCAATGCCTTGACCACGATGTCGCACAAAGGCAAGTAATATAACTCTGTCAGTAGCAAGGGTGTGACTGCTACAGTGAGTTAAGGAAGGGGTTGAGTCCCAAACCTGCACTTCCCTATATACCTTTTCAGCCTTCTTTTTCCATTTACTTCATCCACCAAGCTGTCAAATCGTTGCATAATAGTCTAAAAAGAGCTTATGGAATGGTTTCCTAACTATGTTTATGACTGTTCTTTGATTTAGATTTTTGTTCAAGCAGCTGCGGAAACTTGTCACTTTCCGCAGCCAGCCCAAGTTTCCGCAGCCATTTTGTTAAAGGCTATGCTACAGGTGTCCAATGGAGAAACCAGCCACATGGGTAAGCTGCACGTGATGTGTACATGGGGTGTGTCCCCTCAGATCAACCAAATCACTCATAAACAGTCGTGGTCAACGATGGTCAAAGGAAGGGCCAAATGAGGAATTTTGCGGTGGCACAGCTCTGTTTTTCCCATGTGAAGGTTTGCGTGGCACGATCCTTAGTTTTCAAAGGTACTGGCACACCTAGATAGCAGCCCGTGAACTGAACCAAGCAGCCACCACTCCATGAATTCATGACCATCACGCTAGATCTCGGCTCAAGGAGATTTACGTGTCTCTTGGCAGCATAAATCTAGGAATTAGTTGCAGCATATTTTTCTTATAAATAACGCATTGATATACGCTGAATAGATTATTTTTTTGGTATTGTAATTTCAACTGTTGTCACCCACTGTACTGCATTTCACTTGCTTTAAATACATGAGAAGACAGTTTTTCTGAATTTGATTTGTGACTAAGTGATTCACTGGCCGAGGTTGCAGAGGGCCCCTGTACACCAGAGCTTTGTATAGTTTCTTACTTGCTTTCATTTACTGTTTTTTTAATCATTGCTTGTATATATAGTGTGTTGTTCTGATGTTCATTTGCTGTCTATATTTCCTTTATGTTTCTTTTCTAACTGTTAGCTGATCAGTGCTTCTTTTACAGGTTTTGTTGTAGGTAGCCCGGGCAGATTTACATATTTTTTTTTATAACTACTGACATGAGATCATCTTGTCCTTCCTGTTGATTTTCATTTCCTGAAGTTTAATTCCAGCACTGTCATTTTTCAAATTGTGTGTTGCTTATTTATTTTTCTGCTACTTAGACATCATATTACTCATCTGTTTATGATTTCCTTTCTATAGTCAAGTGACTCTATTAGTAAGGAATCAGAATATTACTTATTGTAGTATGATTTAGTTTGCTTTCTTTCAATTTAAATATCATATTGCTCAGCTTGTTCATGATTACTTCCTATATGCAGATTGAGTTGAAGGGTAAAGGATCCGAACAGGGGTTGAAGTAGTGTGATTAGTTTCCTTTTATGCAATTTAATTTCCTGCAATTTAGATATCATATTACTCAGCTTGTTTATGATTACTTCCCATAAGGTAGATTGAGTTGAAGGGTAAAGGATCAGAACAGGGGTTGAAGTAGTGTGATTTAGTTGCTTTGCTTTCAGTCTTTGAGTTTCTTTAAGTTCAGTTTTTACTTTCTTTTTCATACAGCAGTAAGGATACTGGGCCATTGTCATTAGTTCACTGTTTGATACATTTACTTCCTCTTGAGAATTGATTTCATTACAATTAGTTTAGAGCTTTCTTTTTGAACACTTTTAAGTTTGGAAAATCACTGTAGAAATCACCATTACCATCCATACTTAACTTTCAATTTCGCCATCACACACTAGGGAATCCATAAAAGATAAATCCAAAAACAAACTAAAAAACTCAAAAACGACAAAAGACTAAGAAAATGGTTATCTTGTACATATAGTACACTTCACTTCGTCAGTTTACGAATCCCGGATTGACATTTTAATTAGCAATTTAGAACACACTAAATTGACCAAACAGAAGGTGCATGAGAGGTTCTAACATAGGTGGGTTGAGATGAGTGCGCCCCTTGGCAACCTGTAATAGTACTCAGTTGGGAAGGGAAAACACGAGTGAAGATGCATCACAAGCTGGAAAGCGGGTTAGCCGGTAATACAAAGCGATGGTTAAACTAACAACACAGTTCAGACACAACTACATAAGTTAAATAACATACATCGCTAAAGCAACTAGAATAGTCCAACTACAATAACAACATATGCATGAAAATGTGTTGCCTCTTATTACATAAACAAGTGTAAGTTCCAATCATACAATACATCCATGTAAACCCACTAGCCCCAACAGTGGAATGTTATAGCCACATCTGCCTGCTCCTCCAAAGAGATGTACTAGCTCCATGCAGTCGATAAGACAAGGCACGTTACAATACTGTCCAAGCATTCTCCAAGATAGTTTTATTGGAAGCTTGGCTAACCAAAAGCCTCTACAATGAGTTATGAGGGACTATTTATAGCAAAGGGTGGGGTGACCCTTGACATTCCCCCTTGTGACCATTCAACTACCCTCATGACTCTTCACCTACTCTATGACTGTTACATCCACTATTGATACTTGACTTACATTTGACATGACTCAACATTACAATGCACATGTACCCATGTGAACACAATGGCTTGAGCAAGCCAAACTAGACATCACTCTGACTTAGACAACTATAGAAGTCCAACTGCTCAACATCCTCATGCTGATCAACAGTAACATATTGATGCCAAGCTTTGTAGTCCCTAATAGTGTTTGTGTGTTCCACGGTGACATCCATCTGAAACCTGACCTTTGCCTCCATAGCATCTGGGTACACTTCTCGGGCTCCTCTATCCAACTCATCTGAAAGCATGCACATCATTGTCTTCAATGTGGCTGGACCAAAAACATACTTATACATAATGTTTGCACTGATAAGCAAGTGTGGGCTGGTGGCAATGCACATCAACTCGTCGAAGTACGAGTCAAGCTCGAGTTGGACCTGTTTCTTTGTCTTTGCCTGGGTGAGAGTCCCAAATGATGGGATCGCATGTGTGCGCACCACAACATCCATACTCTTGAAAATTCGTGCATGGGAAGTTTGTATGCTAGTGATGAGTTGTGGGAGGTCCTCATAGTTCTGGATCTGACTCTGGATACATGCTTTAAGCTCGAGAGCATTGGCCCTCATCATCTTTGGCAAGTGAAGTGGGACTCCGTTGTACTTCATCGTCCATGTTTGCATGCCATCAACAACAACATGCACGTTCATCAAGATGCGTGATCTTCTAGCACATCGTTGCTGCCATCTGTTGAGATGGATCACTGCCTTGTGCACGGTACCAAACTTGGAGTACAATGCTCGCATAACTGTGTCAAGGGACAAAACTTCATCTAGTATTGCCTTCTTCAGTTCAACTAGGGTAGACATTGTCACCAAGTCTCCTCCTTGCTTGGTCGTTTATAGTTCCTTTACCATTCACTCATTCTCAGCTATTAGGAAGCGAACACTTGAGCTAGTGGCTTCGACATACATTCTTGTTGCATCGGCCAAGGTAGCAGGATGTTAGCGCACACCAGTCATGATCACTCATTCTTCAACTTACACAGGAGATGTTTGATCCTCTAGAGTTGACACTCTGCGAGACTACACAACTCTATGTTGGGATTCATCAAACGATATGTTGTGCATCTCTTCTTCCAGCTGATCACCAAGAATCTTAGTGCCTTCTTGGTCATCCAAGACTTTCTCATCATCTGGATGCATTGAAGTGTGTGATTTGACCTCTTTGTGGTGAGGCATGAGGTCGATGTCCTGTTCCAACCCCTGTTGCTCCATGTTTGCATTCAGCTATTGAAGTCCTTGTTCTATCTCACGAGTGAAGTCTTTCCCTTGCAATGGTTCACCCTGTTTTCCTGATGCCAGTTGTTGTGATGAATCAACTACTTGTACGGGTGTTGCTTCGTCTGTTTGCACATGTTGCGCCCCCTGTTGTATCTGTTGCTGTTGTGCTTCCCTCTCGTGTTTGCGTAACTCTTGTTCCTTCTAGTGTTCCTCCCTCAACTCATGCAACTCCTTCTCTTCTTCTTCCATTCTCTTCTTGTCCTTCTGCCTTCACGCGATCCTCTTATCGCACTACTGCCTCTTTTCCTCTTTAGCCATAGATGCTTTCTCTATAAGTGGATATGCTCGAAACTTGTAGCTTTGCTCCTCCTCCATGCGGTCGACAATCATCCTCTTCCCTTTGTCCCGCATTGGTATTACTGGCTCTGCTGCCACTACTGCTACTCCTGGTGCTCCCCATGATACTGCTTCATGTTGCTTCGCTAACCACTCCACAACAAAGTTTACCGGTTCATTGGGTCTAGAGAAACTATAACAATATCTCCATGGGTCCTCCTCGGCCCAATGACATGCCCCATGGATCCAGTTGAACTAAACTCTTGTACAGTGATATTCACAATGCAATGTGGGTCATACAGATTGTAGCTTCGGAGGTTGAATGGGTACTTCTTCATCAGTTATGCTTCGACATCGCTTGCTTGATACTCCGAATCTCATATAACCCAATCCACAATGGAAGATTGGGCCAAGGCGCCTTATTCTTCCGATGCAGTCTAGCTATCAATCCTGCCAAGATGTGATATGCTACTTCCTGCATGACAAGTATGTCTAAGGAAAACTTTGGAAGAACATGCAAATTCTTCTCTACACTGAACATTCAGATGAAAGTGATGGACGGTGAGGCATACCAATATGCAATGCCTATCAATTCCTCCATTTCTTCCTTTGACATGCAGGGTGGATCCTGTTCGAATATCATCTTATAAACAAGGGTGAGAAAATGATCAGACAACTGTGTGATTACTCCTTTGACGCTGCATTCAGACAACAACTTGAAATATGTGTTCACAACAGTCTTCGCCGGTGACCATGCCCACTCCAAACCCGGGAACTCCTGTTGGGCATAGAATGCATCTAGGATGTAGGCAGACATGTAAATCTCTACATGCATACCTCTGGGTGACTATCGAGCCTTCGTTACTTGCTCCTTCAGTTGATGAGCCAGTATGCCAGACCAGTTACATGGTTTTCCTTCTCTAGCCAATTGGTCCAGTGCAACCACCCAACTCTGTGGGAAGGTTTCTGTGCTTTCTTGGCCATACAGTCGACAAGAAAATATGATCAAGTATTGGTACACCTTCCTTAGTATCTTTGTCTTGTAGACCTGGTTGGGTGTCAACCTGAATCGAGCTGACTCCTTTACCCAATTCTTCAGAATGTCTTTGGAGTTAGCACTACTATTGGGTAAGATGAATGGAGTCTCCATGACAGTCATAGGCTTTGACATCTGATACATCTCATCATAATCTCGTTCCTGTAAGGTCGCAAGCTTCGTCCCACTGACACTTCTCAAGGTCATCATCCCGGGATCAGTGTGAGAGACAATCCAGTGTATCATGACCGTGCATGGGAACACGGGATATCTGCATGCAATTTGGTATAAGCTAGACTTGTGAATGTTCACGTACACCTGACGGTCTTCTAAGTGTTCCCCAAAAGTGCTTGCAAATGTTTCATTGACCTTTTGCCACTTCAGTTTGATGTCCTTGTCTAGATACAACTTTGTATCTTCATAGATCGACAGACTAGAGGACACTTTCTCAACTGCTGCTCCAACTGCATTTCCATCAATGTCCTGAGATCCTGTTCTCTTGGAAGCCATTGAGACAAATGAACACCTGAAATATCTTGAGACAAGAAACATGCATGGCAAGAAACATGTCAGTGAAAACAAAGAAACTTCAGGAAATGACACAACACATACCTGGGAAACTGATGCGCATTTATTCTAGTAGGCTAGGTGATTGGCTGCCAAAACTATGCAAAAGGAAGTATGGGTTGTTTGGGAGGTAGGACTAGCTGCTAGATCTATGCAATGCGCAATCCAGACTGGCTGTTGGCTGCTGGAATTGCATAATGCGTAATTCCTACTGGGAGTGACTGCAGGCTCAAGGACTGCATTGTGCAATTTTCTGGGCCAATAGTCACTGCCCCTCAGAATGTGAAAAACAATCCTAGAGGGAAGTGCTGGGTAGAAATATGCATTTATGAAGAGGAAGGCAGAGCCTTCCTTCCCCAGATTGTGCAATGCAATCCCAGTGAAGGCAGACTTCGGGTCAAGGTTGGCCCGACTTGTCGACAGGCAACTGAAAGAAAATAAGACAATGAATGCATGGTGACACTAAGTGAAAACATAAGTGTTTGACAGTGCATGCAAACATGAATGAAAGATTTAACAAGTAGATCAACATGCATGTGGGTGAAGCGGTTTGCCAGTTCGGCGAACGTTCGTGCCAAACAGTTTCATGCATGCGACAACAATGAGATAGCAACGAAAATTGAAACATATCTAGAACAAGCTAGTGTACATGTAAACAACAACAAGCATTCAAAGAAATCAAGCACACAACACTCACACAAGCAAATACACAAAAAGAGATAGAAATGCTGAAAAAGAGAAGTTGGGGCCACTTACCCATGAATAGCTGAGCCGAACATGTTGAAGAGTCCTAGATGTGCTGTGGGATGTAAAAGCTCTAAGATTGATGTGAAAGAATTAGCTCTGATGCGTCAAATAAATAATATTGGGCTCATGACACGCATGCCACAAATCTAGGAAAAAATGACACTTGGAGGGAAGTTTCTAAAACAACTTTGAATGTATCCCATGGCTGCTAAAAATATCTCCCTAAATCATGGGATGCCTTTTGTATGTTATCTTTTGCTATTCCAGGAAGAGAAAGTCATGCATGCATGCAAGTCAAGTTTCCTTAGTCCCGAGTGGAACTGGTCAACCAGGTTGCTCATGCATGCAGCTGCTCAATTGCTTGAGAAAAATGTGCATTTCTAGCTTGGAGCTAGGCTGACTACCTAGGAGGTTTGTGCAATTTCTAGGTAGAGCAGTTGACTACTGCCCAAATTTGCACAAATTATGGGTTGAGTATCCCTGTTGGGGAAATTTGTGCAATTCCTGCTGGGAGTGTTGGCTAGAAGAATTGCGCAATTCTGGAGCCCAGCAGGTTGCCAGACATGATTGCGCAATTTCTGGAGGGAAGGTTGGTTTCCCTCCAGAAATGTGCAAATTTCTTGGGGAAGCTACTCAGCCTGTAGCTGGACTAAGTCTGGGTGGACAACCTTTGAGGGGAATGGATCAAGCTGTGACCAACATGCTACATTTGTGTAAGAAAACACTGAAGCTTGTGTACTTGAAAAAATAAGACAAGGTGCTTTGAAAGTTTGGTAGGGAGGCTCCAAAATGGGCTAAGGAAAAATTTTGGAGGGTGGTTGTAGCCGCTACAACACTTGGCGACACACTGGTAGAACTCCAGCGCTCTGAATGGACCTTGTTCATGAAAAGCAAGTCTAACACCTCCGGAAGTATTGTTCAATTCTCAACTCATCTTGGTTTCACACTAGCTTGATTGTAAGATGTAGCGTCTGCCAAGCTCTTGGTCAATTGACAAACATTCCAAGCAAAGGCAACACAATTGTTCGATTGGGGTTGAGGGGTATATTGATGCACAAGTAGTAGAGTCGTCAGAGTCTTAGTTTAATCTCTGGTGTTTCTCCACTGCCAGCAGTCTTGGACAGTATCCCGACAGAGTCACATAGGAACACAAGCATGGCTCCGCTGCGAGTGAGCCTGGTCAATACCCTAGTGGAGTTACTTGCATCACCTCCCTGTGCAGGAAGCTTTTCTCTTCTTTCACCTTATTCATTTTTCATTTGGATTTTTTTTTTTTACTTTTTCATTTTTTAATTTTTAATTTTTTTCAACTGTGCATAACACTTATTCATTTCAGAGGTGGAAGAGGGATCCTAACTTATTGAGAGCAGAAGACGTTGTTAAAGCAGAGAAGTATTTTATTGTATCTCTGACATGCCTGTTAAGGTTTCCCCCCTCACCTTACTCTACTTGACCGAGCTGACAAGGGTTAACCCAAAAACAACCGACTAGAGAAGGTGACACTAGTTAGCGCGCAAGCGTTGTGTTTTCACCAAGGTTCACTTCGAAAATTACATATTTTCCTTCGACGTATCATGGATTAAAAGTAAATCTGTTCATACAAAGGCAAGATGACAGATAACCAAGTAGTGATAGATGTACAAGCTCTATTGTACTTCACCCAGCTCGTTTCAAGAGTCATACATGGTTTCACGCAAAACTAACCTACGAACGAAACAAGCGAACTATTCGAAATAAGCAAACTAACAAACAACAAGCAAAGCAAGAGCAGAAGAAAAAGTGAAAGCAAAGAAAGTAAGCAAACAAGCAAGCAGACAAACAAACAAAAAAAGAGAGTAAGAAAACAAGCATGCAAGAAAACTGACTGAAAGCAAACACTACTCCTACTCCTACACTAACAATGCACATGCTTGATCATGTGAAGTGGTATTTCAAATGCAGCCACCAGCGCATTGGTTGACCCATGTTGGTGAAGGCTTGGTCCGCGAGCAACCTAGTTGTGCGAACCAGTAAGCAAGAAAGATATAACATTGAAGACAACCACACTTCGTGTTTGACAGTGCCCACAAGACATAAGTGAGTGCAAGTGCATGAAAAGTAGTTGGTGGAGTTATCATGGTGTTGTGTGACACTGCGTTCAACTTCGGAGCATACTCACACTCTTGACTGAGACATGCAAGAAAACAAAAGAAACAAAGATAACTTGTGTCGTACATGTGTGCTTGCAATGTAAAATTCCTCCAATGCATGAGCGATGGGATCATGCAGCTCGAGTGGAGGAAGTATGATCTGTGTGTAAGATGGATCTTCAATGCATTCAGATGAGTGATGAGGAGCCTTGGGTGATTGAACAGTTTCATGATCGAAAGTGAGACTAACCCCAAGAGAGTGAGGACCTAACATAACGATCAGCGTAGGCTGAAGTTCCTCGACAGTCTTGGGTGTTTCAAATTCATCATCAGATAGATCATCATAATTGGTGGTTTCGAAAGATCAACTGTGATAGAGTCATGATCATGATCAAATTCGAAAACAAATGGATCATGACCGCCACGATCAGAAAAATCAGTGATTTCATCGGCATCCTCCTGATCAGATGAATCAAACAGAGGGGTAGATGAAAAGCAAACAAACTCATCCTATGTGTTTCCAGAAAAGATAGATGAAAGATCAAGTGGATTTTCAATGAATAACTTATACTCTCCATTATTGAATGATGTACCAACATCCGGTGAGTCCTACGAGTGACCAACAATGGGTGCATCCATGGATGAAGACACACATGTTAAATCATGGATGGCAGGTTCACCAAAGATGTTAGGAAGGAACGAAGGGGGCTCGGACTAAAGGGAGTCATCCTTTGCTGAGTGTTGATGCTCAAGCTCCCACTCATACTCTTCATGAATGACAACACATGTTATTTGTGCAACACCAACTCCGTCAATGGGTTGTTCCTCGGTCATAACAAGTGAAGAGTCTGGAATGGAAGAAAACAAGACAGTATCATCTGGAGGAACACCTGAGTGCGAAGATGAAGTTTGTAGAAAAGAATGAATATGATAACTTGAAGGACCCACAACCAAATTTGTGTGAAAATTAAGTGAAGTGATGTTGGGAGGATGTGAAAGATGAACAAGTGTGTGAGCATGATCCTCAACATCACTCGGCAGTGGTGGAGTTGTTGAATGAGGGGAAGGCAGACAGTCAGTCGAGACAGTGCCCGCATCCACATGAGATTGCGCAGCTCCATCAATGAAGAATATTGAGCAAGGCTTGATCTCAAGCTTCTTCTTGGGATGGGTAGACTTATTAAGGCAATACTTGAACTGATCCCAAAGATAGGCAAATTTCATTTGGCTCCTCAGAGCTTGGAACTGCAAGTCACAGAAGCGCTGCCAAAAATCAATAACCGATTCATGCGGAGCCTTCTGTTGCTGTAACAGTTTTCGGTCAAGATGGTCTAGATCAAATGAGAGAAAATGTCTTCAATAAGATCACATAAGTGCTCAAGTGAGTGCACGTTATCAGTCAGTAGGCTAAGCAGCCATCGACATGCAGATTCAGGAAGTGTGTGTGCAAGCAACAAGCTGGCATGTTCGTCAGAACACCCATCTTCCTCATGAAGCATGGAAAGAAAGTCATGTCAGTACTCAGGCTAGGCTACTTTGCCTTCACCATCATACGTGTAAGTGGACAAGATATCCAAAAACTCCCCTGTGATGGAGACATATCAACGATTCGAAAAACATCGCACATGGAGGAGAGTGCAAGAATCCATGAAGGTATGTAAAGGTTCAAAACTGGATGAGAGGACACAGCTTGTCATCTGGCCCTCCTTCTAGCGCCAGAAATGTTGATAGTGTTGGACCCGACAACATGTCAAGGGGATCTCGCTAGTATGAAATCCCAATTAGACCTCAGACGGTTTGGTGTAGGAGTCCCAACAGTGGGTTATATGGTAATTCCTTGACCGCGATGTCGCATAGAAGCAAGCAAGATAAGTCTATCAGTAGCAAGGGTGTGACTATTGTAGTTAGTCAAGGAAGGTGCATGAGAGGTTCTAACACAGGTGGGTTGAGATGAGTGCGCCCCTTGGCAACCCGTAATAGTACTCAGCTAGGAAGGGAACACACGAGCGAAGATGCATAACAAGCTGGAAAGCAGGTCAACTGGCAATCCAAAGTGATGGTTAAACCAATAGCACATCTGCAACAAGATTCATATAATTGCATACAAATCAGTTCATACACAACTACGTAAGTTAAAAAACATACATCGCTAAAGCAACTGGAATAGTCCAACTAAGATAACAACATATGCATGAAAATGTGTTGGCTCTTATTATATAAAGAAGTGTAAGTTCCAATCATACAATACATCCATGTAAACCTACTAGCCACAACAGTGGAACGTTACATCCACATCCGCCTGCTCCTCCAAAGAGATGTAATAGCTCCGTGCAGTGGAGAAGCCAAGGCGCATTACAATATTGTCCAAGCTTTCTCCAAGATAGTCTTATTAGAAGCTTCGCTGACCAAAAGCATCTACAATGAGTTATGAGGGACTATTTATAGCAAAGGGTGGGGTGACCCTTAACATTCCCCTTTGTGACCATTCAACTACCCTCATGACTCTTCACCTACTCTATGACTGTTACATCCACTATTGATACTTGACTTACACTTGACATGACTCAACATTACAATGCACATGTACCCATGTGAACACAATGGCTTAAGCAAGCCAAACTAGACATCACTCTGACTTAGACAACTACAGAAGTCCAACTACTCAACATCCTCATGCTGATTAACAATAGCATATCGATGCCAAGCTCTGTAGTCCTTTATAGTGTCTGTGTGTTCCATGGTGACATCCATATGAAACTTGACCCTTGCCTCCATAGCATCCGGGTACACTGCTCGGGCTCCTCTGTCCAACTCGTCTGAAAGCATGTGCAACATTGTCTTCAATGTGGTAAGACCAGCAACATACTTATCCATAATGTCTGCACCGAAAGGCAAGTTTGGGCTGGTGGCAATGTGCATCAACTCGTCGAAGTACGAGTCAAGCTTGAGTCAGACCTGTTTCTTTGTCTTCACCTGGGTGAGAGTCCCAAGTGATGGGATCGCATGTGTGCACACCACAACATCCATAATATTGAATACTCGTGCATGGGAAGCTTGTATGCTAGTGATGAGTTGTGGGAGGTCCTCATAGTTATGGATATGACTCTAGATACATGATTTTAGCTCGACCATATTGGTCCTCATCATCTTTTGCAAGTGAAGCAGGGCTCCCTTGTACTTCATTGTCCATATTTACATGTCATCAAGAGCAGCATGCACGTTCGTCAAGATGCGTGCTCTTCTAGCACATCGTTGTTGCCATCCGTTGAGATGGACAACTGCCTTATGCATGGTACCAAACTTGGAGTACAATGCTCGCATAACTGTGTCAAGAGACAAAACTTCATTTAGTATTGCCTTCTTCAGTTCAGCTCGGGTGGACATTGTCACCAAGTCTCCTCCTTGCTTGGTCGTTTGTAGTTCCTTTTCCATTCGCTCATTCTCATCTATTAGGAAGCGAACACTTGAGTTAGTGGCATTAGAATACACTCTGGTTGCATCGGCCAAGGCAGCTAGATGTTTCCGTACATTAGTCACGATCACTTGTTCTTTAACTTGCGCAGGAGATGTTTGATCCTCCAGAGTTGACACTCTGAGAGACTGCACAACTCTATGTTGGGAATCATCAAACAATATGTTGTGCATCTCTTCTTTCAGCTGATCACCAAGGATCTCAATGCCTCCTTGGTCATCCGAGACTTGCTCATCATCTGGATGCATTGACCTCTTTGTGGTGAGGCATGAGGTCAATGTCCTGTTCCAACTCCTGCTGATCCATGTCTGCATCCAATTGTTGAAGTGCTTGTTCTATCTCATGAGCAAAGTATCTCCCTTGCGATGGTTCACCTTGTTCGTCGAATGTCAGTTGTTTAGATGAATCAAATACTTGTACGGGGGTTGCTTCGCTGTTTGCACATGTTGTGCCCCCTGTTGTATTTGTTGTTGTTGTGCTTACCTCTCCTGTTTGTGTAGCTCTTGTTCCTTTCGGAGTTGCTCCCATAGCGCATGCAACTCCTTCTCTGCTTCTTCCATTCTCTTCTTGTCCTTCTGCCTTCATGTGATTCGCTTGTTGCGATGCTACCTCTTTGCCTCTATAGCCATAGCTGCTTTCTCTACAAGTGGATCAACTCGAAACTTGCAGCTTTTCTCCTCCTCCATGCGATCAACAATCTTCCTCTTCCCTTTGTCGTGCATTGGTATGCTTGGCTCTGCTACCACTGCTACTACTGCTTCTACTGCTGGTGCTCCCCATGATGTTGCTTCTTGTTGCTTCACTAACCACTCCATAGTGAAGATGACCAGTTCATTGGGTCTCAAAAACTGTAGAAATATCTCCATGGGTCCTCCTTGACCCAATGACATGCCCCGTGGATCCAGTTGAATTGAACTCTCGTCCAGTGATCTTTCACAATACAATGTGGGTCATACGGATTGTAGCTATGGAGGTCGAATGGGTACTTCTTCATCAGTTCTGCTTTAACATTCACTTGCTTGATACTCTGGATCTCATATAACCCAATCCAAAATGGAAGATTGGGTCGAGGTGCCTCCTTCTTTCGATGCAGTCTAGCTGTCAATCCTGCCAAGATGTGATATGCTACTTCATGCATGACAGGTATGTCCAAGGAAAACTTTCACAGAACATGCGGAGGCTTCTCTGCACTGAACATTTAGATGAAAGTGTTGGACGGTGTGAAATACCAATCTGCAATGCCTATTGTTAGCGCTGCTACATAGCTTCAGTTTTTGAAGGTCAGAAATGAGCTCGGTCCACTTGGTCATGCTTAGAGGGAAGCTCATAACGGTCACTTTCTCCTTTTCCTTTGCCCTGCTCATTCTCCCTTCATCAGTCCTAAAAACGATTAATTCCTTTATCGGATCTCGGTTTAATCGCTATCGCAGATCGCATCCATGTGTGTATAAAAGCTACGCCCCTCTGCTTCCGCCGATGCTTGCGATGCGATCTGATCGCAATTGCATCCATGTGTGTATAAAAGCCACGCCCCTCTGCTTCCGCTGATGTGATATTGTGATGCGATCTGATCGCAATCGCACATCGCCATATGTAAAGGCCCAAAGAATTACCCAAAAAACCCAATCCGATGACTCTCGTCTCGCCAGATCACTCCTCCGTCGTCCGATCAATTCTGCCCAGATCCAACAGCCCATGCTTATTCTACTCCCGCTTCTTCCAATGTCCCTCGCCAATCCATCTCCATCGTCTATCCGCCCGATTCGATGGCCAGTCTCGTTCCTCCATTTGACTATTCCACCCACTACATAGACCGCGTACCTTAACCATTCCATGCTCCCGAAAGGACGAAGGTGACAAGTTTCAATACCAGGTGCGTTTCCTTCTCAACAACCACATTCAAGAAATAGTATGGCCGAGAAGGAAAGGGACAGAGCACGAATAGGCAAACACATTTAACGGTTATGGGACTTCATCCCATACGACACTCCAGCCACCTGAGAGGACAACAGAGTACCCAAGAAGATCAATTTTGTTCACCACAGCAAGAAATTGCACTCAGAAGTTCTGCCAGGCAGTTAAAGCGGTTGGTGGTCCATTATGACCCCTCCACGTCTAGGATAGCAGAACATTTTTGTAATAAAACTCTATATATACCCAAAAAAGAGATGTAATCAGAGTTGATGGTTGTTGTTTTGATGTAAGGTTCAACTTCTGGAGATTTTAACTGATTTGATACTTGCAGTGTCTCGTCTTCATTTTCAGCTAATACAAGCTTCTTTTGCTGTTAATTGCTCACTTTCCATTTCTTTTATGTTCTAGGTTGTGCTTGATATGCATTCTTTCTGAACTCTTGAAGTTTAGCATTAGAGGGCCTGTCATCCCACCTCTGTGTTATAATCTTGCATGTATGAGTGAATCTGTCAATTAGGTTTCTTTTCACTTAGTGACAGAGAGCTGTCATCTTGTCTGTGCACTAGGGAATTAGATTTGCAAACCTCTTTACTGGTTGCAACTGACCATCACAGGGTCCTGTGCATCTGCTGGTGTGGTTAGTATTCTCCATATTCACCCAATCCTTAAACTGTGAGTAATTGGTGGTCTAAAGCCTTGTAGTCTGGGGGTGTTCACGCATGTCTGGTGTACGAGTGGTTATCTGGCTTGAATATGCATCATTCCTTCCATTCATCCATTTCCAACATTAAGTTGAGTTTGTGATGTATCGAGCATCTCCGAGCTACAACCTAGGAGAGTTTATTGGGGTGATAACATCGATTGGCGCTGTTGCCGGGGAGAGGAGATTGAAGCTTAGCTTCCCTGGGAGAACGACACAGTTCCATGCTTTGATGATAGACAAAGTCTGGACACATTCCTGGTTGTAATCATCTATCTGGAAACTCTACTGGAGAACCTACCTGGTGGCGACTCCACATTTCAGTTCTGGCTCAGTTTGTGAGGCATACTCGGAGAAATCCTCAGAAATCACCAGCCGACCTAGTGCTTGACCCTGAGAAGATTGCTAAGCAGAAGAAAACATCACAAAAAGGAGCATCAGGATCAGGTAAGCCTAAGAAAACTTATGCATCTCTGAAAGATAAGGTTATAGCTGAGGATATACAGTTTGAAGATTTAGAGCCTAGCACTGTTAGAATAGAAATACCTTCAGAGATTCATACAGCTCCTTGTTCAGTCAGTTCCCCTTTGGATCTCAGTCCAAAGAGAGCCTCCCATACAGTCCGTCAATTTCCTTCATTTTTTCCATCTATTTCATTACTTCCTACCATTCAATTTTCAAGTATCCTTCCACATATACCAGTCATGGCAGGCCAACAAGATCCCACGAAGATGGAAAGAATCATAGCTGCTAGGTATGGACCCCTGGTCTTGCTTGCCTTTGAATGACATGCCTGTAGGAGAATATCAGAAATATATGCCCAAATTCACTGGTACAGAGGGAGTAACAACTGAAGAACACCTTGAATCTTTCTATAGTTATGCTGATAACTTAGATATCAGTGAAGATGATGTGTGGATGAGAGTGTTTGTCCAGAGCCTTGATGGTGAGGCTAGAAAGTGGTTCAAAGAATTGCCCCATAGGTCTATAGCAGACATTGAGGCCTTAGATGATGTGTTCCTGAAGCATTGGGGGATAAGAAGGATCTGCTCTATCATCACACTGAATTTGGGAACTTGTAGAGGGATGAGCACTCATCATCCCCAGATCCTAAGATCGACAAAATGGCCAGGATGATTGAGTCATTAGCCTCTGAAGTTTCCAAATTAAGAGTTGAGCAGCATTCTAGGAAAGCAGGAGATCCTAATTCCTTTGCTCTTCCAAATCAAAATCTATACAGAGAAGCACAGGAGCAGTTGTAGAGTTGGCAGAGAAGTAAAGAGGCAAACGAAGACCAAAGGGTGAAGACCCTTTTCCAGAGTATAGTCATGGAAGAAGAGCAAATTGAAGAAGAGGATGAAGTCCATGGTATGGAAGACAAGGGCAGTGCCCCCTTCTTAACCAGAGTTGCTTATGAAAAGTAATTATCCAAAGGCCCTGCTCATAATTTTGTTGTACCTGCAGAACAACAAGCTTATAAGCAGAAGCGACCAGCAACAGGTCCCACCATCCTTGAAGAGCCTGAGCCTAAAGCTTGCCCAGCTTTTGATGACTATGCATCTCTACAAATTGACTAACCTACTGTTATCCTCAGCCTAGTGATAAAAAAGGGTGAAGAAAGCTCCCCATCATCTTGTGCTTCTCTTTCTGTGCAAGATAAAACCACTCATAATTGCCTCCTAGGCTCTGAGGCTAGCTATAACTCAATGCTCAAGGCTGATATTGATAATATCAGCCTTGATATCATGAAGCTTACCAAGATGGACTCAACACAGCTTGAAAGGGCAGTTCACCAGATCACAGAGGAAGAGGATGCACAATTTTGGGACATCTCCTTGGATGTGGATTGTTCTAAGAAAGATGCAGGAGCAGGTGAAATCTTTGTGTCGCCCACACAAGAATACATTGGTTCACCATTTATATTAATTGTGCAGGCCACAGATGACACAGTCAAGTACACAACAACCATTGTTATTCAGCAGATGTACAAAAGCTCCCATGAAGAGCATCCAAGGATGAGAGCATACAGAGAGGGGCTGAGATACAAACCATCTCTACCTGATAAGGTCAAATGCCCTAAACTTTTTGAGGTAGATGATCAAATAAATCCGATTTTGCAAATCTTTGATGAACCTGCTGACCAAGAGAAGGGGAACCAAATTTTGGTGACCCAGCAAATGGGCAGTTTTTTGAAGATTTCGGTCGTTTGAGGTTTCAAGCCTCAATGTTGTAAATGTGTTCTTTTTAGTGTAAACTTAATTAGACTCCTTGCCCAATGGAATACTAGGCAATGTTTTTAGTCTTGTTCTGATGTATAAGGCAGTGGTCTACGATTCTTGAGACCTCACAGGGAGGATCTCATCCCCAGAAGGAGCTAGTGTTAGCGCTGCTACATAGCTTCGGTTTTTGAAGGTCAGAAATGAGCTCAGTCTGCTTGGTCATGCTTAAAGGGAAGCTCATAACGGTCACTTTCTCCTTTTCCTTTGCCCCGCTCATTCTCCCTTCATCAGTCCTAAAAATGATTAATTCCTTTATCGGATCCCGATTTAATCGCTATCGCAGATTGCATCCATGTGTGTATAAAAGCCGCGCCCCTCTGCTTCCGCCAATGAAATATTGCGATGTGATCTGATCGCAATCATATCCATGTGTGTATAAAAGCCGCGCCCCTCTGCTTCCGCCGATGTGATATTGCGATGCGATTTGATCGCAATCGCACATCGCCATATGTAAAGGCCCAAAGAATTACCCAAAAAACCCGATCCGATGACTCCCGTCTCGCCCGATCACTCCTCCGCCGTCCGATCAGTTCCGCCCAGATCCAACGGCCCATGCTTATTCCACTCTCGCTTCTTCCGATGTCCCTCGCCAAGCCATCTCCATCGTCTATCCGTCCGATCCGACGGCCAGTCTCGTTCCTCCATCCGACTATTCCACCCACTGCACAGACCGCATACCTTAACCGTTCCATGCTCCCGAAAGGATGAAGGTGACCAGTTTCAGTACTAGGTGCATTTTCTCCTCAACAACCACATTCAAGAAACAGTATGGCCGAGAAGGAAAGGGATAGAGCATGAACAGGCAAACGCATTTAACAGTTATGGTACTTCATCCCATACGACACTCCAGCCACCTGAGAGGATAACAGAGTACCCGAGAAGATAAATTTTGTTCACCACAACAAGCAATTGCACTCAGAAGTTTTGCTAGGCAGTTAAAGTGGTTGGTGGTCCATTATGACCCCTCCACGTCTAGGATAGCATAAAATTTTTGTAATCAAACTCTATATATACCCAAAAAAGAGATGTAATCAGGGTTGATGGTTGTTGTTTTGATGTAAGGTTCAACTTCTGGAGACTGTAACTGCTTTGATACCTGCAGTGTCTCGTCTTCATTTTCAACTAATACAAGCTTCTTTTGTTGTTAATTGCTCACTTTCCATTTCTTTTCTATTCTAGGCTGTGCTTGATATGCATTCTTCCTAAACTCTTGATGTTTAGCATTAGAGGGGCTGTCATCCCACCTCTGTGTTATAATATTGCATGTATCAGTGAATCTGTCAATCAGGTTTCTTTTCACTTAGTGACAGAGAGCTATCATCTTGTCTGTGCACTAGGGAATTAGATTTGTATACCTCTTTACTAGTTGTAGCCGGCCATCACAGGGTCTTGCGCATCTGCTGGTGTGGTCAGTATTCTCCATATTCACCCAATCCTTAAACTATGAGTAATTGGTGGTCTAAAGCCTTGTAGCCTGGGGGTGTTCACGCATGTCTGGAGTCAAGAAAAGTAGGAGTGGTTATCTGGCTTGAATATGCATCATTCCTTCCATTCATCCATTTCCAACATTAAGTTGAGTTTGTGATGTCCCGAGCATCTCCAAGCTACAATCTAGGAGATTTTCTTGGGGTGATAACACTTATCAATGCCTCCATTGCTTCTTTTGACATGCAAGGTGGGTCCTGTTCGAATATCATCTTGTACATAGGGGCGACAAAATGATCGGACAACCGTGTGATTACTCCTTTGAAGCTGCATTTAGACAACAACTTGAAATATGTGTTCACAACAGTCTCCACTAGTTACCATGCCCACTCCAAGCCCAGGAACTCCTGTCAGGCATAGAATGCATCTAGGATGTAGTCAGACATGTAAATCTATGCATGCATACCTTCGGGTTACTGTCGATCCTTCATTACTTTCTCCTTCGGCTGATGAGCCAATATGCCGGACCAGTTACATGGTTTTCCTTCTCTAGCCAATTGGTCTAGTGCAACCACCCAACTCTGTGGGAAGGTTTCCGTGCTTTCTTGGCCATACAGTCGACAAGAAAATATGACAAAGTATTTGTATGCCTTCCTCAAGATCTTTGTCTTGTATACCTAGTTGAGTGTCAATCTGAATTGAGCTGGCTCCTTTACCCAATTCTTCAGAATGTCTCTGGAGTTAGCACTGCTGTTGGGTAAGCTGAATGGAGTCTCCATGATAGTCACGGGACCTTACATCAGATACATCTCATCATAATCTTGTTCCTAGAAGGTCGAAATCTTCATCCCACTAACACTGCTCAAGGTCATCATCTTGGGATTAGTGTGAGAGACAATCCTGTGTATCATGTCCGCGCATGCGAACATGGGATATCTACGTGAAATCCAGTATAAGCAAGACTTGTGAATGTTCACTTACACCTAACGGTCTTCGAGGTGTTCCCTAAAAGTGCCTGCAAATATTGTTTCATTGACCTCTTGCCACTTCAGTTTGATGTCCTTTTCTAGATACAACTTTGTATCTTCATAGATCGGCAGACTAGAGGAAACTTTCTCAACTGCTGCTTCGACTGCATTCCCATCAGTGTCCTGAGATCATGTTCTCTTGGAAGCCATTGAGACAAATGAATACTTGAAGGATCTAGAGACAAGCAACATGCATGGCAAGAAACAAGTCAGCGAAAACAAAGAAACTTCAGGGAATGACACAACACATACTTGGGAAACTGATGGGTAAGATTGCGCAATTTCTTTTGGGAGGCTAGGTGACTGGCTGCCAGAACTATGCAAAAGGTAGTTTTGGTTGTCTAGGAGGCAAGACTCGCTGCTAGATTGTGAAATGCACAATCCAAACTGGCTGCTGGCTATTGGAATTATGCAATGCACAATTCCAGTTGGGAGTGACTGCAGGCTTAGGGACTGCATTGCGCAATTTTTTGGGCCAGCAGTCATTGCTCCTCAAAAATGCACAAAACAGACCTGGAGGGTAGTGCTAGGCATAAATGTGCATTTTTGGAAAGGAAGGCAGAGCCTTCCTTCCACAAATTGCGCAATGCAGTCTCAGTGAAGGCAAAGTTCGGGCCAAGGTTGACCCGACTCACCGATGAAAAACTGAAAGCAAATAAGACAATGAATGCATGGTGACACTAAGTGAAATAAGAAGTGATTAACAATGCATGCAAACATGAATGAAAGATTCAACAAACAGATCAACATGCATGTGGGTGAAGCGGTTCGTCGGTTCGACGAACGTTCGTGCAAAACAGTTCCATGCATGTACAACAGTGAGATAGCAATGAAAACTAAAACAGAGCTAGGAAAAGCTACATGTAAATGACAAAAAATGTTCAAATAAATCAAGAAAACAATGCTCACACAAGAAAATACACAAAAAGAGATAGAAATACTGAAAAAGACAAGTTGAAGCCACTTACTCGTGAATTACTGAGCCGGATGTGATGAAGAGTCTTGGATGTGCTTTGGGATGTCAGAGCTCCAAGATCGAAGTGAAAGAATGAGCTCTGATGCATCGAATAAATAAGTTTGGGCTCACGACGCGCATGCCACAAATCTAGGAAAAAGCGACACTTGGAGGGAAGTTTCTAAAACAACTTTGCATATAACCCCTGACTGCTAAAAATAGCGCCCTGAAGCATGGGATGCCTTTTGTATGTTGCCTTTTCTATTCTAGGAAGATAAAGTCATGCATACATGCAAGTCAAGTTTCCTTGGTCCCGGGTGGAACTGGTCAACCAGATTTCTCATGCATGCAGTTGCTCAACTGCTTGAGAAAAATGTGCTTTTCTAGCTGGGAGCTGGGCTGACTGCCCAAGAGGTTTGTGTAATTTCTAGGCAAAGCAGCTAACTGCTGCCCGTTTGCACAAATTCTGGGTTGAGCAACCCTGCTGGGGAAATTTGCACAATTCTTGTTGGGAGTGTTGGTTGGTAGAATTGCGCAATTCTGGAGCCGAGCAAGATGCCAGACAGGATTGCGCAATTTCTGGAGGGAAGGTTGATTTCCCTCTAGAAATGCGCAATTTTCTTGGGGAAGCTTCTCAGCCTACAGCTGGACTAAGTCCGGGTGGACAGCCTGTGATGGGAATGGATCTTGCTGTGTTCAACAGGCTGCCTTTGTGCATGAAAACACTGAACCTTGCATACTTGATGAAACTAGACAAAGTTCTATGAAAGGTTGGTAGGGAGGCTCCAAAACGGGCTAAGGCAAAATTTTGGAGGGTGGTTGTAGCCGCTACAACAGGACGACAACTTGATCTTCAACTAGAGTTGGGAAGAGAACCTTCATTATATTTGACAGGTCCTCCAAACCCTCCGTCAACACAAATTGTGTGCTAATTTGGTGTAATGCACTTTTGGTATGACTCAGGTTCAATATCTAGGGTACATCATTGATGAGTGGGGTGTACATGTTGACCCAACCAAGATAAAAGTTATTTGAGATTGGCTAGCCCCAACCACTCTAACAGAGCTCCACATATTTCTGGGTCTTGCCAATTTCTACTGCAAGTTCGTGTTGTGTTTCTTGCATATCACTTGGCCTTTAAGTCAAGTCACTAAGGGAGAAACGAAAGTAAAGTTCTTTTGGTTTGAATCCCAATAGAAGAAATTTTTCAAGTTGAAGCATTGCCTCTGCTCTGCACCAGTGCTCACATTACCATACCTGCAAAAACCATTTGAGATTGAGACAGATGCCTTTGACTATGCTATTTGTGCAATTCTTACCCAATAGGGGCATCCAGTGGCAATTCACAGTGAGACACTTTCAAATATAGTCTGAAAGTATCCCACCTATGATAAAGAGATGTATTCCATTTTGCAGGCCTGCCTACAATGGAAGCATCACATTTTGGGGAAGGAAATGATCATCCACACATACCACTAACCCTTGTAGTTCATACAGACACAAGGAAAGTTGCAGAATGATCACCATTAGAAATGGTCCATACACCTACAACAATTCTGTTTGAAAATTGAGTACAAGAAGTGAAACATCAATAATGTTGCAGACTTCCTCAGCCGACTGTCGGTCCTAGCGCTAACCACTGTGCTCGACTCTTGTGGACATGAGACTTTGAAATGGCAACATATTTATAAGAGTGATCTAAAATTCGACACCACATACCTGATGCTCGTAGAAGGTAAGCAAGTTCCAGAATTTCACCTCTAGGACGCACTATTATTCCACATGGGATACGTTTGTGTACTTTCAAGCGAGCATGCCAAGATGATTTTGGAGGTGCACTACAATAGAGTCACTGGACATTTTGGGGTAGAAAAGACAGTGGTAGTATTGCAGAAGTATTTTTATTGGTCAAACCTTTGAAAGGATGTTTGGAAATACATTAGATCATGCATTGTTGTGCCATTGCCAAACCTACAATCATGAAGAAAGGGTTGTATACTCCTCTATCCACTCCTATCTAGCCCTGGGAATCCATCTCCATGGATTACATGTCGGGTCTTCCTTCTACCAAGCAGGGAAACAACTGTGTTTTCGTGGTCGTCGATAGATTCTCTAAGATGGCCATTTTGGTGGTCTGTAAGAAGAGTATCTCAGCAGAAGCCACTGCCAAAATCTTCTTTGAAAGAGTATGGGTACACTTTGGGATCCCACGGTTCATTATTTTAGATCAGGATAGTCGGTTCCTAAGTGCATTTTGGTTAAGCCTATGGTCATTGTTGGATACCAAGCTCACTAAGTCCACGACCTTTCACCCTCAAACTGATGACCAAACAAAGGTCATCAACAAGATGATCATGCACATCCTTCACATGTACAACTCAAAGCACCCACACACATGGGATGAGAGCCTCCCCTATTTCCAACAAAGATATAACAGGGCTCTCTACAACTCAATTGGCCATATACCCTTTCATGTGCGACTGGGATTCTAACCACTATGTCCCATTGACGTTGCCATACTATTTGCATCTACTCAGCCAAATTCAGCTAATGTCCAGTCTAAATCTGACAGGGCTAATAGATTCATTGAGAACATTCATCACATCCTCTAGTAGGTCCATGACATATCGGATAGAGCAAATGCAAAGTAAAAGCAATGTCATGATCAACATCGGGTGCCACACAAGTTCTAGGTGGGCGACAAAGTTTGGTTACATTTGTAGAAGGAGTGCCTCGTTGGGCCCCACCGCAAGCTTCGCCTGCTATGATATGGGCCTTACACCATCACTAAGGATGTAGGGTAAAATTATTTCGATCTCATCATTCCACCGTTCCTTGGCTTGCACCCAGCATTAAATGTGGACTGGCTACGGCCATACTTTCCCCCATTATTGGACACATCCGACATTAATGAGTAGTTGACATAAATAAAGCTCAACATGAGTTGTATTGAACAAACCACAACTGATAAGATCATGGAAACACAAATCAATAACACTCACCAGCAGAGGATCCAACTATATCGATTTGACAAAGTAGACCAACTCCTTCACTAAGGCAAGTGGCTCACCAGGGACTAGATTCAATAGAAATTCCCTCACCTCATGGAGGCACGCAATGGGGACCATTACTTCCTAAGGGGGGAGGATTGATCCAGGTGGATATTTTTGGCCACCTACCTATTCCACCTAAACCTCCAGTCATTTAAATCAGTTTCCTTGATTATAGCAACATTTACTACTTTTTGCAGTTTTTGGGTCCTGAACTTCTGGAGTTGTTATGACCCCCTAAACAATGTGTTGTTGAGGTCTACTAGAGGCCTGACCCAAATCCTGTAGTACTTAGAGAGATATTTCTAATGAGGTATCATACGTGCAAAACGAAGATCACATGACCAAGTTACGACCCCGGGAAGTTGGCTTCCCAATTAACCCCAACGGGGCCCACAAACTCTTGGCATTCCATCTCCTACAGTTAGGTTTTTGGTGTTTTAGGGTTTCCCTTTGTTGTTCAATAATAATAAGTCCCTTGAGCCTCATTGTAACATAGTCCAAAGGCATGTGGTCGCCACATCTCTTCTCAGAGATAAGCTACCATCACATGAGCTAGTTTATTTCCATTCTATATGTAAGCATTTTTCAGTTCTCTGATGTTAATGAAATGAAGTTTTATTTATGTTGTGTCTCTATGTTTATGTTTATATCTATGTTCTATTGCATTCCTGAATAAGTATGGATCAGACTAATAATACATGCTCCAAAGAACATTTTATCCAATTTACAAATGCACAAAATATTAGAAATATCTACATTGACTAAATTGCACTTTATGATCATAAATATTTGTTTATGCCTATACATTGCAAAATATTTGGTCTCTGTATAAGTGCTAAAATGATGTGGATTTCTAATTCTAGGATTTTTTCTAAAATGGAGGGACAATAATGAAGGGACAAGAATGAGGTAAAAATATTAACCTCACTCTTGTTTGCATTCTGGAATAGTAAAAAAATTGCATTCAAGATAAGGATGCCTCTATCTTAGTTGGTGATCTTTTCCATTAACTTAGATTTGTTTCAATTTTAATTATTTACTATTTTTTCATAATGAATTTATTTTGATTCTAATATTTTTAATGAAACTTATATTTATATGGGGGATAAAGACACTTGACACATGTCTTTATGTTTGTGAATAATGTGGTTATAGAGGATATAATTTAATCGCATCTTTCACATGGGCGGACTCACAACTAATTTCAGTTCTCAACAAATTAGTAAAAGATGCATCATGCCTCACATATGATGCCCATTGATTAAGAGAGAAGAAAATGTCAGCAAGAATCTTTGAAGCAAACATCCACTTTCTTATTTTATATATATATATTTTTATTATTATTATTATTTTTTCTTTCAGTGTAAGAAAAACTTAAGACATATTTCATAAAGAAAAATGTTTACATCTATCAAAATGGATCCACATTACAAAATCTATATGATTTAAATCCATCCCCAAAGACCTTATATCTTGGAATGTCCCAAACATTCTTATCCACAACAAAAATATATATTTCTACATACACTAATCTAAAAATTCAATACAAAAACATACTAAAAGAGAAATTTGTATATAACTACATAATCTAAGCTACTCATATGTATCCATAGCACAATATACAAATTGTGTGATTTGGAAATATTAAAAAATGCAAAATTGCAAGTGAGCGAAAATCCCTTCACTTAAGTTATAGTTGACTTATAACCCTAACAACAAAGGATTCTTGTGTCTATGCTTCATATTTGCAGAAAAATGTTAGAAAAACCCAACAGTAAAATATGGCATGCAAATAGAAACATATAACAACATAAATATAAGTGCAGTAACCCAATGGAGAATGAGAAAGATCAATTTTATTAATGATGAAAATATAACACCTAGTGAGAAGTGATTATAGAATTGGGCTTGTAGATTCCCCTCCGTGGGATGGGTCTTTCTTGACCTTACACTTCAACAATGTGTTTCTCTCTCTTTCAATATGTGGTATGCAGTGGCCAAAAAATGAAACAAAAGAAGCTTGAACTCAAGTGGGAGCTCAAATGCTACGAGATGATAATGAGGACGATGAAAATGGTTATGGTGAAGAACAGAGAGAAAACCCTCTATTTATAACAAAATATTGGAATAGATTGAGAATAAGAAAATAATAAAATATTATTGACTAAATCCAAATCTAGTCATTGTGAATATTTTATTATATTTTTTTAGAGGGAAAAGATATTCAAAATGTTCAAATATCTTTATTTAGGCAGTTGTCTATAACGTGACTTTTTGAAAGCTTTTCCGGCGGGTTTTTCCGGTCGAAATCCGGCAGGAATTTATTGGAATCGCAAGTTTGATAGCTAGTTTCTGCACAATGAAAGCGTCCCAGGGGTTTTCGAGGGTGCTGAATCCAAATATGCAGTTAAAAAACCATTTTAACTGCAAGAAATCAAGATTTAACCTCAATTTCTTCCGTCGGATTCCGTCACCGGAATCTCCAAAAAGTCGCATTATAGACAACTCCTTTATTTAGAAAGTGGATGAAGTAATTAACAAATAAAAATGATTTATTAATCACTTTGTGAGAATTAATAAATATATGAATTTGAAATAAATATTAAATAATGATTTAACAATTATCTTAAAAAGAAAATAGGGAATAAATAAGGAATAATAAATAAATAATGATTTATTTGATTATTCCAAAGTGATCAAGTCAAGAGTGATAAGAAATTATTATCAAATAATGATTTAATAATTATTTCTAGATAATATTAAACAAACAATGATTTATTTAATTATTCTCATGGGGTGTTTTGGATTTTAATGAGAAACAATTTAAGAAAAATAGTTTACTAAATTATTTCCTATGGTGAAAGTGGGTTTACCATGGTAAAACTAATCCTACATGGTGTATTTCGATCAACCTAGTAAGAAATGGCTAGGTAAACATTTTTTGGATGATAATAGATTCCCCACCCCCTCCCCAACATAAGAGTGTCAGGAGCAAATCGTATGACAAAATATGTTGTAGGTTGCACTTTCATGAGACAATGTGAGAGAGAGAGAGAGAGAGAGAGAGAGAGAGAGAGAGTTGAAGCAAGGTAAGGAAGGAATGAGAATGGAGGGGGCAAGATCTACTGATCTGATATAAGTCTCCCTTTATTGGAAAGTACATAATCTCAAATGAGGTGGGGGAGGCATACCCATATCTATCGATATAACTTAGTACAAATAATAATGATGTTCCTAGAAATGCAGGTATGAGAAACATAGTACATGATACATGATATGCTAGTAGAAATGGGCCAGAAAGTGATACAATGATAAACAAAGGCCAAGACTAGATACAACAACATCTACTAATGTGAGTACATGAGACATAATGCCCCTCAAGTTGACATGGTGAGTGGAGATCTCAACCAAACAAGCCCTGCTAAATAGGAAATGGATTTGAAGATTTGAATGGATCATCTGAAGGAGATGACCATGATGGGAGCGTTGTGATTGGTGGAGACCGAACCTGTCAAATCATTGGAACACCATCTGAAGCTAGATCATAATATGCAGACATATGGGCATGTGGGGGGCTACCTGAAGGGCCACCCCCTCATGAGGTATAGAACATCTCACACACACCCGAGAAATGCCGGTACAATCTGTTGGATCACTAGACCATCAAGTGTACGATTCTTGATCATGTGATAATTAACAGGAGTTGAGCACGCGAGAAACAACCAAGTCAAAGGGAAATGAGGATTTCCTTTGCTTGATCTGATGCATTGAACAACGATGAAGGATGGAACCAAGTTACACCACCCTCTAAAAAAATCTCCTAGAAAAGATGGGTTGAAGTTGACAAAAGAGGGCCTGCCAAAGGTGTTGGAAAGAGTCACAAAGTGGAATGAGAGGCATGTGCTTGATCAACATACCACTTGGAAACAACTGCAGTTAGAGTGTGTTGGAAGAGGCGAAGACAAGTGGAGTCCTCGGTAATGAATTTGATTAACACCACATGTGGAAAGAGAGAACATGACTAGTGGGGCCTTCTCCAAGATTACCTTCAAACTTGGGAATGTCAGAGGGAAGTTTGGTGGGAATGGGAGGCCAAGCTGAGTTATGGAGAAGGGGATCATTGATGAGCTAGTTTAAATCGGGAAGGCTCAACTAACCATATAAGGAAGCAATGGAGGATTAATGACCATAATTGAAAATGTTCCGTCAGTGGGCTTACCTTGGTTAGGACCTTGGTTACCGCATGGGTTTCCACCACCCAAATTAGTGCTTGACATAGTGGTGATGCAGGGTTGGAAAGATGAAGAATCAGAGGAAGAACTAGAGGAATCAAAAGAACTAGAGTGAATTTGTCGACTCAATGGCAGACTAGGAGGATGAATCCTAACTCGACGAGCATGATTGAGAGAACTTCCTAAAGGAAACTAGGGGCGAAGGACATGAAGTCTCCATGACAAACGCCTAAGGGGTGCAATGGTGTCTAGATAAATATGGTTCAAGAGGATTAAAGGGTGATGATAGGAGAAAAGAGTAACAAACAACAAGAAAACACCTAGTGCAATGGCACCAAGTGTAAACTAACTATATTGATATGCTACTCTAATTCAAGCAAACACGTCATATCAAAGAAAAAGCGACATCTAACCTAGAGGTGATCTAAATCCTCAAACAAGTCATAGTTCTATTGTTTCAAATTCCCTTCCAAAAGACTTCTTACTTAACAAAATTTGATCCCCACAAGAAAATATATCTAGAGAAAGGTGTGGTAGAGGACCAACTTCTTTCCCATAGCCAATCCTATAGGGTGTTTTCCTAAGATTGGTCATTAAGTTTATCGTTGTCCCACGGGGGCGGTCGAGCCTTGACCTTCTTGGTGATCAACCACAACATAGAATTCCCTACCACGATTTGGGTAGCTTTGAGGAGAACCGCTTGCACCATGACCTAGCCTAACCCCCTCTGAATCAAGTTTTTAACATGCTCTATTTTTTACTGTGGGATGATGAAGGATTTTAAGATCCCTAAAATGTCAACTTTCTATGTCTCAATGTAAGCAATCAATGGGTATTATTGGAAACCTATCCCACTGATCCTACACCTAACTAAAAAGATTGTTTTGGCCCTGATGCCCAAGTGGGCTTAATCTATGTGAGTTAAGTTATTATTATGGTGAAGTGTTTCAATTCTTGGCTTGGCGGTGAAAACCAAGCTCATGTTCGCTTAGGGTGTGTGTGTGTGTGAAAAATGTATCAAGTGTATGAGTTAATTAAACATGTTTTGATGATGCCAATGGTGCTAAAAATAAGTGCATTGACTATAAATAGTACTGAAAATAATTAAAGCACACAAGCCCCTACCATATTGGTATTTGAAAGGAAACTAATGAAGCAAGGGGTGCATGCTCCTATTTATCGACATCAAAGATGATCATATGATCATCAGAAGGATCAACAACTCCCAAAGAAGACATTAGAGTTTTATGTTGGGATGGGAACGTCTAGGGGAATTCCAGCATTGACATGATGGAAAGAGACTATGCCAAGTCATCTACTATACTATATGTATGGGAAACTTTAGAAGAAGCAATGTCTCAACGTAATGGACCTTTGGTGATCTTAGGGTGAACCTATACCTTAGGTTGAGGGATAAGTAAGGTACCATTTGGTAATTACAGGGGTTGAGTGGAAACTTTGGGTTGGGAATCAGTCACTGACTTATCAAAAGGTTTTTCATATTGGCGTGACCGAGTCTGGAGGTTGATGTCTTCAGAATTCATCATGAGGATATGGTAATAACTATTTCCAAATTGAGGTTGGGGGGTTGCAATACTTTGGGTAGGTCCGGAAGCCGTATATCCTTTATGAGGAAATGGATTACTAAGCATTGTCGACTACAAAGAAGAGGGAAGAGGGGTTGGATCCATAGACTGAGGCCCTCTAGAAACAGTTGTTTGAGCTTCCCATGCCTAATGCATCTGAGGTAAAATGGGACATTCATGAGTATAATGGCCACAAGTCCCACAACAAGCACATATTTTATTAGTTCTAAGAGCCTTGTTCTACTTGGGTTGTTCACCTTGTTGTAAGCTTGTAGGATTAGGTTGGTCACCCTTATGGGCATTAGGTTGTCTACCTTGGTTCCCTTGGTTACCATGAGGTTACTAGTTCTGTTTACCCTTCCCATTATTCCTTCTCTTGGGGTTAGGGGGGTTGGTAACACTCCACTGAGAATACACATAACTCTCAGGAGGCGGTTGTTGTTGAGGTAGAGGAGGTGGAAGCACCAAAGGTTAAGGTGTAAGTGTCATTGGGGCTAGAGTGCTAGGCAATGCATAGGGATAATAAGGATTCACAAAAACATTTTGATATTAGGGTTGAGCAATAGTTGGCCCTAGTATTGACTGATGTGAATGGGAAAATGTATATGATGTGATTGTACCTTTGTAAGAGTTGAGACGCGAAGGCTCGGGAGGGGGATAGGTGTAAGAGGAACCGTTCCCCCCCCCAGGGTTAACCATAACTCATACAAGATTGAGGATATGGTGATGGGTGAGGGTGTGAAAGAGATCCAACGATACCATTAGTGGCATGAAATTCCCCTTGTGAATAAGAAGCACCAGGATGAGGCAAATCAGGGAGGACAATATAAACATAACTTGATTGTGCATAGATTATATCATATTTCAAGGCTATCTAGAGGGCTTCTTCCTCAGTTTGAGGGAAGTGAGAGGCAACATATTTACCTATGGGGGAAACAAGGTTCTCAAAAACCAATCCATATACACATCGTCTTCGAATTGAGGGGATTTACATCCTTCTGCACCATTCTTGTACATGGTCAGAAAGGTGGGTGGAATAAGTTTGAAGAAATGAGGTCAATAGTTCGGTACTAGTGTCATATTGAAGAGAAGATTAGAAATATGAAAGAAAGGCATTGGAAAGAGTCACAAACATGGAATGAGAGGCATGTGGTTGATCAACATACCACTTGGAAACAACTCTAGTTAGAGTGTGTTGGAAGAGGCGAAGATAAGTGGAGTCCTCGGTAATGAATTTGATGAACACCACATGTGGAAAGAGAGAACATGGCTGGTGGGGCATTCTCCAAGATTACCTTCAAACTTGGGAATGTCAGAGGGAAGTTTGGTGGGAATGGGAGGCCAAGCCGAGTTATGGAGAAGGGGATCATTTATGAACTAGCTTAAATTGGGAAGGCTCAAACCAAACATATAGGGAAGTAATGGAGGATTAATGACCATAATTGAAGATGTTCCGTCAGTGGGCTTACCTTGGTTAGGACCTTGGTTAACACCTGGGTTTCCACCACCCAAATTAGTGCTTGACATAGTGGTGATGTAGGGTTGGAAAGATGCAGAATCATAGGAAGAACTAGAGGAATCGAAAGAACTAGAGTCAGTATGTCGACTCAATGGAGGACTAGGAGGATGTATCCTAACTCAATGAGCATGATTGAGAGAATTTCCTAAAGGAAACCGTGGGCGAAGGACACGAACTCTCCATGACAAATGCCTAGGGGGTGTAATGGTGTCTACATAAATATGACTCAAGCGGATTAAAGGGTGATGATAGGAGAAAAGAGTAACAAACAACAAGAAAACACCTAGTGAAATGGTGCCAAGTGTAAACTAACTATATTGATATGCTACTCTAATTCAAGCAAACACGTCTTATCAAATAAAAAATGACATCTAGCCTAAAGGTGATCTAAATCCTCAAACAAGTCATAGTTCTATTGTTTCAAATTCCCTTCCAAAAGACTTCTTACTTAACGAAATTTGATCCCCACAAGAAAATCTATCTAGAGAGAGGTGGGGTAGAGGACCAACTTCTTTCCCATAGCCAATCCTATAGGGTGTTTTCCTAAGATTGTTCATTAAGTTTACCTTCGTCCCACAGGGGCGGTTTAGCCTCAACCTTCTTGGTGATCAACCATGACATATAATTCCCTACCACGATTTTGGTAGATTCGAGGAGAACCGCTTGCACCATAACCTAGCCTAACACCCTTTGAATCAAGTTTTTAACACACTCTATTTTTTACTGTGGGATGGTGAAGGATTTTAAGCTCCCTAAAATGTCAACTTTCTATGTCTCAATGTAAGCGATCAATGGGTGTTATTGGTAGCCTATCCCACTGATCCTACACCTAAATACAAAGATTGTTTTGGCACTGATGCACAAGTGGGCTTAATCTATGTGAGTTAAGTTATTATTATGGCGAAGTGTTTCAATTCTTGGCTTGGCGGTGAAAACCAAGCTCATGTTCGCTTAGGGTGTGCGTGTGTGAAAAATGTGTCAAGTGTATGAGTTAATTAAACATGTTTTGATGATGCCAATGGTGCTGAAAATAAGTGCATTAACTATAATAGTACTGAAAATAATTGAAGCACACAAACCCCCACCATATTGGTATTTGAAAGGAAAATAATGAAGCAAGGGGTGCATGCTCTGGTTTATCGACATCAAAGATGATCATATGATCATCAGAAGGATCAACAACTACCAAAGAAGATAGTAGAGTTTTCTGTTGGGATGGGCACATCTAGAGGAATTCCAGCATTGACATGATGGCAAGACACTGTGCCAAGTCATCTACTATACTATATGGATGGGCAACTTTAGAAGAAGTAGTGTTTCGACGTAATGGACCTTTGGTGATCTTAGGGTGAACCTATACCTTAGGTTGAGGGATAAGTAAGGTACCATTTGGTAATTATAGGGGTTGAGTGGAAACATTGGGTTGCGAATCAGTCACTGACTTATCAAAAGGTTTTTCATATTGGCGTGACCGAGTCTGAAGGTTGATGTCTTCAGAATTCATCATGAGGATATGGTAATAACTATTGCCAAATTGAGGTTGGGGGGTTGCAGTACTTTGGGCAAGTTGGGAAGCTACATATCCTTGATGAGGAAATGGATTAATAAGCATTGTTGACTACAAAGAAGAGGAGGAGGGGTTGGATCCATAGACTGAAGCCCTCTAGAAACAATTGTTTGAGCTTCCCATGCCTAATGCATCTGAGGTAAAAGCGGACATTCATGAGTATAATGGCCACAAGTCCCACAACAAGCACAAGGTTTATTAGTTCTAAGAGCCTTGTTCAGCTTGGGTTGTTTGCCTTGTTGTTGGTTTGTGGGATTAGGTTAGTCACCCTTATGGGAATTAGGTTGTCTACCATGGTTTCCTTGGTTACCATGAGGTTACTAGTTCTGTTGACCCTTCCCATTATTCCTTCTCTTGGGGTTAGGGGGGTTGGTAGCACTCTACTGAGAATACACTTAACTCTCAGGAGGCGGTTGTTGTTGAGGTAGAGGAGGTGGAAGCATCAAAGGTTAAGGCGTAAGTGACATTGGGGTTGGAGTGCTAGGCATAGCATAGGGATAATAAGGATTCACGAAAACATTTTGATATTCGGGTTGAGCAATAGTTGGCCATAGTATTAACTGATGTGAATGGGAAAATGCATATGATGTGCTTGTACCTTTGTAAGAGTTGACACGCGTAGGATTAGGAGGGGGATAGGTGTAAGAGGAACCGTTCCCCCCCTGGGGTTAACCATAACTCATAGGAGGTTTAGGATATGGTGATGGGCAAGTGTGTGAAAACGATCCAACGATACCGTTAGTGGCATGAAATTCCCCCATTGCATAAGAAGTAGTGGAACGAGGCAAATCAGGGAGGACAATATAGACATAACCTAACTGTGCATAGATTATATCATATTTCAAGGCTATTTGGAGGGCTTCTTCCTCAATTCGAGGGAAGTGAGAGGCAACATATTTACCTATGGGGGCCAACAAGGTTCTCAAATACCAATCCATATACACCTGGTCTTCGAACTGAGGGGATTTACAAATGCTCCTCCTTCTGCGCCATTCTTGTACATGGTCAGAAAGGTGGGTGGCATAAGTTTGAAGAAATGAGGTCAATAGTTTGGTACTAGTGTCATATCAAAGAGATGATTAGAAATATGAAATAAAGGTGTTGGAAAGAGTCACAAAGGTGGAATGAGAGGCATGCAGTTGATCAACATACCACTTGGAAACAACTCTAGTTAGAGTGTGTTGGAAGAGGCGAAGACAAGTGGAGTCATCAGTAATGAATTTGATGAACACCACATGTGGAAATAGAGAAAATGACTGGTGGGGCCTTCTCCAGGATTGCCTTCAAACTTGGGAATGTCAGAGGGAAGTTTGGTGGGAATGGGAGGCCAAGCCAAGTTATGGAGAAGGGGATCATTGATGAGCTAGCTTAAATCGGGAATGCTCAAACCAACCATATAGGGAAGCAATGGAGGATTAATGACCATAATTGATGATGTTCCGTCAGTGGGCTTACCTTGGTTACCGCTTGGGTTTCCACCACCCAAATTAGTGCTTAACATAGTGGTGATGCAGGGTTGGAAAGATGTAGAATCAAAGGAAGAACTAGAGGAATCAAAAGAACTAGAGTCAGTATGTTGACTCAATGGAGGACTAGGAGGATGGATCCTAACTCGACGAGCATGATTGAGAGAATTTCCTAAAGGAAACTAGGGGTGAAGGACACGAAGTCTCCATGACAAATGCCTAGGGGGTGCAATGGTGTCTAGATAAATATGACTCAAGAGGATTAAAGGGTGATGATAGGAGAAAAGAGTAACAAACAACAAGAAAACACGTAGTGCAATGTTGCCAAGTGTAAACTAACTATATTGATATGCTAGTCTAATTCAAGCAAACACGTCTTATCAAAGAAAGAGCAACATCTAGCCTAAAGGTGATATAAATCATCAAAAAAATCATAGTTCTGTTGTTTCAAATTCCCTTCCAAAGACTTCTTACTTAACGAAATCTGATCCCCACAAGAAAATATATCTAGAAAAAGGTGGGGTAGAGGACCAACTTATTTCCCATAGCCAATCCTATAGGGTGTTTTCCTACCACGATTTGGGTAGATTCGAGGAGAACTTCTTGCACCATGACCTAGCCTAACCCCCCCTGAATCAAGATTTTAACACGCTCTATTTTTTACTATGGGATGGTGAAGGATTTTAAGCTCCCTAAAATGTAAACTTTCTATGTCTCAATGTAAGCGATCAATGGGTGTTATTGGAAGCCTATCCCACTGATCCTACTTTTGGCCCTGATTGACAAGTGGGCTTAATCTATGTGAGTTAAGTTATTATTATGGTGAAGTGTTTCTATTCTTGGCTTGGCGGTGAAAACCAAGCTCATGTTCGCTTAGGGTGTGCATGTGTCAAAAATGTGTCAAGTGTATGAGTAAATTAAACATGTTTTGATGATGCCAATGGTGCTAAAAATAAGTGCATTAACTGTAAATAGTACTGAAAATAATTGAAGCACACAAACCCCCACCAGACTGGTATTTTAAAGGAAACTAATGAAGCAAGGGGTGCATGCTCCGATTTATCGACATCAAAGATGATCATATGATCATCAGAAGGATCAACAACTCCCAAAGAAGATAGTAGAGTTTTCTGTTGGTATGGGCACGTCTAGAGGAATTCCAGCATTGACATGATGGCAAGAGACTATGCCAAGTCATCTACTATACTATATGTATGGGAAACTTTAGAAGAAGTAGTGTTTCGACATAATGGACCTTTGGTGATCTTAGGGTGAACCTATACCTTAGGTTGAGGGATAAGTAAGGTACCATTTGGTAATTATAGGGGTTGAGTGGAAACTTTGGGTTGGGAATCAGTCACTGACTTATCAAAAGGTTTTTCATATTGGCGCGACTGAGTCTTAAAGTTGATGTCTTCGAAATTCATCATGAGGATATGGTAATAACTATTGCCAAATTGAGGTTGGGGGGTTGCAGTACTTTGGGTAGGTTGGGAAGCCACATATCCTTGATGAGGAAATGAATTAGTAAGCATTGTCGACTACAAAGAAGAGGGAGGAGGGGTTGGATCCATAGACTGAGGCACTCTAGAAACAGTTGTTTGAGCTTCCCATGCCTAATGCATCTGAGGTAAAAGGGGACATTCATGAGTATAATGGCCAAAAGTCCCACAACAAGCACAAGGTTTATTAGTTCTAAGAGCCTTGTTATGCTTGGGTTGTTTGACTTGTTGTTGGCTTATGGGATTAGGCTGGTCACCCTTATGGGAATTACGTTGTCTACCTTGGTTTCCTTGGTTACCATGAGGTTACTAGTTCCGTTGACCCTTCCCATTATTCCTTCTCTTGGGGTTAGGGGGGTTGGTAGCACTCTGTTGAGAATACGCTTAACTCTTAGGAGGCGGTTGTTGTTGAAGTAGAGGAGGTGGAAGCATCAAAGGTTAAGGCGTAAGTGTCATTGGGGCTGGAGCGCTAGGCATAGCATAGGGATAATAAGGATTCACGAAAACATTTTGATATTCGGGTTGAGAAACATTTGGCCCTAGTATAAACTGTTGTGAATGGGAAAATTCATATGATGTGCTTGTACCTTTGTAAGAGTTGACACGCAAAGAATCAGGAGGGGGATAGGTGTAAGAGGAACTGGTCCTGCCCTGGGGTTTACCATAACTCATATGAGGTTTAGGATATGGTGATGGGTGAGGGTGTGAAAGAGATCCAATGATACCGTTAGTGGCATGAAATTCCCCTGGTGCATAAGAAGCATCGGGACGAGGCAAATCGGGGAGGCCAGTATAGACATTACTTGACTGTGCATAGATTATATCATATTTCAAGGCTATCTGGAGGTCTTCTTCCTCAGTTTTAGGGAAGTGAGAGGCAACATATTTACCTATGGGGGCCAACAAGGTTCTCAAAAACCAATCCATATACACACGGTCTTCAAACTGAGGGGATTTACAAATGCTCCTCCTTCTGCGCCATTCTTGTACATGGTCAGAAAGGTGGGTGGCATAAGTTTGAAGAAATGAGGTCAATAGTTCGGTACTAGTGTCATATCAAAGAGATGATTAGAAATACGAAAGAAATGCGTTGGAAAGAGTCACAAAGGTGGAATGAGAGGCATGCAGTTGATCAACATACCACTTGGAAACAACTCTAGTTAGAGTGTGTTGGAAGCGGCGAAGACAAGTGGAGTCCTCAGTAATAAATTTGATGAACACCACATGTGGGGCCTTCTCCAGGATTACCTTCAAACTTCGGAATGTTAGAGGGAAGTTTGGTGGGAATGAGAGGCCAAGTTGAGTTATATAGAAGGGGATCATTGATGAGCTAGCTTAAATCGGGAAGGCTCAAACCAACCATATAGGGAAGCAATGGAAGATTAATGACCATAATTGAAGATGTTCCGTCAGTGGGCTTACCTTGGTTAGGACCTTGGTTACTGCCTGGGTTTCCACCACCCAAATTAGTGCTTAACATAGTGGTGAGGCAGGGTTGGAAAGATGTAGAATTAGAGGAAGAACTAGAGGAATCGAAAGAACTAGAGTCAGTATGTCGACTCAATGGAGGACTAGGAGGATGGATCCTAACTCGACGAGCATGAATGAGATAATTTCCTAAAGGAAACTGTGGGCGAAGGACACGAAGTCTCCATGACAAACGCCTATGGGGTGCAATGGTGTCTAGATAAATATGACTCAAGTGGATTAAAGGGTGATGATTGGAGAAAAGAGTAACAAACAACAAGAAAACACCTAGTGCAATGGTGCCAAGTGTAAACTAACTATATTGATATGCGACTCTAATTCAATCAAACACGTCTTATCAAAGAAAAAACGACATCTAGCCTAAAGGTGATCTAAATCATCAAACAAGTCATAGTTCTATTGTTTCAAATTCCCTTCCAAAAGACTTCTTACTTAATGAAATCTGATCACCACAAGAAAATCTATCTAGAGAAAGGTGGGGTAGAGGACCAAATTCTTTCCCATAGCCAATCCTATAGGGTGTTTTCCTACCACGATTTGGGTAGATTCGAGGAGAACCGCTTACACCATGACATAGCCTAACCCCCTCTGAATCAAGTTTTTAACACACTCTATTTTTTACTGTGGGATGGTGAAGGATTTTAAGCTCCCTAAAATGTCAACTTTCTATGTCTCAATGTAAGCGATCAACGGGTGTCATTGGAAGCCTATCTCACTAATCCTACACCTAACTACAAAGATTGTTTTGGCCCTGATGCACAAGTGGGCTTAATCTATGTGAGCTAAGTTATTATTATGGTGAAGTGTTTCAATTCTTGGCTTGGTGGTGAAAACCAAGCTCATGTTCACTTAGGGTGTGCGTGTGTGAAAAATGTGTCAAGTGTATGAGTTAATTAAACATGTTTTGATGATGTCGATGTTGCTGAAAATAAGTGCATTAACTGTAAATAGTACTGAAAATAATTGAAGCACACAAACCCCCACCCAAGGATGTAATCAAGCAACAAGAAAAATGATGGAAAAAAAGCAACTCAAAGAAACTAAAATGGCCAAAAGATCTATTTTTTAAAGGACTGGGATCTAAGGGCAAAAGTCTACTGACAATGATGCAAAAAACCAACAAAAAACAAAGGTGAAGAAGCTGGAAAAAGACATGCAAAAAGCTTTAAAAGCAAGGATACCCAAGGAGATCATAAGGGGGGAAGACAATACAAGATTATAAAGAGAATAAAGAGTTGTAAAAACCTGTCTAAAATGACTGCTAAACAATGGGAAAAGTACTGAAAAACAGTGGCTGAAAATGTTGCACACTAAAGTCCTCAACTTGAAAATTCTCTTCCTAAATTATAGGGGTGTACTCTAAACCCTATGGGGTTTTTCCCTTCCTTGATGAGAAACTACTAAGTGGATCCAAACCTAGAGGTGACTCAATAAAGAACAAAAACCCTTCCCGACACACACGCAATAGTCTCGACAAAAACTGGAAAAATTGAAAAATTTGTCTAGAAAAGTGTAGAATGCAGTTTTTGAGTTGGAAAGTGTGTCCAGGCATAGATTCTGGGATGAAAAGTGCATTAGGGAGCGCTAAAAAGAGGGTAAAAAGTGGGTTTTATTCTCGCTTCTTATGACCTAGATTGTGCCATCCCCTGCTCGACTAGTACCTGTGACCTGCAAAAATATACAATACCCCAACAAAAATAATTTTTTTCCCAGAAAAAAGAAGAAATCTAAAAATAAAAATTAAGAGAAACAAAATAGCTAGAAAAACACTGAAAATAGTTGAAACAACAGTCACCAAGGTTCTGATCACTTCACTAGTAGAGTCATCATTTGTTAGTGTGAAGTATTTCTGCAATTGAGCGAAAATACCTACACTTAAGTTTTAGGTGACTTATAACCCTAACAACAAAATATGGTTGTGTCTATTCTTCACATTTGAAAAAAAATGTTAGAAAAACCCTGTAGAAAAATATGGCATGCAAAAAGAAACATATAACAATAGAAATATAAGTGCAATAACCTAATGGAGAATGACAAAGATCAATTTTATTAATGATGAAATATAACACTTGGTGAGGAGTGATTACATAATTGAGCCTATAGATCCCCCTCCATGGGATGGGTTCTTCTTGACTTTTCACTTCAACAATGTGTTTCTCTCCCTCTCTCAATATGTGGTATGCAGTGGGCATAAAATAAAACAAAAGAAGCTTGAACTCATGTGGGAGTACAAATGCTAGCAGACAATAATGGCGACAATGAAAATGGTCATGGTGAAGAATAGAGAGAAAACCCTCTATTTATAACAAAATTTTAGAATAAATTGATTTTTAGAAAATAATAAAATATTATTGACTAAATCAAAATCTAGCCATTGTGAATATTTTATTATATTTTTTGAGAGGGAAAAGATATTCAAAATGGTCAAATATATTTATTTAGAAAGTTGTTGAAGTAATTAACAAATAAAACTAATTTATTAATCACTTTATGAAAATACAAAAAAATATGAGTTCGAATTAATTATTAAATATTGATTTAACAATTATCTCAAAAATAAAATAGGGAATAAATAAGGAATAATAAATAAATAATGATTTATTTGATTATTCCATAGTGATAAAATCAAAAGTGATAAGAAATAATTATCAAATAATTATTTAATAATTATTTCTAGAAAATATTAAATAAATAATGATTTGTTTAATTATTCTCATGGGTTTTTTTGGATTTTAATGAGAAATAATTTAGGAAAAATGGTTTACTAAATTATTTTTTATGGTGAAAGTGGGTTTACCATGGTAAAACTAATTCTATATGGTGTTTTTCGATCAATCTAATAAGACATATCTAGGTGAACATTTTTTGGATGATAACACAAAGTAAATCAAGTCCCCTCAAACTCAGCAGAGAGGGAAGTCCCCCTTGTCCAACATAGACTCCTCCATAAATTCTTCGTGAAATAGAATACCGGTGAAAACATTAACTCCTCTTTTCAAAAGTTGGTTTGCCTCTGTATTTAACTCCTATTAACATGGTGAAAATAAATATGCTTGAAAAATGGAATAATATCCAAAATCATGTTTTTCCAATTGGCAAGGAAGGAGTATCCACCATGTCCTCACCTTTTATTTTCTTAATGGTCACCTTAGAGTCTTCGCAAACCTTCAATAAGGTAATCTCTTTCAAACTTGCAAATAATATGATGCACCATAAAGCAAGTAACTTTGTCCTTTGGTTTGAGCCTCTGCCACTGTTCCAAAACAATTTGATATAGAGTGTTTTAGATAGATGGAATACCCCTCCTATTGGGTATGTGTTATATTCTTTCCACGACTGGCTCCGAAATAATTTTTTTGGGCAGTTTTGCACATGGTTTTGGGAATGATGTTTTTTGCCCATGATATTTTGTAGATTTGGTCAAGGGAACTATGGTTATGTTCTAATCTAGGGTTAGTGAATTGGGTTTATGAATGCTCTAACACACACACACACACACACACACATATATTGAAAGGAATATAATGAAAAATCAATCTGGTAGCTCGGTTTTGGGATCTAGGAGAAAATATCTGTGTATATTTGTTTTATGTCCTAGCCATTATTTTTCTATTTTAAGAATTTGTTTGTAGGTAATTTCTATATAGGGTTAAAACCTACACCTACACCTCCACTCCCACAATCCAAATTTATATAAGCCCCATCAAAGAAAGAAACAAGAAATAACCGTGAGTTGTCTTGGAAAATTACTCTACGCCTTGATACTTTGCTTGATTCATAAGTTTCCAGATAATATCCAAACATTTGCATGCAACAAATTGGTAAGGAAGGATACTTGCCTTAAAAAAAAAATCCATTCCTCCTCTTCTATAGACACCAAAAAATATAAAGAGGAAGTTCCTTATGTTCTAAGTTTCTTTGTGCCCATTCCAAAAGATAGTCACTAATGTTGTGTTGGTTCCATATAGATTTTATACGCAACATCTTAGTCACCCCACACGAAAGTCCCTTTGCAAAATCTCACTGTAAAAACAAATGTAAAGCAAATTCTTCCTCAGATTCACCCAGATAACATATACTTGTTCCTATAAATCCCTTTCTTTTTAAGTTGTCACATGTGAGAATAATGTCTTTCAAAGTCAACCAAATGAGAAGTTTAATCTTTAATGGAGATTTAAATTTCCAAATCTTGGTTAACGACAAAAGCCTCTCCTTTAGAGCAAACGAATTTGCAATATGTGAATTTGCAACTTTGATCTCCATAACTCCATCGACATGGAAATGTTTCTAGCTAATATTATTTTCCTTATGACTCAGGTAAATACCTTGATACACTAAATCCTGATTATATAACCTCCATTGGTGATCTTGATCACCGAAATTCCAATGTCCTGAGCTGACAACCAATCTAGAACACAATTAACAACAACTGGATGTTTATACACTTGATATAGGTATACAATAACTTTGTCTCTAAGTTTCTCTTTCAACTGAGGGGAAATAATATGTAACACGGAAGTACCCATGAATATTCTGTGATATCCATATTTTGACATAAGTTAAGCTTCTCGAGATAAATGAAAAGTTTCATTTCCATTGATTTTGAGACCTTAACCAATAAAAAACCCCCACATCTTTAAAGCACTTTTTCATGATTAAATCATGCAAAATAACCTCCTTAAATAGATCTCTCCATAGAGATATGGTAAGGAGTGCCCAACCAAACCACAAAATATTCCTTAGCCCCCAACCACCTTCTCCTAATGGTCTGGTCAAGTCATCAATATTTACCAAGGGGAATTTGTGGCAATCCTTCTAGCAAGATCCTAAATTTTTTTCCATAATGGCCTTTAAACTTTTTCAAATGATTACAAGTACTTTTGCCACTGTTAACCAATATACCGCAAGATTTTGCAAAGAGGCTTTTGCAAGATTCAACCAACCTCCAAATGAAAGCCATTTTGAGGACCAATTGAACAATTTCTATTCAAATTTCTTTAGAAGCCATAACCAATCCTCAATACAATAATCAATGACTTTGAGATAAAAACCCAGGTAAGTGAAGCCACTAGATCATGGTTGGCTATTCATATTTAAAATCACCAAAATATCCCTTTTTACCTCATCATCCACCTATTACGGGAGAATTTCGCTTGAGATAACAAGTTGTTTTCAACCCAATATATCAGCTAAGGATTTACCTAGAGTGATGTGTGTAATGGTGAAGAGAAATCAACAAATCTAGCCCTAATTTATCCTCATACAAGCAAGCAACTTCCAAAATTGTACACTATACTATAAGAAAAGAGTTTGAAGTTTGGTACCAGACACCCTTGCAGATTGTTGATGTCTTTTGGGCTTGATGCACAAAAAGAATTGCTTCCACTGGAATATCTCACTCCCACCTGCAATAAGCCAAGACCCTTCACACATAAACCAACAACCAAGCACACACTAGCCTTTCATAGAGGGATTGTCAGCCTAAAAACAACATGTACAAGTAACAAACATGATTAGATCACAAGTATGGGAAGGGAACAATAATCTATTAATTATGAATGGAAAATACACAATATAATATACCCAAGAAATAAGCTCCTCTCCTCCAACTTGCAACTTGGTTTCCTTCTCCCAATACAACAGAGCTCTTGCGCTATAATATGGATACAAAGATCTTGCCCCCTTTCCTTTTGGTGAGATTATATAGGTTCATTATATCATCCGGGAGAATGTATTTAGACACCTAGGGGCTTGAGAAGTTAGTAAAATTCTACAATAATGGACCCCTAGCCAACTCATACACAAGTGGGTCAATTTTATCTCCTTGGGAATGCCAAACTCTAGAAACCTTTTTCTCAATTATGATCTTTTCCTCAATTATACCAATTATGAAATTATTATTGTCCCATAATTATAAATTTTTGACAAAATATTTATGAAAAATAACTCAATAATGTAATTCCACCCTTTTAACATGGAATAAATCTAACACAAGTAAAAGCAAACGTGAAAGGGGATGCATTCTAGCAAGCAATTGAGGTAAGTTGAACTTAGTTCTCTCTTACTATAATGGAGAGGAAACTAGGGTTATGACACCACCCTCAAATCAATGAAGTGTGGCTTCACTTTTCCAACCACTAGTCTTGATGCGCTGCTAAAGTTCTCAATTAACCTCAAGTAATTTAACCATTCTAGCCATTCTCCTTTTACAAACAACAGAACATTGTCAACAAATAAAAGATAAGTGGTTGAAATGTGCTTTGAGATCATGATCCCAAATATATTTCCATTATGTTGCTCCACTAGTATCAATCTACTAAAGATTTCAACAACCACCAAGAATAACATGGGTGAAAGAGGGCAATCATGTCTAACACCTCTAGAAGCCTTGAAAAAATATGAGGGGATACCATTTATGAGAATAGAAAAAATTACCGAGGAAATGTAGGCCATGATCCACTTGACCACATTAAAGATCAACCTTAATTTATATAAAACCAACTTCCAGAATATCCAATCAATGTAATTGTATGCCTTCACAAGATCTAGTTTTAGCAACATGGATTTTAAATGTTTTTTTTGATAGAATGCATACATTCCTGTACTATAGCCACAACATCATGTATTTGACAATGCTTCAAGAAACTGAATTGCTTAAGGGATAGATGTGCAGAGATTTTATCCCTAAGCCTTAATGCAATGATTTTGGAAATCAATTTGTATAGTATATTGTAAAGAGAAATCAAATGATAATCATTAAAAACCAAAGGCTTAAATTTCTTTGGAATTAAAGCAATAAAGGCAGAATTTAAAGCACTTGTAATCTTTAGGGAAAGTTTGGACTCCTCCACCAATTTGAGTAGATCCCTGCCCATCAAATAAAAAAAGAATAAGAAAAATTCAATTGTTCAACCATTAGGGCTTGGGCTCTTACCTTTGGAGAATGTCCTAAGGGTCCTTTCCCCCTCTTCCATTGTTACTGGTCGACCCACTTCCTCATTATCTTTGAAAGAGAAAATCTCTAGGAAATACTGAGCTACTCAAATCTAGTGATCAACCTCCAAATTATTTCTAGCATAATATTGAGCTTTAAAATGATGAACAACTTCCCTATGAATGTCCTCCATTCTGTAGACCACATTTTCGTCGAACCCACATTTCATTTACCAAATAGAAAAATCTCTCCTACATTGTGAGGCAAATATGTGATTTTTTTTTGTTTTTATCACCTTCTTGCAACCAAATATCTTGGCTCTTGAGCCGCCATATCTCTTCTTGAAACCCCAGAAAGCATTTCTTCCTATGTTCAATTTTTTTTGCTTCAAGTATTATATCTCGGGAGAAAATATTCACCCAAGAAGGATCTGCCATAAATTCCAACCTCTCATCTATCAAAACCAATTCATCCATTAAATCTTTCTTCCTCTTCCTTTACCATTACTTTTCTCTTCTTTTTGGCTTCCTTAATTTCTCACAAATCCTATTCATGTGTCCCTCAATTTCCTATGAAGAGAAGTTGGTCCAAACATCTCGAACTAAATCTTGAAAATCCTGCTCCTTTAACCATGCATGATTGAACTTAAACGAGTTATTATGACACCTCTACAACTCCTTTCATTCTAAAAAGATCGAAAAGTGGTTTGATATCTTGGGCGAAACCACCCATGACCTGCAACCTCCCAGTTGAAACATGAGGTTATCCTTAATAAAAAATCTATCCAATCTTTTCGCCATACTATTTGTCCAAGTATTATGAATAGGAACTGGAACCACATCAACCAAATTGTGATGATCAAAAATCCGTTTGAAATATATCATGTCTATATCTAACTTAGCTTTACCACCCCAAACCTCAAAAATCGACAGAGTGAGGTTTAAGTCACCGAAAATGATCAAACCCTCAATATTCAGAATCTCCCTCATATCAACTTTTTTCTAGAAATCTCTTCTATTTGAGTAAGGAGCATATCAATTTAGGACATGCACTCTCCTACTATAACCTCAAAATATACCTACAATATAATCCCAACAAAGGAAAACTATGTTGAAACGGAACTGCAAGGGATCCAAAATAACTACCAGCCCCTTTGAGTGACCCCTTGCATTGATTGCACATAGATGCCACCTAGGGCACATGCTCAGGAAGTAAATCCTAGCCTTCTCCACCAAAGACATAGATTCTTGAATAAGTATTAAGCTCGGGTTGTGAACCTTTAATAGATGACGTAGGGAATTTATCTATTATAATGTCATTAAACATAAGAGGCCTTGGGGATGCCTCTACTTGCTTATTGTACCTACTAAAGTCGCATCAACTAGCAGTTGCATGATGCATGGGTTTTTCAACATTTGTTGCGAAGACATGATGGTTCACTGACATCATGGTTCAGGTTATGCTTTCATGCAGTTTACTCGGGCATTGTTTAATTATTAGACGTTTTAGAGTTTTTGGTTAGAATTTGGAGAATATTTTTTTGGTCAAATCTTAATTTGTGTTATTTAAACTGGTTTTTTGATTGCATATATGGTTTCAACATTCTGAAGAAACCCTAACACAATTTAATAATGGAGAATTCACAACTCAAATTTGTGACTCCAACACATCCCTACTGAATTCTAAGCAAATTATACTAGAAATATATGCTAAAAAAACCTCTAAAATATCTAACATATAACTTCGGAATTTTACTCAAAGCATGATGGCAGTTTTATTTTTCATAGTATTTTTTTTCCTATAGAGAGTTTTATTATAATTATTTTGGTTAGCTTGAGTTACATAGTAAAACAAAACCTTTCATGTTTATATAAATGGGTATAGGCTAGTTTGCATTATGAAGCTAAATTTCCGATAATATATATTACAGTGAATGTCTAGTTTACTCATAGTCACAATATTTATGATCGGTATCTGCCATTCCTGAATAATTAAACATCCCAACAAATTTAACCCTAATTTCCTGCAAAGAGAGTGCACTGGGTGATTCACATTTGTCATTTGGAATATAAACAAATTAAACACGTAGATCGTTCATTGAGAGAATCACCTAGGCTATGTAAAATAATGGTGGTTTAGTAATTGGCATACAAGAGGTTTTCTTCAGCGGAAAAAGATAATATTTTTTTGTTATTCGAAAAAGGTACCGACTGAGCTTAAACGAGACTGTAATTTCCAGGCTTTACAGAGTGGTTGTTTATATAAGCAGCGAAAAAACCAGCTTTAAGTTGGTTAGATAATTCATATTTGCAGTTATAATGTTGTAGAAAGACGGCCCAAAAGAGATAGGATACATGGCTTATATAATGATTACAAAATGTCTGAAAAATTTTAAGTGGATAATATAAAAATTTAGTTTTGATGTTGAATCATACTTGTTCATTGAGGGCCAATTTTTTTTATGTGATTTCCACCAAAAAAAACTTAACACAAAAATAGCGAAAAACAATGAACATCATAAACATTTGTAAATATCCATCATTTAACTACTTAAAACTAGAAATATAAGTAGAATATTATTTGTATGATGATTTGAGTTCTGAAAATTTTGCCATTTGTCTAAAAAAAAATTGTGTGAGCATTATGATTGATCTATTAAGTTTTTTATCATATATGAGTCCAAACTTTATTTGGAGAATATTTTTTGAGAAACTATCAGTCTTTTTTCTTCTATTATTTGAACCTAATATATAAAAAGTTATTTGAAAATTCAAACGAAAATGATAAAGATAATAACATTAACTCATCTAACTATTAAGAATGCATCATCTAACCTTAACTTGAACTTACATAAATTACAAATTCCATGGAATGAGAATTACATTCTCAAAAGCCCGGGAATAAAAGAGTAAAAATGTGGAAATTTCAAATACATATGAATTTAATAATTAAATCTTCTTTTTAATGTTAGATTTGGTCATAATCTTAAAATTTCACAATTACATTTTTTTTAAGTTTTTGGAATTTCAATTAATATAAACATTTGAAATAACAATTATGTATATAGATATTTTTTTATAATAAAAATTAATTGAAAAAATAAATTAAGTATTATTGAAGAATATTATGTGAATTGGGGTTATTTTCAATGATTAAGAGGAAGAAATAGATTCTACTAATATATTCTTCAATTTATGTTTTAAAGTTAAACATTATTCAAGAACACAATGTGAATTGGGGTTATTTTCTGTGGTTGGGAGAAAGAAATAGATTCTTCCTCATCCAGATTCAATTCCCACAAATAAGATGATGAATATTAACAAATATACATATATTTGCTCATATAAAATATATGACATTTATTCAAGCACAAAAATCTACTAATCCATTATTTAATTTATGTTTTAAAAATCATTTAAACACCTTTTGATGTATTACGATTATTTTTATTGATTAAAATTCTTGACGCATTATGATTATCTTTATTGATTAAAATTCTTGATGTATTATGATTATCTTTATTGATTAAAATTCTTGATACATTGTGATTATCTTTATTGATTAAAATTCTTGATGCATTGTGATTATCTTTATTGATTAAAATTCTTGATGTTATGATACTCTTGCATTATTAATTTCATCTCATTTAATCTTTGTGCATTGTATATTGTTAATTTCATAAAATCAAACAATTAACCTTTCATTAAACTATACTAACCACTCATAATGATATTTTATAACATAAAAATATCTTACAATTCTTACAATATCCCAATTTAATTACTCTATCAATATTTTTATTAAAGCATTGCCATTTGCTGGTCACATATCACAATTTAATTACTCTATCAAATTTTTTATTGAAACATTGTAAAATATCCATTTATATATGAATATAACCCTGCAAAACAAACATTTTACCTACCCGAGGATCAAACAAATTTATATATGAATATAACCCCCCATTTGGGGTTGTTTTCGGTGGTTAGGAGGAAGAAATAGATTCATTCTCATCCAGATTCAATTCCCACAAATAATATGATGAATATTAACAAATCTACATATATTTGCTCATATAAAATATAAAACATTTATTTAATTTATGTTTTAAAATTCATTTAAACACCTCTTGATGTATTATGATTATGTTTATTGATTAATTTTATTTATTTATTTTTATGTATTATGGTTATTTTTATTGATTAAAATTCTTGTTGTTATGATACTCTTGTATTATTAATTTCATCCCATTTAATCTGTGTACATTGTATATTATTAATTTCATAAAATCAAACAATTAACCTTTCATTAAACTATACTAATTAATTTCATAAAATCAAATAATTAACCTATGAGTGATGTTATGATACTCTTGTATTATTAATTTCATCCTGTTATCACCCCAATAAACTCTCCTAGGTTGTGTATCAGAGATGCTCGGGAACATTACAAACTCAACAAAATTGTTGGAAAATGGTGGATGAATGGAAGGAAATGATGCATATTCAAGCCAGATAACCACTTCTACTATGCTTAACCTCAGACATGGGTGAACATCCCCAGAATACAAGGCTTTAGACCACCAATTACTCACAGTTTGAGGAACAGGTGAAGATGGAGAACACTGACCACACCAGCAGATGCACAGGACCCTGTGATGGCTGGCTGCAACCAGTTAAAAGGTCTGTAAATCTATTCCCTAATGCACAGACAGGATGACAGCTCTCTGGCATTAAAACAATAGAAACCTGCATACACATTCAATAATACATACTAGATTCTAACACAGAGGTGGGATGACAGCCCCTCTAATGTTAAACATTAAGAGCACATGAAAAATGTATAACAATCACAGCCTGAGACAAAGAAGAAGTGGAAAGTGAGCAATTAACAACAAAAGAAGCTTGCATTAGTTGAAAATGAAGACCAGACGCTGCAGGTATCACAGTAGTTACAGTCTCCAGAAGTTGAACCTTACATCAAAATAACATCCATCAACCCTGATTAAATCTATCTTCTGGGTATATATAGAGTTTGTTTACAAAATTGCTCTGTTGCTCTAAGCGTGGAGGGGTCATAATGGACCACCAACCACCTTAACTCTTCTGATGGACTGTCTGCTATGATCTGTTGGCTTTAATGAACAATTTGACCTTTTCTGTTGTTCAGCGGTCCTATTCTGAGTAGGTGGCGTGCTGCATGAGTGAAACTTCATAATTGGTAAATGCCTTTGACTGCTCGAACTCTGCATTTTCCTCTTCGGCCATGCTTTCTTTTAAATGCAGTTGTTGAAGATTTATTACGCAGGGTACTGGATTCTAGCTTCCTTCTTCCCTCAGGTACACGAGATAGGCTATGGACATAGATAGAATGGCAGAGACATGACTGCGACGGGGAAAAAACTTAGCCGTTGGATCGCGTGGATCGGCAGCGGGGATCTATTGAAGGGAAAAATCGGGCAGAAGTAGGTCAAACAAGTGTGGGCCATCAGATCGCGATCGGGCAGATCCGACGGTGATCGGGAGGCGAAAGAGCGCAGGTTTTAATGCGCGGGGATCGTACGAGACGACAGTAAGCAGTTTCCCCGCACCACTTATCGGAGTTGGGCGGTATTCGTACGCGACCGCGCGATCCAATATAACAGCAACACTTGGCAGAAGGGACCGGCGGGAAACCATCGCGATTGCGCGTTAATGAGCAGGCAGGTCATGCGAGTGGGGCTTGCGACTACCATCCGATCGCGCGACGGACGGTCAGATGGTGAGAAAAGCACACGAGGTTTAATGTGCGGGAAAAAACAACGAAGACCGTTAGATCTGGACGCGGCAGATCAACGGCTGTGATTGGGGGCGAAAGCGCCAAAGTTATATGGTCAGATCTTATGGAAGAATTACGCTTTGCGCTTAAGGGTTGGGGCTAAATAGGGGCTTTGCTTGGTTTCGGGGGTTTTAAACAGGAATGAAGAAGTTTTGTGGACGAAACAAAGGTAACAGGGCTAGGAGAGTGTGAGGAAATAAAAGGAGGAGAAGGTGAACGACTGCTGCGAACTCCTTTTCAGCATTAAACACACCACCAGACCCGAATTTGACCTTCAAACGCTGAAGCTTATAGCAGAGCTAACACTGGCTCCTTCTGGGGATGAGATCCTCCCTATGAGGTCTCAAGAACTGCAAACCAATGCCTTCATACAAAATCAGCTTTAAAAATTATGCCTCGTATTCCATTGGGCATGGAGTCTATTTAAGTCTATACTAAAAAAAACATAATTACAACATTAAGGTTGAACACTTAAAATTTCAAAAACTGCCCATCTGCTGGGCCATCAAAATTGTTTCTCCTTCTCTTGACTGGTTCATCATATATCAACAAAACTGGTTTTATTTGTTCATCTACCTCAAACAGTTTATGACATTTGAGCTTAATAGGTAGAGATGGATCAACTTTCATCCCCTTTCTGTGTACTCTCCTCCTTGGATGCTCTTCATGGGAGACTCTGTACACCTGCTGGATAATCATGGATGTTGTGTACTTGTTTGTGTCGTTCGTGGTTTGCACAACTAATATGAATGATGAACCATTGTATTCTTATGCAGTGGACATAGAGACACCATCTGCTCCTGCATCTTGCTTAGGATAGTCCACATCCAAGTAAGAGTCCCAAAACTGAGCATCCTCCTCCTCTGTCTTCTGATAAGCTTCCTTTTCAATCTGTATGGAGGCCACCTGAGCAAGTTTCAGAATATCAAGACTGAAGTGATTAATATCAACCTTGGGCATTGAATTATGGCCTGCCTCAGAGTTTAGGGGGAAATTGTGAGGGATCCTCTTTTGAGCAGATAGAGGAACATAAGATGATGAGGAGCTTACTTCTCCCTTATTGATCACTGGCCTGGGGATGATAGTAGGCTGGCTAATTTGCAGATCTGCATAATCATGGGAAGATGGGCAGGCTTCAGGCTCAGATTCTTCGAGGATGAAGGGATCTGCTGCTACTTGCCTCTGTTGATGAGCTTGTTGTTCTGCAGGTACAACAAACTGATGAGCAGTGCCTTTGGATAATGCTTCTTCATATGCAACTCTGGTTAAGAATGGGGCACTGCCATTATCTTCCAAACCATGGGCCTCCTCCTCTTCTTCATACTGCTCTTCTTCCATGACTATATTCTGAAAAAGGTTCTTCACCCTTTTATCCTCGTTTGCATCTTGATTTCTCTGCAAAATCTGAAATTGCTTTTGTGCTCCTCTATATGGATTTGGAGTTGAAAGAGGAAAGTCACGAGGAGCTCCTGCCTCCTCAGAATATTGCTAAGCTTTTAGTTTGGAAACTTCAGAGGCTAATGCCTCTATCATCCTGGCCAATATGTCAATCTCAGGATTCGAGGATGATGAGGATTCACCCCCCTGTCTTCTCCTTTCAGCATCAACTTCGAGTCTTTCTGCAGCAATGATGTTTGCTTCTACCTCAAAGGCTGCATTTTGCATATCAGCCAAAGAAGCAAATCTTCTTTCTCTTAACAGCAGGCCGAACTGGGAATCGAAGGCATTGGCATAAGTGAGCATGGAAGAAGCAGGGGTGGGTCTTATTCAGCTGGCATTTTGCTGTACATATGATTGAATCTGATGTTGAAATCAGATAGCAGCTCACCATCTTCTCTCTGCAAGTTCCCAAATTCAGTATAATAAAAGAGCAGATCTTTATTACCCCCCTAGTGCTTTAGGAATACATCATCTAGGGCTTCAATGTTTGCAATAGACCTAGGGGGTAATTCTCTAAACCATTTTCTAGCCTCCCCATCTAGGCTTTGGACAAAAACCCTCATCCAGACATCCTCTTCATTGATATCTAGGTTATCAGCATAGCTATAAAAGGCCTCAAGGTGCTCTTCAGCTGTTACTCCTTATGTACCAGTAAACTTAGGCATGTATTCTTGATAATCTCCTGCAGGCATGGCATTCAAAGGGACAGGCAAGACCAGGGGTCCATACCTAGCAGCAACTATTCTTTCTATCTTTGTGAGAGCTTGCTAGCCTGCCATGACTGAGGTAAGTGGAAGGATACTGGTAGACTGAGTGATATGGATCAATGAAAAGGATGATAGAGATAGAGGAATACGATGGACAACATAGGAAGCTTCTTTCTTTGAACTGGAATCCGAAAGGGAGATGAATGACTAAGGAGCATTATGAATATCTGAAGGTGACTTTCACTAACAGAGATACACGAGACTTTTTAAGGCTTACCTAGTCTTGATGCTCCTTTCTACGATACTTTCTTCTGCTTAACAATCTTCTCAGGATCAGGCACTGATTCAGCTGATGGTTTCTAAGGATTTCTCCGAGCATGCCTCACCGACTGCTCTAGAACTTCAATGTGGAGTCGCCAAATGTTGGTCTTCCTCTAGTGGAGTCGCCAGATAGATGATTACAACCAGAATATGTGCCCAGACCTTGTCTATCATCAAAATCTGGAACTGTGTCGTTCTCCCAGGGAAGCTGAGCTTCAACCTCCTCTCCCTGGCAATGGCGCCAATTAATGTTATCACCCCATGAAACTCTCCTAGGTTGTATATCAGAGATGCTCGGGAACATTACAAACTCAATAAAATTGTTGGAAAATGGTGGATGAATGGAAGGAAATGATGCATATTCAAGCCAGATAACCACTTCTACTATGCTTAACCTCAGACATGGGTGAACACCCCCAGACTACAAGGCTTTAGACCACCAATTACTCATAGTTTGAGGAACAGGTGAAGATGGAGAATACTGACCACACCAACAGATGCACAGGACCCTGTGATGGCTGGCTGCAACCAGTTAAAAGGTCTGTAAATCTATTCCCTAATGCACAGACAGGATGACAGCTCTCTGGCATTAAAACAATAGAAACCTGCATACACATTCAATAATACATACTAGATTCTAACACAGAGGTGGGATGACAGCCCCTCTAATGCTAAACATCAAGAGCACATGAAAAATGTATAACAGGCATAGCCTGAAACAAAGAAGAAGCGGAAAGTGAGCAATTAACAGCAAAAGAAGCTTGCATTAGCTGAAAATGAAGACCAGACGCTGCAAGTATCACAGTAGTTACAGTGTCCAGAAGTTGAAACTTACATCAAAATAACATCCAACAACCCTGATTACATCTATCTTCTGGGTATATATAGAGTTTGTTTACAAAATTGCTCTGCTGCTCTAAGCGCGGAGGGGTCATAATGGACCACCAACCACCTTAACTCTTCTGATGGATTGTTTGCTATGATTTGTTGGCTATAATGAACAATTTGACCTTTTCTGCTGTTCAGCGGTCCTTCTCTGAGCAGGTGGCGTGTTGCATGTGTGAAACTTCATAACTGGTAAATGCCTTTGACTGCTCGAACTCTGCATTTTCCTCTTCGGCCATGCTTTCTTTTAAATGCAATTGTTGAAGATTTATTACGCAGGGTACTGGATTCTGGCTTCCTTCTTCCCTTGGGTACACGAGACAGGCTATGGACAGAGACAGAATGGCAGAGACATGACTGCAACGAGGAAAAATCTCAGCCGTTGGATCGCATGGATTGACGGTGGGGATCTGTCGAAGGGAAAAATCGGGTAGAAGCGGGTCAAACAAGTGTGGGCAGTTGGATTGCGATCGGGTAGATCCGACGGTGATCGGGAGGCGAAAGAGCACGGGGTTTAATGCGCGGGGATCGTACGGGACGGTAGTAAGCGGTTTCCCTGCACCGCTTATTGGATGTGGGCGGTATTCGTACGTGACCGCGCGATCCAATATAACAGCAACACGTGGCAGAAGGGACCGGCGGGAAACCACCACGATCGTGCATTAACGAGCGGGCAGGTCATGCGAGCGGGGCTTGCGACTACCATCCGATCGCGCGACGGGCAGTCAGATGGCGAGGAAAGCACATGAGGTTTAATGTGCAGGAAAAAACAACGGAGAATGTTAGATCTGGACGCAGCAGATCAACGACTGTGATGGGGGGCGAAAGCGCCAAGGTTATATGGTCAGATCTTATGGAAGACTTGCGTTTTGCGCTTAAGGGCTGGGGCTAAACAGGGGATTTTCTTGGTTTCGGGGGTTTTAAATAGGAATGAAGAAGTTTTATGGACGAAACAGAGGTTATAGGGCTAGGAGAGTGTGAGGAAATGTTATGCTCTTAACCTGTAAGACGATTACCAGAATACCAAATATGCGAAGAAATATACCCAAAACATAGAATAGTGAGAAACAAGAGCAAGTATTTTATTATTCAGAAAGCAATGTGCACTTGCCTCTTCGAGGGGGCAACCTCCAATAGAGCAGAGCTCGATTACAAAATAAGACACGATGCTCCTCGCAAGGAGTCTCTATCCTTTATATATGACTCGCACATGCAATACCATGGATCAATACCATGGTTCTTATTAATACCATCTATCTAATACCATGGCCCATTTGCAACTAACTGTGGTCCCGTCATTAATTGCGGGTTAACCACTTACAATTATTAATATGGGCTTTATTGACTCTTTACTTAACTATAACTATGACTCGATCCTACTACATAAATAAGGGGGTTAGGGTGGGACCCTAATATGCCCTCCCCCTTAAGAATAGCCTTGTCCTCAAGGCTGAAGCTGCGGAAACTGCTGAAGAATAGTGGCTGGTTCCGAGGTTGCATCTTCCGGAGAGGTGTCTTTCCACTTGACGAGGACTTCCCTGATAATGCGGCCACGCAGGTACCGTTCTCGTGTGTCTAGCACCTGTTCAGGTTGGAGCCAGATTGACCCTTCTTCATCCAATTCAGGTAGACTGGTTTGAATTCTGCAATTGTTCCCAATCACTTTCTTGAGGCATGAGACATGGAAAATTGGATAGATTTTTGCAGTGGGTGGAAAAGATAGCTTGTAGGCCACTTCTCCAATGCGCTGAAGTACTTGATATGGTCCGTAGAATTTTGGAGATAGTTTATGACAACCCTTGTCTTTGAGTGAAGTTTGCTTATATGGTTGCAACCTCAAAAATACCTGATCCCCTTCTTGAAATTGGCGCTCTGAGCGATGTTGATCTACCTGTTGCTTCATGCGATTTTGAGCTTGATGAAGATTCTCTCTAAGATGGGCGAGCATGGTTGTGCGGTTTTGTAGGAGTTGATCCATTACTTGTACCTTTGAGCACCCCTTGATATAAGAAGTAGGGGAAGGAGGGAGTTGACCATAAACTGCTTCATAGGGAGTCACTTTGGTGGTGGCATGATAGTTGGTGTTATACCACCATTCAGCTAGAGGCAACCACTGTACCCATAGATGTTGCTTTTCTGAAGTGAAACACCTAAGGTAGGTTTCCAGACATTTGTTGACGGCTTCAGTTTGACCATCCATTTGTGGATGATAGGAAGTACTGAGTTTTAGTTGGGTGCCTTGTAGCCTGAAGAGTTCCTGCCAAAAATTACTGGTGAAGATCAGGTCACGATCAGACACAATAGAAGTGGGCATGCCATGCAATTTGAAGATCTGATCCATGAAAGATTGAGCGACCAAAGTCGGTGTAAACGGGTGGGGTAGGGCGTAGAAATGAGCATACTTAGAAAGTCGGTCCACAACCACCATGATGACTGACTTGTTTCTTGACTTTGGAAGACCTGTAATGAAATCCATAGAAACCTCCATCCATATAGATGCCGAGATGGGCAACAGTTGTAATGTGCCTAGTGCTTTGACTGTCCCCCCTTTGTGGTGTTGACAGACATCGCATTCCGCTACAAAAGTAAGGATGTCCTTTTTCATGCCTATCCAAAAAAATGATCTTCTAGTGCGAGCATTGTTTAGTCAATTTAGTGTTTCTAAATTGATGTCATTAATTGTCAACCCGGGGCTCGTAAACTGATGAAGTGTGGTGCACTATATGTGCTTAGTTAACCTTTCTCTTACTTCGTTGTTTTATAGTTTATGTTCAACTCTTCCTAAAACTCTGCTTCAAACACATGTGCTGTGTAAAGCACGATTAAGAAGTAGTCAGAAATAAGTCCAAAAAGTAGTCAAGCTCTAAGGTGACAAGTAAGAAAAACCACTTTAAAGACCAGTTATAATGTTCAACTCTTCCTAAAACTCTGCTTCAAACACATGTACTGTGTAAAGCACGATTAGGAAGTAGTTAGAAATAAGTCTAGAAAGTAATCAAACTTTAAACTTGCAAAGAAAGAGCTTGAAAGAAATAACTTGAAATGAAACTGAAAGCAAAGAACTTGAAATGACTTGAAAGTAAATGACCACTTCCAATGGCACTAGACACCATTCATGCTGCTGCAAATAAAAGAAAAGAAAGTCACTTTTAAAACCAAAGATAATGATTATCTCTCCCTAATTCTCTACTTCTGCCATATGTACTATGCAAAGTATGATTAGGAAGTAGCTCAAGTTGAATTAGAAAAGTGATTAAAAATGAGAAAAATCTACTTTAAAGACTAGTGATAACGTTTTTCTCTTTCTAACTCTCTACTTCAGCCATATGTACTATGCAAAGTATGATTAGAAAGTAGTGAAAGATTAGTCTAAAAAGCACTCAAAGCCAACTGCAAGTTAGTGGTATTCTGATCCTTAAAAGATAACAGTTTATGATAAAAGATCATTCATGTGTTAGCAGAACTTTGAGAAATAAGAATAAAAATCAGCTATAAAAACAAAGGCAGCAGCTTGAACCTGTCAACTTCAAATACCATTAGTTTGTAAAGCAAATACATAAACATAAAAACAAATCCCGGGAGAAAATAAAATGCAATAATTCAAACTGTACAAGGCAGGGGCCCCCTTCTACCTATGAAATCAAAGCATACTTAAAATTGCATGAATGAAAATCTAATCTACCTTACATTCTACAAAGCAATATTTACAAAATGAAATCTAATCTACTTACATCCTAATATGCTCCATGACATCTACTTCACATCTCCTTCCATGTTGAGAACATCAAAGCTTTATTCAATTTCTTCAAAAGTGCAAAGTACAACAAAGCTCTCCAAAGAGAGACTAAAAAGAGACTAAAGAGACTAAAAGAGACTAAAAAGACTAACTAATGAAGGAGAGAGACCTCCTATTTATACAAAAAGATGAGAGCCATCTCATTAATGATAATCCATGAATCTCTCCCTCTACCTCTAGAGTCCTAATCAAAATAGGAACTGAAAAGACACGTCTTTTAGAGTTACAATACAATTAGGAGATGTGACACATATCCTCATGATCCCATGATTCTTTCCAACCAAATTCGAATTTGGCCTTAGAGTGCCACATAAGGGTCTTCTAGAAGTCTCCTTTCAACCTACACATGTCAACAAACTCAACCCATTTGTTAGGTATAAGCATATGCACATTATTTTCTAATGTTTAACCACAAATTCACTTAAAAGGCTTAGAAATAATAAATATTGGAAAAACATAAAGGTAGCCCAATGATAATGAAAGTGGGATGAATGTGGTGACATAGTAGTGAAATGGAGGTGAAATAGAGGTGATATAATGGACATAATAGTGAAAGTGTAATGCAAATGAATGACATTTTCAAGACTCAACAAGCATATGTCTTCTGAAAGCCTGAATGTCCTGCAATGGGGGATGAGTGCAATTCTGCCAAAATGCGGCTTTTGAGGGTGGATGTTGGTGATATTACGACTCTTTCCTTGTAGTGAAGAATCTCATCCTGCCATGAGTAGCCCTTGGTGGAATTTAGATCCGCCTGCAATTGAGTAATGAGTTGGGAGAGCGAGGGATGTGAAAACCATTCCCTGTGAGCCTCTTCAATCCATTCTGGAATGGGAAGGGAAATTGCGAGCATGGTACTTTCCTCCTCAAATTGGCGAGATAATGCATTTGCTACACTATTTTCGCGCCCTTTCTTGTAAATGATCTCATAATCATATCCCAGCATTTTGGCGAGCCATTTATTTTGTTGTGGGGAGGATAGGCGTTGCTCCAAAAAAATTAAGACTGTGATGGTTTGTGCGGATTTGGAAACATCGCCCCAGTAAGTAAGGTCGCTAGGTATCTACTGCATGTAAGATGGCCATCATTTCCTTCTCATAGGTAGATTGTCCCAGATTCTTCCCACTTAGTTGTTGGCTTGTGAAGGCCAATGGTCAACCTTCCTGCATTAAGACCGCCCCAATACCCATACCCGAAGCATCACATTCAATGACAAAAGATTTGGTGAAATCAGGTAGTGCTAAGACTGGAGCGGAACAGATGGCATTTTTGAGAGCTGTAAATGCCTATTGTGCGTCATCATTCCAAAAGAATGAATTTTTCTTGAGGAGTTGAGTGAGGGGCTTCGCAATGCAACCATAATTGTAGACAAATTTGCGATAATAGCCTGTGAGACCCAAAAATCCTCTCAGGCTCTTCAAGGTCTTAGGTTGAGGCCAATCCTGCATTGCCTGGATCTTTTTGGGGTCCACCTTGACACCTTCATGCCCCACAATGTGGCCCAAATACTCAACTTCTTCCATGCCAAAAGAACATTTGGACATCTTAACAAATAATTTATGCTTGCGGAGCAGTTGCAAGAGCAGATCTACATGCTGAAGATGTGTGGCCCAAGTGCAACTATAGATGAGGATGTCATCGAAGAAGACAAGGACAAATTTCCTGAGATATGGTTTGAGAAGGTGGTTCATAAGGCTCTGAAAAGTAGATGGGGCATTACAAAGACCGAATGGCATGACTAGGAACTCATAATGGCCTTCATGAGTTCTGAAAGTAGTCTTTGGAATGTCGACTTCCTTCATGCGAATTTGGTGGTAGCCTGAGTGAAGATCCAGCTTAGTGAAGAATTGAGCCCCATTGAGTTCATCCAACAAATCATCAACAACCGGGATGGGAAATTTATCTTTGACTGTCAACTTATTAAGGGCCCTGAAGTCTGGACACATCCGCCATTCCCCATCTTTCTTGAGCACCATGACCATCGGCGATGAATAAGGACTAATGCTGGGACGAATGACACCTTCTTCCAAAAGTTCCTTGATTATTTTTTCTATTTCATTCTTTTGGGTGAACAGATATCTGTATGGGCGCACATTTGGTGGTTGGGCCCCTGGAACCAAGGTGATGCTATGATCATGTTCCCCTCTCGAGGGTGGGAGCTCATGAGGCTTGTTAAAGACTGACAGATGGTTATTTAAAATATGTTGCATCTCAGTATGAATCGACAGAGAATTGGGTTCGACGGCCTGGATGGCATTAAATTGAGCTATAACTCCATGATGGCCCTTTTTTAGCAATTTTTCCATCCTATGTGAGCTGATGATAGAGGGAGCTCCCGCCTGGAGTCCACGGAGGGTATGTGTGGAGTTGTTCTGCTTAAAGCTCATACATAACTCCTGGAAATCCATTGTGATTGGCCCAAGAGTGCGAAGCCATTCAGCACCGAGGACAATGTCGCACCCTCCCATGTGTATGGCAAACATGTGGGTCTTCAACTGATAATCCCCCATTTGAAGTTTGACATTTTCACAGCGGCCTTCACATTTCATTGTTCCCCCATCCGCAATTTGGACTTGGAAGTTAGAAACTGCTCGTACAAAACATTGCACTGCTTCCGCGACTTTTTGATGGATGAAATTATGTGTACTTCAACTATCAATCAAGACTACTATTGGGCGATGTTTAATAAAACTTCCGATTTTGAGAGTTTGAGGTGAAGAAATCCCTGCCAAAGCATGCAGTGAAATAACTAGTTCGTCAGGGACATTGTCCTTCTGGTTGTCCTCTTCTACCTCCTCTAGTTCCTCAAGTGGCGGGGCTTCCTCCGATGAGCTGTAATCAGTGGCATCAATTTGAAAAAATTTGGGCTCCTTACATTTATGACCTGGGGAGTATTTTTCATCACAGTAGTAACATAATCCCTGCTTTCTTCTTTCGGCCATTTCTGCAGGTGACACCTTTTGGACCTTAAGTGTTTGAGTCATGCTGTGAGCCTGTGGGGGGCGACCCTTGGCGGTGAAATTTGGGTGAATGGACTGGGTTGCTAACGCACGTTCCATGTTACGAGCTACCTTGCAAGCCTCCGACCATGTGGGAGGGTGGTGTAGTCGGACGTGGGCTTGTATGGCCTCTTTAAGACCGCTGATAAAACATTTCGTGTAGAACGCATCTGGGAGATCCCTAGTGTGGAAAGCTAAGGCTTCAAAGGTTGTAACATATTCATCCATTGTGCCAGTCTGTTGGAGCTTAGTGAGACGACCCAAAAAAGCAGATTCCTGGTCAAAGCGCTCTGTAAGAACTTTTTTGAAGGTGGCCCAAGTCAAAAAACTTCCATTGCAACGTTGATGCCTTTCCCACCATTGCCATCTTTCATTGTCCAAGTACATGCTCCCCACCATAAGTTGGGTCTCATTATCTAAGATGTTATTCAAATTGAAATACTGCTCCATTTGTGCTATCCATGCGACCGGGTAAGAACCATCAAATTTATGCATATCCAGCTTGGGAGGTCGTGGACGGGATTGTTGGTGGGTGCCCCAGAGGTGAAGAGAGTGGCTAGACTCACCCTCATTGTGCCCATTGCCAATATACGCCTCCTCACGGGCTTCCTCCTTGCCCTTAGAGAGTGCATTAGTTAGTTTGTCAAGCTGAGCTTGGATGGCTTGCAAGGATTGTTCAAGTTTGTCGATCTTCTCATTGGCCATAGCTTGAGCTCTAGTTTTTTTTTTTTGAAAACTCCTAATGGAGTTTTACTCCTTGCTTAGGAATACTGCAGTAGCCGAATCCTAAAAACGTTAATGCTGCCAAAAGTCCTGCGAAAATCACGCCCCAGTATAGGAACCCCACACAACTACTCAGATCTGGTGGATCTGAGAGATTTGAATGGCTGATCGGATAGCTCTGATCGGCAGATAGATTGCTGCTGCGGATCTGATGGATCTAATAGATCGGAAAGGCTGGTCTGCTAACTCGGAACTGCGGGACTGATGTCTGCTGCTGCTGCAAACCCCCTTGCGAGATCTGATCTGGCAGATATTATGCGTGATCCCAAGAGAGAAAAGGGAACTATGGTCTCGAGGAGTGTCAAGTGCTACAGATTGCAATATACATAAGGGTCTGACAGTAGTACTTGGCCCAATGTTTCAAGGCTCTAACTAAGGAGGATCAACCGTACCCTTAGCCGTACAACCCGACTACCCTATCGTACGGGTGAGTAATCTCTCCAAGTGCTGTTCTCGGTGTACTGTAGTAGCAAGATGGCCGACGGTTTATCTATGGCGAGGTTTCAAAGGAGCTAGGGGGCTTCCAATATACCCAGAGGGTACTTGGAAGACAGTCCATGCGCAGTTCTGTCTAATGTGCTACTACTCGAAGGGGTACCCACAGGGGTTACAAGGGAGTCCAACAAGCGTGACCACCTCTTGTATTTCCTGCGTGCATGCCTCCCCAAATCTGCAGGTTTATGCGCTCAATGACAGATCCCGTGGTTTAAAGACGCCGGAACACATCTCTAGCCAATTTTTTTTTCTAAGAAATGGAGATCCCACCTGCCCTGAAAAGTGCTCTGATACCACTTGTTATGCTCTTAACCTGCAAGACAATTACCAGAATACCAAATATCGAAGAAATATACCCAGAACATAGAATAGTGAGAAACAAGAGCAAGTATTTTATTATTCAGAAAGCAATGTTCACTTGCCTCTTCGAGGGGGTAACCTCCAATAGAGCAGATCTCGATTACAAAATAAGACACAATGCTCCTCGCAGGGAGTCTCTACCCTTTATATATGACTCATACATGCAATACCATGGATCAATACCATGGTTCTTATTAATACCATCTATCTAATACCATGGCCCATTTGCAACTAACTGTGGTCCCGTCATTAATTACGGGTTAACCACTTACAATTATTAATATCGGCTTTATTAACTCTTTACTTAACTATAACTATGACTCGATCCTACTACATAAATAAGGGGGTTAGGGTGGGACCCTAACAGGAAATAAAAGGAGGAGAAGGTGAACGACTGTTGCGAACTCCTTTTCAGCATTAAACACACCACCAGACCCGAATTTGACCTTCAAATACTGAAGCTTATAGCAGAGCTAACACATCCCATTTAATCTTTGTGCATTGTATATTATTAATTTCATAAAAATCAAACAATTAACCTTTCATTAAACTATACTAATTAATTTCATAAAATCAAATAATTATTAATTTCATAAAATCAAACAATTAACCTTTCATTAAACTATATTAATTAATTTCATAAAATCAAATAATTCCTATGAGTGATGTTATGACACTCTTGTATTATTAATTTCATCCCATTTAATCTTTGTGCATTGTATATTATTAATTTCATAAAAAAATCAAACAATTAACCTTTCATTAAACTATACTAATTAATTTCATAAAATCAAATAATTATTAATTTCATAAAATCAGACAATTAACCTTTCATTAAACTATATTAATTAATTTCATAAAATCAAATAATTAACCTATGAGTGATGTTATGACACTCTTGTATTATTAATTTCATCCCATTTAATCTTTGTGCATTGTATATTATTAATTTTATAAAAAATCAAACAATTAACCTTTCATTAAACTATACTAATTAATTTCATAAAATCAAACAATTAACCTTTCATTAAACTATACTAATTAATTTCATAAAATCAAACAATTAACCTTTCATTAAACTATACTAATTAATTTCATAAAATCAAACAACTAACCTTTCATTAAACTATACTAATTAATTTCATAAAATCAAATAATTAACCTATGAGTGATGTTATGATACTCTTGTATTATTAATTTCATCCCATTTAATCTTTGTGCATTGTATATTATTAATTTCATAAAAAATCAAATAATTAACCTATGAGTGATGTTATGACACTCTTGTATTATTAATTTCATCCCATTTAATCTTTGTGCATGGTATATTATTAATTTTATAAAAAATCAAACAATCAACCTTTCATTAAACTATACTAATTAATTTCATAAAATCAAATAATTAACCTATGAGTGATGTTATGATACTCTTGTATTATTAATTTCATCCCATTTAATCTTTGTGCATTGTATATTATTAATTTCATAAAAAAATCAAACAATTAACCTTTCATTAAACTATACTAATTAATTTCATAAAATCAAATAATTAACCAATTCTTACAATATCCCAATTTAATTACTCTATCAAAAATCAAATACCTTACAATTCTTGCAATATCCCAATTTAATTACTCTATCAAAAATCAAATACCTTACAATTCTTACAATATCCCAATTTAATTACTCTATCAAAAATCAAATACCTTACAATATCCTAATTTAATTACTCTATCAAAATTTTTATTAAAACATTACCATTTGCTAATCACATATCCCAATTTAATTACTCTATCAAAATTTTTATTAAAACATTACCATTTACTAGTCACATATCCCAATTTAATTACCCTAGTGAATTGTAAAATATCCATTTATATATAAATATAACCTCAAAACATACATTTTACCTACCTGAAGATCAAACAAATTTATATATGAATATAACCCAAAAAAAACACCATACATTTTACCGACCAGAGGATTAAACAAAGACAATTGTAAAATTCATTACTCTAAACATTGTAAAATATCCATTTATATATAAATATAAACCCCCAAAACAAACATACATTTTATCTGCGATCAAACAAATTTATAACCCCCAAAACAAACATACATTTTACCTGCGATCAAACAAATTTATAACCCCCAAAACAAACAATACATACCTACCAGAGGATTACACAAACACAGTTGTAAGTTCATAGAAATATCGCCGTCTGTGGGAATCGAACCCACGACCACGTGGTTAAAAGCCACGCGCTCTACCAGCTGAGCTAAGACGGCCTGCGCTTTTGGGAAACGGCAAAACCCATTGAGATACTCACGACTGTAGTATTGCAGACTGCATCTTAAAAAGCTTTCGACTATGCCACGTGTAAATATTATTTTGCCCTTTTTGCTGATTAAAAACCATGTACACCGTTTTAAACTATAAACTTGCGGTGGACGTTGACATAATTTTCTCTATTTTTGTTCCATTATTTAATTACAGGGCGTGAACCATCGAGCCATAACGGGGAAGGAAATAAGTATTTCTTAAAAAAAAATATAAGTTTAGTTATATAATTTTAACTTGTTTTAGATTTATTTTAATTAAGGATCTATTAAATTGAATTTGTTCTAGATTTGTTTTAATTTGATTTACAAAGAGTTGAGAGTCAAAAGAAAGTAGTTTGCAATTCAAGATTTGATGTTTCTAGAGACTTGGTAGATTCAAAAATAAGATAGATATATGTTGGTTTAGTTATTAATAAATACGCCGTAAGGCGTTCCCTCTGGTATCAACATCCCCAGCTGCTACCGTGGACGATTATGGACCATCGATTATCTATGTTAGAAGATAGAAGCATCTTCTACCGTCAGATTAACCAGCAACTATACATACCTCCACGTGGTTACTAACTCCGGCGAAGATCGATACAGTTACATGGACGCTCCTTCTGCTCTGTATCCTGCAGAGCCCGTGGCCACCATTCCTTGGGTATAGCGCCTGGTTTTCCTGATCTATCCACCAAAAGTTTAGGATTGATAGACTCAGCGCCTGATTTCGGAATGGTTTCATTCTCAAACCTGGCTCGGGATATCAGGTACTGGACAGCACAATATCCCACAATCACCCACTTTCAATGGAGCAGCACAAGCACCTGGGGGGCCTCCTGGCAGTTTTTGATCGCTGCAATGGTAAGTTATTTGCTCCTAACTGCAACTTTATGGCACATAATGAAGAAAAAAACATACCCAATTCGCCTTGGCCCTATTCCCGCAATTCACAACATGATAATACTCTCTCTTTCGGCTCTTATGGTGGTGGGTTCCTGGGAAGCTACAAGCCTTGAGATGGAAGAAACACGGTGGTTGTGGGGAAGGCCATATGCCTCTAAACAGTGGATATTCTGTTTCCCAATAGGTACGCGCCCAAAGGGAAGAGTCTTCTTCTGGTCGTATGTGTTTTATCTAAGCAAATTTTATGAATTCATGGACACCATTATCCTTGTTCTCAAAAAGAGGCCCTTGACCTTTCTTCATGTTTATCATCACGCAGTAGTGGTTGTAATGTGCTTTCTGTGGTTGGAGTATTCACAGTCCCTACAGGTGATTGCATTGATTACGAATGCATCAGTGCATACTCTGATGTATGCATACTATCTTCTGTGTAGCATTGGGTTCCAGCCTCCATGGAAGAAACTTGGCATCAGTGCATACTCTGATGTATGCATACTATCTTCTGTGTAGCATTGGGTTCCAGCCTCCATGGAAGAAACTTGTCACGAATTGCCAGATTGTGCAGTTCTTGTTCAGTTTCTTGGTTTCCATTGTGTTTCTGTGGCTACATTTCACTGGGGATGGGTGTGCTGGAATGGGAGCTTGGATTTTTAATGCTCTGTGCAATGGTAAGTTATTTGCTCCTAACTGCAACTTTATGGCACATAATGAAGAAAAAAACATACCCAATTCGCCTTGGTCCTATTCCCGCAATTCACAACATGATAATACTCTCTCTTTCGGCTCTTATGGTGGTGGGTTCCTGGGAAGCTACAAGCCTTGAGATGGAAGAAACACGGTGGTTGTGGGGAAGGCCATATGCCTCTAAACAGTGGATATTCTGTTTCCCAATAGGTACGCGCCCAAAGGGAAGAGTCTTCTTCTGGTCGTATGTGTTTTATCTAAGCAAATTTTATGAATTCATGGACACCATTATCCTTGTTCTCAAAAAGAGGCCCTTGACCTTTCTTCATGTTTATCATCACGCAGTAGTGGTTGTAATGTGCTTTCTGTGGTTGGAGTATTCACAGTCCCTACAGGTGATTGCATTGATTACGAATGCATCAGTGCATACTCTGATGTATGCATACTATCTTCTGTGTAGCATTGGGTTCCAGCCTCCATGGAAGAAACTTGTCACGAATTGCCAGATTGTGCAGTTCTTGTTCAGTTTCTTGGTTTCCATTGTGTTTCTGTGGCTACATTTCACTGGGGATGGGTGTGCTGGAATGGGAGCTTGGATTTTTAATGCTCTGTTCAATGCATCTCTGTTAGTACTCTTTTTCAACTTCCATAAGCGGCAATACAGGAAAGGTAAAATGAGGGTAGGCGTAGCAAGGAAGGTGGAGTGACATTCAGATGGTGTTTTGTAGCAGAGGGCCCGTTCTCAACCCCCCATTTTAAAATTTGATCATGACAAGGACATGAACTTGTTGTCTAAATTTGATTATAACATTGACATGAGTTTGTGGTCTGATGGCAGTGTGGAAAATTAACCAAACGCAGGTCTCAAACCCCATCCTCAATACCGAGGAAGATTTTTGGGGTAACCAGTAACTGGACTTGGTATCCCTTGATCTTAGTGATGAGAGGGATAAATAAATGTCACAACTCCGGCGAAGATCGATACAGTTACATGGACGCTCCTTCTGCTCTGTATCCTGCAGAGCCCGTGGCCACCATTCCTTAGGTATAGCGCCTGGTTTTCTTGATCTATCCACCAAAAGTTTAGGATTGATAGACTCAGCGCCTGATTTCGGAATGGTTTCATTTTCAAACCTGGCTCGGGATATCATGTACTGGACAGCACAATATCTCACAATCACCCACTTTCAATGGAGCAGCACAAGCACCTGGGGGGCCTCCTGGCAGTTTTTGATCGCTGCAATGGTAAGTTATTTGCTCCTAACTGCAACTTTATGGCACATAATGAAGAAAAAAACATACCCAATTCGCCTTGGTCCTATTCCCGCAATTCACAACATGATAATACTCTCTCTTTCGGCTCTTATGGTGGTGGGTTCCTGGGAAGCTACAAGCCTTGAGATGGAAGAAACACGGTGGTTGTGGGGAAGGCCATATGCCTCTAAACAGTGGATATTCTGTTTCCCAATAGGTACGCGCCCAAAGGGAAGAGTCTTCTTTTCAAAATAAAAATTAAATAAATTAACAACTTAGATCCCATTCGTCGTTCTGCTTTTTGCAATTATAAGGTTTTGTATCAGATGAGATTGTCGAGTGCGCAAACAGATCAATCGAAATGGACCTCTCGATGGACTCCCAGGTGCGGAATTTCAGGTAAGATTTTACAAACCCTATAGACCTGATCTTTCTTTCCATTCCCATGTTTGTCAGATCAGATCAATGGCCCTTTCTGAAACGGAAGGAACGATTTATAGCAGTTACAAAATGTTTATAGCGTGATCTATAAGCGAAGCTTTTCACAGTGCTGTGAGGTGTAAGTCTTTCCCTTCTTTTATTTTTCTCTGAATATTTGATTGTGTTTTGGCGGTGGATGGTCATTTGAGGAAACCAAGTTTTTCGATCCTCTGTCCAGCGTATAGAATGCATGATTAGGGCACCCGATCCTGGGTCGGTTCCAGTAGAGAATAGGCCAGATCCATCCATCCCATCTCTCTTTTTTAGCATATTTGTTTTAGGTGGGGTGCTTGGCAGCTGTTGTGCTTGTTATTTTTGCCTTCACATTTCATGGGCATCATGAGCACGGGTTGGGTTGGCAATATGGGCACCAGCTGATGTTGATGGGTTGGTTCAGACTGAGAAGATGCCAGATCCGTCCATATCCTCTGTGTTAGTAATTTTGTTTTAGGCAGGGTGAGGGGACTAGAGTGCTGTGCAACCTTAGGGATCGTAGGTTCTGTGATTAAAGATGCTCAAACCTAGGGAAAGACGTGGCTTGCAGATGTTGACCGAGTTCGTTTAAATGGTGTAATGGCATGCTGGCATTGTGATAGCATCTTTGTTATAAATGGTCTGTAACAAGTTTAAGGGCAGTAATGTCCTCTATGATGCTATTTGGGTCACAGTTTTTCAAGATTTTAAAAATCTTTGATTGTTGTTGCAGGAAACAAGAAATTATTTGAGGTATTGGCCGAGTTGTGAAATCACGATCGCATTCCCTACTCGGAGGAAGGATCTGACACTGAGAAGTCCATTGAAATACAGCCCCTCTCTGGATAAGAAGCGTGGATGTTTGCAAGAATAGCTTTCAAAGAGGACCATGCTCCTATGGAGTTGGAATACTCCGTTGCGGACGAGTATAAATGTTTTCCTTTGGCATTAGACGCAGTATCCGCAGCCATGAAGGGCAAAAGATGTGTAGATGAATGGGAGATTTCTTTACCTTTGATGAAACCCTCAGATCCATCTTTTCCACACACTCATGCTCCCGTTGATCAAGACCTGTATCAGCGATTAAAATGGAGTTATGGTTCTTTGCCCCTTTCAAACGTCGAGATTTGCTTCTTCTCTTCTGCCATGCTTATGGGAGACGCAGATTCGATGTGGACAAATTAGTACAAATATAGATTGCCCAAGGGCTTGCTTTGAGCAAAAAAGAGAAACTATTTAATGGGCATGGCCATTGGGTGCAACTATGGAAATCTTCAGGGAGCTTATGGAAATCTTCAGGGAGCTCGTGGTTTGTTTCAGAATTTAAAAAATAAGGGGACTTAGGAAGTCAATAGGGCATGCCATCGAAGAACTCATGATAATGTTCTTCGTGATATGGCAATTTACATTTGAGTTCTTCACATAATGATTCAAGGGTTTGCCTCTAGAGATTGCTATATTTCTAGACTTCAATTATTTAATGCTTTCATTGTTTGTATATTTAGAATCATTCCCATCTCAGATTGGAGAGCTTGAAAATCTCAAGTTTCTTAATTTAAACGGACGCTTGAACTTATGGATGATTTCACATGAAATCTCTAAACTAAGCACTCTGTATTCAATAGTCAACTCCTGGATTAAGTGTAGAAACTGAAGCTTCTGCAAATGTTTGGAGTTTGAAGGGTCTCACAAACCTGTTACATCTGTTTGTCAAATATTAAACCAGGGAAAAGTCAGGAATTAAAGAAAGCATAATGGGGAATTGGCGGGAGAGGACGCACCTATGGTTGAAGTACAAGGAAAATTTATATGGGGTTTGGAGTTTGAAGGTTTCAGAAATCTGTCACATCTATTTGTCAAATATTAAACCAGGATAAAGTCAGGAATTAAAGAAAGCATAGTGGGGAATTCGCTGGAGATGACGCAGCTATGGTTGAAGTACAAGTAAAATTTATATGGGGTAATGAAAGATCTTCCACCAAATATGGAGGACATCAACCAAGGAAAATTTATATGGGGTAATGAAGGATCTTCCCCAGTATATGGAGGACATGAAGAAACTACCCAGTTTCATTATGGATTGTTACCATGGGTATCAAACAATAGACTGTGGAACGATACTGCCCAAACTCTGTCCGTGTCTTGAACATGTATCATTGACCTTCGAAAAGATTTCCAACAGCCTTGGAGAAGCTACCCAATTTGAGTCACAGGAAACAATATTTTGCAAAGAGAATAACATGAAACTGCGCCTTGAACAATTATTCAGAAAACTGAGGAACTGTAAGTAACTGTAATTCTTATCCTTAAACTTTCATCTTTTTCTGTTATAAATGTGATGGTGGTTAAATGAATGTATAAGATTTTTAATATGTATGGCCTTTTCTTATAAATTTTGGTTAACAATTATTGTACAGGAAACCACGGATGGAGATGAGGAAGAAGAGCCACAACATTCGAAAGAATATCCTTGTGGCAATTGAGATTAGCAGCAATGCCCTGCCTTGCGGGAAAACCTGAGGATTTCTCATTAGGTCCTTCTCTAGAGATATTCAATATTTGTCATGCTTGTATTAGTAAGTTGGCCTTATGAGAGGTGCATAACACAAAAATTGTGTACATTAGGAAAATTTCTTTCAACTTGGAATATTTTTCAAGTTCATTTTATGGGGATGAGGCATTGCTCACTACCAAAGAGTCTGAATTTGCATGATTGAAAAGCGTTGCTTGGATGATGCTACATGCACATGTTTACAGAAGAAAACTAGGTCTATGTGTTGCTTGTCTGTCAAACACGGATGTTTAGATCTGATATAACTGCCACCATTCATAATTTGACATCTGACTTGCCTGCATGGTCTGTCAGCATATATCCCATTGCAAGAATGTGCCATTCAATACTGCAAAGGTGAGTTGGTTTTCCTTGGTTGCCTGAAGGTTGATTGAATTGGCATTGAACTGTTACCCATCTGGCAGTGTTCCTACTCATCATTTTGTGTATTGCATAATCATCTTACATTTCTGAAAAGTTCTACTTTTGTCTGGGATAATTTTATTGGGCTATGAAGGTGGTTATTATTAGGGGTCTGATTGGTCAGGTGTTAAGATTTAGAAAGCTTGTGTTTGTCTATTGGTAGAGAAAATTAGGACACCAAGCAAAAGTTATCAAGCAACCACAAATATGGTGTTAATATTTAGAAAGCGCGTAGTTATCACACGAAGCAACAGTGTGTGCTTTTCTTAAATATTTGCAACCAAGTGATTAAGAAAGTTGAGGTAAACTCTCTTGCTGATTCATCATTGTATCACCTTTTATTGAGTACTTGCCACACTCCCTTTGCTGGTTTTTTTGTTTTGTCCAGTATATGTTGGTTGATTATTGTTCTGCTAATACTGTTGTCAATCTAGGAGTGTATCAGTAGTGAGTTTGTGTATTTCCCTGTTCTTTCTGATGGTCATAACATAAATTACGGAGAAAACATGAAATACTGTGATACTGTTGAGTAAACAATGAATGGGAATCAGTCCTGTAGTGTGCTTTGTTAAGTTTCAGATTCATTGTGTATACACTATATAGTCAACTAATTTAATGTATATATGAAGTACTGTTCCATTAACTTATTAAGTTATTTGTGAAGGGCAGTTGTTACTCTGTTCATGTAAATATCAGCAGTTGTCAGGTCTGAGGTGACTCCATTGTGAAATTATTTCACTGATTTGCTTCGGTACAACATGGCATCACATATTTAAGGAATTGTAGTTTTAACGACTCACTGAACATATTAAACCGCAGAACGAAAATTGATGATAATGGCAATAATGTGCTAGTGGTTTCATGAAAACTATATTAAATATGTATGCATAGTCTTTGATAAAGGGAGTGCATAGTCTGTCTGGGCGGTCTTGTATCTCTATTCAAGGTGGTAGTTTGTATATTTACCTGTTTTTTCTGATGGTAATAACATGAAATACTGTGATACTGATGAGTAAACAATGAATAGGAATCAGTCCTGTAGTGTGCTGTGTTAAGTTTCAGATTCATGGTGTATACACTATATAGTCAACTAATTTAATGTATATATGAAGTACTGTTCCATTAACTTATTAAGTTATTTATGGAGGGCAGTTGTTACACTGGTCATGTAAAATCAGCAGTTGTCAAGTCTGAGGTGACTCCATTGTGAAATTATTTCACTGATATGCTTCCGTACAACATGGCATCACATATTTAAGGAATTGTAGTTTTAACGTCTCACTGAATATATTAAACTGCAGAACGATAATTGATGATAATGGCAATGATGTGCTAGTGGTTTCATGAAAACTATATTAAATATGTATGCAGTCTTTGATAAAGGGGAGTGCATAGTCTGTCTGGGGGGTCTTGTATCTCTATTCAAGGTGGTAATTAGAGGTGGATGAGTTTAGTTTGCATACGAGATTGAAGACCCTGATAGGCTATAACTAAAAACAGCCATACACAAAACCAACAATGGTTCCAACATGGCTGTAATGGAGTCTAAATTATCTTGTGGCCTCGTACCTAATCTGGGTAACATCTTAACAGTATCACTATCTAGTTGGTTACGTTTTTGCTCAGAGTAATCCTGTTGACCCGGGATACTCTCTAAATCATCCTCATAGGATCCAACAAAGTCACTCTATGAAGGGTTGAATAGTAAAATTCCATAGCCCACCTCTGTATGCCCTGAAGAGAGGGCATGCCCTTCTCATTCAAGTTTTATAGTACCATAGATCAAAGGGTACACTGTGCTATAGCATGCAGCTGAGAGAGCATACATAAAAGAACAGTGTGTGGGAAGTACCCCTGAGTCTCACACTGATAAACTCATATTGGGTTTGGGTTGTTGTTATTGATTCACTGTTTTCCATAGATTTGGCATGTAACATTAAATAAAAGCGTGGAAAGTTTGCATTGGGCCTCACTTTAAATGTCCAACATATGCCTCACTGATTTGCTATACGGTATGACAGATGTGGCCAGATTTGACTGCCAAGGCCAAGGAAGCAAGTATTGATGTGATTAGAAGTTATGTATTCTGGAATGGGCATGAACCAAAAGAAAGCACTTTATGTTTCATTTACTATCGTACAAGTAATAAATATCAATTCTCAAATGTTTGGGTTTGTTTTTTTCTATGTTGTAAGGAATTTGTCCGTAGAAACACCGATGTAACTTGTGTCTCTGAGTTCCTGGGTTTTTGGATCCTTAAGAAACATCCTCAAATTATTGGGGACTTGCTGGCCGTCCACTTGTACATTCTTTACCTTTATGAGACACAAGGTGTAGTTTGAATGCACATATACTCAAATTATTGGGGACTTGCTGGCCGTCCACTTGTACATTCTTTACCTTTATGAGACACAAGGTGTAGTTTGAATGCACATATACAGGATCCTCAATTTTCTACAATCCCAACTTGTTGTGCTTCATAGAATTAATGAAACTATAGGAGCTCAATTCTGTTCCATTGATAAAGAGCTTGCCACTTGTGATAGCATACGAGTGGCAAGTCGTTGCAAATAAACACCATTTGCCCCATGACAAGTCCTCCATTTAAATGAGTTCATTGTCCTCCTTTCATCCAAAACTGATGTCTACAAAATCTTCTAACCGAGCAACGAAACAAGCAAATTCTTCCTTTGCATCAATTTGTAAAGAAGTACAACCTTTGAAAGAATTTTTTCACTTCATTGGTCACGTTCTTATGTTGGGTCTTCCTCTTCCCATTGCTTTGAGCAATGAATTTTTTATCATAAAATTTTGGATTTAGAGGATGTGTGAAAGTGTGCAATGGAGTGTTAAAAGCCATTCCACTTTGTAACAATGATGTACTTCACATGCTCCACAAAATTAAAATCAATAAAAGAGCTAAAGCATCTTGTGTAATAATTTCCTTAGTTTTCTCAACCATGGTATTTATGTTTGCTGGCAGATTTCCATATAAATAGCACAATTGCAGGTCAGCATCCTCATAGCCGAGTGCATCATAACTCAACCTAACACAATTGTACACACTGTCCACGTTTGGCAGCCTTTGGACAGCCCATTCCCACTGTTGTGGATGAGTACTCCTGGCCATTGCCCTGCCAACCACTTTGATAGCGAGGGGAAGCCCTCTGCACCTTTTACACACAAGCTTGGCTTTTCCCTCTTCTATGTTTGCTGGCAGATTTCCATTATTATATGGAAAAGTGTGACAAGCAAACAACTTCCAACTCTCATCTTCCGACAAGTCCTCCATTGTTATTGTGTATTTATTTGCGACACCTGTTTTTAAGAGTGCAGCGCGAACCCTGGAACTGACAATGACTTTGGAGGTGGAGTGGTTCCTTACAGGGCACAGTACACCTAATTCCTCTAACAATTCTGCAGCATTGCATCCCCATACATCATCTAATAACAAAATAAACCCGGTGCTCTGGTGCACTATCTGATTCAACCATCGCTTTACCTCTTCTTTGTTCATATTTTCGCCCAAATTTACATTTTTTGTGTGGCTATTTGGGTACGGAGTGCATTTCTAAGACTTGTAAAAGAGGGACTTTGGGAAACAGTGAGCCAAAGTAATAAACCATCCTTAGAATTACTGCGTACCTTTTGGCTATTGAAGAGCGTCTTCAAAAGAAGAGTTTTTCCAGATCCACCCTTGCCAGCAACACCAGCTTTTCGAGAATCGAAAATGCTTTATCCCGTCCCACTATAAGGGGCTCTTCGATCAATTTCATCTTTGCAGAGTCTGTTGGAACAACAGGGCCATGGGAAGTACTTGAAGAAGAAGAGCTCATTGCACCAAAATTCACCATACAACCAACTTTCCCTTTTATCTCACAATTGGGAATATCTCTTTGTAATTTCTTCCATGTCTACCATAGACATTGCCATCACTTCTACATTAGTGTTCTCTCTAGTTCCTATATTTCTTATTGGACAACCAAAAATTCTTACTTTCTGAAGTGTCTTCAGATCCATATAACTCTCTGGTAATATATTTAATGTTGTACGTGCCATTATATTAAATATTTTAAGTGAAGCCATTGCACCTTTCTCTATTACAGGCAACTCCTTTAATGTAGGTAGCCAAGCAAGAGAAAATGTTTCCAGAAGAGGAAATGCTCCTTTGTGACCAAATTCTGTTGGAAACAAACTTACTCTAGGACATTCAATGATCTCCAATTGCCTCAAACCCTTGAGTTTATGTAGATCCAGCATGCCAGGGTTGATTAAATTTCGAAAGTCAATTAAATAGTCAAAAGTTTTAAAGCTGTTAACTAGATTTGTAGAGTAAGTGAAATAGTCAAAAGGCGCTTTAAGTGACTGCCAGAATCAAAGGTTGTTTCCGAATGAGCACGAGCTAGCAGAGCCGCTCGTGATATTTCCGGAGGCGTTTATCGAGGCGGAGGAATTGCCTGGACCGCCAAAAGTGGTCGGAATCCGGGCAAAAAAATTTCAAAAAATTTCATAAATCCTTCACTTTGAAGATATCCCCGTTGGAATCTCCATGAAACATAACATATGATAAAAAAAACATCAATAAAGAAACAAAATTGCATAAACTTTTGACTTCTTTCTTCTATGCTATTGTTTCTCATCATTGCCTTACGGCGTTTTCTTTGCAACATGTGGTGCAAATGCTAGTTAAAATTATTTTATTTTTATTTTTATGTAATTTCCCTGAGTCAAAATGTTTGCATAACATAATAGGACATGACACAATAACATTTATTTCATATTGGATTAGAGAGCGCCTCTCGGCGCAATGATTGATAAATGTCAATAGACATCAATCTATAATAAATATCATAACACTTATAACTTTATTTTAAATTATTACTAGTATAGATCCATCTCAACCATGAATCTACCAAACACCGAGGGGATCAAATCTCTTGATTTGTAAAGTAGGGTGCAAACTTGAAAAATGTTTGCACCTTAAGAAATTTAACCTCTCACACTTGAATATGTGGTGTAATTTTTCATTGCTTAAATTGCATTTTTAAATGTATAAATGGATACAATGTTTTAAAAGTCTCCTCCAGCACTTGGATTATGTAGACTACACAACTTAAGTTTGCATTCTAACAAATCTTTACTAGATTTTAAAATAAAATTAATAGAAAAATAAAATTTTAAAATATTTCAGTGATATATATATTTTTTTAATTGCTTTATATAATATATACATATATACTCCCACGATGGATGTATAGACCCGACCTATAGACCCGACCTTTATTGGTACGAGATCAGATATGATAGAGAACAACTTCCATATGGTCAGCCTATTCATCTCATTAACTCCCTGACACCCCTGGCTTCATTGTGACATGATTCTCACATCATTCAACCTGTTGGCTCTATACTACGAACTTCATTTAGCCTGTGTGGAAATTATGATAAGGGATGTCGAAGTACAATGTTTCCTCCCTGCAAGGGACGAAGGTGGCATCATTGCACACATTTGGTTGTATTATGGCACCATTTTATACTCCTTGTCAGCTAGTGCTCCATTACCAAAAATGATGGTATTGGTTCGGTTATTCAAGAGTCACCATGCCCATCGTGAATCTGCTTTTAACGCACCCGTTATTTAGTCTGCTTTGAGTATCATTTGGAAATCCCAACATTGGTCAGTGCATCTTTGGCGTTGGCCTCCCTCACACTCCTCCATTTGTCGTTTAGATAGGCACCTTCAATTGGCCATTCTGCTTCATAGCTTCATAGTTCTAGTGAGGCCTTCATAGACCTCGATCAGTTTCATCACCTTTCGCCAACTTCTAATTCAACATATAGATAATCTTGGAGCTTGTGATTCCGAGATGGGCAGTCATTCCTTGGAAGGCGTTTGATTTTGTTAATGAAACATGGAGGGGCTCAGAGCTCCGTTTCAAATCTGTAAACTCAAAATATCGTCTTGTTGTAGCACAAGGTTCAAAGTTGGCATACTTTGGAAAGCACCATCCTTCTCTCCATGGTGCATAATGAAGGGTTAAATGCTTCTTGGTCGCAGGAATGGCTGAATGTGACTGGTTTGGCATTAAGTGACCTTCACATCTCGAAACAAAGATCTTGATACATTGCTGGAAAAAGGACAATCACATGTGGGTTGCAAATGTGGGAACCTAGGCTGAAGACCAGTTTGAGGCTCCTTGCTACAAGTTCGCCGAGGCACATCAGTTTCACACTCTCAGTGGAGAACCAAGTTATCTCATGGCATGTTGCTTTGGTATAGATGAATATGACTAGAAAGTGGTAGTTTTGGTTTAATATAGATTTCTCTAGAGCTCAAAGCTAGTCTTTTTGTATTTCCTGGTTTAACATTAGACTTCACAGTTGCTTTTTTACCATGTTTGTGGAAATGATAAGGAAAAATATTGACAATCCGAAGAAAATCAATTTATGGTTTTGGGTTAGTTTCCCTTTCGGGCAAGCATTTTCCTAGAGACATCTCCAATGTAATATTTGAAGCAATAATAAGGAGTCAAGCATTATACAAAACAATATATACCTATATGCATAGTTTCCATTGAAATGTTTTATTTAATATGGACATTTACATATTTCATTTATAAATCACATTGTCCATATTAAAATATTACTTTTATTAATACATTTTTAAATACATGTCAATATTATTTAACCTTGCATCGGGGAGACTAGAGTGGGAGGAGTAATAGTAAACCTCGAAGAAAAGAAAAAAATAAAGTTTGCATGGGGACTAGGAAACACCATGAACAATCAAGCATAAGCTCTTTCCCTTTGGTAGGGTTTGAACATCAACGTCTCTAATGGTATTAGGAACTTGATTATCATTGGTGATTCTATGACGGTAATCCAAAAATGCTTGAAGCTCTCGAGAGTGAGAACCCCCTCGAATTTGAATCCTCCCCAGTTATTATTAGGATAAATTATCTATTAAAAATGTTTGAAAAGGTTAAAATGGTCCATGTGTTGAGGGCAAACATCCATGTGGCGGATGCGCAATCCAACATCTGGATGGCTTTAGAGCAAGGTTCCTTACACATCAACCACTCCATTAGAATATGTCACATCCCTTGATTTGATATAAATATTTCAGACCAGTGCATTACAACTAGGGTACGACCCTGTAGCACATCAAACTGGAAGTTATTAAGGTTAGCTCCCCGATGGCCTTCTGCAGTGCGTTGGGAGTAGGGGTGGTTGGTAGGAAGTTATGGAATAGGTGTGACAGTTAGAGTTCGAAGGTCGTGATCTGTGACAAGTGGGCGATGTGTCCTCGGTTATTGACCTAGAGATTCAATACAATTCCATTCGTGGGTTGTGAAGGTACCATCGCAATTCGCTCCAGGCTTGTTTCGGCGGTGCTGAGTAGCTGTTACGCCATGATGTAGAATCAATTCTCATTAATGAAAGATAAGGCGGGAATGAATGTCAAAATGAACCAAACTATTATTTATAACAGCTAGTTGCGGATGTTTGATCACAGGATCTTGTCAGTTCAGGGTAGAATTATCAAGAAAATGGCATCTACTAGCAATGAAAGTGGTGGTGGAGCTGGGTAGGGTCACAACAAGAATTTATAGGACATGGTTGATAGCTCCTACAAGCATGTCATAAAGGAAATTGTAAAAGAAATCAATGAGAACATGGCAGTTCTGTATGCCCAGTTGTTGGGTCTCGGTAAAGACATGGAATTACTGCAGAAAACTATGGAGAGTCTGTGTACAGACGTGATGAGTCTGGGTCACAAGGTGGAGAACATTGAAGTCAAAGTTGAGACTGCAACAGTCAGGGTGTTGAAAGAAGTATTCGGATTTGGGGATGGCTCTGTCCCTCATGTTGAAGGTATTGCGGATGCTGTTGTTCGGGACCTTGAACCCGAGGTTGGCGGTGTTGAAGAACTGGTTATGACTGTGGACAAAGCCTCAGAAGAAATCGATCTTGGTAGCAGCGGGTAGAAGTTTTCTTTTAAGTTATATATGTATTTTTCGGTCTATAGAATATGGTGGAGTTTTTTGGAAAGTCTATAGTATAGGCTATGTTCAAAGCTTGTTTGTAAATAATGTTGGCAGCAATAGGGTCTTCTTTTAGGTTAAAATGATAAACATTTCTGAGAGATTTTTCTCCAAGATTGTATGGGACCTAGCCTTTTTCCAATTTATCTAATGAAAAAGCTACTTGTTCTATTTAAAATAAAAATAAAAATTATTAATTAACCTTGCATAGTAAAATATTTTATTTATAACCTACATTTAATATTTAATATTTCTTAAATCCCGCATATCAATTTTATATTAAAAAGTGAATAAATTACACATCTCCTTTTATGAAGAAAGAAAATTATTTTAATTTTGATTATTTGTTCCTTCCTCGCATATATATATATATATATATATATATATATATATACTTTATTTCTTAGAGCTGATATAAAATAGATACATTGGAATATTTTATTTATGGCTTTGAGAGTGAAAGTGAAATATTTTTACCATGTCTCCTTCATACTATGTTGTAATATTAAAAAAAAAGGTCAAGCTAGCAAGAATAAGAGTGAAATTATTAATGTTTTATAAGCTATTATAAAACATTAATATTTTCACTCTTATTCTTGCTAACTTGATCCTTTTTTTTTAATATTACAACATAGTATGAAGGAGAAGATATATATATATATAAGCGACATTGTATTTTTATTTAGAGTATTTTCTTTTGTGTCCCATGGCTCAATTATTATTACCAATAGATCCATATTAACCACAAATCTACCAAGTTCCAAGAGGGATCAAATCTCTTAATATGCAAACCATTTCTACAGTACAAAACTTGGAAAAATGTTTGCACCTCAAGAGATTTAATCCATCTAGGCACTTGATAAATCCATAGTTAAGATGGATTTCATGTGTAATTTTTCATTGGTTAAATTACATTTTTTAATGCTTCAACATGCCTTGAAAGTCTCTTTCGGCACTTGGATTGTATAGACTACACAACTTAAACTTTGCAAGTCTAACAAATCTTAGCTAGATTTTAGTAAAAATTGACTAAAAACTATATTGAAAAAATGTCAAAACCTAAAAGAATGAGAGTACTTGAAACATTTTAAAATATTCGAACATTTTTTTTGGAATCAAAAAATAGTCGATCGAATGCTTTCGAGCTCCGACAAGCACGGATCGGATCTGCGCTGAACCACAGCGTGACCTAGCCCCTGCGCCGCCCCCGTGTTGTTGCTACGATCGCCATTGCTGCTGCGGCTCCTGGCAGCCATGCCTAGTGATGGGGAGGCGGATCCTCCCCCTCTCCCTCCTGAAGTCGTAGAATTCCAGAAAATGATCGACGCTTGCAGCAGATGCCCTCCATCTGCTCAACAACAGAAATTTGTCAAGAAAAAAGACTGCATTCCCACGGTGGCCCTTCCTGAGGAAGAAACCTGCCGCTCGGCTCTGAATCTAGTTGATAGAGGGCTCATAGGGTAGTTCACCGGCCTTTGGCCATCGCCCAAATCTGTAGAAGACTGGATCAAGAGAAACTAGACCCCTCTGATTAAGGAAGGAATCAAATCTTATTTTGTAGGAAAAGGTTTCTTTGTATTCGTCTTTGAATCATCAGAAGACCAGAGCCTCATCTTCAGGAACGGGCCATACTTCATGGGGCCATAGGGATTATATTTAAATAAATGGTCTCTAGATTTCGACCCGACCCAGGATGTTCCTTCTGCGGTTCCAGTGTGGGTGCGGCTCCCCCATCTCCCCCTGCATTGCTGGAGCCAGAAATCTCTCCAAATCATCAGCAACTCCCTTGGAAAATACATTGATCAGGCCGTAAGGAAATATCAATACTCCTGTGCCCGAATATGCGTGGAAGTAGATCTGGAAGAAGGACTACCCGAAGCAATAAAACTCACTGTGGCAGGATGGTCTCATATCCAAGAGCTGGATTACGAGTAGATCCCCTTTAAATGCAGACACTGTCATGGCTATGGACACTTCGCAAAACACTGCAAGAAAAAATCGGAAGAACAGAGTCACACCCCCAAGGGAGATCAATGGACCACAGTCCAGAAAATGGGCCATGCAAAAGCATCAGGGAAAGGAGCCACAAAGGGGAATAATCAAGGAAAACCCAGCAAAGAAAATGAAACCCAACAGAAACTGGACGAGACCCCAATCCCTGAAGAAGCCTCTCCATCAGAACCCCCAAAGACGGATCTGACCATTCCAGCACAGGCCGAAGAATCACAGGCAAATAAAGAGCGAGGCAGAGATGTATCGCTTGGCTCTCCTCAGGGAAGACCCTCCAGGCCTTCGTATGCAGATATAACAAAGAAGAAAAAATTGCCAGAACCTTCAGACTCCTCAGAGGAAGAGACCTATGAGAGACCCTCGAAGAAAGCAGGCAGGAAGACCCACAAAGCAGTCAGGGAGGAGGAGGCATAGCGTCTCAAAATGCAAGGCAACCAGTCCACAATAGAGATGACTATAGGAAGAAATACTAGAGGAAGATCCACCAAGGGAGGAATCCCAAACCCCTCGCCAGGTAAATAATGCGTATAGTCTCTTGGAACTGCAGAGGCCTGGGGACCCAACCAAAAATTGAAGCCGTCAAAGATCTGATGAAAATAGAACCCTCAGACATCCTCTTGCTCCAAGAGACCAAAATCGAAGGGCAAGCCCTCAAGGATATCAACAAATCTAAATGGAAGAAGAACGAAGGCATAGCAGTCAGCTCAAGGGGAACCTCGGGAGGTGTTGCAACTCTCTAGCTGGAAGATCAGTTCCCCCTGTTAAACGCCCATGAGACCCAACACTGGATCTTCACGGAGCTCAAGCATCTAGAAAGTAAGTTAACTATAGCCTTGTTCAATCTATATGTTCCTGTTAACTATGTAGAAAAAAGAGACTGCTGTAATACTCTCTTGGCCTTCATAGATCAACACTCCATAAATAACATTGTCCTGGGAGGAGACCTCAACTTAGTCATGAAGCCAAAGGAAAAAAGGGGGGGAAACAGTAAAAGAGATCAGTTGCTGCGTTTGGTAGAGGAAATAATGTAGCAGAGGGATCTCCTAGACTTTGCTCTGGTGAGAGGCAAATATACTTGGACCAATAACAGAACTGGGCCTGACCACATCGCTGCCCGGCTGGACAGATTTCTAATTCAAAGCTCCCTGCTGATGGAAAATCTCCTCATTTCAACAAAAATTCTCCCCAAACTCTCCTCGGATCACAAGCCAATTCAACTCCTTTTAGCCCCTGAAGAAGATCTCGGTCCCATTCCCTTTAAATTCAGTCCACTTTGGATTTAAAAAGCAGGGTTCATGGATACTATCCAATCAGCTTGGGATATCCCCATCAACGGATCCCCAAGCGTTGTGTGGGAGCAAAAATTAAAAGCCACCAAAAAAGATTTAAAAGAGTGGCTAAGGAAACTCCACAACCCCACCACCCAACAGAGGAAAATCGATGTTCAGCAGCTGGAAACCTTGCAAATTGGTATGGAAGGGCTTCACATTACCCCGGAAATTTTAAACAAAGAAGCAGCCTATCAAAGAAACATCCATCAATCTTTCAGAAGGGAAGAAGAGCACTGGAGACTCAAATCTCGTAGCCTTTGGTTAAAGGCAGGAGATCGAAACACTTCCTTTTTTCACCGACAGTACAAAGCCCGCCTATCTCGGAATCATATCACTGAGATCAAAATTGATGAAGGGCAGATCTGCAATAAATTTGACCAAATAAAAACTGCAGCTGAAAATCATTTCAAAGTTCTATATGGCACAAGGCATGAAGGCAGCAAAGAAGACATTGAAGATCTACTCTCTCACATTCCCCACCTCATCACCCATGAGGACAATCAGGCTTTATTGAAACCAGTATCTGAAGAAGAAATCATCAAGGTTATTTGGGCAATGGAATCAGACAAGGCCCCTGGGCCAGATGGTTTCACAATACATTTCTTCAAAGTCTGCTGGGACATCATCAAAATAGACTTGTTGAAAATGATACAAGGTTTCTTTGGGAAAGCCAAGATTGGGGGAGGCATCAACTCCACCTTTCTTGCTCTAATTCCAAAAGAGGCCAATCCGGAAACCTTCAGCAGGTTTAGGCCCATCTCCCTATGCAATGCCTCCTATAAAATATTGTCTAAAATTATGGCAAATAGAATTAAACCCCTTCTTGACAAACTAATATCCAAGGCCCAAGGGGGATTCGTCAAAGGCAGACATATCTTGGATAACATCATCCAAGTGCAGGAAGTTATCCATTCCAGCAAACAGAGGGAGAGGATGCGTAAGCAGGCTCGACTGTTAAGGCCGCCATCACCTTTAGGTGCTCGACCAAGAGGGAGAGGATGCGTAAGCAGGCTCGACTGTTAAGGAGAGGAGAGGAGGCTTTCACCGAGTCTCTCTCCGAGACAGTGCCCAGATCGTTACGCCTTTCGTGCGGGTCGGAACTTACCCGACAAGGAATTTCGCTACCTTAGGACCGTTATAGTTACGGCCGCCGTTCAAGCTTGACATGGCTAACGCATTTGACAGAGTCAACCATTCTTTTCTTCTCCAAGTCCTCCGATCCTTTGGCTTTCCTCCTCAGTTCATCAATCTCATCAAAGCTTGCATCTCATGCCCCTGGATTGCCCCAATGGTCAACGGCCGCCCAACATCCTTCTTTCAAGCTCATCGCGGATTAAGGCAAGGCTGTCCACTCTCACCTTTCTTGTACATTCTCATGGCTGATTCTCTTAGTAGGAAGCTGGCTGCGGAAATGAACACTGGTGATCTCCCAGGAATCCGAATTGCAAATGCTCTAAATCCAATAAATCATGCTCTTTTTGCAAATGACTCCATTCTTCTAGGAGGAGCCTCTACTAGAATAGCAGTCAACTTCGATGCCATGTTAAAAAGTTATTGTAGAGCTTCAGGAGCTGTGATAAATGACAGAAAGAGCTCGATCTTTGGATGGAATGTGAGCCAACACAACCTCAATATCATAGCCCAGACTCTAGGATTTGAGTGCTTTGCATAATGGGACAGCATCAAATACCTCGGCTTACCCCTCACATCTGGAGTCAACAACAGATCCCTGTGGCATGGCATCATTAGCAAAATTAAAGACAAGATCACTTCCTGGGGAGGTTATTGGCTAACCAAGGGAGGAAAAATTATCCTTCTTAAATCCGTCTTATCTGCTCTTCCCATTTACCAAGCCTCTTTTCTTCTGGCCCCGAAACACATTATGGAACAGATCTCTTGTCTTCTAAGAGACTTTCTCTGGAAAGGAGGTAGAGGCAATCACAATAAAATTCATTTGGAAAACTGGGATCTAGTCAAGTAGCCAATTCTGGATGGTGGGCTACAGATCAAAGACCCTGCCCTTTCTAATCTGTCACTTGGATGCAAGCTTTTGTGGAAAATATATTCAGATCCTACACACTCGGTCAGTGAAACGTTCATCTCAAAATACGCGCAGGGGATCTCTCTCAGGCACCTGTCAGCAAATAATACGACAGCAGGTACACACACCTGGAATCTCTGCAGGAAAAGCATAAGCAGCTTCAGGAAACATCTATGCCGCATCCCGGGCAATGGAGAGAAGACCCTTCTCTGGAAAGATCGCATCATGAATAGTCCCCCACTCAACTCCCACGCAGAAATCAGGGACATCAGAAACTGGCTCCACGATGCAGGAATAAGAAAGTTGAACGAAATCTCAGAGTGGGACAGCAGAGGAAATTTGACCGAATGGGCGATCCCTCCTGTGCCAGCGCAGTTCCAATATCAAATCAAAATTCTCAAATCACTGCTCTCAAATGCAGCGCCGGTCCACCGCAACATCGCAGACAGATGGGGGTGGGGTGAAATTGGGTTTTATACGCCATCTTTGGGTTACTCTGCCCTGCAACTCAAAAAAGATAGACTGAGAACGCCATCGTTTTGGAAACAGGTATGGAGCGCCAAGGGGCTTCCCAAAGTCAATTTCTTTTTTTGGATTCTCATGCAGAATAAACAGCTCACAGGGGACAACTTGTCAAAACGAAACTTTGTTGGGCCACATAGATGCGCAATGTGCAGAAACTCAGGAGAATCAGCCTCCCACCTGTTCATTGACTGCGCTTTTGCCAAAGAAGTTTGGACAATAACTCTTCTTGGACTGCCCGTCTCCCCGCCCCATCACAGCTCCATGGCAGATCTTTTCTCTGAATGGCTTCATTATTACCCTCAATCCATCCCAAATAAATCCTTGTGGCTTCACATTTGGCTTTCCATTCCCAAATTTGTATGCTGGGAAATTTGGCTTGCCCGGAATGATTTAATCTTCAATAATTCCTCTCGCTCTCCTGCTAAATCTGCCTCAATTTCTAAAGCCCTTCTTATTGAATCTGTCCTCTAGCATTCCCTAACGTCTAACCACTCCCTTCTCCCCTCTGAGAAGGCTTGGCTGAACCTCCACAGCCCCCATCCCACTACCAAAGTTCATTCCCTTTCCCCTCCCCTCCCCTCTCCTTCTTGGAAAATTAGAGAACCTGAAGCTGTCTTTCAAAACTGGTGGAAGACCCAAAACACAACTTCAATCTTCTTTGACGGTGCCTCCAAAGGAAATCCGGGGGTTGCGGGAGATGGAGGAGTCATATACTTCGCAGATAATCTCATAAAGGTCCATTTCTGTTGGGGGCTCGGTATTTCCACAAACAATCAAGCAGAGCTCCTTGCCCTCACAAAATCCTGCAAAATAGTCCGTGATAAAGGCATCAAAGAATGCCAAGCATTCGGAGACTCTGAAATCCTCATTAAGAAGATCAACTCAGGTGACTAGTTCAACAATGCAATCCTCAACAAGTCTCTGGAAAGATTAAAGCTAATCCTGCAAGACTTCACCTCCTTCAAAATATACCATATCCTCAGAAGTCTGAATAGGGAGGCGGACGAAATGGCAAACAAAGGCTGTCTCTTAGCACCGGGAACTCTCAACAACAATGGCAACAACGCAAACTCATATTGCATACCTTAGCTCAAGGGCAGATCAGAACAAGAAGCAGGAAGCAGGGATCATTACACACTGAACCTGTTAGAGAAGAATATGACTGATATTTTCGGCATATCAACTGTAACAGGGCATAGCATAATGTGTACAGGTAAATCAGCGGAATTTTTTCCATCTCAAATTCAATTACACAGGGCAGTAGCTGTTAGACGAAAATGGAGGCCTGAAATTGCTTAGTCAAGGAGATCTGAACAGAGGAGTATCTCTTTGTTACCGCCAAGATTTTCCACCATCGATTCTGAAGGTGGCACACGCATCTTACCATGACATTCATATGGACTCTGCTGGCAACCACTATGCTGACGATTCTGCATTCAGAAAGGGATCGGATGGAGGACTCCGTATAAGGACACCGTTGGTCAGTTTTGCCGACGCCATTGGGTTCGGTTGGAGGGCTCCAGTCTTGACAACAACTGACAGTAACAGCCGGATACCGAAAACAATCGCCTTCAGTGGATAGGAACCCATAATGCGCCAGAATCTCCAGTGGTTTTAAGATAAAGTCACTGCAAACTTTGTCAATATGTCGGAAAATGAGCAGAGTCCTGAGAGGTTTCCAGGCATTTTAGAATTTCCAGGCTTGTGGAATCTCCTTAAAGGCGGGAAAAATGAAAGGAAAAGCTATGTAAAATTGGTTGATTAGGCATAGGCCCAACCAGATTTCTTAATAAACTATATCCGATACAGTTAAAATATATATATATATATTCGAACTATAATAATTTAATTTTTTTACTTGTTTTATATAATATATACATATTTGCAAGCCCACGGGGCTTTGGATTGACAGTGAATGGGTGCGCTGTTAAGGCACTCCTTGCGATAGGTCACCGGTTCAAATCCCCCATGGGTACTTAGGTTAGTCTTAACTAGAAAAAAAAATATATACATATTTGCATAGTTTACATTGGAATATTTTGTATATTGACATTGATATATTTTATTTAATATACTAGAAATAATTTTTATTTTTTATTTTTTAACTACGTTGTTTGTACTATTTTTTCATGTTATTAATATATTTTTAAATACATGTCAATATTATTATTCATGATCTATATTGAATATTATTATCTTTATTTATATTTTTTGAATGCTACATATCATTTTTCTATTAAGAATTGAATGAATTACACATCTACCTTTTATGGGGTTTGACAATACATAAAACGCAAGGGATGACATTACCAAAGGTGACATTGGACACTGGCAACACAGATCGACAATGCTTAACATTCCCTGCCATCTCCAGAGTTCGCACCTTGGCTAATCTTCACATCTCTCCACCATTTTCCTTCAACCACTACTCCCACATGCAAGGCAATGCTTACATCAAATGTAGGCAACAAGAGGAATCCATGCTAGCATCAAAGTCTTTACAACCACCTACAATCTAATTGCTCCATCTAGCCCCTTCGAATTTCATTTGAGTAAGCATACTTTTGATTCAATTTCAGAATAGTTGCTTTATTTTACAAATAGTTGTTGTGAAACTTAGTTAAAATTCCAAAAATTTTCCCCTTTCTAAAAAAAATATAATGTGCATTTGCGTTTGGAACAAAAAAAATAAAAATGAAAAAACTTTACAAGTTCGCATTTCGCTGATTGATGTGAGCATGGTTTTACAACTCTACTTCAAATCAAATACTTTCAAAATGCTTGACAGGAAGAAACAAAAAGAAAATATGTTGTCACTTATTGGAAAATATCTTTTCAGTTGTCCACGAAGTAACTTACCGGAAAAGTTGGAAGCCATTTTTCCAAACAACAAAAGGACTCAAAAGCTACTATGAGCAATCTTTCCAAACTATTGTGGTGAAAAATACAACACCCCCATTTTGATTGTATTATTATCATAATAATAATGGGGACCACTATGTATTTGCAATTGGCTTTTGGATCATTTGTTATTCCTTTTTTCCTTATGTTGTCTTGTTTTATTTTTCAATTTGACTTAATCTTATTTTTAAAGTTTCTTTTTATTATTCATTAACTAAAATAAATGAAACAAATAGCTCCTGATTCCAGGAATTATATTGATGTCCGAATTTAACCCTTTTATATTGAACCAATGTTAAATGTGCCCTTTGAGTAATAACACACTGTCGCAGTATTTAACTGATACTTTGAAAACCTTTCAATCAAAGTTCACAAAAAAATATATAATGCACATCTTATATAATGAAATCATATCAGAGCAATTGCATATCGGCGTTTTGGTAATGTACCACCCCTCCAAACCTCTGATTGCTGATATAGTGTTACCTTTGATCTCCGATTTGTTTAGATCTCCGATGTGCGATATCACAAGACCTTCGATTTGTTTAGAGCTCCAATACACAGACCAAATATGGGTATGCAATTCATTCAAAATAATATTGCGTTCGATTTACGATCCGATAAAGTTATAAAAAGAAGTTAATTATCATCAACATCCTTGCTGAATGTTAATTATCAGCAACAACAAAAATATCTGTAGATTTGTACAATTCTAATTCTAATTTAAGCTACATTATTTCCCAAATATTCCCTTTTTTTGCATCTAGTTTCTTCTTATGTAACTTTTCACTTCAAATACAAATTTAAATTAATTATATATAGCAGAGATCAGAACCAAATGAAAGGATAAAATACTCAAAATGTTAATATCAATTTCTTAAAATTGTGTCCTTTTAATCAATTAAGAAATGGAAAGGAGATGCAAGAACTGCATTAAACTCTTTAAATAACATTTTTTGTTGTTGTTTCAATTTACTAACCTCATAGAAAGAAATGTTTCCCTTAACCTTCTTCATGTGTTCCACAATATTATACTCAGTGGTATCAAAGACTACAAGGGTCTTGGATGAGTGAAGGATATATGAATGCAAAGCTATTGAATGTATATCAAACTAAAAAAATAAATATAAACAAAGCCTTGTAATATCTATCCAAGGATAATGCATCATTAATATGTGTGACTTACAGATCTTTTCACTTATAGAATTATAATCTAGATCATCAAACCATTCATGAATATAAAACGAGTAATGATAGTTGCTTTAATTAAATAGTTAATTACATTAGTTGATATAAAGCACTGCACATATATGATATCGTTGTTTGTCTATATAATTAAAATATTTCGATTAAAACACATTAATCATGATAATGGTCCAATCGCATCCAATAACATATATGACAAAGTTGAAATAAATCAATAATTCAACTCATAAACATAGCATCAACAAACAAATAATAGCACGCGATACACATTCACTCTTCTCATACATGGAATCGTTGTGGTTCTTCTTTCTATTAAGACTTCTTTACAACTATAGTAGTGCAAAAAAAAAGGTTTCTCACACAAAATTAGAACCCCCTTTCTTATAACAATGAAGTGGACTTATAGTTTAAAATCAAAACTCAAATATAGAAAAGCCCATAACATGCTAGGGTGGTTCAAAAAAACCACACTTAAAATAAAAATACAAGCTAATACTAGAGTGTTGTTACAACAACTTGATCAAGACTTGGAGCAAGACTGCTTTTCCATTCGCTGTTGAAGTTCAGATATATTTGTCATTCTCTTCAATTCAGGTGGATGTTGAGGGAAAATGTGCATACGTGCAGTGAATAATGCATCACTGAGTGCTGGAAGAAAGTGACTGGTTGTATTTCCAAGACACCTTAGCATCAACCATTGCCAATGTGGTTTGACTAGGAAATGCAAATGACATTCCAAGTCAATATTTGATAAAGCTTTAATTCCCTTAGACGTCTTCTTTGACGATTCTTGGTAAGATTTTGTCAATAATTTAACATCGGGCAAAGTATCTTCTGGGCATTCTGAGATTAGATTTTCCTGCAACAGGTTGTCATTGACTGATTCAATGATGTTGCTAGATATGTCCCTGGAACTATAGATTTCCATCTCCGTATTTTTAAGCCTTAACTCCCATTCTTAAAAGATAATGTATTTCTGAGGTTATTCTATTTTCAAGAGATTGGTTGATCGCCCCTCAGAGTTATTCTGCTAGTCAATGAAATCAGAGATTTTCTCTTCAATTTCTTTTCTATATGTCTTTAGATCAGACAGTTGATTCATAAGTGCATCAGCTGATTGGCACATGTCTTCGATAATGGAAAACTTTTGGAAAAACAGAACCTTCTGATGAGCGAGTAGGTTATTCAGCTCCCGTGCTTCTTTCATGAATTCTGCCATCTCAGGATTAACCTTCAGTTGCTCAATCTTGTGCTCTAGATCCTGTATATGGATATCCCATCTCTTTATGTCAGATTCATATTGAATATTTAGGCCATCAAAACTAGTTTGAAATTGTGCAAGTCGAGCTTGCCATTGGTGAATGATTCCTTGCTTTTCATTTTATAAATTTTGTTCAAGATGCATTATTGTATCATCTTTCTCCCTTAGGAGTTGTTGCACTTCTGTGGCTTTGTAAATTGTTGCACTAACATAGGCTCCTTCATATTGTGATAGTCTCCCAATATCTTCACTAGGGTGGCTTGGGAATCTTTCCATAATACTTGAAAAGAGGTGTTTCTAGGGATCAAATCCTTCCTTTGTTCAGTCCTTCTCCTATTTCTTTGTCTGTTGACTATTGTTCTGTGTTTGGGACTATAAAATACATCCAGAGGAGGAATCTCCTCAATCTTGAGAATGACCTCAAAGGTCCAAAAAACTGGGATCATTTCCACATCATCAGTGTCCATAATTTCTTTAGAAGCCTCAACAGTGAATGAGGTATTATTTGTAATTACACCAGTTTGAGTGATCTTTGTCTGGGAGGGAGTTTGCAGTTTTTTAGGGTTAGTCTCTTTAAGAAACTGATCCCAAATCACATCCATATTTTCTTCTGTCATAACCTTCTTTGTCTTTGACTGGGAAGTTGCCAATGTTTGAGTTGCATGAGCTACATCTTGACTTTCGGTTGTGCTTATTTTTGTCTCTTCTTTCGTGCTCTGTTGATTTAGTTTCAATAATTCACTGGGCAAGTGGGAAATCCTTTTAACCCTATATTGATGAAACTACACTAATTCCTCACGACTAAGCTGTGCTTCTGCTTCTTTTTCAACCTGCACATAATCTGAGGTTGATTCAAAGAAATCGTCAAATTTATCAGGCTCGTTTGTAAATTTCCTAATCTTTGCCTATGTTGTAATATTTTTGGTAGTATCATTGGGATCATACAACCGATTTGGAATGGTTGGAAAGTTCATCAGTTGGATTTCCTCCATCTCCTTAGTAGCATGTTTGAAATTATCTAAGGAGTAGACTCCACAGCGAAAGGGGAAACTAGGCCACATTGTCTTTTTTCTTTCTCTCATGACCTTAGACAGGCCATTTCCCATAGTCTGATAGGCTATTTCCTGGGCTAGGAGCTTATCAGGGACATACAGGGGCAACATATGAGGGTCTGAAAGGCTGCAAAAAACTTGAATATAAGTAAATGATTCCTCCCCAATGTTGGCATTATGATGCATGTGTTGTACTTGATGGCAACCCACTTGTAGCAGAACATCTCACTTATATATAACTAGATGAATCTACAGAAGAGAGATCAGATGTGACAGAACACATGGGATGCAGGACAACCCAAACGAATCCTTTCAGATGTAATGAACAATGACAACTCATTAAGATGACAGTTCTTAGTATGAAAAGTTAGCTTTGCCATCAAGTTCAAAAGGGGAGATTGTTGGCATTATGATATAAGTGTTGTCCTTGATGGCAACTCACACAAATGACAGATCATAGTGTAGCAGGTCAGTAGCAAAGAATTGATGATCAGACTACAAAGAATGAAGAAAGAAAAGTATATACACAGGTTCACTATATACCAAGTCGTGTACACACGCAGGTTCACTATATACCAAGTCGTGTATATACGCAGGTTCGTTATATACCAAGTAGTGTATACACGCAGGTTCACTATATAGAAAGGCGCGTATACACGCGGGATTGCTGATCAAAAGTCGCGTATGCGTATGTACGCACTTTCATGCACAGAAAATTGCGTACAAGTTCGCTATATACTAAGTAATGTATACACGCAGGTTCACTATATACAAAGGCGCATATACATGCGGGATTGCTGATCAAAAGTTGCGTATGCGTATGCACGCACTTTCATGCACGGAAAAGCGCGTACATGTGGGAAAGCTTATTTCTGGGTCCGTGGTATTTAGACCTATGGTTTTGGACCTTGGTATTGCATCCAAAGTGTTGAACCCAAGTATTAGGTCCCTAGTATTGGTTCTAAATGGTTTTGGACCATGGTATTGAGTAAGGCCTAAGACCATAAAAGGAGAAGAAGATCATTAGGCAAAGGCCATTAAGAAAATCTTGAATATCTGATGAAGTATGAGATCCAGTATGCAGGTTATGGGTTCATGATGCTTTGCTTGATCTGAGCTAAGGAGGAATCTCAGCGGTTAATGGAGAACAAGATCTAAGGATAGATCAGGATCTAATGGCTTGGAATGAATCATCTCTATATGGTTTGATCTTGTTAAGTCTAGATCTGTATACTGACACATGTAATGTTCTGTAAATATTATGATCTGGGTATAACTCAAGTTTGGAATAACTACAAATCATGAATGAATATTTACAGATGTATACGCTAGTTGACTATGATAAAAGTGCGTACATACGCAGGTTAGATACATCTAAGTAGCTTATACCATATGAGCTATGATGTTTGAAGTTACAGGTGGTTCTAGTTGTTGATGAGTTCTGATGAATGTTTACTGGTGTTAGTATTCTGCATATTTAGTTTAGTTGATTGTGTTTAGCTTCAGTGTTGATGGATGAGATCTAATAATGGATCAGGATGATAATGACTTATATTTATGTGATTTTATGGTCTAGATCTGGTTTCTAACACACATATTATCCTTGTATATGTAATAATCTGGGTATGTTTGAAGTTAGGAAGTGCAGCAAGTTATAAGTAAGTAATTAATGACATATATGCTGGTTCGCTTTGGTGAAGTTGCGTATACACGCTGGTTCGGCTCTTCCAAGTAGCGTATGCAGTCTGATGCATGATTTTTGATGATACAGTTAGATCTGAAAATTGTTGCAGAGTTCTGTGTTCTGCTTTGTGTTCTAGTGATTGCAGTTTGTTGATAGGGTTTCAGTAATTCAGTGTTGGGTGATTCAGAGATTGATGATGCTAGTGTTGATTGATTGTGTACTTCAATGATATTGATGGGTCCAGTATGAAAATTGGATGAAACGTGGGCTTCAAATAATGGTGTTGTGCTTCAGGAGTATCCATTCTGAAAATGTATGAAACATGGTATCTGGAGGAAGAAAGAGAAGGTTGTAGCCTTCTGTAGGTCGGCACCTACGTACTAGTACATCAGCTAGTACAAGAGCTAAGGGGGTGGTGGCTCCCTTCCAGTAGCAGCTAGAAAACGAGTGAAGGTTGGAGCATTCAGTAGGCTGGCACCTACGTACTAGTAAAAGGATCGGCAAGTACAAGAGCTAAGGGGGTTGTAGCTCCCTTCCAGGAGAAGCTGGAGAATGAGAGAAGGTTGTAGCCTTCTACAGGTAGAAGCCTGTGTACTAGATAAGACTGCACCAGTGCAGAAATATTGTAAAAAGAAGTTTCTTATTAAAAAGAAGATTGAGACAACTTGTAGCAGGTGGTTTTCACCCACATTGGGTTTCCACCTTACATCATGGTGTTCATGTGTGCTTCTTGTGTGTGATGATCTGTTCTGTTTTACTGCATCTGTTTACTTTTCATATGGTTAATAAAATTTTGATGCACTAACTAAAGATCAACAATTTAATGGATTAACTGAATCATAAGTTTACTGGATATACGCTAGTTGCATTAGACACAGTTGCGTATACATGCGTTTTGACTTAACTGAAGTAGCGTATATGAATCTGAATATGGAAATGAAAAAGTTATATTAATTTGATAATACTGATTCACATGCCCCCCCCTCTCAGTATTATTTCCAACAATTGGTATCAGAGCAGGTCCTTTGGTAGAAGCTTGATCGCTTGAAGGAGATCCGTAGATCAATGGGAAAGAAGCTTAAGAAGAAAGCGCCTAAGAAGAAGAAGACATATCAAAAGAGCTATGACAGTGGGAGAATCGATTGGGGAATATGTGGAAGAAGCACTTTAGATTTAGAATCACTTCAGAATGAAGATGAACAAGCAAAAGAACTATTAGGTATGAATTGTTATCCTTTGGTGATACATTTATCCATCCATTTGAAGATGATGAAAGTGATAGCGAAACAACTGAATTTGCTCTTATGGGTGAGCAAGAAAGATATCAAATAGAGGTAGAATTTAAAAGGCTTACAGACAAAATTAGAGATCAACAAGATCTATTGAACAAAAGGGAATGTGCCTTCAAAGAAGAAGCTACCAAACTAAAATCTCAACTAGAGGAAGGAAACAAGGTAAGGAAGCTATTCAAGGACAAGGAAGATCAATGTCAAAAGTTGCAGGATGAAGTGACATAATTAAGAAATGAAGTCAGTGAAAGGAGCACGAGAATCAAGAAACTCAGAGATAGATCCAGTTACTATGAAAGTCTTGAAGCTACGATCCTCTCACTAAAATAAGATCTTGAAGAATCAAATAATCAGAATAAAGAACTACTCCAACCTCTTGAAAAACAAGAAAACGAAGTTCTTGAACTAAGACATCAGTTGGAAGAAGGAATAAAAGCTGAAGAAAACATGAAGAAGCAGTATTATGAAAAGGAGGAGAAACATCAGGTTGAGGTAAATATTCTAAAAGATAACTTAGAAGAAAAGAATAAGCTCTTACAATTTCAAGATAGTACTAAGATCTTGGATGATATTCTTAGTAGTCAAAGGTCTCCTGCTATCAAAACTGGCCTTGGTTTTTATGAATCTGTTAAAGATGAATCTAGCTCACAAGGAGAGGCAAGGAACTCTAATGAGAAAGCTAAAATAAACAAGGAGATGAGAGGTCAATCCCATCAACAACCAAGGAAAGAAATTCTTCAAAGAAAATCTTTTACTCCTCCGATGAATAATGTTGAATGTTATGTATGTCATAATCTTGGACATGTTGCAGCCAGATGCAGAAGTGGAATGGTTCAAGACCATCACACAGAAAGATCATCACGTTCCAGGTACTTTAAGGGATATTGTTTTTATTGCAATATGTTTGGTCACAAAGCTGTTGATTGCTACAAAAGGAATATGAAACATGTAAGATGTTATGCATGTAACAAGCTTGGACATACAACAAAGGAATGCAGAAACAAAGTATGGGCACCATACCAAAAGGAGAAAACATCATCACACTTGAAGATATGGAAGAAGAAGGAAGTACAGCCAGAAAGATGTGGCACAACACACTATACAGACATAACAGACTCAGAGGGAGATGAAAGTGTAAAACTTCAGTGTCCTAAATCTCATACACAAGTTACATAAAAGGAAGTAGCGTATATACGCGAGTTAGTTACTGCACAATCGCGTATATGTTAGTTTGAGGAAAAGCAGTAGGGACAGGCTCAGGAAAAAGGGTCTGATATGATTCAGTCCATTATTTGCTCTATTTGATAATGGTTACAATCTGCTGATGATGTGTGGAAATGTCTTGACACTTGTAAGATGTTTAAAAGCCTTTTGATCCTAAATTAATGTTGATGATGCCTTGATACTTCTTGCTGATATATGCATGATCAGATCTGACAGTAAGCAAGATGGCATAGGTTCAGGGGGAGCATATGCTTTTAATAATGCATTGTTGGCATTATGGTTAGTAGTCCTTGGTGATGATGCTTATATGGCTAAATGATATATCTTGCTATGATATGGTTATGAGTTGTCCATGACAAAATCTCATATGATTCTTGGGGTTACATAGTTGATGTTCAGATCAGATTTGTGGTTGATTCTCTGATGATGCATATATGGTGCTTACATGGTGATATTCATAAGGATAAGGAGAAGTACAAAGCTTGAATACACATCTTCATTACTTGATGATGAGTCACTCATATGCTGCTGTCATCATATGCATAAAGATCATATAATACAGTTATGATGTAGGATTCCTATAGTTCTTGGCACTCATGTGGATGAGGATTGTTGCTGTTGATGGTATTAAGAAGTCTTGACAAATGATCTTGAACTCAAGATGCATAGTGCTGGATACATGACTGATTACTCAAATTTGCATTGTTGGAGACATGATGATGATGAGTTCTTACCTATATGATGATAGGTTGATACTTACATATGTTGATTGATGCAGATGTTCCCAAGTGATGATACTTGGATCATGCAGATCTTGATGTTGATGAGATGGCTATGGTGTTTTTCACATATGATATAATGTGAATGATTCTGTATGTCATATGCAGAATTCTATTCAAAAGGATGAGTTGATACAGACATACCTTGTTATAGGTTGATGACTTATACACTAATGAACATATACAGGTTGCTGGTCTAGATGCTGTTGTCAGATGATTATGGAGCAGATCATACATTGTGTATGATAGTTGCTGATGACTATCATGATCTTATTTAGATGTTTTGTCTCTATTATAAATGTCATGTAAAGGTCATATCAAGACTCATGATGTAATAGTTTGTCCCTATCTATTATAGTCATTTGATGAATCCCTTTTGTTCATATGATGTAATTTGTACCCCCACCATGCATGGAAGGATGATGTAATATTTCGGTCATGTACAAACATTTGGTATCTGGCGTATCCCCACTTGGTTGGGTGGATGAGTCAATATTGGTATATCCCCCCTAGATTGGGATATGGATGTATGTATGAGGTAATAGGAAGGTCATTTATGATAGAGTCATGTTCTTCTTGTAGAGCATCTTTTTGAAGACCTTGCTTACAGTCAGGGGGAGCATGAACAACACACTTCAGCAGAGTAGAGATTTCTACATGTACTTAGAGGGAGCATGGATGGATTGGTACATCTTGGCATATACAAAGGGGGAGCTCAATCAGAGACTTCAACAGGTACTCAGGGGGAGTATGGACAACATAATGTATATCAAGGAAGAGAATATCTTGGTTCACCCTTTGCCCTTGATGTCAAAGGGGGAGAGTGACTTGGTATGGTTGTTGCCATCAAGTCCAAAGGGGGAGATTGTTGGAATTATGATGCATATGTTGTACTTGATGGAAACCCACTTGTAGCAGAACATCTCACTTATACATAACTAGATGAATCTACAAAAGAGATATTAGATGTGACAGAACACATGGGATGCAGGACAGCCCAAAGGAATCAGTTCAAATGTAATGAACAATGACAACTCATTAAGATGACAGTTCTTAGTATGACAAGTTAGCTTTGCCATCAAGTTCAAAGGGGGAGACTGTTGGCATTATGATACAAGTGTTGTCCTTAATGGAAACTCACACAGATGACAGATCATAGTGCAGTAGGTCAGTAGCAAAGAATTGATGATCAGACTACAAAGAATGAAGAAAGAAAAGTATATACGCAGGTTCACTATATACCAAGTTGTGTACACACGCAGGTTCACTATATACCAAGTCGCGTATATATGCAGGTTCGCTATATACCAAGTAGTGTATACACGCAGGTTCACTATATACAAAGGCGCGTATACACACAGGAGTGCTGATCAAAAGTCGCGTATGCGTATGCATGCACTCTCATGCACGGAAAAGCGCATACAGGTTCGCAATACACCAAGTAGTGTATACACGCAGGTTCACTATATACAAAGGCACGTATACACATGGGATTGCTGATCAAAAGTCGCGTATGCGTATGCACGCACTTTCATGCACAGAAAAGCACGTACATGTGGGAAAGCTTATTTTTGGGTCTGTGGTATTGAGACCTATGGTTTTGGACCTTGGTATTGCATCCGAAGTGTTGAACCCAGGTATTGGGTCCCCAGTATTGGTTCTAAATGGTTTTGGACCATGGTATTAAGTAAGGCCTAAGACTATAAAAGGAGAAGAAGATCATTAGGCAAAGGCAATTAAGAAAATCTTGAATATCTGATGAAGTATGAGACCTAGTATGCAGGTTATGGGTTCATGATGCTTTGCTTGATCTGAGCTAAGGAGGAATCTCAGCAGTTGATGGAGAACAAGATCTAAGGATAGATCGGGATCTAATGGCTTGGAATGAATCATCTTTATATGGTTTGGTCTTGTTAAGTCTAGATCTGTATACTGACGCATGTAATGTTCTGTAAATATTATGATCTGGGTATAACTCAAGTTTGGAATAACTACAAATCATGAATGAATATTTACAGATGTATACGCTGGTTGACTATGATAAAAGCATGTACATACGCAGGTTAGATACATCTAAGTAGCGTATACCATATGAGCTATGATGTTTGAAGTTACAGGTGGTTCTAGTTGTTGATGAGTTCTGATGACTGTTTACTGGTGTCAGTATTCTGCATATTTAGTTTGGTTGATTGTGTTTAGCTTCAGTGTTGATGGATGAGATCTAGTAATGGATCAGGATGATAATGACTTATATTTATGTGATTTGATGGTCTAGATCTGGTTTCTAACACACATATTATCCTTGTATATGTAATAATCTGGGTATGTCTGAAGTCAGGAAGTGCAACAAGTTATAAGTAAGTAATTAATGACATATACACTGGTTTTCTTTGGTGAAGTTGCGTATACACGCTGATTCGACTCTTCCAAGTAGCGTATGCAGTCTGATGCATGATTTTTGATGATACAATTAGATCTGAATGTTGTTGCGGAGTTCTGTGTTCTGCTCTGTGTTCTGGTGACTGCAGTTTGTTGATAGGGTTTCAGTAATTCAGTATTGGGTGATTCAGAGATTGATGATGCTAGTGTTGAATGATTGTGTGCTTCAATGATATTGATGGGTCCAATATGAAAATTGGATGAAACGTGGCCTTCAGATTATGGTGTTGTGCTTCAGGAGTATCTAGTCTGAAAATGTATGAAACATGATACCTAGAGGAAGAAAGAGAAGGTTGTAGCCTTCTGTAGGTCGGCACCTACGTACTAGTACATCAGCTAGTACAAGAGCTAAGGGGGTGGTAGCTCCCTTCTAGTAGCAGCTGGAAAATGAGTGAAGGTTGGAGCATTCAGTAGGTCGGCACCTACGTACTAGTAAAAGGATCGACTAGTACAAGAGCTAAGGGGGTTGTAGTTCCCTTCCAGGAGAAGCTAGAGAACGAGAGAAGGTTGTAGCCTTCTATAGGTAGAAGCCTGTGTACTGGTATAAGACTACACCAGTACAGAAATATTGTAGAAAGAAGTTTCTTATTAAAAATAAGATTGAGATGACTTGTAGCAGGTGGTTTCCACCTTACATCATGGTGTTCATGTGTGCTTCTTGTGTGTGATGATCTGTTCTATTTTACTGCACCTATTTACTGTTCATATGGTTAATAAAGTTCTGATGCACTAACTAAATATCAACAATTTAATGGATTAACTGAATCATAAGTTTACTGGATATACGCTAGTTGCATTAGACACAGTTGCGTATACACACGGTTTCACTTAACTGAAGTAGCGTATATGAATCTGAATATGGAAATGAAAAAGTTATATTAATTTGATAATACTGATTCACCCCCCACCCGCCCCCGCCCCCCCCTCTCAGTATTATTTCCAACACCTAAATGATCTTCCAACTGATAGAAGGTAATTGTTTCCTTCAACAGAGATTTTAGGGAACTTCTCATTGAAAATAAACTGGTGGATAGGAAGCACGACGCCATGGCTAATATTGTAAAAATGGGGTTGGTATTTTGACTCCCAGAGGATATTATGGTAAATTTGAATAGGAAAAGGGTCTTGACTAGTCCATTTCCATCCCATGGATGGAAAATCTGAAGTGAAACAAATATAGTCCATAATGTAGGCACTCATGTAGAATGGGGGAACAATATTTTCATAAAAAACTGCGCTTTTTCCTATATTCTAGGATTTGGATACTTAAGTTATTGGACAAAATAGTTTCCCAGTACATTAAATAGCCATTAGAGGTAGCTTCAATTAGGGGTATTGTTGAAGGCTCAAAAATCTCGGCCTCAACATAGGAGAAAATCACCCGATCGAGAACTTAGAGTAGCTCCTTTTCCCTTTGAGATGGTGCCTCTCACTGGGTTGGTGGAACCAGTTTCCCTTAAACATATATATGAAATCAGATAAAAGAGATATAGGTGTGAAGGTTGATGGATGTATGTAAAACAAAAGTGAACATAATTGAAGGCCTTACTATATCGATCCTGGGACAATATATCTTCTATATATGTGACTTAAAGATTTCACTCATAATATGACAATGTAGATCATCAAACCATTCATGAATATAAAACGAGTAATGATAACTAATTTAATTAAATTAGTTGATATAATTCACTGCACATATAAGATATCATTGTTTGCCTATACACTTAGAAGATTTCGATTAAAACACATCAATAGTGATAATTGTTTAATCGTATGTAATAACATATATGACAAACTTGAAAAGAAATAATAATTCAACTCACAAACATAGCATCAGTATATAGATAATAGTACCTGATACACATTAACTCTGCTCATAAGTAAAATCAGAGTGGTTCTTCTTTCTATTAAGACTTATTTTCAACTACAGTAGTGAAAACCAAAAACTTTCTTGTAAAAATTCAGAACCCCTTCTTCATCACATTGAAGGGGATTTATAGTTTGAAATCAAAACTCAAATATAGAAAAGTTCCACAAAATGCTGGTTAGTTCAAGCAAACCACACTTAAAATAAAATACAAGATAATAATAGATTGTTGTTGTAACAACTTTGATCATGATTGGGAGGAGGAATTCTTTTCCATTCACTATTGAAGCTCGCATATGTCTGTCATCGGCTTCAATTGAGGTGGATGATGAGGATCAATGCACATCCGAGCAGTGAATAATGCATTGTTGAGTGCTATAAGAAGATGACTAGTGGTATTTGCAAGACACCTCAGCATCAACCACTAACTGCGAGGTTTTACTAGGAAATGCCAATGGCATTCCAAGTCAATATTTGATAGGGTCTTTATTCCCTCAACCTTTTTCTTTGATGATTCTTGCCAAGACTTCGCTAGCAATTTTGCTTTGGGAAAGGTATCTTTAGGGTTGTCCGAAATGAGATTAGCCTACAATAGGCTATCACTGATTGATTCAGTGATGTTATTTGATATGTCCCTGGCACTATAGATCACCATCTCCGCATGTTTAAGCTTAATATCCCATTCTTGAAAGACAATGTCCTTATGAGATTATTCTATTTTGGGGATATTGGTCGATTGACCCTTAAAGATGTCCTGCCAATCGATGAAGTTGGAAATATTTTCCTCTACTTCTCTATAATATGTCCTCAGATCAGACAGTTGATCTACAAGTGAATCACTTGATTGGCATATGTCTTGGATAATGGCCAACTTTTGACAAAATACAACCTACTATTGAGAAAGTAGGTTGTTTAGATTTGCTTCTTCTTTCTTGAACTCTGCTACTTTTGGATTTGCCTTTAGTTTCTCAATTCTATGTTGCAGCTCTTGTATGTGGGAATCCCGACTCTTCATGTCAAATTCATATTGAATCTTCAAATCATCAAAACTTGTTTTCAATTGTGCAAGTTGAGCTTTCCATTACTGGGCAACTCCCTTCTTTTCACTTTCCAAAATCTGTTCAAGCTGCCTTATTTTCTCATACTTCTCCCCGAGGAGTTCTTGTACTTCTGAGGCCTTATCAATTGTTGCACTAGCATAAGCTCCTGCATACTATGATAGTCTTCCTAGGTCTTCAGTCGGGGTGACTTGGGCATCTTTCCAGAGTACTTGAAAGGAGGCATTTCCAGGGACCAAAGTCTGGCTTTGTTCAGTTCTTCTCCTTTTCCTTTGTTTGCTGACCACTGCCTTATGCTTCGAACTGTAGAATACATCAAGAGGAGGAATATCCTCTATTTTTAGAACGACCTCAGAGGTTGGAAATACTGGGATGATCTCCAAATCATCAATGTCCATAGTTTCCTTTGAAGCCTCAACAATAAACGAGGTCTTCTCTGTGTTTTTAGGAGTTTGCATATTTTTGGGGTCAGATTGTTTGGCAAACTGTTCCCAAATTTATTCTAGATTCTTGTCTATTAGAAATTCCCTTTCTTGTGATGAAGAAGAAGCCTTTGTCTCTTTAGTATGAGCTACATCTGAGACCTGTGATGTGCTTACTCCTTTGTCCTACTCTGTGCTTTGCTGATTGAGTTTTAATAACTCTATGGGCAAGTGGGAGATCCTTTTAGTCATGTATTGATTGAATTGAATTAATTCTTTGGGACTGAACTACATTGCTACATCTCTCTCAACCTTTGCATAGTCGGAAGCCGACTCAAATAGGTCATAAAACTTATCAGGCTCATTTGTGAATTGCCTAAGATATTCCCGAGTGGTAACATTCTTGGCAATAGTAATGGGGTCGAACTGCCGATTCAAAATGGTTGGAAAGTTCATAAGCTAGATTTCCTCCATTTCCTTAGTAGCATGCTTCAATTTCTCAAGGGAATAAACACCACAATGAAAGGGAAATACATGCCACATTGTATTTTTGTTATCTTTCATGACCTTAGATAGGTCATTTCCTAGTCTAATAGGCTATTTCCGGGGCGAGGAGCTTGTTGGGAATATATAGGGGTAACACATGTGAGTGTGCAAGGCTTCTAAAAACCCGAACATAGGTAAAGGACTCTTCTCCAAACCATCTGACAACTGATAAGAGGTGGTTGTTAGCTTCAGGTGAGATTCTAGGACAAGACAAACTGCTGGATTGGAAGCATAACTCCATGGAAAAGTTTGTAGAAATGGGGCTAATATTTTGATTCCCAGAGAATACTATGATAAATGTGGATAGGAATAGGGTCTTGTATGGTCCATTTCCATCCCATGGATGGGAAATCAGAAGTAAAGAAAATAGCATCCATTACATAGGCACTCATGTAAAATGGGGGAACAATGTTTTCAGAAAAAAAAACTGTGTTTCTTCCTATAATATAGGATTTGGATACTTAAATTATTGGATAGAACAATCCCCCAGTCCATAACATAGCTATCACATGCTGCATCAATCAAGGGTACCCACTGGTCTGAAAACTTTTGGGTATTGGCATAACCAAATAATCTACATATCATGGTAGCAACATAACAATATGGACCGACAAGAGAAGCTATAGAATACATACCCTTATCCTCTCTCTTATGCTTGATGGCATCTCTTATACGTCCTTTGATGACTTTAGATTGATCCTGGCTTTCCTTCATGAATTTCTCAATGAAGTCCTTATCATATTTCGTATGAGGTGCTAACAACTATTACATCTGACTCAAATCTTTGTTGGTGAAAGAGTCGATGACCGTGTTCCTCTTGGTTGTAGAGTTTCTGTCAGCTATCTGTAGATGGTAAACAACCCATATGATCATATCCATGTAAGGCAGGATGCTCGACCGAGAAGAAATTCTGTGGAGGAATGAATTGGCTAGATCACTATATGTAGTATTAGAAACCAGGTATGAATCTTCAGTTTTGGCTACCCTTTCCATGACTCTCGACTCCAAGCATCCATATATGCATGTAGAACTCGTATATATGATCTTTTGCTTTAGTCTTCTTTTCCAGATCAAAATTTGACATTATATTTTGTAGATGTTTGGGCATCTTGTGAAGATTGATCAAAAGAGCGAGTGGCCCTTGGGACATCCAATTCAACCATGTCTTCGACTTTTTCCTCCTCCTCTTTTTCTGAATTTGAAGAAGCTTCTCCCTCACTGTTAGGATTTGCGATGTGATCGAGGTGTTCCTCGTTAGAAAACTAAAAATTTTCTCCTTCACTATCTAGATTCTCCTCCACAGGTAGAAGTTCCCCTCGTTTATCATTAGGATCAACCAAATATTCCACTAACGAAACAAGTATGCCACTAGAAGTTACTTCTTTCTTTACCTTATGAGGCATAATCACAACGAGAGGGAACAAACCAAGAGCTCTTGCAAAATGACGAGTGATGGGTCATATAGTGTGGAGTTGATCGTAAGTAACCTCAAAGGCTTGTCCCTGGCTAGACTTAACAATTTCTTTGTTTTCAAGAGTACGAGTGGGAGTGAAAATAGGAATGTTGTTGCATTGCATAGAACTATGTTTGTTAGGATGCAGAGAAATTTATGCCATAAAAAGGTGGTTGTGCTCCTTCTAACATCAGTATGTTGACAATACTAGATATCACCAGCATGCAATGGGGTCTTCTTGATGAACCACCCCAATTAGAATTTGCATTGGTTTTTGTGGGATCCCTTCTAGAAATGAGAAATGACTGCGATATTCTTAAAGATATGCCTTGGCTTCAATTTTCAGCATGAGAGAGTAATACATAGGTAATTTCAGATTAGAAAGTGAGTATGCCTTGTGGAATGTTTAACAGTGGAATGTATCAAAGTTCTTCTACCAAAAGGCGGAAGAAAAAGTGAGCCTTTTAAAGATAAGTAATAGTACTACTCTAGAAAAAACACAAGATCATACACAAGTAAATGAATCATTGGACAACAAGTGAAATAGTTCACATAGAAGTAATGATTGTTAAAACATATACAACACACCTTCAACAAGATAAGTACCAAAGCCATTGAAATAGTTCAATTTCCTTAGTATAGATGAAAAAAATACATGTCACAAGCATTCAAGGAATAGTCTTACAATATTTATGACATATGCATGAAAGTGTGCTAACTCAACAAGCTTATGAATTAAGTAAAAATTCCAAGATGCATCAAGGCAGTGAACACCACTAGCCCCAATAATGGAGCGTTAGAGAAACCACTTGTCACTCCAAAAGAACTATCTCCCTCTCTAATTCCTAGTAAGAGGAGATAAGGTGAAAATTCCTTTGCATGAGCAATGAAGGTGTATATATAACAAATGGGTGATCATTCACCTCCCTTGTGACCCTTGGACTACCCTCATGACTATTTAACTTCTCTATGACTTTTCAACTTCCTACATGACTCTTCACATTACGTGGATGGCTCTTGGACTTCCACTTTAAATTACATTTATCCAATATTGAATTTCCATAATCACACAATGATGTGGCACATGGTGACTCATGACATGACACTGATGAGATGGACTTCATGATGACATGATAGTGTCAGGCCACTTTTGCTGTTGCATCCTTTGTGTCTTCAAAGAGAGATGGAACATGGTCTTCTTATCCTCCTCCTCAGGGCTTGAAGATAAGGAGTCTTCAATGTGATCTTGATCTTCAGTTGTTGTCACAATCTAATGTCCCTTTGACCCTCTTATTGATCAACTTGTTTTGCAACTTCAAAGGTGTCTTCTTGTAGGATTTCCTTCTCCTTCTCTTTCCTCATCATCAACATGATAGAATACTTACAGCTAAAATCCACTCATGACAAGACTACATCAATCGGATAAACTCCTAATCTAAAATTATTTATGATAACCATTGACTGAGATGGAACCAAGTGGAAGACTGGGAGACAGACTCAAGGATTGTGCAATTGTGAAACTCAGGAGGTTAGGGGCCAGTATTGAGCCTAGAGACTGCACAATGTGTTGTTTAAGCTAGGTAGGGCTTGTCAACTGTGTAGTTGAGGGACTTAAGAGGTCAAATTGAATGCTTAAGGCTTAAGGTTTCCCAATGCACAGTTTTGGAGAGACTAAGGCTAGGGGATTGCACAGCTCAAGAGCTCAGGGTTGGGGCTTGATGGTTGAGACCGCACATTTTGCAAAGGAGACTGTTTGAAGGAAGGGATTGTGTAGTTCTTAAGCTCAAGGGTCGGGACTGAGCACTGTGACAACACAGTGCATAGTTCTTCTTGGAAGACAGGACTGCACATTTCACATTGCCAAGAGGAAATATTGAGGCTTGAGGACTAAAACTGCGCAATGCATAGTTTGGGAGGGCTGAGTGATGCTAATTTGCTTGGTCGGGAGCTTTTCCAAATTTTGCTAAGTGTGGAATCAGTGAGGCCAAAGTGAAAATTGACAAGACTTCTATGATCACACATTTAGAACACTTAATGACACAACATAGATCACCCAAATCAATGCGATGACATTGAGACAGTTTATCCCAAGTGTGACACTAAAGATACACTTTGTGATGACAGTGACAACACTTCCACGATAGTGCTTGAAACTTTGGAAATGAGTGCAATACTTGTTTACATGGTGAGAATATCTCATTAACACAAAAATAATCCCTTAAAACAAATCGAAAGCAAATTGATATGCGATGTGAGATGCTTTCCTATACTAAATACAACACTTTGATTTTCTTCAAAGTGGGACAAGAATAAGTAGAGAAAACACATATGATAACTCTTAATACTTACAACGAAAATATGCAAAGTCAAAATAGGATTCTAAAGTTGGATGTAGGCCAAAACTTTGGAGGGTGTTGTAGTGGCGATCACAATTGCATAATTAATTTCAATCTATTTAGTCAGAATTTGGATTGAAATGAAATCAATAGCCATGTTTTTCAATGACATCCAATACAATCCAAAACTTGCGTCGAATACAAATCATCTAGAACCAATTTTTTTTCCGCACGAGTCACTATATGAAATGGTATGCCTTAGGCACTAGGCACCATAGGAAATGGTATGCCTTATTCCCTATAACATTTCAAGTTTTAAATAATTTAACGTAACTTATGCCCTTATTTAAAGTAACAACTAAAATGGATTATTCCCTTGTTTTGCTTCATATCGAAGTGCCTTTTGTTAGTCCCTTCTTTCTTTTGGAACTGCAGGGACTTTAGTGATCGCTAGAGTGTTGACTGACTATTAATCCATTCTTTGACCAAACATTTTCCCTCATTACCAGGATTTCACCAAAAGTTCTAGTGGTAATTTGGCTTCACCCAAATTTTAACCAAAGTTTTAAATTTGACCTCCTATTGGAAACTTAAGGTGGCCCAAGGCAACTTTAGATATCCAAAAGAATTTATCCAAAGTCTAAAAGGAAGGTACATTGGATATTGAATGTCGATTTTTCTATCCAATGTTTAGACCAGGTTTTCTAAAATAATACATGCATATTCAGGCTCCTATCCAAAGCTCAATAAAGTTCAGTAAATTTCATGTAATACTGGCACTTGTTGCACATCCTACTATTTTGTTAATGTTAGATATTGTACATGCATCTTATTTTCATGCTACTTTTCCCTATATCACACCACCCTCTTTCTCTTCTTGTAGAAATAATTCATTTTTCTCCTGCCCATTTCTCTTCCTATAGAAGAAAAACTATAAAATATTAATTTGCCTCATGTTTCTACCTCTTCTTGCAGAATTAAACCTAGAAAATTCCTCTTCCTATTCTTGTAGAAGCAAACCTAGAAAATGTGCTGCAATAGTTGACCAAAAGATGCCATAGAAAAGTTGGCCATAGGTTGACTAGAAGCTTCCACAGGAACATTCGACAAAGGCTGCAAGAAAAGTTGGCTAGAGGTTGACTAGAAGTTGCCACAAAAAAGTTGGACAAAGGTTGCAATCTTGAAGAAAAACCAACTACAGGTGCAAGGTTGCAATCCTGCCAAAAGTAATAGAGGACCAGAAGGTGCTACAAAAAATCTAGACAGGGGCCACAACTAAAATAGTTGCTTGGACTTATGCATCATGAATGTTGGGATCTTCTTAGGCAACCGCATGGAGTTGGGTTACAATTTTTGGCAAGGCGAGGGCGTGTTTTGGTGTAAAAAGGATGCTTGGTGAAATTTTAAGCGCTCGATCGAGTTGTTTAGGCACTTAAAAATAGCTCGATCGAGATTTTAAATAAACGCTCGATAAGCCCTTTTCTAACCTGAGTTAGAGGCTCGATTGAGAATTATGGCTCAATCGAGCTATATGTTTCGATCGAGATTGGTGGTGGTTAGCCTTCTAATGGCTCAATCAATCCATAGGCTCGCTTGAGATTTTAGGCTTGATCAACCCGTTGGTTAACCACCTATACACATCGATCGAGGGTTTATTTAAATCTCGACCGAACAATTTGAAGTTTGAATTTAATCGCTCGACCGAATGTTTTAAGCGCTCTATCGAGCTCCTGAGATCCAATTTCAGCACCCCTTCTATAGATTTCTTTGCAACACCATTTTATACCTTAGTGGATTTAGGGCTAAATTTATCCTTAGGGGACATAGTTGATCATGTTGGATTCCTGAAAGTATCCTCTATCTAATGGAATATGAATTTGACATTCTCGAATTCATAAGATATTTTTCATCTAGTTTCTTTTAAACATAATGTTTGAAATTTTTTTGGATAGTTTCAAAGGGGTTGCATAAAAAATCAATAACATAAAATATTCACAACACATTTTTTTCAAAAAATACCAATATCTCTATTTGTGAGTCCTATTCAAAAGGGTACTCTAGGTTTTTTAATTTATTTAAATAGTTAAAAAAAACCTTATGTGAACACATGTGTCTGAAAATGCAATTGAAATATTACTTCGCGGACTTCAAAAAATAATAAAAAATAATATTTTTGCATAATTTTTTTTAATATGAAAAAATTAGCTCTCTCCATGTAGATCATGCTCATATATATATTTTTTTACATTACACATTTTAGACAAAGTTATGCTACATGAACACACACATACCTCTTAAGATGTGTGAAAATTTCCAAGGACAAACATTTCATTTAATGGAAAATTGACATATTATACAACACTAAATATTATTGCAAAAATATCATTAGGACAAAAACATAATTCTCCAAAAAATTTATTTTTACTCCGAATCAAAATTCATGGTGCTTGTATGAATTTTAAGGGTTTCAATTCGATAAAAGAGGAAAAACTTGAAATTTCATTGCCACATTTGGCCCAAAAGTGTCATGCTTTCACCCTCTTTTTTTCTTCAACTAAAATAGTTGCTTGGACTTGTGCATCATGAACGCTGGTCTCTTCATTTTCTTCTTCTCTTTTATATTTTTCAATCATCATCTTACTTCTTTCCCCCAAAGTGTGTTTTTGTTGAGTTGATAGTCTTACAAATCTAGAAATAAATTAAAATTTGAAGGATTAGAGTCTCCCAAAAGTTCATTATCAATTTGCCAATCGATAGGGGGATAGTTTTAATTCTTTTATCATAAATTGTTGTAAAAATAATTGGTACAAGTTTGTGGACAACATTCATTGTTTTATCATAAATAAATGTAACAATAAAAATATGCAATAATAATTGGTAGAAGGTTGAAACTGGGCAGGGATGTATACGATTTTGTGTATTTCATTACATAGTAGGGCCTACATATTTTGTAACCATTTGTGATATTTTTGTAACAACATCCTTCCATTATTATTGTAGGGGGAATTCATTTGAATGAACTGATAATGGGATACAAGTTAGCATCAACGAGTGATGAAAATTTAGTTATAAATGTTCTGACAAGAAAAAAATTGGTGGCTTTGGAACACAAATTTGTAGAGGAGAATTTGGGCCTCTATTCTATGCCTATCTGCAAAGTAGGATGGAGGTGGTTATCAAAAACTTTAAAACAAAACAAATCAATTAACCAATTATCGCTAGTAATATAACTGACTCACCTTAATTCATTCTAAAATTTCCCTGGCCTTTCAAGCCTTCTAACCTGTGTGGTCCTTAGTATTCTTGGAAGAGACATCATGCTGCTCCAATTAATTTTCTCCAGTTACATTTTCTTCATTTCCCACCAAGATTCTGACATTTAGACACAAGATAAATTGATAGTTAATGGTAAAGGAGTATCCCTAGGCTTTAGAAACTCAACATCTTCCTCCATGGCCGAAAATGCACCAGCAAAGGGGTTTCTTACTTCAACTTCTATATTACTATTTGCAAGCTTCCATTAAACCCTAAAAATGTAGCTTAAGGACCCTAACACTTTGGAAAATAAATTCCTTAAGCTCCATGGTATTATTCAGACCTAAAAGGTCTAAAAAACATTTGAGTGAATAGTAAAACTCTTCTCTTGATGAGTACCATGATTTTGACAACGTGCTAGCTTGAAAAACACAATAAAAAGATGAGAACATACACAGAGATGAAAAGTTAATTTTCAAATAGATAATGCATAAATAAGTGTAAAATGGTAGCCGTATGCCTCTTAAAACCCAAATGGTTCATTCTCTTAGTTGTTGGAGCTTAGAGGCCACTCAAATTACTAAAAAAAATTGCTTTCTATCGAATTTTATCCATCTCCTTTACTTACGTGGTGAGGCAAGTGTAGTCCATGCAAATTTTATATAGCATAACTGACCATCAATGTATTTGTATGTAAAAATAACAAATTAACAGTTCAACACATAACGCCATGTGGACCCACCATGAAGGGCACATGTCTCATCATTTCATTCTCTGGAACATACCATGGGTCATCTCAAAACTCTACCCTCCGTACCCTCAACCTCATTCATTTGGTCATGGAGTCCATGTCTCTACAACTAATCATGTGTTTCTTATTTTGGTTGAACTATTGATTGCTTCTAGGTATAGAATTGTGTTGGTGGGGTAGTCTGAGCCTTGAATATCTGATCCCTGGCTTTTCTTTCTACGTTAAAATCTACCTACACCTCCATTGCTACTAGTTGTGTAGGTATTGGGTGGATAAAGACACTAACAAAGGGGGGGAGAAGAGACATGAACCAATAGAACCAACAATAATGACTAGCCAACCTCCTTATTCAAGTCGTTACTCTAGTTACTGCCTCTTGAACTTCTCCTTCGTTATTGTTTTTTCAACGATTATATCTTTTCGACCAATACTTTTGGGACTCTTAGTGAGCTAATAAAATCAAACCTCTTCAACCTGCTACATATTTATTCTTTATAGAACCATTTTATTTCTTTATTTATATCGTGAATTTTACTGGATTTTGTGTTCTTTTCTTTAAAAAATTTGACATAGTGTGCACATTACCATAGGGGCTATGATTTGAAGCGACTCTAGAGAAAATTAAATGTGATACTTATTTATTCTTAGGAAAAACACTTTATTTTATTTATATGATCGATTTTCTTGAATTAGAACAATTTTTAGAGTGTACCAAAACTATGTTCAAACCATAATATTTGACCATGATTAAGATTTCTAGATATTTGTGTCTCTATTTGGTTATACGATGTGGCTTCCTTTCAAGATTCGGTTGGAAGTAGGTGGAAACAAACAACTCACAACTCATGTCGACTTTACATTGTGGCCACTCCCACTATATTTAAGCTATTTTTGAAAAATTGGCCTCATGTTTTTACCAGCAAGCTATGCAAGGAAACCAACTGGTTCCTCCTGAACTAAGGGGCTCCCTTCTACATTATATTTGTATTGACGACAACATTGGTGAAATCATTACAAGGTTTCTACTTTTCTATGGTTTTCATTACCGCTATGATTTGGTGGGTACCCATTGAAAAGCAGGCAAGAATGACATGTGTTATGTGTGACAAGACTTCCATTGCTTGCCGCATTAGATAAATTTTGAGGTCCAAAATGGACCTAAAAAAAATGTACAACCAAAATCAACTTTTTAAGAATCAATAGGATTCAAGATGATGATGTCAACCATGCGGGACAATTCACCATTTTTAGAGTAAAAATACAAAAAGACCAAAAAATAAAAAAACAACTTTTTCAACTTGTATTTACAACTTATCTCCCTATGGTTTTACTCAAATTTCAAGAGGGAGCATTCATTCAATGTGGAATTTAATTCCTCATCCAAGGAGTATCCATGTTGCATAATTTCGATGGAACTTGCTACAGGAAAATTGAGAAATACATGAAAAACGTTATTGCAATCACACTTTTTCATGTATTTCTCATTTTTCGTGTAGTAGGGTCCATCAAAAGTATGCAACATGGGTGCTCCTTGGATGAGGAATTAAATTTTTCATCCAATAAGTGCTTCCACTCAAAATTTGAGTAAAATCGTAGGGAGATAAGTTGAAAAAGTAGTTCTTTTTTTCCTCTAAAATTTGATGATGTAATCTAATCTTATTTTTTTATTTCCACTATTATTTTATAATATTCATTAGGAGGCCCATGTTACACCTCAAAATTTCTCTAATGACAATACCTCACCTCATCCCCCCATAATTCATTTATTTTGTGGTCAAGTTTATTCATTAGCTTTTTAACAACTGGGTTCAAGAATATTCTTGTATCTGCAATTGGGTCTATAACAAACAAAATGTAGAAATTCCTTGTAGATTCAAACTACATATTGTAATATTCTAAAACAATTGACTTGAATCTACTCTACTCATAAGCGGAAACAATAAACAATCGATGAAATCATGATGCATAAAAGATAAAGAATTCAATCACACATAACATAATAATTTTATGGGGAAAGCCATAGCTAAAAACCCCTACTATCTATATATTGAATTAATTAGAAAATATGAGAAGATTACAATGCTTTTCTCAAGACAGAGAAACCTCTTCACTATCTCAATCTATCTCATTGCTTCACAAACAAACTCAAGCCAATACTTAGCCAATTATGTAACCTGTCAAGCTCTTATTTCCTTGTGTAGTTTCTTAGGGAATTAACCCATATTTAATTGGGAAATTCCACAAATATGAATTGTGCAATCCTCATAAGCCTTCCTCTGATTTCATGCACCACCTGTACAATTCACATGATTATACAACTGATAGTACATTGTCCTTGAACTCCAATCCCAACTGGGTCTTTCTCTGATCTAACATGCATGAGTTAATTATGAGTGAATCTTCAGTTTACTAGTTGACCCATGTTGGTTACACCCCACTACTACATGTTGTAACCCACTACTAGATCTCCCAATAATCCCTCCATCAATTGGAACTAGTTTAACTGAATTTAACTCCGTTAAACTGAATTAAATAATTACAACTCAAAATAAACTCAACCAGGGCTCCTAAAAAGTAGGAGACACTCTACATGATTCAAGTTAGACCCTCAAATTGAATTAACTGAGGCAACTAAATCAAATTACCTTAGTTAACTATTACAAGTTGTCATGAGATGTGGAATTACAACTTAATTCCTAATTTAATTCAAGGACAAAATTAAATTAGGATTTTATTGTTGCATTTTTAACACTCCCTCTCAACAAGAAAGGGATTATTTGTTACCCTGATCTTGCCTCTGTGAAGCTCGAATTTGCATCTTGATAATGCCTTTCTCAAAATATTTGCATCCTACTCCTCTGTAGGAATGTACTCTAGCAACATGTTTATCCTCTGCACACAATCTCATAGATGGTGATACTGGATGTTGATATGCTTGGACCGATCACGGAAAACTGGATTCTCAAAGAGTTTGATACAACTTTGATTGTCACAATAAATCACTATAGGATCCATCTACTAACAAAATAACCCAACAAGGATCTTCCTCATATAGATATCCTCACAAGTTGCTTGACTAACAACCATGTACTCTGCTTTTGTTGAACTAAGTGCCTGTTGGGTTGTGTTATATTCTTTCCACGAAGTTAATAGGGGGTTTGAAGGGCACCCGTAACCCCACTTTATGGGGTCCGGGGCAGCGCCCCAGAAAATTTTGGTTTTGGACCGTATGTTAGGTTGGGCGGACCCACCTATGGTTTTGTGCATGATTTTCGCACATGTTTTTTGGACGCGATGGTTTTCGGTCCATGGTATTGGACGCGATGGTTTTCGGTCCATGGTATTGGATGCTTCGGCATGTATAAATATGTATTGTAATATTGAAAGGAACATAATGAAAAATCAAGCTGGTAGTCCCGGTTTTGGGATCCAGGGAAAAATCTCTGTGCATATGTGTTTTATGGGTTATGCTCTCGCATTGTTTATTTTCTTTGTTTAAGAATTCGTATGCAAGTAATTTCTGTACAGGGTTAAAACCTACATTTGGTATCGGAGCTGTTTTGGCTTCAAGGGGACGCCTTTGTTGCTGAGGGGTTTCGCTCGGGCCTGTGGTAGACCCTGTTCAGTGGGAGATCTACGAGATCGATTCTGGTGGTGAAAGAAGATGGCGAGCAGTGGAAAGATAGAGATTGAGAAGTTCAATGGTCAGAATTTTGAGTTGTGGAAACTCAAGATGGAGGATCTGTTGGTGGATAAAGATCAGTGGATCGCGGTAGATCCGGGTACTAAACCATCGGGAGTGACTGATGAAGAATGGAAGAAGTTGGATCGAAAGGCAAAGAGCACAATACGATTGTGTGTCTCGGATTCAGTATTTCTGAATGTATCAGGGGAAGCTACGGCAAAGGCTTTGTGGGTCAAGTTAGGGACTTTGTACCAATCTAAGTCTCTGGTGAATAAACTGTTCCTGCGGAAAAAGCTGTATAACCTGAGGATGAAAGATGGAGACTCGGTGACAGAGCATCTGAATGCGTTTAATACTGTGGTAAGTCAGTTATTATCTGTTGATATTAAAATTTCAGATGAAGATAAGTGCATCAGTCTGTTGTGTTCTCTACCAGATTCGTGGGATAGTCTGGTTATTGCAATAGGTAGCAATGCAACTGCTTTGCAGTTTGATGAAATAGTCTCAGCCTTGCTGACGGAGGAGATGAGACGGAAAAATATGGACAACTAGAATGGTGATGCCTTGTCTGTACGAGGACGGTCCCAGAACAGAAACAAAAATAAGTCATCGAGTGGGAGATCTAAATCTAGAGGGAGATCTAAATCTCCAGGAAAACCTACAAAGGTGGTGTGCTGGAAATGCGGAAAAGAAGGGCACTTCAGAAGGGATTGTAAATCTAAAGCTTCTGATAAAGGAAAGGGATCTGATGATGCTCCTTCTGCAGAGGCGAAAACCACCTCAGATGAAGGTGGGGATGTGTACCTGGCTTCTTCAAGTACACATGTAGATCATGAGGCATGGTTGATTGACTCAGGTGCATCCTTTCACTTCACTCCCCATAGAGAGTGGTTCTGCGAGTATGAGATATACGATGGTGGTGATGTCTTCTTAGGAGATGATAGGAAGGCTAGAATCATTGGTCGGGGAAAAGTAAAGTTGAAGTTGCAAGGTGGAAGGGTTAGAACACTTTCGGGTGTTCTACATATTCCTGCATTGGCCAGAAATCTGATTTCTATAAGCAAGTTGGATGATGCAGGTGTAAAGACGTTGTTCGAGAAATATACCTGCAAGATGGTTCGAGGAGCACTGATATTAATGCGGGGAGTTCGGATTGGAACTCTGTACAAGCTGCAAGGTAGCACTGTTGTTGATGGGTGCAATAGTTCTATGGTTCCTGAAAATGGAGTAGAGAATCTAGTGGTCTCTGGAGAGAAGACCATGTTGTGGCATCAAAGGCTTGGACATATTGGAGAGAAGGGCCTTCGAATACTTCATGGTAAAGGTATGGTAGAAGGTATGAATAATAGCTCTCTGGATTTTGATTTCTGTGAAAATTGTGTATATGGGAAGCAGAATCGGGTGAGTTTCCCCTCTGGTGGTAAGAGGACGAAACAGATATTAGAGCTTGTGCACAGTGATGTGTTTGGACCTGTGAAGGTTCCATCACTGGGTAAGTCTGTGTACTATGTATCATTCATAGATGACTTCTCAAGGAATACATGGATATATTTTCTTAAGAAGAAATCTGAAGTCTTTGACAGATTTAAAGAATTTAAGGCTCTGGTGGAAAATCAGACAGAGAAGAAGATAAAGGTGCTGAGGACAGATAATGGTGGAGAATTTTGTAGCAAGGAATTTGAAGAATTTTGTAAGAAGTGTGGTATAGCACGGCAGAAGACTACTCCATATACACCTCAGCAAAATGGAGTCGCAGAAAGAATGAACAAGACGTTGATGGAAAGGGCAAGAAGCATGCTCAGTGGTGCCGGGTTAGGATAGGAATTCTGGGCAGAGGCGGTGGATACTGCATGTTACCTGATCAATAGATCACCTTCATCAGCGTTGGAGGATAAGACTCCACAAGAAGTATGGACTGGTAAGAAACCCTCTCTTTCACATCTAAGGGTATTTGGATGTGATGCATATGTACATGTTCCAAAGGAGAAACGAACCAAGTTGGATAGTAAATCTGAAAAGTGCATCTTTATTGGGTATAAGGATGGTTTAAAGGGTTATAAGCTTTGGAACCCAGTCACACGGAAGGTTGTGTACAGCCGAGATGTGTTTTTCAGAGAGGTAAAAGATGTTATTCAACATGAAGTCCAACCAAAGGAACCTGAGAAGATAGAGTTTGAGCCAAAGGAGGAAGAATCAGACTCTGCAGCAGAGGAGGAATCAGAAGATGAAGAGCCACAAACTCCGGCTGTGAGAAGATCAGTTCGAGAAAGAAGGCAGCCAGAAAGGTATAGTCCATCTGCTTTCAGTTCAAATTTTGCTTTGTCTGTTACTGATAATAATCCCAGAACTGTGAAGGAAGCAGTGGATTCAGAGGATGGAAAACTCTGGAAAGAGGCCATGGTCGATGAAATGGCATCTTTGCACAAAAATGAGGCTTGGGATCTGGTGGAGTTGCCGACTGGAAGGAAACCCATTGGCAGCAAATGGGTGTTCAAGAAGAAGACAAATGCAGAAGGAAAGGTGGAGAAATACAAAGCTCGGTTGGTAGCAAAAGGTTATTCCCAGGTGTCGGGAATTGATTTTGGTGATATTTTTTCTCTTGTTGCCAAGGTAACTTCTATTAGATTACTTTTATCTGTTGCTGCTGCTTTTGATTTTGAGGTAGAACAGATGGATGTGAAGACAACATTTCTTCACGGGGATTTGGAAGAGGAAATCTACATGAAGCAACCTGAAGGCTTTGCGGTGAAGGGTAAGAAAGAACTGGTATGCAAGTTAAAGAAGTCTCTGTATGGGTTAAAACAGTCACCAAGGATTTGGTATCAGAAATTTGATACATTTATACGGGGACTTGGCTTCACCAGAAGCAAAGCAGATCATTGTGTGTATTTTAAATTAATTGGTGACCGTATTATTTATCTGGTCTTGTATGTGGATGATATGTTGCTGGTTGGAAATGACAAAGAAATTATCCAGGATTTGAAGACCCAATTGTCCTCCAAATTTGACATGAAAGATCTTGGTGCTGCAAACTATATTTTGGGCATGGAAATTAAAAGAGATCGGTCAAAGAGGAAGCTCTGGTTAAACTAGAGGAAGTATGTCGATACAATACTCCAGAGGTTTAATATGCAGGATAGTAAACCAGTGAAGGTTCCTATTCCTGTAGGTGTGAGGTTATCTGTTGAACAGTGTCCCAAGACACAAGAAGAGGAAGAGGACATGTCCCGTGTTCCATATGCAAGTGCAGTGGGTAGCCTGATGTATGCAATGGTCTGTACTAGACCAGACATTGCACATGCAGTGGGAGTATTGAGCAGGTTTATGTCAAAACCTGGGAAGGAGCACTGGACAACAGTGAAGCGGGTTTTCAGGTATTTGCGTGGCACTAGTGATTATGGTTTGTGCTACCAAGGAAGACCAGGATTGGACAGAGTGTTGGATATTCATGGCTTTGTTGATGCAGACTGGGCTGGAGATCTGGATCAGAGAAGATCTACAAGTGGGTATGTGTTTAACCTATTTGGAGGTGCAGTCAGTTGGATGAGTAAGAAACAATCTGTAGTGGCACTATCAACTACAGAGGCAGAATACATGGCAGCCACTCATGCAAGCAAGGAAGCAGTTTGGTTGCAGAGATTGTGTTCAAGTATGGGGTTAGTACAGGGAGCTATAAGAATAGACTGTGACAGCCAAAGTGCAATTTTCTTGGCAAAGAACCCTGCTTATCATTCAAAGACAAAGCACATTGATGTTCAGTATCACTTTGTGAGGGATATGATAGAAGACAGAAAGGTGTTGCTGGTAAAGGTGGACACTTTGAAGAATACTGCAGATGCATTGACAAAATCTGTGAGCTCTGAGAAGTTCTCTTGGTGTAGAGAAGCAATGGGAATCTCAGGGCTGAAAAAATGACTAAGCTCTCCTGTGGCCCCCTGTGGAAAGAAAACAACAAGTGGGAGATTGTTGGGTTGTGTTATATTCTTTCCACGAAGTTAATAGGGGGTTTGAAGGGCACCCGTAACCCCACTTTATGGGGTCCGGGGCAGCACCCGGAAAATTTTGGTTTTGGACCATATGTTAGGTTGGGCGGACCCACCTATGGTTTTGTGCATGATTTTCGCACATGTTTTTTGGACGCGATGGTTTTCGGTCCATGGTATTGGACGCGATGGTTTTCGGTCCATGGTATTGGATGCTTCGGCATGTATAAATATGTATTGTAACATTGAAAGGAACATAATGAAAAATCAAGCTGGTAGTCCCGGTTTTGGGATCCAGGGAAAAATCTCTGTGCATATGTGTTTTATGGGTTATGCTCTCGCATTGTTTATTTTCTTTGTTTAAGAATTCGTATGCAAGTAATTTCTGTACAGGGTTAAAACCTACAGTGCCATTGATCTCTGCTTCCTGCTCTACCACGAAACTGTTGCTGACCCAATACTAAAGATTCCCCCTAATGTGCTCTTCCTATCGGATGGACTCCCTACCTAATATGCATCTATGAAGCCTTGAAGCTTCACTCCCTCTATCTGTTTGTACCAAAGACCACACTAAGTTTTGACTTTGAAGTATCTCAACACATGTTTAGTTGCCTTCCAATAAAGTTTGGTTGGCTTAACAATGGCTTGAATAAGTTGGTTAATTGAAAAAACATGCCTGATCATGTGTTCACTAAATACATAAGTGAATCCACAAGCTATCTATAAATAGAAGCCTTCATTACTTCAACTGAAGTAGCATCTTTCTTCCTCCAATTACCTACTAGAGGAGTCTCCATGGGTCTGTTTCTCTTCATGTGGAACTTCTTCAGTATCTCATTGGCATACCTGGCCTAAGAGACAAATAGTTCCCCATCTCCTTGCCATACTTCCATAGCAAGAAAGCAATGCATGAACCCCATGTCCTTCATCTTGAATTCTCTTGTAAGATCCTCTTTGCAAGATTTTAACAGCTTCTCATCACCTGTTATAATCAAATCATTGACATATAATACTATAATCAACAATTTAGATTCAACCACAATATGGTAAAGGTTCACATCTACTTCAATTTTAGTGAAGCCCAACCTGGTGAAATAACTGTTAATTTTGGTGTACCAAGCACGGGGTCCTTGTTTTTAGTCCATATAGCGCTCACTTGAGTCTACACACATGCAAATCTCTGTTAAAGGTCTTAGATCCTTTTGGTTGCTCAATATACACCTCTTCCTCAATCATGTATTTGAAGAATGTTACCTTCACATCCATATGATGTATCTTCTAGTCCATTTGCACTAACAGTGCTAGAACAAATCTGATTTAAGAGTACCTTGCTACTAGATAAAAGGTCTCATCGTAATCAATTCTCTCCACCTGAGAGAACCCTCTGCCCCAAATATGGCCTTTTGTTTCTCCACATTCCCATTTGCTACTTGCTTTACCTTGTAAAGCCATCTCGAACTCACCACTGACTTGTCTGCTAGTCTTGGGACTACCTCCCAGACACTATTTTTGATAATGGATTCATACTCCTTAACCATGGCATTAACCCATACTGGTTGCTACACTGCTTCCTCGAATGAGGATGGCACAATGTTTATGCACTCGTTCATTAGATCCATGTAGATAGTGTATTGGTCTGGTGACCTCCTCTGCCTTCATTATGATGTGGGTGCTCCCACATTCTCTCTAGCATCATGCATCAATCTGTCAGCCTCTCTGGTGTGCTTCCTTCCATCTTTAGAAGTCTCTGCACGAGTGGGTGTTTCCACTCTCTACTCCTTTGCATATTGTGGCTGCTCCACATAATCCTGAGATTCCTCCTTTGGAGGTAAAAGCTCCTCATCTTCATGTAACTGAAGCTCTCTCTCAAGGGAACATCTCATGGCCTTCTCTTTATTGAACTTCACATCTCTATGAACCACTGTCATCATGTTGGATAGAAGGTACAACCGATAGTTGTGAGGTGCATCAGTGTACCTGACAAATATACCCAACTTAGTTGTTGGCTCTAGTTTTTTTCGTGCATCCTTGGTAACATGACAGTAGAGTGATGAACCAAAGGCCTGGAAGTGTGCCACATCGGGTTACTTTCCTGAAATTTTTTCTTTTGGTGTACTCATCCCGAGAATTCAATGAGGGCTTTTATTCCGCAAATAAACAATTCTGTTGCATGCTTCAACACATAAGTGGAATGGTGGGCCTTGATCATGTAACATTGCATGTGCCACTCCCACAATACTTCCATTATTTCCTTTCAACCACCCCAGTTTGTTGTGGGTTATGAGGTGTTATTAATTCTCGTCGAATGCCTTATGATGCACAAAAGTTCTTGAATTCATTCGACACATATTCTCCACCGTTATCGCTTTTGAGAGCTTTAACTTTCCTGCTAGTATCTTTCTCGACGAGTGCTTTAAATTCACAAAATTTAGTAAACATATGATCTTTCTTCTACATGAAGAAAATCCAACACCTACAACAAAAATCATCAAAAAATATTACATAATACATGTGCTTGGTTGTGGATGTTGTTGAGAACAATCCAAACACATCTGAGTGAACTCGATCAAGCATCACTTACACTTGACTGTCTTTATCATGAAAGGAAGATTTGGTGTATTTCCCAAACATACACCCTTTGCATGTGTCTCTCTGCTCTAGTGTACCCTCGAGAAGTCTTATAGAAATTTTTTGTGTCATCTACAAAGCTCCATGCTACAAGTGACCCAATATTTTATGCCACAACTCACCGATGTCTTGGCTCTACAGCTTCTCTGATTTTGTGCTTAAAGAAACACAATCTTCTACATCCAATTTTCAGAGGTTCTTCACCCGAACTCCAATCCGCTTTACTTGTCCTAAGGCTATGTGACAAAGGAAAGCCTTTCCCTTGCCAAATATCACATCGTATCCATGGTCCTCCAACATGACAGCTGAAATAAAATTATTCTTCAAACCTGGAACATACATGATATATTTTAATGTGAGAGGAGAACCAGGCTCCCTCAAAAATTTAATAGTATCGATGTCGATTGTGAATACCTCCCATCATCTCCTATCTCAGTGTGCATCTTGATTTCCTTCTCCTCCATTCATTGAAGAACTCTTTGTTGTCGGTCATATGGAATGAGGCTCCACTATCCAGGTACCACACATTGTCCATCACTGATGTCACCATGCAAGCGATGAGGGTGAAATATAGTTCGAATTGCAAAGTAATAACTTCACCTGCCACTCCTCTTAATAGCTTCTTACCTACCTTCTTGTGCGAACACTTTGTGGCATAGTGTCCCAACTCATGATAGTGAAAACATTTAATCTTTGACATGTCCTTCTTCTTGTCGCCCTGACTAGAATCTGATTTGGAATGGGATGACTTCCCCTTCCCTTTCTTTGCCTTTCCAACTAAGGAACAATGTTACTCATCATCATGCTTGGATGAGGATCCATCATGCTTGTGCCAAGTCAGACCACAATCGCTCCCACTCTAGTAGCTTCTCTCTCCCATTAATTGAGTCCCAGTAGCTATGCCAACTCTTGGGAAGGCCTAGAAGTACTAGGCTCACCAGATCGTCTTTAGAAACTATAACACTGACACTTCCAAGATCATCCTAACATTGGGTGAACTTTGTCAAGTACTTTGTTATTGAGTCACCCTTCTCCATCTTTATCCTTTTGAGCTTGTCCTTCAATGCTAGCTTCCCGTGGTCACTATTGTTTTGAAACAAGTATGTCAAGGCCTTCCACATTGCAAATGGATTTTCCTTACCATGGAGGTTCGATACAATATGTTCTCAAACTCCTTCTAGGATAATCCTTCTTGCATTTGCCACATATTTTCTCCACTTTTCCAGATCTTGAGCATCAGCTGGATTAGGAATATCTTGGTCTATGAATTACTTAAGCCTGTTGTATTCCAAAACTGCCTCCATCATGTCCTTCCAAGCAATATAGTTCAAACTACCCTCAAGGGAATATTTGAGTCTCAACCCATAGAATGACATCCTGTTAGATCTGAAGTATGATACTGCAAATTTAATTTCTCTTGCAAAATACAAACTCATATTCTCCTCTTCTATAGTGATTTCAGGTCTGATACCATGTAGAAATTCCTTGTAGATTCAAATTGCAGATTGTAATATGTTAAGATAAATGACTTGAATCTAATCTACTCATCAACGGAAATAATAAATAATCGATGAAATCATGATGCATAAAAGAGAAATAATTCAATCACACATAACACAATAATTTTCTGGGGCAAGCCACAACTAAAAACCCCTGCTATCTGTATATTACATTAATAAAAAAATATTAGAAGATTACAATGATTTTCTCAATCCTGAGCAACCTCTGCACTATCTTTATCTATCTCACTGCTTTACAAACAAGCTCAAGCCAATACTTATCCATTTCTGTTGTTTGCCAAGCTCCTATTTCCTTACGCAATTTCCTAGGGAATTAGCCCATATTTAATTGGGAAATTCCAAAAATATGAATTGTGTAATCCTCATAGGCCTTCCTCTGATTGCATGTAAAATTCAAATGATTATACAACTGATAGTACATTGTCCCTGAACTCCAATCTCAATTGTGTCTTTCTCTGATCTAACATGCATGAGTTAATTATGAGTGAATGTTTAGTTTACCAATTGATCAGTGCTAGTTACACCCCGCTACTACAGATTACACCCCACTACTAGATCTCCCACTAATTCCTCCATCAATTGAAACTAGTTTAACTGAATTTAACTCAGTTAAACTGAATTAAATAATTACAAATCAAAACAAACTCAACCAGTGTTCCTAAAAAGTAGAAGACATTCTACATGACTCAATTTAGACCCTCAAATCAAATTAATTGAGCCAACTAAGTCAAATTAGCATAGTTATTAACTGTTACAAGTTGTCTTGAGATGTGGAATTACAATTTAATTCCTAATTTAATTCAAGAACAAAATTGAATTAGGATTTTCTTGTTGCATTTTCAACACAAAACAAGCTACAAAAATTAGTCCTTGTATTGTTCAGATACAGGGATACAAGCTTCATTGACAAAGATGAAAATGGGCTCTCCATGGAAAATCCTTATGGTTATAGTAGTGGCAAGCTTCTTTTAATCCTTAAGTGTCTCTTCTAACTCTGAAGGTGAGTCTCATTAGAGTCCATTGCAATATTCGAATCAGAATTTTGAAAGAGTGGATGTTGGTTTTAATATGGGCTGTAATTTGGAAAAATCCCTGGAGATATTTTTTTTTGTAATCTTGGTAGGACTACATCTTCATCATGTCCAACTTCTCACCTCGATCGGGGGGGAGCACATGATTGAACCTAAGACTTCTAGTTCAGTGAGACTTCATTTCCATGGCCATTGTCAATTGAGCTACCCCAAGTGGACCCTAGAGATATTATTTAAATTGATTGTGGTTATTTTTTTCCTATTTAAAGTCATTATGTTGTTTTATTTATTTGTATAATACAATCTATGAGTTTCATAATTTTATTTTATAGAAATTGAACTCAAAACTCATTTATTTCCTTTTTTTAAATGCACTTCATTTTGTTTTTATTTTCATTTCTATTTGAACTACAAGACAATATGTAATTGAACCTTAACACTATAGATATTATAATTTGAAGTGACTTCATGGAAGTTTTCTTCGGAGATTGGTTCGAGAGTGGTTTCTTCTTTAAATATACATTGGTAGAAGTATTCAGTTTTAACAAGACTCCTTTCTTAAGAAAAAAAAATCAGTAAAAATCACATAGGAGAATTTTTGCCGACGCATTTCGGACCATCTAGTGTGGTTCATCGTTAGGACAAAATGAAGAGGCAGATCATGGCACCAGCTTAAATAGAGATCAATGTAGAGACCCTTAGTTCATATAACAACTATAATAAATGACTAGTTTATGAATAATATTATTTAATTTATAACATTAATTAATAGGATCCAATTATATTAAATAAAATCTAGTAATAGGTTAAGGTTCGAAATATATATAGAATAAAAAGAATCAAACATTCAAATTCAAACCTCAAACAAGGAGCGAAGTCAAAAAATATAATAAAATGAGTCAAAACCCTATTAATAAAATGGAGTCAAGACCCTATTAATAAAAAATAAATTATTGAAAAAATTAGAAAATATAATAAATAAAATCCAAACTAAAATAATCAAAATAATGAATCGGGGTCAACCATAAAATAAAGGGCTAAGGCCCTACAAACAAAAATCAAGGAGTTAAGGAAAAACAACAGAATAAACAAAGTCTAACATAAAATAAAGACTTAAAGGAGCTAAGAAAGAAGAAGATGATAAAAACAATTAAAAATTCTAAGAATGATCAAGGTGAAAAAACTTAATTGATGAAAAACCAATAAAAAAATATTAACCATAACGATTGAAAACAAGTAAAAACAAACTAGATAAATAAAATAGCAATACAAATGTTGAAAAGAAACTAAAAATTATTAGGAGGACAAGACAGGGACCCAACTTCTGCTAATATTCCAATTGTCGTTTCTATTCAAATTAGAGGGCCTTTTTTCGATTTCTAGGGCCTCCCTGAATTTTTGATGATGGAAATGACTCATCCTAGCAATGACTTGGCCCTCCTCAATGTAGATGTGATGCTTACTTTTTTCTGCATCTTCTGCCAAAGTAGAGGAGTGGGTCCTGCCATGCCTAATGTCAGTGGCGTGCTCACGAATCATTTGATTAATCAAGTGACGAGTCTCACCTATGTAGGGAGTCCCACAAGAGAAAGGGATAACATAAAAACCTTTCATATTTTTAGGGTCCACTTGGTCTTTTACATATCTAAGGGAGCTCCGTATGGTATTTAGAGGCCTAAAGGTTGAACGAACCTTATGCTTCCTTAGGATCTTCACAATCTTGTCATTGGTTCCTTGGATAAAAGGGAGATGAACACCTGAAAAACGATCCTTGGGTTCTTTCTTAGCCTTAGGACTTTTTTCAGATTTTAGGAAAACCTTAGTACATTGGTGTCTACTGTACCCATTATTAAAGAAAACACTCAGGAGGTGCACTTTCTCATCATTAAGATGGTTGTCATCAGAAAGTCTGAAAGATCTAATCGCTGAAGTGTTGAGAACACCAAGCTTTTGAGCCAGAAATGATGAGAATTAGCATGAAAATATTGCTCAGTGTGAGTTTTCTTCCAAAAGAATTGATGAGAAAAAGATTCATAATCATTCCTTGAAAGGAGGACGTCAAGGAAGGGCAGACTACTATTTCTTGCAAATTCCATGGTGACCTTTATGGAACTATACTGATTATTAAGATGAAGGAAAAAAGTTCCAACTCTTCCTTACCATGGGACCAAATGACACAAGTTTCATCCACAAACCTCTTATGCATCTTAGGCAGAAGACAAGAAGAGGCTAACGCCTTTGATTCAAAATACTCTGTGAATAGATTAGCTACCACAGGGGAGAGGGGGAAACCCATGGTGACACCACAAGTTTGCTCATAGAATTCCCCATCAAAAGAGAAGAAAGTAGAAATGAGACAGATATCAACTAATTTAGGCTCTTTCTACCTTAAAGATTCATTATGTTGACATAAAAAAATTTTATTCAATCTAATGTGCAAAGTGTAATCTAAGATCTGTTTCTTTTACCAAAGCACACTTAATTTTATTTTTATGGCATGTTTGTCTAATTTAGAGCACAATTCACAAGTATTTGTAAATTTCAATGCTTTCAAACAATACCTCAATTGCATGGGAGTTATAATTTGAAGTTTTTTCAAGGAAATTGAATTTGAGATCTATCACCTTTTTTATTGTTAATTTTTATTGCTTATTTTAAAATGATGACGACATAGGAAATAAAATCTTGAAATTTTGTTATATTTAATTATGTAAAACAATGAGTATGGTGTTTTAGGATGTATATATTTTTGCTACTCCAAGGAATTAAGTGAGAGACCTTTATATATTCAAATTTGGATCTTAATTGTATTTCAATTTTAGTTTGGAGTCCAACAACTGAGAAACATCACACATCTCAATGAATCATCCTTTAATTCTTCTTTGTTCGATTTTCCTAGTGCTTCTTGAACATGAGGAGTCAGATTCACTTCAAAAACAAAAGAAGCAATATCATATTTCAGAGAAACAGTAGCTATGCCAATGTCGGTGGAAAAAGTAATCCCTGTAAAAACATAGTGATAAAATTGTAACTGCTCAAGAAATTTAATCTAAATTAAGAGACACAATTCTACTCTACTGCTCCATGGAAATTAATTCACAATTTAGAACAACATTCGCAAACATGAATCAATCAAATCCACAAGTACATAGATTTGTCTAGGGTAAACCAACTGGTAAAAACCCCTTAAGCTTGCTTGCATTAATCATATGAATAGAGAATGTATTACAATGTCTTTCTCACTCTGAGCTCAACCTACAAGTGAATAACATTTCTCTCTACTCATTGAGAAGCTCTGAGCCATAGTCAATTTTTTCCTCTACTTGAGTCCCTATTTTCTTGCTTAAATCTTGAGGAATTAGGCCCCTATTTTTTTGGAATTTTCCTCCAATTGATTGTGCAGTTCCCAAGGTTGTATCTTTGATTGCATACAACACCTGTACACTCAAGGATAGTCTACAACTGATGTTACACTACCTTGGAATCTCCACCACAGTTGGGGAACTCGAATTATTTTCATGCACTAGCTATTTTTGGTTGATTGATTACTTAACTAGATGATCACTAAGTTAGACTACTGTCCCACTGCACAGTTGACCTCCAACTAGTTATGTCAATAGTTAGAACTAGTTTAACTGAATACAACTGGAAATAACTAAAATTGATTGTTATAAATTAGTAATCACACATGCATAAATGAACTCCAAGCCCTCTAACTCAAATTTACTGAGCTAACTGAGTAACAAGATCCATGTCACCTCAGTTAACTACCTTCAAGTTGTCCATTGAAGTGTAAATTTGAATTTTCTCAATTTGACCAAGGAGAAGTCAAATTGAGACTTCCTTGCTACACTTCTTAACACTCCCTCTTAGCAAGAAAGGGATTTTAAATCACCCCTATCCTTCACTTGTGGAATTCGAACTTACCTCTTGAAAAATCCATGGTAAAGATGTCAACATCTTGTTCCTATGTCAGAATGTATTGTAGCAACATTATCCTCCTCTGCACACAGTTCTGTAAATGATGATACCAAATATATATATGCTTGGATCGATTGGAAAATACTGGATTCTCAGAGAGCTTAATGGAACTATGATTAACAAAATAGTTCACAGTTGGATCCATCTCCTAACCAAATAGTCCCACAAGTATCTTTCTCATCCAGATCACCTCACATGTTTCTTGACTTGCATCCATGTATTTAGCTTCTACCGATCTGAGCACTAGAAACCTCTGCTTCCTATTGTACCAAGAAATTGTTGTGAAACCAACATTGAAAATTCCACCTGATGTACTCTTTTGGTCAGATGGAATCCTTTCCCAATCTACATTTGTGAATCCACACAACTTCACTCCATTTGTTTGTTTGTACCATAATACATATTGGGTAATGCCTCCAAGATACCATAAGACATGTTTTACTTCCTTCCAATACAACTTTGTTGGCCAAACCATAGCTTGGCTTAGTTGGTTGACTGCATAGCACATATTTGTTCATGTGTTCACAAGATACATCAGTGAACCCACTAGCTTTCGTAAATGGTATTATCAACCTCTTCACCTAAAGTGGTCTTCTCCTTCCTCTAGTTGGTCGCTAAAGGTATCTCCATGGGATTTCAACTCTCCATGTGAAATCTCTGTAGTATCTCGGTGGCATACTTTCCTTCAGACACAAACAATTCCCCATCATCTTGCCATACTTCTAGCCTGAGGAAGTATTACATGAGACCCATGTCTTTCATCTCAAATTCCCTTGCAAGGTCCTCCTTGCAAGAGGTGATCAGTTTCTCATCACCTATCAATATTAAATCATCAACATATAAAAAAACGGAAATCAATTTACCTTCTACCAAAATATTATAGAGGTTAACATCCGCTTCACTTTTAGTGAAGCCCAATCTAGTGAGACAAATATCGATTTGAGTGTACCAAGCTCGGGGTGCCTGTTTCAAACCGTACAATTCTCACTTGAGTCTGCACACATGAGACTCACGATAAAATGTATCAAAATCTTTTTGTTTCTCTATGTACACTTCCTCCTCAATAGAACCATTTAGAAATGTTGTCTTTACATCCATATAGTGGATCTTCCACCCCATTTGTGCAGCCAGTGCAATAATTAATCTAATGGATGAATACCTTGCTACAAGAGCAAAGGTTTCCTCATAGTCAATTCCCTCAATTTGAGAGAATCCCTTGGTCGCAAATCTGGCCCTATACTTCTCTATGATTTTGTCCGTTGCATGCTTAACCTTGAAGATCCATCTTGAACCCACAATTGATTTATTTGTCGGTCTTGGGACCACTTCCCAAATAATGTTCTCCATGATGGATTCATATTCTTCCACCATTGCACCAACCCAAACCGGTTACTCAACTGCTTCCTCAAAAGAGGATGGCTCAGTCTTTATAAGCTCATTCATTCGAGCCATGTATCCAGTGTACCTCTCAGGTGACCTCCTTTGCTTGCACAAATTTGAAGGAGCTCCCACATCCTCCCTCGCATCCCGAACCAATGTATCAGTTTCCCTCATTCTTTTTCTACCTTCTCTGGATGTTCCTTCTTGAATGGATCTCTCCACTTTGCCTCCTCTTTGCGCCTCCATTTGTGGATTCTCTACAACTTCTCGAGGCTCCTCCTTTGGATCTAAAACCTCCTATTCTGGTGGGATATGAAACTCCCTCTCAAGAGAGAATCTCATTGCTTTCTCCTCATCAAAATTTACATCCCTTCACACAAATTTCATTCTGAGGGAAGGTAAGTACACCCAGTAATTGTGTGGAGTTTCTGTGTAACCCACAAAAAATCCCAACTATGATTTCGGCTCAAGTTTCTTCCTCAAATATTTAGAGACATGGCAGTAAACAAAGGCTCCAAAAATTATGAAATGAGACACATATGTCTTTCTCCTTGAGAAATCGTCCTCCAATGTAATCATACTAAGAATTTGATGAGGACTCTAGTTTTGCAAGTAGACTATTGTGTTACATGCCTCTACCACACCTCTGCCTACAAATGTAGTGGCAGGCCTTGGTCATGTAGCATAACTCTCACAACTCCCACAATTCTCTGGTTCTTCCTCTAAGTTACCCCATTATGTTGTGGGTTGTGGGGTTTTTGAGATCTCTTTGAATGCCTTCTTTTGCACAGAAATCCTTGAAGTCATTCAAAACAGACTCACCTCCATTGTCTCTCTCGAGAGCCTTCACCTTCTTGTCGGTCTCATTCTCAACTAGTGCCTTGAATTCTACAAATTTTGAGAATGTATCATCCTTCTTTCGCATGAAGAAGATCCAACACTTTCTTGAGAAATCCTCAATAAAAATAACATAGTATTTATGTCTTACAATGGAGGTTGTCGATAAGGGTACACAAACATTAGAGTGAACTCTCTCCAAGACTGCATGTGCTTTCTTGTCTCAATCACGGAATGTGGATTTTACATGCTTCCCCAAGGTACAACCCTAGTAGACATCCTTCTACTCAAGTGATCCTTTAGGGAGGCCAATGGTTATTTGTTGCATAATTTTAAGGCTTCATCATGCAAATGGCCAAATATTATATGCGAGAGCTCACTGACATCGCAACTCTACACTTTCTCTGCCTTACTGCTTGATGCGACATAATATTCCACATCAAGCTTATACAAGTTCTTCACACGAACCCCGATCTGCTTCACCTGTCCATTAGCTATGTGCCTAAAAAAGGATTACCCTTTACTGAAGATCACATCCTAGCCTCGATCTTCCAAAACTGCTACAAAGATGAGAATATTCTTTAGGCATGGTACACAAATGACATCTTTGAGGCGAAGAGGGGATCTCGACTCCCTCTTGAAGGTTACAGTAACAATCCTAGTAACATTATGCTTTCCATTGTCCCCAAGCTCAATATGAATCTAGTAGTATTTCTCCTCTTGGTCATTGAAAAATTCTCTACACCCTGTCATGTGGAATGAGGCACCTAAGTCCAAGTACCATACACTCCCCATCATAGTGTTATCCATACATGTGATAAGGGTGATGTCTAGCTCAAACTGTGAAGCCGATGCTTCACCTGCTACTCTTCCTGAGTTCTTCTTGCTAGACTTTTTGTATGGACACTTTGTATCATAATACCTAAATTCATGACAATTGAATCATTTTATCTTGGACAAGTCTTTCTTCTTACCCCCTTAGTAGGAATCTAGTTTCGTTTGAGATTTCTTCCTTTTTCCCTTCTTTCCCTTTCCAACCAATGAAAATTTTTCTTCATCCTCTCCCTTCAATGAACCTCCATCTCTGTTATTTCGCATAATCTCTTCTTGTACCAAATGGAACCATAAGTGTTCCCAATTCGATAATTTCTCCCTCTCGATCACTGAGTCCTGCTAGATATGCCAACTTTTGGGAAGGCCTAGAAGAGCTAGGCTCACCAAGTCATATTCTATAACATTCACAGCAACCCCTCCAAGCTCATCCTAAACTTGTGTAAATTTGGTGAGATAATGCAGAATAGTATCATTCTTCTACGTCTTAATGTTTCAAAGTTTATATTTGAGGGCTAATTTTCTATGGTCACTGCTATTTTCAAATAGCTCAGTAAATTCCTTCCACATTGCGAAAGGAGTTTCTTTGCCATGGAGATTTGAGACAATGTAGTCTCGCACTCCCTCCAAGATTATTCACCTCACCTTGGATATATCTTTCTTCCATTGGGCTAGGTTTTAGACATCAACTAATCCTGGTTTTGGAATGTCTATCTTGACATATTCCAACAATCCATTTTCATCAAGCACTACCAACATGTGATCCTTCGAGGAAATGAAACTTGAGTTGCCTTCAAAGGCATACTCTAATATCAGTCCGTTGAAGGTCATTCTCTCAACTCTGAAGAAATCCTGTTACACTAAAGCTGCAAATTTGAACCTCCTGAGGAACAACTTCATAATTCTTGTTCTAATGTGAATCCTGCTTCGATACTATGTAGAAATATAGTGATATAATTGCAATTGCTCAAGAAATTTAATCTAAATCAAGAGACACAATTCTACTCTATTGCTTTGCGGAAATTAATTCACAATTTAGAACAACATTCACAAACATGCATCAATCACAAACACAAGTACAAATTTATATAGGGGAAACCAACTCGTAAAAACCCTTTAATCCTGCTTGCATTAATCAAATGAATAACTAATGTATTACAATTGCTTGCTCGCTCTAAGCTCAACCTGCAAGTGAATAACCTTTTTCTTTGCATAATGAGAATCTTTAACCCAAATTTAGTCAATTTATGCCTCTGCTTGAGACCCTATTTCCTTTTGAAAATCCCGAGGAATTAGGCCCATATGTTTTAGGAATTTTCCTCAAATTGATTGTACAATTACAAAGGTTGTATCTCTGATTGCAAGCAACACCTGTACACTCAAGACTAGTCTACAACTAATTTTACACTACCTTGGAATCTACACCATAGTAGGGGAACTCAAATTATCTACATGCACTAGCTATTTTTGGTTGATTGATCAGTTAACTGGATGATCACTGAGTTAGATTGTTGTCCCATTGCACCCCTGACCTCCAACTAGTTCTACCAATAGTTAGAACTGGTTTAACTGAATACAACTAGAAATAATTGAACTGGATTGCTACAAATTAGCAATCACACATGCATAATTGAACTCCAATCCATCTAACTTGAATTTACTGATCTAACTAAGTGAGAAGAGCCATGTCACCTCAGTTAGCTACCTCCAAGTTGTTTGTTGATGCGGAAATTCAAATTTTCTCAATTTGACCAAGGAAAAGTCAAATTGATACTTTCTTAATACACTTCTCAACAATCCCAATAGTAGATCTCAGAGAAACAACAACACCAACGCTTGTGGGAGAAGCAATCCAAAAAGTATTAGGAGAAATAAATAATAACTTGGGTGTTATATGTAGATTCTTGAAATTGAAGACCTTCTAATCTATGAAGATCCTAAAACCCTTGATTGTTCCCACAACTGCCATTGTTCCCATCCCACATATTTTTATATTTTATTTACAAGCAAGTATCCAAAATTCCCATTTATTTAATTCAAGCATCTCCTAGTCATGGTACACACTTGTTTTTGTTTCTATCACACTTGAAATTTGTTTATTTTGAAATTTTTTACACTTGATTATAGTAATATTCTTACAACTTACAAGAGCATTTATGCTACTCATCTTACAAGTAATAAAACCAAAGTGTTGGTTAACATTGATAAAGTAGATGCTTTGTGCAACTATATATTTTGTTTTTCAATAGAATATTTTGTTTACATTTGAGCCCTATTAAGTCCAAAAATGAAATCAACACTTCTAAAGGAAGGCTTATTTGTTATCATATTAAGTCCAAAAATGAAATCAACACTTCTGAAGGAAAGTTTATTTGTTAACATTTTTCATATAATTAACAAAAATATGCCACAAACATGTTTTTGGAATTATAAAGAATACTTGAGAGATTGCAAGGAATGGTTAGAAAAACTAGATTATATACTATTCTTAGGCACATAATAATTTGAAAATAAGTCCTAAATTTGAAAACACATCCTTATATAATATGCATAGACACATAATAAATTAAAAACATATCCTAAACTTGAAAATAAATCCTTCATCTTGCCCGATAGGAACTACCACTCCCTCTTGCCCTTGTTCATAGAAGGAATTTTTAAGTTTCAAGTTACTACTTGCAAGAGAATGAGGTAAATTATTAAGGTTAGTGAGTTAATACTATATTTTATTTAGTATTATTTTTTAATGTGTTTATCACTAATATGAATAGATGAATTTGCATTTCTTTGCCATAATTATTTATTATTTTTTTTTATCAAAACATTTGTTCAATCATTATTTGCTCAGGAATAGGTGGCTATACGATTATTGCATCCTTTCTTCCCTTCAATAACATATATTCCATATCTTGTTGTAAATCAGTGTCCATGCAATAGTTGTTTCTCTTCTTTTAATTAGCATGAAATATTTCAACCCTTTTATTCCTCCCAACATTTGTTTCAATCTAGCTCACTCATAGAGAATTGTTGTACCAAGGGTCATAATCACCATGTTATTTGAGCAATACAAAATACTTTCTAAGATTTTGGAAGACACCAAGAATCAAGTCGAGGCATTGAATTGTAGGGTGCATCACGTCCATGACAAGATGCGAAAGGGGGAGGAAAGTGCAAGGGAGTGTTTGCATGGTCGCAACTTTGGATCGACACTCCTACACAAGATCTATAGCTTATCGTGAACACCGAAAATGATCTGATGTTGATGTCATGCACACAAAATTATAGTTATATCAAGTACCCTACAAATAATGCCCTGAATGGAGATTTTCTTCCCAACATGTCATCTTTTCTTCACATTGTAACTTATCTTGAACTAATATATCTACTCCCTTATAATTCCCCTCAATTAGAATTGCTTGAGAAACCTCTAGAATTATTCTCATACTTGTCACAATTTCTCTCAAATAGTTGTCTTTTTGCTAGAATTAGTAACTCAATCTACACACAAAGTTCACCTTAAAAAACCAACAAATTCTCCAAAGCATGACCTAAAAGTGTGTGTATATTGATGTCAGGCATGGTAGCGAACCATCATGCCTTCATGAGAAAAGATAAAATCCTCAAAAGCATGCCTTGAAAATGTGAGCGGGAAGCTACCAACCATGGTTGAAAACCATCATGCCTTTATGAAAAATGGTAAAAGGCCCAAACATCCTACCATTGCTATTGATGTGGCTTATTAGTGTAATAAACAAGGTGATATTTTTCTAAAGAGTAAAGTATTTAAATCCTTGTAAAGGGATCAAACAAGTATAATAAATGCATAAACACATCCCCTCATGATTTGTTATTTCTCCTAATGAATGAGCTCATATGTAATTGTAAGCAGTAGAGCAGTGCAAGCATTTTCTACTTATTTGAAAATTGAAATTAAGTTGGAGATCATTGTAGTTCACCCATGTGGTAGATGCATGAGTAAATTGTATCTCTTGTAACCACATTACCCACAAACATGAGAACATATTTTCCAAGTGGATTCATCCTTAAATAAATACATTTTTAATTAAAAAGAAGAAATTAAAATTGAAATAATCCCATTATGAAAGCTTGTGAATGGTAAAGAGGACAAACTAAGATAGAGATGAACCATTTTGCAATGTATATATGTCAAAATATCCATCTTAACTCTAGATCTATCATGTGCCAAGAGGGATGACATCCTTTAAGGTGCAATCATTTCCTCAAATTATGATCCCTCTTAGTGCAAGATAGATTTGAAGTTAAGATGGATCTATGATGGTTCTTAATATGCCACATGTCAACTCCATGTTGAATATGACATGAATTATACATTTCCATCATATTGAGCAACATGCCTTTGAAATGGTTTAACCACCATGCTCCTAATGTTATCAAATCCCTAGAGGTGCATCCCTTCCTCAAATTTCGAACCCTCTCAACATATAATAGATTTGGTGTTAAAATGGATCATGTTGAACATAGAAGGAATTAAAAATCTTCCTCAAAGTGAGCAAAACACCATTCAAATGTTTTAAGCATAAGTTGATATTGAAATATCCTATTTAATACAGACATGTAAATATTTTTTGTTCTTCATTGTTTTTAAATGCCATGTATCTCCATACTAAGTATTGAAGGAATTACACATCTCCTTAGAAAATTTAATGTGTATGTGAGAGAGAAATTGATATAAAATTATATCACTTAAAGTGGACATTAAAATGTTTTAATTATAATCAACATTAAATTATTATTTTATTATTAATATTTTTTTAATATCACTTATCAACTCCATAGGAAAAAAAATCCTCATTAAATTCTATATTGGGTGCATTAACATACTAGAGTTGTTTTGCAAACCATAGTATGGTGGTCATGCACATGGTGGTCATAGGGTTTTGAAAATGAGTGGTTATATAACTTGGCATTTGGTCGTGAAAAGAATATATATTTCCAACATAATAGCATTCACTACATGATGCATCATGGAATTAGAATTATATTCTCAAGAACGAGGGAATAAAAGGACAAAAATGTCAAACTTTAGGATCTGTTATAGGGATGTAAGAGTAGCATCGACCATACATCATAATAGCTCACAAGTAGGTTTGCTTGGAAAACGAAACGTGGAAAGCCTCAAGATTATGTTACCTCTACGTGATGAAATTATTAGTGCATTTATTTGTATGTTGTATCGTGAAATCCATTACCAAAAAGCACAGGGTTACTACTATGCAATTTTCCTTATATTGACTATATTTAAATCAAAATGATTCATGGTAAAATTAATAACTCTTATTCTATACAGAGAATTTCAGAATTTCAAAAATTATATGTAATATGTTGTATTTTGGAAGTTTTTTTTGTTTTTTTTTAGTAAAATTTTAATTATAAAGATTTCGTAGATTTGGTAGTAAGTTAAGTAGGTTTGATCGTGAGGAAAATTGAGTTAATTGAGTTCTTATATTTAAGCTTAAAAGTCGTCTTAAGGCTTTTGACGTGATGTTTAATCTTATGAAATTCATTTAACTAATTTCAAACCCACTTGTTCACATCTATAAACACTAGTCAAAGCAATGAGTATTATATTGATTATTCAAAAATCTTAAAAAATAATAAATTATAATTAATATATAATTTATTCTACACAATTAATCCCAAAAATAATATTTAATATATTACAATCCAAAAGCTTCTCAATAATTAGAATATATATATATATATATATATATATATATATGGAAAAATGCCTCTAGGATTATTTTAGTTGGTCAAGTCCCTATCATTGAAGCATCTCTACTATTAAAAAATTATAGGTTCAATTCTCTAAACACTCTTGGGATTAGGCTCCATAGTTGAACTAGCAGAAAATTACACAACTGTGACTCACTTATAAAAACCATAAACCACATATATAAATAAATTAAATTGTTTAAATTAATTTTACTAAAATTTATATGAATGTGTATAAAGTAACTATAATGGTTAATCAAATTCATCTAAAAAAATATTTCATTATTCAAATTCACATTAAAAAAAAAGTTTTTTCATTATTTTTTAGTGATAAAACAATAGCACTATTTCCAAAAGGAGTTGTCTATAGTGCGACTTTTTGGAGTTTCCGGTGCCGGAATCCCGTGAAAATTTTGAGGTGAAATCTTGATTTGTGTTATTTAAATTAGTTTTTTGATTGTATATATTGATTAGCACCATGAAAAAACCCTACGGCACTTCTATTGTGCAGGGTTTACCCATCAATCTTGTGATTTCAATGAATTCCAGCCAGATTTTAGAGAAATTAGACCAGAAAAATCCACCAGAAAAACTTCCAAAAAATCACACTAAAAACAACTCATTTCTGAAATCATAAACTACATATAAAAATAAATCAATAAATAAAATTATTTTTAAAAATATAATAAAATATTATTAATCAAATTCATATACCTAATTATAATTATAATTGTTAATCAAATTCACATAACAAAGTTTTTTTAAGTTTGTATCTTGAATTAATATAAGTGTCATTATCAATATTTTTTATAGTAAAAATTTATTAATATTTTTTTATAGTAAAAATTTATTTGGAAAAATGAATTAAGTTTATAATGTAACTACTATTTCAGAACATGAATTAGTAGTGCATTTCAAAGAGGGAAAAACGGATAAGATGATTTATTATGTTATTTTCAAAAGTTAAAATAATTTATTAATATTAACTATTTTATTAATAATTAAATTGAATATTATTTAAATTGTGATATTTGAATTTAAGTTTTTGTGATTTATATTTTGATACATAAGATATTTTCAGAAAAAATTATATTGAAGGTTTTGGTCAACTTAACTAGTGTGGTTCATCTTCAGGACAAAATGAAGAAATAGATTTAGGTAGTAGATTAAATAGGAAGATAGGTCATCCTAACAGCTAGAAGAAATATTTGACTAGGGAAATATTTTATATTGTTTAAATAAAAAAATTTATTACTTAATAATATTTTATTTAAAAAAATATATATATATTAAACAATATAAAATATTTCTTTACTCAAATATAGCCGTTAGGATGATCTATTTTCATGTTTAACCTACTACATAGATCTGTGATCTATTTTCATATTTAACTTACCACATAGATCTGTTTCTTCATCTTGTCCTGAAAATGAACCACAGTGATTGGTTAAAAAAACCTGACCAAAATCTTCTATAATTTTTCCGAAAATATTTTATATATCATTTAAATTCTAATTTATTTATGTACAAAATTATTCATCAAATTCATTTTTTATTCTTTAATTTTTATAATATAATTTTTTATTTTTCAAAAAAAATTATTTCATTTATATTTTAAAATACAAGGGAGTTTTCCCTCAACTGTAAGAATTCTGATTTGCTATAATACATTTATGTTCATTGTCAACTATAAGAACTCTGATTTGCTATAGTACATTTATGATCGATCATTCTCAACTATAAGAACCTCTGATTTGCTGCTAATCTAATAGTTTTTATTAGAGATGATTAAGAAAGGATTACTACTGTAAAACACAATCGCCGTCTGTGGGAATCGAACCCACGACCACGTGGTTAAAAGCCACGCGCTCTACCAGCTGAGCTAAGACGGCCTGACACAGTAAGTAACAAACTGAAGATGATGATTACGGTGATATAATTGTAGACCAATTCCGTCTAAATGTGACTGAAATAAAATCCTGTATTCTACTCTCCAACAACATTCAAAAGCGGCGGCGTAGGATAAAAACGGTTTAAAAGAATCATTTTTCAATGTATATAGTTCGGTATTGAGGCTCCATAAACTACCATATACAACGCCTCAAAACTTCCAGTCCACGCTAATAATTTTTAATTTTTATAAAGAGGAATTAACTAATTAAAGATAAATAATATAGATCAATTAGTAATGTATTAATATATTGAGATAGAAAGTGTTTAGATCCAATTTTATATATATTAAAATTAGTAGGGGCCATAAAGTGTAAAGATATACAAAAGATTTGGTAAGAATATCTTGATAAATTAAATCACTAAATAAAAATAAATGATAAATAAAAAAATTCTAATATAATAAATATTATATAGAGCCTAGCAACTTGTTTTCTCTTGCTACGCGATTCCATTACCATAATCAACACTACTTTACTAATGAGGTTAGTGTTTTTATTACAAGAAAAACACAAAAATTGTTGGATTACAAAGCGCAACCTTCTACTTTAGTGGTTATGTTCTTATTACAAGAAAAACACAAAAATTGTTGGATTACAAAGAGCAACCTTCGACTTTAGTGGTTGATTACTTGTTGATGGAAATTTTCCAATACAACATTTCACTGTGGTCGGAGTAAGATCGCTGATGAAAAAATACGCAATTAAATAGCTAAATGACCACAAAATTTATACACTTCCTTATTTAATTCTTTGAGTATTGAGGAAATTGTTGGTTTCTTATGTTTCCATGTTGACCAGGAAAAATTGTGAAGACAAAATGGATCAATTTTCACACCATTGATTTTACCAGTCGGGGCAATACAACTCAAAAGACAATTTTAAAGAGCTGCAAAAAAAATGACCATGCAGAGATTGTGCAGAGGAGGTTGGAACCACTCTTGAGTTTGCAAACACTAATTACAGATCTCAGCGGCTTGCCCATGTCTAACACTTTTCTATTATATAATATAATATATTATATTATATATGGTTGTTTATCCTATTTATACTATATTTATATATTGTTGTGTACATGTAAATAAGATAAATATTATAATTTTTTATAATGTTTATGCTATTACTAGTACACAACAATATATAAATATTTCATTCAAAAGTTTCAATTAAAGATAAATAAATCATATTTGTCAAGTTTCAATGTGGCCAACAATCAACTCAGTGGTTCAATTCCTAGGTTGTTGTAAAGGTTTCCCAAGGTTTATTTTCAAGGAAATTAGTGAATATCAACTAAAATAAAAAATATATATTTCATCAACTACTATAAATGAGTGATTATTAATTAAAATAAAATAAATATTTCACCAACTCCACTGCTATCCATTCTCACATCATATGAACATTGGTCATTAACTGCCATTTCAGATATTCTGCTAAGTGTCTCTTGTAACCATATCTACAATTTCAAAATTATGTAGCGTTTTTAATCTCTCAAACATATTCTTCTGCAAAGGACATAATTTTGTAAAAAAGGCTTTAACATTGGCATCTCTTTATCTTGAAACATGGGGAACTTTTCTAAATGAAAAAACAAAGATATGTTGAATTTTTTTAATTCCAGAAATATTATATCTTTTGCAAAGACCTTTGAAAATTCAATGAGCATATAATTTTAACATAATTTATCATTCTCAAATCAGGAATATCTTATAAGCCTTTATAATATGCAACAATGCTATGATAACTAGTTTAGTCGAATATCAAGTTCTGAGCATAGAGATCCAATTAGGAAATTCATAGCCATGAAATTTCAAGGTTTTTTGTGTGGTACAATGGCATGAAAACCCAATCTTCGGTGTTATAGGCAAACAATGTCAACAAACTCCCTCAAAAATATTCAAAATCTTCAAATAAATCTTAATTAGCCATTCAAAACCCTCAAACAATTGAATACAAACCATCAACATGTAAAAAGGAACAAAATGAAATATATGGTACAAAATAGAATGGAAGATAAAATCATGATAGACATATTGGTAAGCGGTTGTAACTGCTACATTGCCCACCTCAAAAAGTTGCAATTGTCGTGTGTAAATTTGATAATACATAAAATCTCTTGGATTCTCATTATTCCAAAGAGAAAGCTTGATTGCATGATCATATTTCCTTGAATGATACTTCTCTTGTTCTTATGTAATTTATATAGGACATGATGAACAACCTACTACATTGTATGTGTACAGTCAAAATATGCAAAACATATTACAAATGTGATTCAGTTAGAACTAAAAATAATCTTCCTATGTAACGCTCTTAAGACATGGAAAATTGTAGGGGCTAATATTCGCAGGTGGGTTAATTTTCCATGATTTTTCAAAAAACAATATTCGCTAATTTCCATTTTTTATAAAAATGATTTGCCCAAATTTTACAACATAGAATTATTTTACCTTAAAAATCACCAACATTATATAGAGAGTATATATAAAATCATTATAATTTGAATAGTTTTACAAATACATCAATAAATATTTTATAGTTTGCATATTAGGGACTAGTGAGATTCGCCAATGTTTTCAAACTTCAAGAGAATTTTCCATTCTTAAAATTTTCCCTGCTTAAGACATATGAATGCCCAAAAATAATACGATTACCCCATCTAACAAGCACAATTACTAAGATTTAATTTGGTGAAAGGATGGCTAAATGGCCTTTTTAACAACTTTTAATTAATAAAAAAGCCTATCCCTTCTGGAATGATTTTTTTGTTCACCTAATAATGACTCTTCCTAAGGATGGTTTGTAATATGGAATCTTACAAACCTTGAAAAACATATGGTCCTTACTTGAAGCATAGAAAAAGGTCTGAATGGCTTATAAAAAAAATCAACCTAACATGGATTTTCTCTACTTCTCCAAGTCTTCCAAAAGGTCCAAACCCAAGGTACAACACATTATGACTGGTATATTGATAAAAGCACACTTAAATTACCTATTTCTCAACATTAAAACTGAGTAATATTTTATATGGCTACTCCAAATGCAACTTATGAGGATCAACACAACCTTATTGTTTATTTTTAGTTCGTTCTAGAAGTAATCACCTGATCCCTTCAGTCCACATCTGCTAATATGTATCAATTTTGCACTCAAACTCCATAAGTCCAAAGGTTGATTTAAGAGAAAAATAAAATCTTTTTCCTCCTTCCTTTGATAAGTCTTTGCGAGACCATGCTGGTATGTCTTTGCATACATCATAGATAATACCTAGCCACATGCTCAACAAGTGCCTAATTCTTAAAAGACATGGCAGGCATATTACTAAAATCATCACTCCATGAGGAAAATAAATTTTTGAATGATTACAATATACTTTAAAACAAAAGGGTACATCTATCTTCCTTATTCACTCTTTTTCTTCTTTGAGAATGTACCACTGATGTGCTTGCTCTTAAGTTTCACCACCACCTGCATCTCATTCTGGAGATTTAAGGAAATATATATCCACTAACAAAGGAGGATTATTACCCAAATTTCCATGCAAACAAATTTGTCACCGACTGGGATCCACATCAACCAATAGAAAAAACGAGGCAGAATTTCCTCAAGACATAATGTGTACCTGTTTCTGTGCAGGACTCAAATATGACATTTAAATGAGAAAATACAAACAAAAAATTGTTGTGTTCACTTATGACCTCTTGTTGACATAAACAACAACATGTTTCTGGCGAATTGCCCCTGACACTAGGAAACATAACTAATTAGTTAAAACCCAAATTTTCTTAAACTTCCTAAACAAACATTATCTTGAATAATAACACTACCTTTTCTTGTGCACTTTAGAAGTTTCACTCCTCTTTCAAGAAAATCCTGGGAGTAGATCTATGATTCATTATCCTCAGAAGCTAACGCTTCACTAAACCCAACTACTGGATTGGGCCCCTTTTCATATGGAATAATGGTTCCATAATTATCTATGTACTCTTGCTTTCAGAGTTGTCACTCCATGCAAAGTTGGTTGGACATGATAAGGATTTATGGGATATTCCAAAAACATGTGAAATAACTCTCTTAAAAACCGAAGTTCTTCACTCCATACAAAAAATCCCAATGTCAAGTCATCTACCCCATCAAACTTGATCATATATTGATTGCATAGAGCAAGATAACATTTAATGAAATAATTTAGCACAACAACCGAAAAAGTTGTAAGAATATTGTGTTCAAGATCAAACAAGATATTATGGTAGTCAACTTTTGGTTGGAATTAACAGATTCTAATTTCATCATGCAAACATAAACTCGAAAGTGATAGAGGAAGAAATTATCAATGCAATCAATGACTACATTTTAAACAGGAAATCTAGTATATTCAGTTTTCCAAAATGGATGCAAGTTGCTTGAAAGGTTCGTTCTTCAGGAAAAATTGAGTACTTGTGGCTACCTTGGTAGTTAGGGTCATAATATCTACATGCATTTTGAAGTTGACAACAGAGCTTACCATGGATGCCATTTATTCCATGTCTTCTCCCATACACTCTACAATCTCAACACATGGTTTTGCTACAAGTGCAGCTGTTGATGCAACTGCCATACTTGTCTTTGATTGACTACTCTAACCAATATTAGAAGATGTAGTAGTTGCAGTTGCAACTACAACAATGACAAAATCTACACCAACAACTGAAATAGTTGCTTGCACTTGTGCATTATGAACACGAGTCTCTTCTTTTTTTCTTCTATTTTATATCTTTCAACCATTTTCCTACTGTTTTTCCCCCAAATTATGTTTTTGTTGAGTTGATAGTCTTACAAAACTGCCAATAAATTAAAATTTGCAGGGTTAGAGTCTCCAAGCAAACACTAGGTATCTTAGTACCATAACACAATCTAGATGAGATACCAAACACATGTGGCATGACTTGGCATAATAATCCCTTCACCACTCGAGATAAAAAATATTGACATTAGTTGCTTTAATGAAATTTTCTATAAATTTTTAACTCCCAGAATGAAGTTGGAAGGTGACCCTTTTAATGAAAGAACTATAAAAACATTCAAGAATCCTAATAGAAAAGTTGTTCTTATGTTTAATGGCAAATTTGACCTTTTGTGGCAGATCACAACTACTTTATTTAACATGCAAAACCTTATTGGTCTGCATTGGAAAGTAAAATATCTAAAGATTTCTAGTATTTGAAACAAAAGCTTATATTTTTATCTTGCATATATTTTATAAAGAGATCAAACATTAATAAAAAGGGTAAAATATCTTCATCATGCTCAATTGAAAACATCAATGCATCCCAAGATTAAATCAATGATAGAGGTAAGAGTTTTTGCTGTAAATTTATTATACTCTTCATTCAAATGTATAAGAAAGAACCAGAGGGATTATAAATGAAATTGACTCTAAATAACATAATTGTACCCAGTGGAAGAAGACAAAAAATGAAACAAAGAACCATATAAGGAACCTAAACCTTCAGATCAAGATTGAAACATTTTTGCAGTAAAACCAGGCTTGAAGAAGATAATGTAAACTACATAATCTGTGTGAAATTCTCTTGCACGATTGTTGTCTAAGTTGTTGAAGATTGTAACTAGTGTCGATCTCTATAATGACCTTGTAAACATGACATTGTATACTTTTTATATGAAAAGAAAATTAAATTTTATTTGTAAAAGCATGGGTTTCATGCTCAAGTCTAGGTCAAAGCATGTTCTTCATGCTTATAGGACTTTCTAGGTCAAAGAATAATTATTTTCATGTATTATAGTCTCATTTGGACTCATTGTAACAAAAGAAAATAATTATCTTTGAGTTAAGGAAGAAAAATTAACCTCCAATACCAAGTTGGCCCCAACGAGGACAAGTTGGCCTAAAAAGGCCTATTCGACCCCTCTAAAAGGATATAAATAAGAAGGAATTTGACTCATTTCAATCGCTCACTCAAGCAAGTTCGATCTACAATAGCAAAGAATAAGGAAGAGCAAGAAAGACAACAAGAAGAGGAAGAAGTTTAAGAAGGAAGTTCTCTTGAGAAAAACACTTATTTTTTTCCACACGTGCGAAGCTGTCCAAGGGTTTTGTGTGAGTTGCAGGGGCTGATATTGCAGGTCGAAGTTACAGACCTTGATGCAGGCTGAAACTGTGAGGTGAAGTTGCTTTGATCTTTGCTGACTTTGGAAAAACCTGTTTTTTTGGGAGAGATATTATTGGTAGGTCGACTTGGTGCTTGGGTGGAATTTTGGATTTGGTCTTGGGTCTTAGAAGCCTCATTTTGAACTAATTCTATAGGAAGAGAAGTATTCTTTCTAGGTTTTCCCCTTGGAGGGGTTTTTCCCTCTGATGCAGGAGAATCTGACCATGCTGAATCAAAAGTCAAAGTTAAAGCTGTGAAAGGGGAAATGTGGACAATCATTGGAAACTGGGGCAAATTCGGTTTAAACATAGCAAATTTGATGGAATTGATAAGTCTCGAGAAGACTTAATTTAATGTAATTATCTGCCATGTATGCGAATAGAGAGATTTAGGCGATTTGTGAGAGGAAATTGTGGATCTAAGATGATCCACGCTTATGTAATTTCTTATATAAAGAGAGTCTATATTGTGAGATAGGGAGAGCATAGACAGAGAGTGAGAATACAATGTAATCGATAGAGAAATTGTGACTGAGGCTGAAATGCCTTAGACTGTAATCTAGTTCTGTATAATATAAATATGTGCGTTATGTGGAATTCGTGTGGCTGTATATTGTTTATGCATTGAAATAGTTAAATCCTGTTTATAGTTTTGTTGATCGACCATCGATCATTGTAAGGATCGATGGCGATCCAATGATATCAGAGTAAACTTTTGTATGGAGTGATGTGAGTGTTTAACCAGAGTGTGGCAGAGATAACTTTGTATTCTAACGTAATTCCACCAAGTGCAAATGAGGAATCCATTTTAATAGAACCATCAGATCGTCTAGATTGACGGACAATATTGACAAAACGTGAGAAACCTGACAAGTTCGTGAAGAAACGCGGGAATAGATCTGGATCGTCGATCAACAAATCCATAGATCTAACAATCATTGCGTGGTGAAGACGCGCAGGCGTTAATCAGAATGGGAAGAGAGATTTTCATAGGCAGAAGCAGATTCTCGCGTGACCTCAAAGCCGTAAGCGAGATTTAAAAAATGGACCCGAGAAAGTTATAGACTGTGATCTAATCCAATTGAAGTCCGGATAGATCACGGCTGTCCATTGAATGGCTAGTCGGACAAATATCGTGTCGAAAAATGAATGGAGTTTAATTCAAAAACCAGACGCAATGCGGATTTATACAACGTGCTTAAAACCTCGTTGAGTTCCGATGATCAGGACCGTCTGTTGGTTGATGGATCTGATGGTAATCATGTCGGAACATGTGCGTAGGTTAACATTTCGAGCGGACCCAATGTGTTATCAAAGTGGGTTGAAATTTATTTGAGATCCGGTCTTAAGCGCTCAAGGAGGGTCGATGGTGATTGGTCGGGTTATGTTGTAGTTCGCTGTTTGTTGTGATTCCACGGACTACGGGTTTATTGTGAATTCCACTAATAAGAAAGCTTATGATATATACGTGGGCCCATAACCCATAGGTCCATGTACTAATTATGTAAATATGCAGCACCGCTGCGTAAAAGTGGCTTAGTTGTCATCACCCTAGCTTGGAGCTTATATCTTGTGTACTTTGTCTCTTTGTGATCTTCATTGTTTTGGTAATTTCTTGATAAACAATAAATAAAGAAGTAATAAAAGGCCAACTAACATCACAAGTAATTATCAAGTAATGAAATTCAAACATAATATACAAGATCCTTGATTTTCCAACATGGTATTAGAACCAAAGTGAAAGAAGGAGACTGAAGATCACATTTCAGTTGACGCTCTCTTCTCAATGGAAAGGATTATGAAGAAGGGTTTCAAGTTCCTTGGGAACCTTGTTGTGACTATCAAAGACTGCATCTTGAAGATCATCCCCAAGCTAGCAAAATAAGTGATGAATGGAATTTTCTTATTTGCTCCCTCTAACACTTTCAAGGATGATAATGTATGGGTTATAAATAGTGGAGCTTCTAGACTTATGATAGGTGAATGCAGTCAACTCCAGACTCTATCAAAAGGAACCTCCTCTCATTCAGTCGAACTTGGAGACAAGAAGAGCTATCCAGTGAAGGGAATTGGATCTATCTCATTGGAGATAGAGACCGATGGCATCATTTATCTCAACAATATTCTATATGTTTCAATTGAAGAAAAATGTACTTTCTATTTCTTGTATAGAAGATAAAGGTGGTAGAATAGATTTTGTTGATGGAAACGTTTTTAGGGACACTAGTATTGATCATGCAAGGATAATTGTTATCCGTGAGGGAACTCTGTATAGGTTACTTACTCCTCTCCCTCAAGCCCTAGTTCACTTAGATGTTAGTCCTTCTAAACTCTGACAGAGAAGATATGGACATCTTCACTATAAGATTTTTCCATCTCTTAAAACAAATAATCAATGGCATCCCTGAATTGAAGGAAGAACATGAAGGAATTTGTAGGGGAGGTTCTCTAGGCAATAATGTGAAGAAACCATTTACAAGAAGTGATACTAGATCAAAGGAAATTTTAGACATTCATCGATGATTTCTCAAGGAAAACATGGTTAAACCTCTTCAAGAAAAAAGGTGAGGTATTCGAGAAGTTTCAAGAATTCAAGAATGAAAGTAGAGAACTTGACAGAAAGGAAGATCAAGACCCTATGGTCTAACAATGGTAAATAATATACCTCCAAAGAAATTTTAGCATTTTGCAAGGAAGAATAGATTAAGAGGGAGCTAATTGTTCCTTATAATCTTAAATAGAATGGTGTGGTAGAAATAAAGAACAAAACAATTGAAGAATGTGTCAGAGCCATGCTACATGCTACATGATCAATATCTCCATCAATTCTTATGGGAGCAACATGTGTAACAATTGTCTACTTGCATAATTGAAGCCCTCATAATATTCTCAACAACATGACTCCGAAAGAAGAATTTATAGGAAATAAGCCTAGTGTGGATCATCTTTGAATATTTGGATGCCCTATTTATATACACATTCCAAAGGAAAAGAGGAAGAATTTAGATCCTACCAGTATGAAAGGAATCTTTGTTGGATGTAATGCTTCATCAAAGGTGTACATAATCTACATTAAAGAGGATCATCGTATTGAAGTAAGAAGGGATGTAATCTTTGATGAAAATGTAGCTTACGAGAGATCCAAAGATAGTCCATTCAATTTTGATGAAGAAGAGGTACCCATTTTTGAGGATATCTCAAAAGAAAAAATGGTCAAGATCCTACATCAACCCAAGAAGATGTTGAAGGTCCTAGTGAGCCTATGCATCAAGTAGTTGTTCCTGAAATTCATAAGAGGCTTGCTTAGTTGAGGAAAACTCTACAAGAAGCAAAATGACACACAAAAAAGGGACCTTTAGAGAAAGTAAAAGATTGAAGAGGTATTCTGGTTAGGAAACTTATATGACTAAGCTCATTGAAGATGAACCCTCCTCCTATGAAGATGCAGCTTAACATCAAGAGTGGAGGAATGCAATACAGGAAGAATACCAGCCAGTTATGAAGAACTATGTCTAGGAAATTATTCCTAGACCGAGTAACAAATATATAGTCACTTCAAAATGGATATATAAGATAAAGCATGTTTTGGATGGGAGCATTGATAAGTACAAAGTTAGATTTGTAGCTAGAGGCTTATCATAAAAAGAAGGTATTGATAATGAAGAAACCTTTTCTCCTATAGCTAGATATACAACGATTAGATCACTTATCTCTTCAGCTGCTACTATGGGATGGGACATCCATAAAATGGATGTTAAAACAACTTTTATGAATGGGATCATTGATGAAGAGGTTTACATCGAACAACCTCAAGCATTTGAAGTAAATTAGAAGGAGACACATGTATATAGATTGAAGAAGGCTCTATATGGCTTAAAGAAAGCACCTAGAGCATGGTATGCTAGGATGGATGCATACCTATTGAGACTTGGATTTGTCAAGAGTTCTGTTGATCCTAACCTCTACATTAATGTGGTCAAGGATGAACCATTTATCATTCTTTTATAAGTGGATGATCTACTTGTTACAGGTGTGGAACATCGAATTCAAGAATGAAAAAAGTAGTTATCAATTGAATTTGACATGAAGGATATTGGGATTATGCATTACTATTTGGGGCTATAACTTTGGCAGAAGCTAGGTGAACTATATCTTGGTTAAGGGAAATATGTGATAAATATTCTACAAAAATTTTGCATGATTGATAGTAAGCCAATGAAAATTCCCATGATTACTAATCTAAAGAATTTGAGGAGTTCAAATTATAGTCTGGTGGATCCTTCTTGTGACAGACAATTGATTGGCTCCTTGATGTATCTGGTAATTACTAGACCTGTCATCTGTTTTGTAGTAAATGTCCTTAGTCAATTTCATATGGAGCCAAAGAATGACCATTGGATAGCAATCAACACATCCTAATATATCTACATGGAACCATACATCACTGCCTTCGATATGTTGGTAATGAAATCCAACTCAGAGGATATACAAATTTTGATTGGGGTGGAAGTGAGATATATGGAAGAAGCACTATAGGTGTATGATTAAGTTCGGGATCATCCATGATCTCATGGATGAGAAAGAAGAAAGATATTATTGCTTTGAGTACTATTGAAGCCGTGTACGTTGTTGCAAGTGAAGCTTGCAGAGAAGCTGTTTGGCTTAGGAAGTTGCTATCAGATTTATTTGAAGGACCACTAAGCTATACATGTATACATTATGAAAATTAAATATGCATAAAGTTGATATAGGGTCTAGTGTTTCATGTTAAGACAAAGCATATAAATAACAAGTACCACTAGATCATAAATTTAGTACGATACGGGGTTGTAAAACTACACTATATTCCTATAGATGAATGGGTAGTTGATATTCTAGAAAAAGCATTACCAAACAAGAAGCTTGAGTACCTAAGAGGCAAGCTCAGTTTGGTGGATATATATTCTATGATATAAAGGGAGGGATGATGTACAATATATTATTCTCTTTCTGTGTCATGCACTAGACCAGGACTAACAGATGTAAGTCTTAATGAAGGCCATAAAAAAATAACGGGGTTTATAGGATTGGATAAGAATCTAATATTGGAACTTCTTGAGGATCATAAAATCCAAGATAGAAGTGAACCTATAGACCGATACTCTTTGAGGATGAGGTAGGGCATCCAAGATCATAGTAGTCAAAGAGGACTGATATTCTTTGAGGATTGGTAATCTAAGATAAGAATATTCCTAAAAGGACATACCTGGTGAAAATTTGGATGGGGTATGTGCCTTTAGAGGTAGTGCATTATCTCATGTAAATCCTCCCAACATGATGCTCTCATATAAGTTGAGCTTGTCAAATTAAGGCCTTATTGACAATGCTGGTTGTAATATAGATTTTTAAAAGATGGCTTATCAATTTGACTCTTCTTATGAGAATACTTCAAGTTTGAGATTGCTTGTACTTCATGATGGGATTATGAATACCTCCCTAGTTAAGAGGGAGTGTTGAAGATTGTAACTAGTGTCAATCTTCATAATGACCTTATAAACATGACATTGTATATTTTGTATATGAAAATATTCTTTTTTTTTGTAAAAGCATGGGTTTCATGCTCAAGTCGAGGTCAAAGCATGTTGAGTCATGCTTCTAGGACTTTCTAGGTCAAAGAAGAAATTTTGTCATGTATTATAGTCCCATTTCGACATTGTAACAAAATAAAATAATTATTTTTAAGTCAAGAAATAAAAATTATCCTCCAAGCCCAAGTCAGCCCCAACTAAGACAAGTCGGCCTAACAAGGCCTATTTGACCCCTCCAAAAGGCTATAAATAAGAAAAACTTCAACTCATTTCAATCACTCAATCAAGTAAGTTCGATTTATAATAGTGAAGAAGAAGGAAGAGTGAGAAAGACAAGAAGAAGAGGAAGAAGTCAAAGAAGGAAGGTCTCTTGAGAAAAACACTATTTTTTGTCCACACGTGCAAAGCTGTCTAGGGTTTTCTGTGTGAGTTGCAGGGGCCAAAATTGTAGGTCCAAGTTGCAAACCTTGTTGCAGGGTTGAAACTTTGAGGTGAAGTTGCTTTGATCTTCACTGACTTTGGAAAGGCCTGGTTTGTTTGGAAGAGATCTTATTGGTGGGATAGATTGGTGCTTGGGAGGAATTTTGGCTTTGGTCTTGGGTCTTGGAAGTCTCATTTTGAACTGATTTTATAAGAAGAGAAGTATTCTTTTTGGGTTTTCCCCTTGGAGGGATTTTTCCCTGGCTTGGAGCTTATATCTTGTGTACTTTGTCTCTTTGTGATCTTCATTGTTTTGGTAATTGCTTGATGAATAAGAAATAAAGAAGTAATAAAAGGACAACTAACATCACAAGTAATTATCAAGTAAGGAAAGTCAAACATAATAGACAAGATCTTTTATTTTCCGACATAAATGTGGAAAACAGAGGTGGTCGACTCATTGTTGAATAAATTCAAGAAGAATCATTTATTAGGTTTCATGTTTTGCCCTAAAATATTGTAAAATAGCATACCTTGAAATCGTCAGATCCCCTTGTTGAAACTGAAGGACTCCCATAAAATGAACCACCAGTTCAGATACTTAATCGAACATTGCTATGAAAACTCTTTCTTGATGTCGAATGGAATTATTCCTATGAAGGAATTTAATTCATGATATTCAAACAAAGACCTATACAAAAGATAATGACAATCTTGACATCAAAGGCTCAGACAAAAACCTAGTAAGGGTCTCTGGAATCTAAACACAACAATAAAGACAACAATTAATACTTCGAACTCCATAGTCGAGTAAAAATGTAGATCACACTTGTAAGGTTTTAGTTTTATTTAAAGTCAATTTAACCCTAAATCTACATTGGTATCATTTAAAACATCAAATCAATGGAAGCATGTAAGATACCATATCAATCAGACAAATTAATACATGGGAAATGTCATTAAGCCCATTAAATCCAAGAAATCTGACTACAAAGCAAGGGAACAATGACAACCTACTTGGATCCAAATTACTATCTCCACACAAGAACTGTAAATATGTCGCTCCATTCTATGAATTTTTACCATCATTCAAATACATTAGATATTTCTATTCGACTTTCCCACTCAGTTTCCTTTGGTACACCAGTCTCCTTTCGACTCCTATGATCATCTTTGTTCCTAATTGTGATGAAATTATGTTTTCTATTTTTCTTATTAGTGTGTTGGCATACATCAATATGATACAACTTAACCATGTATATTCTTCCAATCTTGATATTTTTTTTTCTAAGTTAATTTAATCTATTAATATGTAACCAAAAAGTACAATGAGGCTCGGGCCTCAACAGTGCCTAACAGAGAGTATCAGAAAGTGTCTTGACTACCCCAACATTGGGGAAACTAGTCCGCAGAGACAAAAATATCCAGATGGAATATCAGTCTTTAAGACCGGGAAAAACAAAAACCAGAGAAGTTTCTCCGTGATAGACAGAAAGATCCAGACAAAATCCAATAGAACTAACATATCAAAAATTCCAGACAGATGACACCTGGCAGCCATGCAATATCATTCGATAACCGGATGGGCTCCTCGACAACCGGATAGGCACACTTCATCCAATCATCCTCCTCCTTCGCCGACGCTCCGTCGTGTGGCTCACCCTCAAGTTGGACATCACCATGGCAGCTAGCAGTGGCCTTTGAATCCGGCCCTTCAATACCTATTCCACTTGGCGAGCACGTGGCACCAGAACTACCACCCTCAGCATGCTGGCCTCCACCCGTGGTTTGGCCATGCAAAACAATTTTTACTTCATTCTGTAGATTCTTTCTTGTGTCTCAACCATTTCTGTGTCTGAGAGCTTCCTCTTCCCTCAAATCTGAGTTTTCTGCCTGGGTATCAGGCTGTTCATTATCTTCAGTGAAGAGGATGGTGATTGTAGTAGTAATCACTGGTCTGTTCAAGGTGCTACAAAATCTGAATTGGGTTGAGTGGGGAGCAGGGTGACGGGGTAAAGGAAAATTAGTTGTGTGAACCACAAATTCTCTGCGACCTTCACTCGGAGACATAGCACGACCCCGATGACTACGAGTATTGGGATATCTTCCTGAACCATAGCTATGGGGGTGATACATTTCAGGGGAAGGAGAGGAGTCAGCAGGCTCAGGATTATGCTCCGTCTGAGGGCGGGCACTACCTCCCCGTGTCCCTCCTCTTCGACTTCTCATTCGATGTCGAACCATATCAGAATGACTGGCTAAGAGTTCAGTGGAAGCAATGGTGGATGGATTGAGAAGGGGAACAAGGATCTGCTAGGGGGTGGTTAACTGACAGAGCCTGGAATGGGAATGGTGATGCCCATTACCGAAATCGATACAACTCGTTAACCAACAGCGACGCCCAGTAACTGTGCGGGAGCTGGAATCAATGGCTTGAGGTGGGCAGTTGCAGCGGAGCAGAGCAGAAGGAATCACAAAATGGCGAGGGGAGTCCATGTTCGAGCAGATGAAAGCTCTTTCACGTCCCGAGCTTGCATTAAATGCTGCCTGCGGTGTGTCATGAGATCGGCTCAGAGGGGTGTGGGAAGAGGCGCCATCGACCAAGTGGCTTGTCCTCTCGCCGCCATTCATCAAATTCATCATAAATTCCCTTGAATGTCACCCACATCCAAGTATTCTTCCAATCTTGATTAGATGAATCTTCATAATTTTATTAATATTACAATCAGACCTAATTTTTTTCAACTAAATAGTTTGTTGGATAAAACAAATTTCCAATTTATCTCTACAATTGCTTTGACTATTTTATAAATCTACAATAAAATACATGTATCTACTTAAAATTGAAATTGATAAAATAGGACCATACATATGAACAAATGAAGAAGGTTGATTGTAGCCCGGAGATTCAAGAATGAAAGCTTTCTAATACACAATGGAACAATTGCAAGCTTTAAGATACATCGAGTGGCGACTCATAACACTGGTAATAGTTTAGAAAGCTATTCTAGAAACTAGAAGTGATTATTTTAAAACAACGCACTTCATAAACATGTTCCATACAAAGAAAATATTAGCTTATAGATTGTTACATGAATATATTCAATGAGGCTCTACCTAGATGAGAAAATTCATACCTAAAAGCTTGGCCCTTTCGAAATTGACTATAGGAGAGCAAGGTAGTCTAGAATGCCTTCTCATGGATCCATGTGATTACTTTTAATTAGTGGATTGCTAATTTTCCCCAAAAATAAACCTATCTACTTCCACAATGACTTAATCCAGTCTAATCCATGCATTGATTACTGCACACCCTACCGAGGATCGCTAGATACACTATCAGAATATTATCCACATATCCCTAACATTCTATTATTATTTCTAGATGATTGGAAAAGAGGGGCTTCATATAAATTCCAATGCATTAAAGTAAATTATGTTATGTATGGTCAGAGTACTAAGCTCTACACAACTTAAACGTGATTCCTAAGAAATTTTAGACTAAAGCTTCTTGCTTGAGGAATTTTAAATTGAAACCTAGATTCTCATTTTCCTCAATATTTGTTTTTATGAATCCACTCATTTGATTTTTTATTCTAAGGCGTATACTATTGATCTTGTTTTGGATGCAACATAGATTTGTTTAGGTTACTTTTCAATGCAAAGAAAACATTTTTAGATGCTCCTTCTACAATAGTTCAAAGGATTTGATGTGTCAAACATTTCAGATCAGATGAATCACAACTACAAATAACTTTAAAAGTAATAATCTAAAACCTACTTGAAAGTGAGGTAAAATGTCAAAAAGTAAGCCTATTACTTGTAGACACCATAAAATAGATCTATCTGATGCATTTGATGCAAATGATGGTTAAAATTCGTACCTAGGAATCTCTCGAAGATTCCATTTGAAGTGAAAAATCCTTGACTCCAGCATCATGAAGCAAGTGGGTGACCTGGTTCCCAATTGAAATCTTGTTACTTTCAGCTGAAATATACAGATGAAGAGTTGTTATAGATTCCTTGTTTGTGAAGCTCCACACATGGATATTTTTAAGGCCATGCACCCTCTTTAGGTTTTGGATAATGTTGAATTTCTACTTTATGTCATGCTCATTGAATCTAGGTACTCTTTGCAACAATATCTCTGATGAATTCATAAGAAGATGACGAAAGATGAAATAATCATAAATTATTTGAAAATTGATCAAATCAAGTTTTCTACCATCCAACCTTTATATTTTAGCAGAAGGGTAGAGATAACTAACCCCACACTCCCTAGAGTATCTGCTAATATGTGCAAGAAAATACCTTCCATATTGTGATGAAAATGTTGGTGATTCTTAGACTTTCCAAGTTTTGATGTAATATTATGCCCAATATTGTAAAAATTCTTCTCCATGAGTGAATTCCCATGTCCAGAATGAGAATTCTTATGTCCCGAGTTGGAGAGACTCTTCTCCAAACGAGAATTCCCATGTCCCAAATGAGAATGGCTATGCTCCAAATGAGAATGCCCATGTCCCGAATGAGAATTTATATTCTCCGAATGAGAATGCTTGTGTCCCGAATGAGAATGATTGTGTCCTGAATGAGAGTGGTTATGCTCCAAATGAGAATGCTCGTGTCCAAAATGAGAATGGGTATGTAAATGGTTGTCTTCACAATGTTGATGATGTTCACTTGTTTTTCCAACACGGTGAGACATACAGGGGAATCTTGTTTCTTCACCCTATAGAGCACCATATTTTTTCTTTGAATCATCTAGATAATTTTTATGCTCATATTCACCCTGCATTATCTTATCATGTGCACAAGGGTGGTTATCCTTACCGTGTTCATGTGATGACACAATCAGTTGATGTTGCTCATGGTTCAATTGCCATCTTTGGCACTGTGACTGTGGCTATTACAAGTATTATCATGTGATACTTGATGAAAAAACTTGTCCTCATGATGATTATGATCATTGCACCTAATATGAGAATCACTATGAACACCACTGCTATGGTCATGGATGTCATGGAAACTATTTCCGTCATCCAAACTATCACCATCTTTCAAGTTTTTTTGATCCCTACCACTGCAAGGAGCATCATTAATTGTGAAGATGTGGTTGTTTCCATGACTCTCATGAGAATGAGAATGGGAATGGTTGTTTCCATGAATTTCACGAGAATGAGAATGGGAACAAACCCCACCATGGGTGTGATGAGGCGCTTCATGGAAAAATTCCAACCCCACAAGATTGACCACAAGTCCTCCGACTGAAACAAACAATAAACAATCTGTAGAAATTTCTTTTGGGTTCTAGAATTAACTCAATGGACTCCAAAACTATGAGAGACCTAATCAAGATAAAGAAAACAACATTCACATACCCAGAAAGAACCTAAAACATCCCATAACCATAATTGAACATGTTGTTTGCAGGAAACCAAGAAATATATGAATCTTAGAGCCAAATCGCAAAGGCTGCACAATCGAACAACATGTGGTAAGCCTCCAGAATAAGCTCCAGGTTGTTGTTCATGAATCTGTATATGAATTGGATCGCCATAAAGACAATATTTATCAAAAGGAAAAGTGTGATCTTCCATGACTTCCTTTCACTCAAAATATGTTTTAAGGGGTTCTTAAACAAAGAATAAAGTGAATCAGAGGGATTAGATTCAAGAATTGAATATTCATTCCATCCAGATGGGACCCCAAATATCTCATGGCAATCCAGAGAATAAGGGAGTAGAAAAGAAAACCTAACAACAAAAGCTCAAGGCCAAAGATAAGCTTTAGCAGACAAGTACATATTGACAGAGCTCCGATTGGCCCATGAGGGGCAATTTTTGTTCAAACAAACCTTGTTGCGAATGGAACTATATACAAGGAAGCCATGCCAATTCTTTCTCTGAAAGAAACTTTTTCCCACAAAACTGATGGATGAATTAAAGTGGGGGTAAGAGGGCAATTGTGAAGGGAATCACTAGAAGGGGCCATTACAACAAAGAATTAGGTGAATTAAGAGCCTATGTTGAAGGGATTCAAATTTGGAAATTCATTCATGATAAAATATCATACAAGCATATATGAAAACAAACATCACACACACAACATCATCTCCATTTGATACATAACTGGAAGAATGTGTAAGGAATCATATGACCATTAGGGTTTCAGGGCGAGAAAGTGGGAGTGGTACCCATCATAAATTAATCCACCTCTTGCCAAACTAACTTCGACCCAATTCACATTCGACCCCCTAAAATCCAATATAACAAACAAAGAGAGTCATATGTCACAATGGTCTTGTTTCCTGTCTTGTACCATCAAATCTAATGCTCAACAAGATCCAAGTATGCTTGGTGGGTGAAACTCATCAGGCTCTTGGCATTATCTCCATGTACACCTTTCCCTTCTCGTTATAAGCCTTCATATAGTTTTTTTCCCTGTCATCCTAGGGGATTTGGAGAGCCAAGTCGTAGTAAGGCCAAGTGGATGTGTCCCATGCTATGAGACCATCTATGATATCATTGAATTGGTTGAGTTGTACCTGTACGTTTCTTAGAGCTCCATTGGCGGGGAAAAGGGCACGAAGAAATAGTTCGCCTTGTCGCCAGGACATGTGAATACGTCCTACCAGCCGCTGAGTGCAAAGGAATAACTAGTAGTGTAGGATTTCCACTAGAGTCATCACTGCCCAACCATGTTGAGAAGAACTGATTTCTTTGGAATGATAGTTAGTTTGAGTGGCTTTTGTATATGATCATCATTTCGACAATGTTGGCAGGGTTGAGGTTGCCATTAGAGTCATTGTGGATATCAACAAAGAAGAAAAGGTTGAAGTCAAAGCGTACCTCCTGGGCATCTTGGTAGATATTACCAACAAGTGTTAGGCACCCAACATTGATGTTGAGGGCGACATTGTCTTTTCTCTAAGCCACTTGTATCTCTGGCTTCAATGTCTGCACATTATCATTTGCATAGAGCAAGTAATGAGAGAACACCATGCGCAGATTCGCTTCTCTGGCATAAGAGATGAGAGAAAGGAACAAAAACAATTGTTAAATGATATTTATGGACCCAATACAGGCTATATATGACTCTGAATATAAAGATGGGACAGTGCCATGTGGTAAAAAATGATTCACCGAAAGAGAACGAAAATTGATTGATTTAATTAGCTAGGCCAAATAGTGTCAGCCCAACCCAATCTTGTAGATAAAACACATTTTGTGTAATTAGTCTATATTTATTTTAACTTAGTATATATCATGTACAGAGAGGGATCAAATATGTTAAAGTGCAAACCTTTTTTTTAATGCAAAACTTGAGGAAATATTTGCTGAGAGATTTGATCCCTCTTGGAACTTGATAGATCTGGAATTAAGATGGATCTAGACTATATATATATATATATATATATATATATATATATATTATATTATATTTAGAAAGTCAAAATGCTTACATGATAGGGTGTAGCTTGGGTGGTAGGGAGGAGTTGTTATTATCATCCCCACTTGGGTTCTAGTCCCATTAATGACATGCTTGTTCATAACATTATGACATCTCTTCTATACTTGGTTTTTATTTTATTTTATTTATAAACAAAATATAATTGGTTGGTTTTTATTTTATTTTATTTATAAAATAAAATATAATCTTTGAATGCATATTTCCAAAGTTGTAATACATCATGAATAATAATTTTATAGAAAAACTTTGTTAATGAATAATAAGTTTATGGAAAATCCCTTCACCCATCATCAGGGACGTGAAGCAAGAGAAAGAGAAAAAGAGAAATAGAGACCAATCCTTTTTAAATAGCAGTGATGTCGTGTTAATGATCTTTGAAATGTCTAACATTTTAGGTGAACCCTTCACCCATCAAAGATTAGACATTAGAATTTATTAAAAATATAAATAATTAAATTTACTTATAAAACATAAACTATTAAAAAGTTGAATTATAAACAATAAATTATTAAAGTATTAATACTTAATAAGATTAAGTATATTATTAAACTATTAAATATCAATATTTACTTAAAAAAATTAAATTATAAATGATAAACTATTAAAAATATTAATATCTAATAAGATTAATTAACATAAATAAACTATTAAAAATTTATAATAATTAAAAAAGAATATTAACATATAGAAATATTAATATTTGAATAGTTAATAGGATTTATAATTATTAAATTTGACTTACTAGTAATTGATAAATGGATAAAACAATAGGATAAATTATTAATATTGATAATTATTAAATATCTAATAATTAATTAAAAAAGAAAATGAAAAACTTTAATAGTAGTGGCCCTTCCATATAGGGTAGTAATTTATGAATTCAGGCTTTTGTGATCCATAATGAATTAAGAAAAGTCTTTTGGTAGAAATCACATAAGAGAAATTTTTGGCCAAGGCATTTCGAACCAACAAGTGTGGTTCATGCAGACCATGGCAAAGGTTAAATAGAGAGCAATATAGAGACCATAATTTAAAGTAACGACTATATTTGAACAATTATTGTTCAAATATAGTTGTTACTTTAAATTATGGTATGTACACTGCTCTCTATTTAAGCCTTTGCCATGGTCTCCCTCTTCATCTGGCCTTGATGATGAACCACACTTGTTGGTTCGAAACGCTTTGGTAAAAAAATTTCTGTTATGTGATTTCTACCGAAAGACCTTTTTTTTAATAAAAAAACTATTATTATTAAAAAATAAATGTTAATAACAAAATTAAATTTATAAAGATAATTACTATTCTATTAATATTAATATTAAAGCTAATTGGTAAATAATTAATATTATAATTATTAAAAATTAGTTTAAAATATAATTATTAAAATATTTATATTATTATTATATTAATATTAATATTAATATTATTTGGTAAATAATTAATATTATAAATATTAAAAATGGGTTAAAAATATAAAGATAAAAATATTATTAAGACTTAAATTTGATGGAAAACTATGATTCATTGGTTAATATTATTAATCTTAACTATTAAAATATTAATATAAAATCAACTAATTTTATTAAAATTGAAATTGATTAAGATGACTATATTATTAAAAACAAAAATAATAATAAAAGAAATTAGGAACTTATGATACTTGTTATAAAGAAGCTATTGGGAAGAAAACCTAGAAGATAGAGGGGAAAGTGAATAGCAAAAGGGGAAGAGGGAAGGGGAGCCAAGGAATAGCTTAGGGTTGGGTAGATTGGAAGAAATGTTTGCTGAAAAGACAATGGATAGTGGGACGACAAGATTGAATAAGCTTAAAATCATCATCTCGATTAAAATTGTTAGGGTTCTTTTCAATTTCAAGGGCCTCCCTGATTAGATGGGTGGTGTGAAAGGAAGCAGAGGCAAGGATTCTCACTTTATCAAAGCAAATGTGATTTTTGGTATTATGAGAGTGCTTAACAATGGATGCTTGGTATTACGAGAGTGCTCAACAATGGCTGGTTTTGAGACCCGATTATGGATATTATGAGGCATGTGCTCCTTAATCAATATAGGTATCTTAATCAACTTCATTTTTAATAATATTGGTTGATTTTATATTAATATTGATATTAATCAATCATTATTTTACTTATGTATTCCATCAAATTTAAGTCTTAATAATATTTTAGTCATTATATATTTAACCAAATTCTAATATTTAATATATTATTTACTAAATAAATTTAATATTAATATAATAATATTATAAATATTTTAATCATTCTAATTTTTAATAATTATAATATTAATTATTTACCAGTTAGTTTTAATATTAATATAATAGTAATCATCCTTATAAATTTAATCTGGTTATTAACATTATTATTTTATAATAATAGTTTTCTCATTTTCTCCTTTTATTAGTTATTTAATTATTATTATTATTAATTTATCTTAGTAGTTATTATTTTATTAATTTTTTATCAATTACTAATAAGTTAAATTTAACAATTACAAGTCCTATCCGTTATTTAATATTAATACTTTTATAGATTAATATTCGTTTTTAATTATTATAACTTTTTAATAATTTATTAATGTTAATTAGTCTTAAATTAATATTTTTAATAATTTATTATTTAGAAAAGTCTTTTGGTAGAAATCATCGGGACCATATTATTTGTTCCAAACGCTTTGGTAAAAAATTTATCTTATATAACTTCTACCTAAAGACTTTTCTTGATTCATTATGGATCACAAAACCTGAATTCAATTCAGAAATTTATTATTTATAATTCATTTTTTAGTAAATATTAATATTTAATAGTTTAATAATATACTTAGTCTTATTAAGAATTAATACTTCAGTAATTTATTATTTATAATTCAACTTTTTTAATAGTTTACTATTATTTATTTTTTAATTTAAATCATAATTATGGTCAAATAGTCAAAATTAATTTCAATTTAATATTATAATAATAATAAATAAATAAATTTAATTATATATTTCTTAATAAATTCTAATTTCTCTTTAACCAGCACAGCTCTTTAAAAAAGATTGGTCTCTATTTCTCTTCATCTTTGTTTCATTTTTGTTTTTGCTTTAATAATAGGTGAAAGATTCATGGAAACATAATTATTGATAATGAATGAAGGATTCACTATTTATAACAATTTTGTATGTAATCAATAAAAGAAAATGGTATGACATTAATTGACTATATACACTTTAAATAAAAATTTGAAATATTCTTTTCAATATTTTAATAGTGGGGTGATTTAACCTTTCTATAATAATAATTGGTATTATGAATGATTTAATTAACTGAAAATTTGGAAATAAGTTCTAATTCACATTTTTTAAGTCTCTGTCTTAAGAAAATAAGTTAATGGTATGATCGATTACTTTAAGTTAATTTTTTTATTTTAAGAAAAATCATTAAGATATAGGATTTTGTTTATTATAATTTATTATTATTTTAAGTTGATTTTGGCAAATAGAAATTGGTTTATTAATAAAAAATATTGTAATCTAATTTAGAGATAAAATAATAATTTTTACCAAAATTCACTAAAATAAAGTTTTCAGATTTTTTTTAATTTAAAATATATTTTTGAATGTATAAATGGATTCAACACTCTGAAAAGCTTTTTGATCACTGGAATTATGGAGATTAAACAATTTAAAATCAAGTTTTTAAAAATCTATGTCTGATTTTGATTAAATTAACTAGAAAAAATGTCATGAAAAAGAAGACCATTTCGTCTATAAATTAGACTATGCAAAAAAATTTCATTTATAATATGTTAAATATTTTTTATAGATTAAATATTATTTAGGTTATATTGCAATTGGTATTTAATTTTAATTCTAATTTTTTTTTAAACAATTTATAATGTTGATTAAAATTCATATAAAAATTGAATATTAAAATTAATATTTTGAAAAATAAAAATATAATTTTTTATTTTTTAAAATCTAAATTCTCGAGTGTCTAGCCATTTTTGTGTCGACCTTTCAAGTCTATAACTTCATGATAAAGACAAATCCATAAATAAGAGCAAAGAAGAAGGGTAATAAATATGGAACATACGGATAAAAAATAAAAAAGAACCAACCATCTAACTCTAAAATTAATTACAACATAAATTATAAAGAGAAAATTCATTAAATTATTATGGGGAAGATATTAGTAATTAATATGATTAATTATTATTATTATAGAATAATTATCGTTAATGATAAAGTTAATAATATTTTTATTATTATTATCATTATTAATAACAATTATTATCTATTACCAATAATAAAGTTAATAAATAATAATAATAATAATAATAATAATAATAATAATAAAGTTATATATATATATATATATATATATAAAAAAGTTTAATTATTTAGGGTTTATAATCTATATAGATAGGGTAATTATTATTATGGTATGTTATTAATGATTAAATTAGGTATTGAAGTTTATGATATCATTATCATTAAATTAAATAATTAAATAATAAAGTTAAGAGTTGTTATTAATGCACTATTAACTTCAATCTTATGATAGGATATTAATGTTTTATTATTACAGGGGTGAATTGTTCTAGTTTTAAGTTGAGGATTATTAAGGATGGTGTGGAAGGAATAAGGAAAATGACATGCAGTTAAAATATTTTAGAGGGGATGAATGTGAGGGTCAAGGCAGGAGGGAAATGATTAATGCGGTAAAAATGGGGAAAGAGATGAGGGAAAATGGTTTAGTCTCGGTTGTAAACTATGAGGTCTTGGGTGAGTAAGGGGATCAACTCCTGCTTACTTCCAAACCTCCATCGAAATTCTTATTTTCTAATTGACGGATGTACAAGATAATTAATTTTATCTACTTTTAAATAGAATTGTCACCAATAAAATTGTAAAAAAAAAACACTTTTGCGAAATTTCCTAACCATTAATTACCTTATTGATTAAAGTGACAAATAAATACGTTATATTACTGTTGTCATGGTGTTATTATTATTGTGGTCAAGAATCGATCATCAAAATCCTAATAATTGAAGAAGCGTTATACTACTTTCTCATAAAAATGATAAATAATAATTAAAACACTACTCAATATTGTCCCACAACTAAACTGCGGTAAAAGGGAGAAAAAACATTACAATATTGTAAATTTGTACAGGGTCTGTTGGAATAAAAACATTACATTTTTTGTCGAATATCTTAACCATTAATTATTTTATTAATTAACTTGACAAATCAGTATTCTTATTTTTTTTTAACAGGAACGTGTATGTAATTATATTGATCTCTGGCTAAAATGCCATTCAACAGTTACATTTGGTCGGACGTAGCCCTTAAATTTCCTTGCACTCGCTGGTCAGTGATCCCGACTGTCATGGTCTTATTATTACTATTACTATGGTTATCATGGTCTATCGTATACCCTGCTAGGGTGTGTTTTCGATCAAGTGCATTCATTCGATTGTTGTCACCATATTGATGCATTCCATTATGCAATCTTGCATCGATTCATGCCAATTCGAAATGCAGGAAATGGATTACCATATTTCATATTCTTTTTTAATGTGTAGATTTTTATGCCATCAATAATCAATAATGCTACAAAAGAAAAGTACGTAAGTCAGCTTTATAAGCATATCTGGTTCATATAGCAAATATAATTAATATAACAATATTATAACAATTATATACAATATTCTGTTGTAATTGTTTTAAATTTAAAACATTTTTATTAATAATTAAATTAATAATAATCTTTATAATTAAGGAAAAATTTATATATACATCTTATTATATGAATTTCTATATAATATTTTAATTTTTTATATAATTAATAATTATTTTTTAAGTTAGGTGACTAATTTTTTTATTTGTGAGATATTGTGAGTCTTGAGATGATTGACACACTTATCTTGTAACTTGAGTAACTAGGATCCCGAGGCTTTTAAGGGTTCAAAATCACTCAAGATCACAATTGGCTTGGGCCACACCAACCCTTATCATGGCTAAATTTCTATCGATGGGGTTTTGAACCGATAACCTTTTCAGCATGGAGTGCCTTAACAGAATACCCTGTCATTGTCTATTTTATGTCCATCAGCATGTAGGTGAGCATTTTAATTAATCGAATTTCCACGTTTTTTTAATATAGTAATTCTATATTATACTACCCTATAATTATTCTCACGAGGATTATTTTGGTATCAATTACTTTTTGCATCACTGACATATACTAAGAAGCAACACAACATATCACATTTGTTTAATACTTTATCAAATTTATGAACTATACTCTTGGGTTAGATTAATTTGGTGATGTTAAATATTAATTATCTTTTTAGCACAAGAAATTTGGAGTACTTCTTACTATTTGCCTTGATTACGAGCCCTGACCCTAAGAAAATTGAAGAGAGTCGAACCCGTGATCAACAACAACCAACAACAATATCAAAGAACTTCACATATAGCTCTAGACAGCTTAAGCTAACACTTGGAGTTATATTTTTTGTCCATTTATGTGAAATCTATCAATTAAATTAAATTTTAATAAATGTAAATACGAAAATTATGGCAATTTCATATTTTGTTAACCTCGTAGACTTGGGTTATGCCTTATGTCAATTTAAAAAAGATAGTATTTGACCAAAAAAAGATTCCACTAAATTTAACCCTTGTCATAGTATCCATGTTGGAGTTTGGTGTGTGTGTGTATTTCAATTTTATTAAATTTTCCCATGAAAATTATGGAATTTGTGGGTTTTTGTTAGTGACAATGTAACTTAACAAAGTCTAATTATGTCATCCATGACACCAAATTGCACAATTTCAATTAAAAAAATGTAATTCCATTGAAGTGACAAACTAACATTTTAGTTCTTTTTTATTTGTCAATGTCAAAACTCAACCCTTTTCTATTTGTAAATATTAAGTACTGACACTTAAATAGACAAAATTTAAGTATGAAAATTGTGGAATTTGCATGTTTTAATGTTACAAAGTGAATTAAAGGCCTTGAAAACTTTATTGAACTTAGGTTATATCACTCATGGATTCAAAATATAAAATTTCATCCCCTTCAAAAATAATTTTGTTTGCAGGAGTTTTAGGAGAGGGACATGTTATCCTTCGCTTTGATGAACAAATAGAGACAAAAAACACTTGGGACCTACATGTAACATCCAAAAACTAAGTTGAATATCTAGCATTATGGCAGGGACTGGAATTAGCAATAGAAAGGAAAATATCCGAAGTCTTAGTGTTCGAATACTCAATGATTGTAATTTGATAAGCGTAGAAAGCAAGGGGATCACAAAACTTTGTTATTCCTCCTATGTTACAAAGGATTGTTTTACAAATACTGCAATTTGAACAAATTTAATTTTTTCAGGTGTATAGAGAACTGAATGCAAAAGTTGATTCATTGGAACATAAAGGATCTACACTGGAACATGGATACTTATAATTGGATCAAACGTTGATAAGAAACTCACATCTACCATGAAGCTAATGAAAAATGTATATGATAAAAAAACTACACATAAAGGCTTCTATAGTCAAATAAACGATTAAGCATACAAAAATGAGGACACCCAATCATCTCATCATCCAAGAAATCATATTTCAGCTCGCAATCTGGTGCTTTCAAGAAAGGAATGGTGTCCTTCATTAAATTTCTATCCACGAAGATCAATGAAAGTGCACCCCTGTCTATATCACAGTAACATCTGGCGAAGGAATGAAGCAACATGCACACATAGGTGGCCATAGGTTTTAATTTCTCAAGGTAGGAAATGGTATACACAAGTGAATGGAACTTCGATCCTACTAATACATTCAATTCATCATAGAATGGATTTATTTCTATTCTCCCTCTATATCAATTGATAACCATTCTAAAGAATTAATTGTGATTTAGGCATGGATTTGAAAGCCTTGAAAATTAATGCTCCAGGGTGGCAAAATAAAGGTTGAAGAGTGTTGACTTAGGGGGTCCTGACCGAGGTTCAATGTTAAGTTAGCCAAAAATATTCCTACACTACTAGCCCTTTCGGCATCAATTCGCAGAGCGCGGACTAAAGTCCCACCTGAAGCAGTATGGTGGGATGTTGGAACCAAGTTTCTGCACCCAAAGATTAGTGTAATGTTGTTTTATGCCATAACTCTACCTTTGTGCAGATCTATAAGCCTTTTAGGGCTTATCGATATACTTCTCTTAATCACCCTTAGACCTTCGTGAAGGTCTATGACTAACTTTCGTGGACCTTAAACAAGTGAATCAACTACTTACATGCTTCTGAGATTGCTTCTACTTCTATATTTATCCAGATTAGCTTAAGTATCTGATAATTTTAACATGCATTAAGATATTCTCGCATAAACAAATATTATGACTTGCATTCGTATAACAATGTAAAACATACATATTCATGCATCAATACAAAATTAAATCATAGACCCATTATTCATCATAACATAATCGCATTCATTCATAATAGAAGTAAAAGGACAAAACACAGATATTTCCAAAACAATCTCTTTATTAATGCTTCATATCTTCTTATAGACTTAAACTACCCTATGCACTCAGCTGCGGACTCTACTATAAGCCTCTGTGCACATAGTTGCAGAGCCTCTCTTCTACTCTAAGACTCTTCACTCTTCACTTCTACTGACCCATTACATTCATATCTTTCGCTACTAAACTACTACCTTAAACTCTTCTAAGACTTTCTTTTTCATACAATCCCAAGGTCCACGGACCATGGGTATATCTTCTAAATCTGACACATCTTACATAAAATAAGGGTAAAACCCCTTTATGACACTTTACATCTACGCGCTCCACGACCACATCTTGTGGAGAATTTACTTTTTATATATGAAAACTTAGGCTTTCAGCCCCAAAACTTGGGCTTTTGCCCCAAAATTGACCTTAGGGGACCCTGTCCCAATAGGACCCCAACACAAATATCGTGACTCACCCTCGAGTCACTCTGTTGGCATGGAGATCTTACTGTGAAGACCTCCCAGCTCCACTTGCACCACTGCAACTTCAGATGTGCACTGCATAGCTGCCTGCTTGACCTGCTCCACTAGCTGCTTGGTTGCTAGTCTTGCGCTATCTTCCTGGATCTTCTGCTGAGTTCTCTGCAGGCTGGCCAACTTCTCCCCAATGGTGGCAAAGATCACAAAGGCCTCCTCTAACCAAGGCCCCAATTTGGCATTAAGGATTGCCTCTTTCCGTTGCGCTACTTCCACCTGTTCTTACAGTTGCTTTGCCTCCTGCAACTTTGCCAATCTTGCATGACAACAACGATACACGTTGTCGCCTTTGCTTCGTCATACTGCTGCTGCAGTTCCCGGGCCTCTGTGTTCAATCTATGCAGGTTAGGATCTTCTTGCAGACTCATGATTAGATCCATAGAATTCTTGAAGAGCACAGTGCATTCTACCACCGCGACATCTACTGCAGTGACTCCATCCCTCACAGCAGCTTCACATTGTTCTTTGACCTATGGTGGAGTTGAAGGCGGTGTCTTCAACTCAAGCTCTGTAGTTTTCAGGTTCAGCTCAAATTGAACTTTGGCCATCTTGGTCTTCGTGTTGCGCACACTTGCAACCAATTTCTTAATTTTGCTTACACTGACGCTTCTTTTGGGATATGTAGTTCCAAAATGGTTCTGCATGTTTTAGCCACTACTACTGTGGTGTGTTCATTCTTCTCCTAAACCTTCTTCCAGGCTTCTAGCGCTGCTGTCTTCTCAACGAATATCTGTTCGTTGTTAATTTTCTGCTCACTGATCATGCTCAGCGCGCGCTACTCTTAGGCCTTAAGATCTTCAATAACACCTGCTTGTAGGGTGTGAAGGAATTCACTGGGGAGTGCGGCCAAGTTGAGGCCAACATTCCTTAGCATGCTGACAATAGCCTTGTCAGCTTCTGCCTCCACGCTTAGAGCTCCATCCGACAATGCGACTGCTTGGAGATCTAAGGATTGAACCAACTCTGCGGCTTGAGTGGTCCCTGATGTGAAACTAGTTGATGTCGTGCTTCTCTGCCTTATACCTTCTTGGAGTCTGGTTGTTTGGATATGTAGCTCGCACAGACCCGTCATTATGGCACTGAGTGCCTACTTCTGCTGTTGCTCAAACTGCTGCAGCAGTTCTGCAATTGTGTCCCTTACCTTGTCACCAATGTTGTCTAAGTCACCTTTTCTCAAGGTGATTGGGTCGAGTGATGAATTAGAGGCCTTGGTATTCTTCCGTGTCCTTATTTTTCCTGTTCCCTGTTCCACTTCACTTGGAAGGGAGTGCTTTCCAGATCTCGACTACCCTGTTCTGATTTCTCTTCTTCCTCCATCTGTGGTGAAGAGGATTTCTTGCTCCTTTCAAAGATGCACTCTTCCTGCTCTTCTTGTTCCTTGGCAGTGCACTCCGCTTTTGCGTGTGCCTTATCCTCAATCTCCTGCTCTCTCTTTTAAGCCAACTGCTGAACTTTCAATCAAGCCGCTTCTTTTTTCTGCTTTTTCACAGACTTACTAGTCTCGACAGATAAATATGATGTTGTGCACTAGTCTGCTAGCCACCACTCGAGGACTTCTGCAATGGCATCATCCGTCGCTAGATATGGTAAATCATACCACTTCTCTAATGGATCCTTCCGCACTCGAATTGAAATACAATGGAAGTCCGCTTTGAACTCCACGTACCCAGAAAACTGCTCAAAGACAGTTGGTGACAATCATGGCTTATAGTTGATGGCCATATTAATGCTCATTTCCATCAATACCCAAAACACTTTGCTCTCCCGGACCCGCTCAGCGTCCTTGGTAGCCCACAACGATGCAAATTTTTCTGCTTCTGGCAAATCTGTTTCAATAGGAGGAAATTAGTTGTCCTCCAAAAACTTCTATGCGACTAGCACAATTGATAGTAAAAGTAATGAATAATGAAACATCTTTCTCTGGTCCTGTGCCTCGCTGCAGTTCGCGAGGAACTCATTGCATAGGTAGCACGCTATTTGAATTGTACACCCTCCACGCACTGGGCCGCTAGTGAAAAAACTAGTGCTGGCACCTCGTCCATGCGACACTTTCTCATTATTTTGCCAACCAAGATCTGGGTGGCCACCTTCACTACGGGGTCGTTAATTCTAGATATGTAATAGCCACGTGCTTTCTTAACAAGTTTGAACTTGTCCTTCATCCTCTCAGCGAGGTCGCGCTTGCCCGTCTTTCCACCAAATGCCTTGGCCAGATTCAGTCCTGAATGTGGTAGCAAGGTGATCCGATGGATCAACATATCCGTGATTGGTATTAGCTCTTCCAACCATAGGCACCCGTCGTGCACCAAGCACAACAACTGTTTGATAACAATCAAATTTATGGGAGCACGATGGTAATGGGGCACCCATAGGTGGTTCAACAATCCTGCTTTATTTACCCCTTAAATCCATTCCACCGGCTCTAGCATGGTGACACCAAACTCCTTGTAGAATACCCACTTCATGAAATTATCGGTAGCTACGTGGAGGAACCTCTCAGTGTCCCCCAAGTCCCAATATTCAAGTTTCAGATGTGGGACGCATGCCAAGCGCGGACCTTCAAACGTGATATTTTATGGTAGCAGGGGTGTGTTAAGGAGAAACTTTCCCTCATCTAGGTCCTTCGGGACCTTCACCTTGCCCTGGCGTAGAGGGATGTACTCTGGCAGCTTCAAAATAGGGTATTCCCCCTCAATATCAATGTCCTCTGCACCCTCCTCAGCCTCTAGGTCTACTACTTTGCCTTTCTCCTACGCGATGATATTTTCTTTTCTCTGATGTTTTCTTGGTGATTTTCGCACCAACAACGTCTTCTTCTGTTTATCCTTCTTCGGCTTAGGGACCTCTCTTGCTGGCGTAGGATTCAGCCTAGGAGACCTCGGTGACTGCGGCATTGCTGCGGGAACCTCCATAAATACGACCTCAGGGGCAACTCCCTTAGAGGCAATAGACCCTCCAGCACTTGCAGTTTCCATGGGAGCATACATGAAGCTGTTAATAAGCTGCTGGGTTTCCTCAGGTACCTTGTCAAACACATAACTAGCCACCAAGTCCTCATAGAACGCACGGTTCATGCACACCAGACAGCACGACACATAAACTCTTAAAATACAAACTGTCTCTCGTTGGATGACCATCTATAATTTATAGGAAAATTCGAATTCAAATTCGACTGTTCCCCCAAAATCCGCTCATAAATGCTAGATTGGCGGCAGTTTTTCAAAGATGTTGCTCTTAAATTCAGCCTTAAATGTCGCCCGCCACCCTCCCCCCCGCTCCTCTTAGCCATTTTCTCACTATCAAATCATGAACGGTGATGGTAACGGTCACTTCCTGGCTATGCTGCGCGGTCTCTGCTCTTGTAGTGCAGCTCCCTTCACGTGTCTGCTGACTTTGTGACACCCTTCTATTTCGCGCAGGCCCCTCATCGCGCAGCTCTACAACCTTGGCAGTGTAGTTTATAGTCATGCGCTTCCTTGCAGCTACCTGGAGCACTAAGACTGTGCTACCATCATATAGCCATCGAGTCGGATGCCTGGTGTATGGCTTCAATCGGCTGCCATTTACCTTCCCAGGAAATGAATCTCCATTCAATTTCACAAGCTGAACTGCTCCACCATCAGTAATCTCCTTGATCACATATGGCCCCAGCCAATGCATCTGAAATTTTCCTAGAAATTTATCAAACTTACTATCATATAATAAAACTAATTCGTTTACCTTGAAGATGCGCAATTTGATGTGTCGATTGTGCCATGCCTTTTCGCGCTCCTTCTCAACTTGTTGATGGAATCTAGTCAAGAATCTATCTTCTTCCAGCTTTGTTAGCTACGCGAGCCTCTCTTCTAAGGCTCTGCGATCCACCATACCTATGAACTCTGCTATCCGTAGATTAGGCACAATGTACTCCATCAGCATCACAACTTCTACGCCATAGACCAGTCGAAAAGGGGTCTGTCCAGTTAGCTTCTTACAAGTAGTTCTATAAACCCATAACACCGCTGGCACGCACACATCCCAATCATTCCTCTGCGCATTGCAAACCTTGGTCAATTCATTCTCCAATATCTTACTAAATTCTTCCACCATCCCTTTAGCCTAAGGATGATACAACATACTCTTCTAATGATAAACTTGGAACTCTTCTGTAAGCACACTAATCGTTTCATTGAGGAAGTGCGTACCACGATCGCTCATCAAAATCTTCAGGCAACCAAACCTAGTCAGCACATATTCAAATAGGAACTGCGCTGTTGTTGCCCCTGTACAATCCTTTATAGGTTGTGCCTCTTCCCATCTCGTCAAATACGCAGTCGCAGTGATGATATACCGGGCACCCATCTTCTTTCCTGGAGGTTGAATCGGTCCTACAAAATCAATTGCCCATTTTTCAAGTGGTTGCAATGACACTTACGGGTTCAAAGGTAGCTCATCCCTCCTTGATGGCTTGCCCATCCTCTTACATGGATCACATGCCCTACAATAAGCTTTGGAATCCTTATGCAGTGTCGGCCACCACAACCCAGCGCATAAAATCTTCTGCACTGTTTCTTTTCCTGCATAATTGCCTCATGCAGCCCCTCCATGAGCTTCGACTAGGATGTTGCTCATTCAAACTCAAGCACATAATGTCACAATATCTCATCCGCTCCCATATTATACAAGTGACCTACAATAAGAGAAAAATTTGTCACACACACCACCAATTCCTTCTTTTGTTGGCTGGTGTACCCTTTTGGAGCCATTCCTGTAGTCATAAAGTGTATGATGTCTACAAAATGATTGACTGCTACACGCACCGCAAAGAGTTGCGCATCAAGCAACCCCTCCTGTAAATTGGTAGTCTCCTCCCTTGTTTCAATGCATGATAGATGATTCGGTCCTGCATTAAATTGCCCTGTCTTCACAATGACTTCGAAATCGTATTCCTGAAAAAACAACAACTATCTGCATATTCCCCTCCAACACAGGCTTGTTGACCAGGTACTTTAATGCAAAATGGTTTGTATACATTTTAAAGTGTCTGCCTAACAAGTAGTGTCTGAACTTTTGGAGCGCATACACCATAGCCAAACCTTCACACTCTGTCATCGAATAATTCTTCTCAGCCTTAAATAAATTCCTGCTTGCAAATGCGATAGGGTGATCCAACTCTCCCTCACCGGCCTGTGTTAGTACTGCTCCCAATGCAATACATGATGCATCCACATGCACATGAAATTCCTTCTTCCAATCTGGGAAGACTAGGATTGGCGCGGTGACCATCTTCTCCTTTAACACATCTAGGCTCTGCTAACATTCTTCATTCCAACAGAATGTAGCATCCTTCTTCAACAATTTTTCCATCGGCGCGGTAATCTGGGCATAACTCTTGATGAACTTTCGGTAATAACCAATATGCCCCAACATTGCACGCAGTTGTTTAACACTTCTTGGTGCCTCCAAATTGATTATAACCGCGATCTTAGCTAGATCCACCATTAATCCTTGTCTGCATACTACATGACCCAGCAAGATTCCGAAAGGGACACAAAATAGACACTTCTTCAAGTTTAGCACGATCTGATACCTCCAGCATGTATCCAACATCAAGCGCAAACTAGCTACATGACGTTTTACCATCCCAAACACTGTCCAATAGTCAAATTATACCTCCAAAAACTTGTGAATGAACTATTTGAACGCCGTAAAGACTACACACGAAAATATTGTCGGCACATTCTTCAGTCCAAAAGGCATTACTGTATACTGAAAGCATCCCCATTCTGTCGCGAACGTCGTCTTAATCCTATCTTCTGGCACGGTATTGATATGATGGTACCCAGAGAACCCATCAGTGAATGAATATGCTTCATGTCCGCCAAGATCATCCATCACTTCATCGGTGAACAGAGTTGGAAAAGGGTCATGCACGCAAGCATCATTCAGCTTCCTAAGATCTACACATATCCTTATTTCATCCTTCTACTTCTTTTCTTGAACTACCATAGGACTGACCCAATCAAACTCCTCCACTGGTTCAATGATTCTTGCTGCTAACATTTTATCCAACTCCAAACAAACTCTTTCCTTATATTTAGGATTAAGGTGATATGGCCTCTATTTTATAGGCTTCACGTTTGGTTTCAACGTTATCCTCATCACCCCTAAATCGCCTATTATCCCTTTCAAATCTGAAAATTTTGTAGGAAACAAATCCCGGTACTCGCGGAGCAACTCAGCGACCTTACCCACCGTACCATAATCCTAGTAGTCCCCTATCTTCGCAAACTTCGGCTCCGCCTTTGTCCCAATGTTCACTCAATGTCTTATTTTCAGCACCACGGTGATATCGAGATTCTCTATCTATGGCCCCTCAATTTTGCGGCGACCTTCTATCTTTGGGATATTAATGTTCCTTGGATCCTCCTCTTCTTCCTCAGTAGTCACAATGTAGCACTCCAATGCATGGTGCAGCTGGGTGGTCCAATCTGGTTGAATCAAATCCAAGGGATCTTGTGGGATTCTAAAGATCGTTGCTTTGACCTCCTACAACACTTCATCAATGCACTCGAATCCATCTTCAGAGCTGAATATCATCAAGAATCCCTGTCTCAAAATATCCCATTTGTCTATGCCATGGCAGAGCTCTGTTTCCAAGTACTAATTCATTGGTATCATGTCTAAAGTGTGACATAACAAATGCACCCACTCCAGTTGCAGTTCCGCTCCATAAGCATCAGTTGATTTTGCCAAGTGGTTGCGTGGATCACTCCTTCCATCGTATTTCTCTGTTAATCATACCTTTGGGTGACCAAACCACACCCTCATCAGTATTCTGTATTCACACCATCTGTCAAAATTTTCTTTATGCGTACCCCACCATCTTGCCTGCGTAGCGCCAAGTCCAAGGCTTGGAAGCGATGCTTCTCTGACACTTCTCTTTCAAATGCATCCAAAAATTTGTCAACGTCAGTTAAGCCATCATAATAAGATAGACTTCTTACCTCTGATGGTATGCAGCGCAGCGTTTTGGTCATCATGTTATAGTGCAACATAGACACTTCATGCAATTTATTATGTGAGTGTTCCAATTCCTCATCTAAATATGATGTGCAAGAACTTTCGTGGTCCCATGCAATACATCCATCAATTTTCAGATTCACCCAATCTTGATCTCACACCATTATTTTATAAATTTGGTCAAAATCATCACCACTTTCATATTTGCAGACCGGTTTAGTATAGCGTGGTCCTTCTGTGGGGTCCAAAGGTACTACTACGGGAAGATATTTTCTTTCAAATGACATCGTCCACTTCTTCAAATTGATCACCCCATTCATGTTGATAGCCTAGTCGATCCCAAGGAGCACAGGGTAGGGATTGTTGTCATCCACAATCTCTATTACTTCGAAATCCGCCAATGCGTACGCGCCTTCAATATTGACTGTCACTCCCTGCAATATTCACATGGGGATAATCTTTTGTTGATTCGCCATCCTTAATTGAATAGGAGACCACTACAGTGCAGGTCTCCCCATTCTCTCCTATGTTTGTTTCTGCAAAACATTCGCATCTGACCCAAGATCTAGAATAGTGTAGTCCATTTCATACTCTCCTATTTGTGTAGTGAGCCTCATCTCACGCCCTGTTCTTGCCTTATGCTTACCAATTTTCCTGACCATGCGTGGTCCCTCAGGGGCATTACCAACACATTTATTGATCAACTCATGTAATCCCTTTATGGCCTTGCTATCGTGTAGCAGTGATGCAAGAGCATTTAGCTCAAGAAAAATCATTGTACTTTAGTAGACATAAGGGGTCTTGTGTTTCCAAGGAAGTTGGTTTCCTAAGTGTTGAATTAATGTAATTATTTAGGTTTTGAGTGATTTTAATTCGAGAAGCTAGAATAGGATTTAGTTAAGAATAGTGAGGCATATTTATAAATATTCTCGAATGTAGGAGAATATGAGAGATTGAGGGATTTGAGAATTAATTGTAAATCTTAGATTAGGAGTTAGTTCATGCTTTTGTGGATTAGAGAGGATCCTTAGAGATAAGGAAGAGATTTTAGGACTTTTTTGAGAAGTTTATGGATCTAAACCAGGAATTGGTTGTAGAATCCTTTTGTATAAATGTAAGCCAAAAAGGCAGAGAAAAGAGTTAGCTAGTTAGCTGGTTAGTAAGTCAAGTTAGTAGTTAGAGTGTGACTGTAATCCTATGGGAAGATTGTGAAACAGAGGCCACTGACATTAGAACATCAAGACAGAGAGACAGTGAGTTTCAATATGTAATCATTTGTTTGTATATACATATACAAAGATTTAATTCCGAAACTATGTAAGTGTGTGTTTTGAGTATTGATGATAAGTTATGTGTGTATCAGAGGTTTGCTTAGTATATTTATGGAGGGGGAGTTCGAGCAGAACATAGAGAGAAGAATGATATGGAGGATCATAATGGATCTTGAATCCGATTGAAGGATCAAAGTAAAATCTCTTGAGGGACAGTGATTAAAGAAGCATGTGAAGTTAAGCCCAGAAGGAATTGCATAGTAGAACAACGAAAGGACCAGAACCCTGAAGTAATTTGAAACCATAGTAGAACATTGAAGAAATGGCGTAAAAATCCAAGTAAAGAGAAGAACAAGAAGTGAAGTTTTTGATGCACAGGAGTCGTTGGATCTAATAGATCAATGAACAAGATTGTTCATGATAAGCATCCATGATTAATTCGCATAGAATGGAGTAATTAGAATCGCATCGCAACATATTTTGGGAGTGAGTAATCCCTGGCTTAAGCGATTTGCGATGTGTGATATGGATCGCATCGCAATATTTCACAAGTGACTGAACCATGGCCTTAAGCGATTTGTGATGTGCGATATGAATCGCATCGCAATATTTCAAGAGCAAATGAACCTAACCTTAAGCATCTGCGATTGTGATTTGCGATATCATTGTGGACTGTTGGATTACAAGAAAGATCGACGATGGAGATTGAAGCGATAAGGCTTGGGCCAGAGCGGACCCGAGAAGGTTATAGGTGGTTGTATTTTATTTGGATTCCGATTGCGTTATCGCATATCGCATGCGAGAGAAGGACTCTTGGGAATGCGATGAAGTCACATCTGGTGTGATGCGATATTGCGACAACCGTTGATCTGGTGGACAAAATCAACAGTGGGGAATGGATGTGAAAGATGGAGAGTCGGGAAATATACAAAGGTCATAGAATGGAGGAAGGGCAATCGCTTCTCGCAAAATCGGGAGTTCTGAGTGCAGGTTCTTAAGAGTCCTTTGAACCCCACGATTGCAATAAAGGAAAGCATTGGTAAATGTACAAAGGCCAAGGAAATGTGAAAAGGTAAATTTTCGTATGCTTTGTGAAAGATTTCTATTATACGAAGATTATAATAGAAATAGAGCGATAGAAGGTTTTATGGGGTAAGACCAAATATAACCAAGGTTAAAGAGTGGGGTTGGTTATATGTGTAGGCATTAAGGATTAACGGAGGTTTAATGATGGGGGTGTATAGGGTCCTGATGGAAAGGATTAACTAAGGGTATACTGTGGTTAATTTATTTAATCGTTCCACATGAGAAGTAATTAAAGGGCCTTAAACCTTAAGTAATGAAGATTTGACTCGGCAGGGAGTTTGAAATTCTTGGGGAAATAGGATATATGCATAACATATGCATACTGTGGGTATTCGCAGGTTTTCCTGCATCATTTTGGTATCGGAGCTGAATTGTGGTTGAATCATTTGGTATTAAGGCAACACAAAGAAATTCCGTGTGAAAATTTCTTTTAAAAGAATTTAGAACAGATTTATGTGTAAAGATGTTTATACAGGCGAATGGTGATGGAAGTAGGCAAGAGGAGTTCAGATTCTAATCTGACAAACAGTAAGCACATAGAGGTAAGGTATAGCAGAACATTGGGAGACTTGTAGATGCAAGAGACAGAGGACAATCCATTCAAAGTGCAAGTGAATGGTAGAACAAGATCATGCAGAGATCTTGAAGGTGAGATGATATGTTTTGTTTTAATCTGATTTAAAGATTGGAGAATGTGTGGTTTTTATAATGATGCACAGGTAGCAGCATAAGAAGGAGAGAAGATTGCAGCAGCCTAGAGCAAGGAGTGCTCAATTGGTTCCAGAGAAAAGAACCAGAGAAATGCTAACAAATTGAGCTCAGAGGAGAGAAGCTTAGTGATGCATATGTAGCAAGAAGGAGACTTGTTACTGCAGAGGTATTGTTGTAGCTCACAGAGAGATCATAAGGGAAATTCCACAAAGGATGTGGGTAGAATTTCTAAGTAACGAAGGAAGCTAATAAGATTTTCTAAGTGAAAGAAGAGGTGGTCAGAACCAAGTATTTCATTCTGATTGAAATACAAGAGGATAGTTGTGTTCTTGGAAGGTGCAGATGAGTTGAAGCCTAGAAGGAGAAGAAAGAAGTGCTCAAAGGAGGTTCTAGAGATAAGAGAACCAAGGGCTTACCAAAAGCCCAAGTATAGAGGAAAGCTTGGTGAGGTAAGTGGCAGCAAGGAGGAGTCGTTGTTGCAGAGACTTTAATGTAGCTCATAGGGAATGAGTGAGGAACTCATAAAGATGGAGGAGAAAATGACTACTGATAGTCATAGTAGAGGTTTTGAGGAAGACCACAGTAGAAGAAAGGTGAAGAATGAGGATGCCAAGGTAAATGGAAAAAGGATGAGTCAAGAGGAATTTGACAAAGAGATTGCTGAGATAAAAGGACAACTCGATGCATTAAGGAGGATACTGAAGGAAAGCTAGAGACAAGGTTGGGTCTTAAAGAAGAATCCAGTGAAGTGGCATAAGTTACAAGGAAGGCTACAACAGAGGCAAGTAAAGTGGCTGATGGAAAAACTCAGAGAAGCTGAGTTGGAAATGGAAGTGTCCATTTGTGAACTAGAGCAGGGTGAATTTCTGGGTGAAGAGGAAGACTTGAAGACTGAAACTTCAAGTGAGACCAAAGGGTCACATGATTTTAAGTCTGACAATTTGTGTATGTTTGCAGGTGAAACATGTGAAGGATAAATTTTTTTTGATATTGACATAAAGAAGGAAGAAGACAGGTAGAATCTAAATTCTGTTCTAAAAGAAGTAGAGAAGGATATCAAGAAATCAAGTAAAGGACTTGATGAGATTTGAGGAGAAGACCATCAAAATATTTCTGAGTCATGTAAAGGACTTAGAACAACAGGAGGAATTGGTGATTGAATCATCAAATGAGATCATGTGGTCTTGTGGTTTTACAACTGACAATTTGTGCATGAATGCAGGTATTGCTGAAGACAAACCTATGGAACTGTCTTGAATGAAGATGAAAGTTGCCAAGAAAAGTATGACGATGACTGTCTTTCAAATGAAGATCAAGTTGAATTATTGCAGCAGAAAAGATTTAGTAATACATTGATGTTTGAAGCTGTGACAACACAGGAAAAATTTATTGTGAAAGGAGATGAAATTCAGTCTAAAGAACTGATATGTGAAGCAACAGTTGAGATTGTTGAACCATGTAATTTTCAAATTGATAATTTTTGTATAAATGCAGGAATCATAAGTAATGATAAAGTACTTATCAAGTGTCATAGAGAAATTGAATTTCTGGAGTATTTGCTGGAAAATTCAGAGTATGACAGTGTGATTGCAGAGGAAGGAGTTCAGGACAGTGGACAAGATCAGAAAGACATCATTAGAGCAAATGATGTGGAGGGAAGACTAACTGACAGTCTTGAGAGTACATTAGAGAGTTCTTTAGAGAATCCTTTAAAGGGGTTGAATCAGCATACTGATGTGCTGATAGAAGAGGAGAAATCAGAGAAGCATATTGAAGTGTTTCCAAAGGAAGAAAGGCACTAAGGCCTTATGTTTTTTATTTTAATAATTGTTTTGTGAGTGCAGGTGTAGTTGCAGATGCTGGAGGAAATTTGGCACAGATGAGCAGTCAAGTAAAGATGGTAGAAGAGGATTCTGTGGAAGACTTTAATCCATGGAACAAAGACGTTCAATTGCTGGAGAGAATGCTGGAAAGCCAGGATTCAATGTAGAAAGAGATAACCATGAAAGAGGGTAAGGATGAAAGGGAGGCAGTAAGAATAAGCAGAAAAAGAGTAAGTGATAGAATTCGACAACTTCAAGGAGAAGAACAACAGATTGAAGAGTTAATGGACAACAACAAAAACTTGAAACAAAGAGAAAGAGGTAGAAGTAACTGGTAGAACATGGGCCAGTCCAAGGATGTGTTGGAAATGGAGATTGAAGAATTATGGCAATTAATGATGAAACAATCCATATGGAGGAGATTAATAGTAGCAGGAAAGATGATCAATCAGAGTTTGAACCTGATTGACAAGGAGAGGAAGATGAAACAGAAGACAACAGACATACAACAACAGAAAAGGTGCAAGGCATTTGGGCAGATACAAACTAAAGTTTGGGACCCTGGAGGTTTTCTATTAACATCTGAACACACACATGACTAGGAGATAATGAATATTTTTTACTTTGGGAGTCTGATGCAGGAGCATTTAGCTTAAGAAAAATCATTGTACTTTAGTACACATATGGGGTCTTGTGTTTCCAAGGAATTTGGTTTCCTAAGTGTTGAATTAATGTAATTATTTAGGTTTTGAGTGATTTTAATGAGAGAAGCTAGAATAGGATTAAATTAAGAATAGTGAGGCATATCTATAAATATTCTCGAATGTAGGAGAATATGAGAGATTTAGGATAGTTGAGAGATTGAGGGATTTGAGAATTAATTGTAAATCTTAGATCAGGAGTTAGTTCATGATTTTGTGGATTAGAGAGGATCCTTAGAGATAAGGAAGAGATTTTAGGATTTTGTTGAGAAGTTTATGGCTCTAAACCAGGAATTGGTTGTAGAATCCTTTTGTATAAATGTAAGCCAAAAAGGCATAGAAAAGAGTTAGCTAGTTAGCTGGTTAGTAAGTCAAGTTAGTAGTTAGAGTGTGACTGTAAGCCTATGGGAAGATTATGAAATAGAGGCCACTGACATTAGAACATCAGGCCAGGGAGACAGTGAGTTTCAATATGTAATCATTTGTTTGTATATACATATACAGAGATTTAATTCTGAAACTGTGTAAGTGTGCGTTTTGAGTATTGATGATAAACTATGTGTGTATCGGAGGTTTGCATAGTATAAGTATGGAGGTGGAGTTCGAGCAAAACATAGAGAGAAGAATTATACGGAGGATCATAATGGATCTTGAATTCGATTAAAGGATCAAAGTAAAAGCTCTGGAGGGACAGTGATTAAAGAAGCACGCGAAGTTAAGCTTGGGAGGAGTTGCACAGCAGAACAGCGAAAGGACCAAAACCCTGAAGTAATCCGAAACCACAATATAACATTGATGAAATGGCATAAAAACCCAAGTAAAGAGAAGAACAAGAAGTGAAGTGTTGATGCATAGGAGTCGTTGGATCTAACAGATCAACATACGAGATTGTTCATGATAAGTGGCCAGGATTAAGTTGCATAGAATGGGGTAATTAGAATCACATCACAACATATTTCGGGAGTGAGTAAACCCTGCCCTAAGCGATTTGCGATGTGCAACATGGATCGCATCGCAATATTTCACAAGTGACAGAACCATGGCCTTAAGCGATTTGTGATGTGCGATATGAATCACATCGCAATATTTCAAGAGCAAATCAACCCTAACCTTAAGCAACTACGATTGTGATTTGTGATATCTTTATGGATCGTCAGATTACAAGCAAGATCGACAATGGAGATTGAAGCAATAAGGCTTGGGCCAGAGTGGACCTGAGAATATTATAGGCGCGGTTGTGTTTTATTTGGAGTCCGGTTGCGTTATTGCATATCGCATGCGAGAGAAGAAGTCTTGGGAATGCGATGAAGTCACATTTGGTGTGATGCAATATTGTGATAGCCGTTGATCTAGTGGACGAAATCAACGGTGGGGAATGGATGCGAAATATAGAGAGTCGAGATATATACAAAGGTCGCGGAATGGAGGAAGAGCAATCGCTTCTCACAAAATCGGGAGTTCTGAATGTAGGTTCTTAAGAGTCCTTTGAACCCCGTGACTGCGATAAAGGAAAGCTTTGGTAAATGTGCAAAGGCCAAGGAAATGCAAAAAGGTAAATTTTCGTACGCTTTGTGAAAGATTTCTATTATACGAAGATTATAATAGAAATAGAGCGATAGAAGGTTTTATGGGGTAAGACCAAATATAACCAAGGTTATAGAGTGGGGTTGGTTATATGTGTCGACATTAAGGAATAACAAAGGTTTAATGATGGGGGTGTATAGAATCCTGATGGAAAGGATTATCTAAGGGTATACTATGGTTAGTTTATGAAATCGTTCCGCATGAGAAGTAATTAAGGGGCCTTAAACCTTAAGTAATGAAGATTTGACTTGGCAGGGAGTTTGAAATTCCTGGGGCAAATAGGATATATGCATAACATATGCATACTGTGGGTATTCGTAGGTTTTCCTGCATCAAGAACCTTCATACAGGTCTCCAAAAAAGGTAGTAAGCATGGATGGGTCCATTTTTTCAGTCTACTTATCCTGACTTTCTGAAGTAGAAGATTCAGAGAAGCTTTTCTTCACTTCCATGAAGCTCAACTACCCTACGCACTCAACTACAGGGGTCCGCACACTCATCTGCAGACTCTAGTCTAGGCCTCTACGCACATAGTTGTATAGCCTCTCTTCTATTCTAAGACTCTTCACTCTTCACTTCTACTGAACCATTACATTCATATATTTCGCTACTAAACTATTGCCTTATACTCTTCTAAGACTTTCCTTTTTATACAATCCCAAGGTCCGTGAACCATGGGTATATCTTCTAAATTTGACACATATTACATAAATGAAGGGTAAAAACCCTTTATGACACTTTACATCTACGCGCTCCGCGACCACATCTTGTGGAGACTTTACTCTTTATATAAAAAAACTGGGATTTCAGCCCCAAAACTTGGGCTTTTGCTCCAAAATTGACCTTAGGGGACCCTGTCCCAACAAAGAGAATATATGTGGCTCAATGATGTTCACTTACAAACTTGATATACATAGTTGCTAAGAGTTTACAACCATGAGTGGTGGTGTTCGTTAACTTTTTAAACTCGAAGAGTGGAGCAACAACGACCTTCCATGGTAGATTTAGGGACATCATTCCACAAGAACGAGCAAGCAAAAATGAATCTACTCCTATAACAATTATTGGATTCAATGGAATGGTTGTTGAACACCCTAAAGCAAAGGAGTTATATAGAGGAAAAGGAGAGGAAGACATACCAAATGTTAATGGACACCAAATATTAATTTTTGTAGAGCAAGATTGAAAAATTCGAGGCAGAGGTTCAAACAAAATTGGCATCTATAGACATTAGATTGATAGATTTTGAGGAAAACTTCAACAATGGATCAAAATTGACTTTCGAAGAGGTTGAGACTAGTGAGGGACCAGTGAAGAAAAAGGCCAAAAACATACGGGGGTAGGAACAACGAAACAAGGATGATGAATTCAACTACAAGGAGAAGTTACCGAAGTAGGACCACCATCTGCTATATAAGTTATCACACTTTGGAATATTTTGATGTTATGTAGGTACATGTTGTTATTAGGAGTTTTTTTGTAAAGAATATAGCACGCATATGTTTAAAACAATAGGTAAAAATTGTCATAAGCATATATTATCAATATTTTGAACTTTTGAATGCAGTCTAATTATGGAACAAGAAATTATCTAAGGATTCTGACTAGAAACAAAATTTTCATTTTAATATCAAATTCTAACATGTTTCTTTGGATATATATATATATATATATATATATATATATATATATATATATATATATATATATATATATATATATATCAATCTTTTCCATGGGAGGTAGGAGCAGAAGGGGTCCTCCTAAGCCTCGAGGGAAAACTAGTGTCCAAATTTGCATGGGGATTAGTAATTGTAATGCCTCCTCCCATATTCATCCATTTCAACTATCCCACAAAACTAAACATGAGTTGAAGGCTAATATGGCATGACCCAACCTCCTAAGTACAGTTAAGGGAGTGGAATCGACAAATTGGAACTTTATTGACCTTCCTGAGGGGCTACAAGACACCTAGGAGATAAATAACCACTCCAAATGCCCAAACCTTGAGCTAGATTTATTTTTTAGTGACCTGGGACCAAAATTACATGCACTCCAAGGTCTCCATGCAGTTATAGCCTTCAATTGCATGCATAAGCCTACAAGGATGCGATTATATCCCAAAACTTCTAGTTTAGAGGGTGTGGTCCCAGATTTTGAGCCACTATTTAAGGCTATACTCTAGACCACTACCCAGAAGTCAATGAGACTTTCCATAATGATAAATAACATCAGGAAAAATCCATTCATACAAAATTTGATCAAGTATTTGACCTAACCATGACAATCATTTCTTCAAACATATGGTGAAAATGTAATCTACAGGTTATGAATGCATATCTAAACATAGGGGTTTGAAAATTATCTAAGAATCACTAAGAAGGTATAATGCCCTCCCATAAAAGTTGCAATAATATTTGTTATCTCCTACATTCATTAACCATTCATTAACTAATCAAACATATCAAGAGCCATAACTATAACCTATTATGGAACCATTCTTATAACCAACATATAACCAGAGTAATAACCATGATAGAATAGCCATCAAAGCCACATAATAACAAGTACAAGTACTCATAGACTACAATAGGAAAAGAGATCTTATTAACATATGCAAAAGACAACTAAGTTAGGGACTTCCACGTACCGCCGAACCATAGATTGAGCTGAACCAAATCTTTCTTTCAACCAATCACCCCCGTGCCATATTCCAAGCATGATTGTGGAATCTAAAGACATGAACAACTAGGGCTTCCCAAATATTAAACCACATCCACCCTAATTCTCTCATGATCTTGCCAAAACTGGTCAAGAGATCACATAATCAAATCAAAATATAAACAACCAGGGCTTCCCAAAGATTAAACCACCTCCACCCTCAGGCTACTGTGATCTCACCAGAACCAAACAAGATATCACTAAGCCAAATACAAGCTTGGATGCCTCTGATTTTTTTCACCAATACCTTGAGGAATTTTCCTGTCTCCACCCACCTTTCAAGGGCTTCGCGGAGATTAAACCACCTCCACCCCCAACCCTTGGGAATTTTCCTAGTTGACCACCTCATCTGGTTCCAAAATATTCTGGCAGTCCAAAGCTAAACCAAATAAAAGAAAGTTATCACACCATGGTTATCTATAAATGGCAAGGCAAGGATGAAACCATTGTCACACCCAACAAAACCCATGCCAATGACAATAAGAGAACCATGTTGGCATTATGTTTTCTGGTATGACTGTATGTTACAGATGTTGTACTTGATGGCAACTCCAGTGGCAAGGCTCTCAGTTTGTTGAAATTTAAGAAGGACGCAGGAAACCAGTTCAGGAGGTGCGTACCCGCAGGTACACCATGCAGGGTCCGCGTCCAGCGACGCTGGCCAGCCGTTCCGGGGGTGCGTCCACCCAGTGCACACACTTCAAGGCAGAGAAAAAGCATGTGGGGGTTTCTTGTGTGGTATCTAGCCGACGGTTTTGTGTTTCTATGGTGTCGGCTCGTGGTATTGTTCCATGTTTTGGGGAGGAGCTTGCCTATATAAAGCAAAGGAGTTCATTTGGATTGAGCATTGTCTTTGGTTGAATATCTTATTTGGTGAGATCTAGTCCAGATCTAAGAGGGCGAATCTTCTAATGGACTGTGATCTCTATGGCGCATGATCAGATCTGTAGATCTGACTGTTTGGGTTAGTCCTGAAGTCTTCATATCATTTATATCTGAAGGGACGCAGGTTCAGTGAAAGGAAAGCGCGCTGGGACGCAGTGCAGAGTTTGGAGATCTGCGTGGGGACGCAGGGCAGACGAAGTTCAGGTGCGTCTGGGACGCAGCGCAATGACTGTAGATCTGCGTGGGGACGCAGAGCGATCAAGGTTCAGGTGCGTCTCTGATGCAAAAGACGCGGCGCGATAGTGTGTTCATGTGCGTCTCTGTAGCGAAAGACGCGGCGCGATAGTATCTTTGGGTGCGTCCCTGAAGCAACAGAACGCAGAGCAGTTAAAGGAACAGTGCGTGGGCACGCAGCGCAGCAGAAGGATATCTGCGTGTGGACGCAGAGTAGCAGAAGGTTTACTGCGTCTAGTCGCAGGCCACAGAAGGAAAAACTGCGTCTCTGTTTTAAGATGTTCTGTTGATTGAATTTCTCTGTTGATAAGGTGTTCTGGGTTAGTTCTGTTATTGCTGATCTGATATCTGTAGTGGTCTATATCTGTTATGTACTTGTTGATCATCTGATGCTTTATGAAAAGAAGTAGGGGGTTGTAGCTCCCTTCCAGGAGTAGACTGGAAAACGAGAAAGAGAGAGAGTTGTAGCTCTCTGCAGGTTGCAGCCTGCGTACTGGTAAAGGACTGCACCAGTACAAAATCATTGTAAAAGAAGTTTCTAAATTGAAAGAAGATAGAGACATATTGCAGCAGGTGGTTTTCTCCCACATTGGGTTTCCACCTTACATCTTGTGTTCTTTGGTGTGACTGTCTATTTTCTTTGTTCATGCTCATTATTTTATGGTACTGATATGCAAGAATAATTCAAAAGATCAAATAAGGAAGATTTGTTAAATTGCTAGATAATACTGATTCACCCCCCCTCTCAGTATTATTTCCAACAATTGGTATCAGAGCAGGTCCTTCAGAAAAGCTTGATCGCTTGAAGGTAGATCATTCATCATGAGCAACTACGAGAGAGAAGCATCAATCAGGCCACCGATTTTTGATGGGACAAACTTCAATTATTGGAAGGTAAGAGTTACTGCATATCTTCAATCTCTTGGTACAGAAGTTTGGGACATTGTAGAAACAAGCTATGCTTTTCCTTCAGCTACTCCTACAGATCCAGCTGAGAAAAAGAAGTATGAAACAAATGCAAAAGCAGTCAGTACTCTATTAGGAAGTATATCCCAAACAGAATTCATGAAGGTAATGCACTTCAAATCAGCAAAAGAGATATGGGACAAAATGGTCACGAGCTATGAAGGAGATGAACAGGTAAAACGAGCTAAACTTCAAACTCTCAGGATTCAATATGAGACTCTCAAGATGTATAATGATGAAAGTGTGGCTAATTATTTTCTTCGGGTAGATGAGATTGTTAATTGTATGAAAAATTTGGGTGAAGAAATAAAAGAGGCTATAGTAGTTGAAAAGATTCTAAGATCATTATCCCCCAAGTTTGAATCTAAAGTATCTGCAATAGAAGAAAAGGAAAATCTCCGTGTTCTCACTATGTCTCAGCTACATGGAATTCTAACTGCTTATGAAATGAGAAAGGGAGGTCCATCAGACAGAAGGGAAGCTGCTTTTAAGGCATCAGGCAAAGAAGATTACTATGAAGCAAGCCGTGTTTCAGAAGAAGAGGAAGAAGAATCAAACTTTGTCAGAAATCTTCAAAGGGGTTCTGGGAGGTTCAGAGGTAAGCTACCTTTTAAATGCTTTGCTTGTGGAAGAGTAGGTCATTATGCTGCAAAATGTCCTTATAAGGATAAAGGAAAGGAACCTGCTAGATGGAATAAGAAACAAAGTACAAATAAGAAAAGCTACTACACCCATGAAGATAGTGATGGCTTATCAAATAGTGATGAAGACGAACAAGGTAATAAATATAAGCTGTTAATGGCATTTGAAGATGATGATTATGAGGATGCTGTAGATGTGGATAATCTCTATGATGAAATTACTAGACTCAAGAGATGTATAGAAGAAAAGAATGTGATCATTGATACTCTACAATTTCAAATTGATGAAAAGGAAAAACATCTTGAAAAACTAGAAGGTGAAATTGTTGGTCTCAGAAAAGAAATTGAGAAAACAAAAGCTATTAATCTTAAGTTTGTCAAAGGATCTGAAACTTTGGATGAGATTATCAATGTGCAGCGGTCTCCTCTAAACAAGACAGGTTTGGGCTATAGTGGAGAAACCTCTCAAGCATCCACCTCAAAAAGTTATCTTGATGCAGCAAGAAGAAATGAGCAGAAGAACAATGAAGATAATCAGGTAAAGCAGGGACGAATTACAAACAAAAACTATCAGGGGCAATCCATCTTAAGGGTGAACAAAAGCTACAACCAGCCACAGGTAAAATCTTCTCAGTTTGGTTCAAGAATAGATGAAAATAGAAATTACAATCAGTTGGCTGGTAGATTCAATAACCGCAGAAGCTTCTTCAATGGACAATGCTTTTCTTGCCATAACTTTGGTCACAAAGCAGCTCAATGTGTTGCATATAAAACAATCATGACTAGGGAAGCTCAAAAACAAAGAAGTATGACAGGGATTACAAAAAGGACCTATAACAACTTTTCGGCTCTTGAAAATGAAGTTGAATGTTCTATTTGCAATAATTTTGGCCATGAAGACTCTGAATGCAGGAGCAGGTTTCAGGAGAAAGAGGAACAAGAGCGGAAAAAGGAACAAGCCACAAGCACCAAAACATGGAGAATAAAGGAACCTCAAACAGAAAGATGTGGGATAGCATTTTATGCAGAAGGACAGGAAAATCTATGGTACATTGACAGTGGATGTTCGAAACATATGACAGGTGATAAAGAAAAACTTGAATCTTATTCTACTTTAGAAAAGGGAAAGAAAGTTTCTTTTGGAAATGATACTCCTGCAACTATAAAAGGAAAAGGGATTGCTCCTTTAAAAGAAAAGGTCAAGGCTGGAAATGTTTTGTATGTTGATGGATTGAAGCATAATCTTCTAAGTGTTAGCCAGATGTGTGATCAAAGAACCGAGGTTATTTTCAGATCGAATGGATGTCTTGTTCGTGATCTTGATACAGGTAAAACAATACTCAAAGGCAAAAGAACTCCAAATAATCTGTACATATTTGAAGAAGGACAACAACAATGCTATCTGAGCAAGGATGAAGAGCACTGGTTATGGCATCGAAGGTTGGGACATCTAAGCTTCTCACAAATAAGGAAAGCATGCAAATATCAGGCAGTTCACGATCTTCCAGATATCAAAATTCCTGACAACACCATATGCAGATCATGTCAGTTTGGAAAACAAACCAGGACTAACTTTCCAGAGAAGGAAGGATCAGCTAGCATGCCTCTTGAGCTAGTACATACAGATACATGTGGTCCATTCAGGAAAAGAACACCTAGAGGAGAGGAATACTTGATATTATTTATTGACGATTTCTCCAGGTTTGTCTGGTTAGGACTTATGAAGCACAAAGATGAAGCTTTCGAAAAATTCAAATCCTTCAAAGCCTTGGTTGAAAATGAATCAGGTCACAAAATTAAGTGCCTCAGATCCGACAGAGGTGGGGAATTTACTTCAAATGAATTTTTCGATTTCTGTGATGAACATGGCATAAGGAGAGAATTCTCTACAGCTAGAACTCCTCAGCAAAATGGAGTTGTTGAAAGAATGAACAGAACAATCCAACAAATGGCTCGTGCTATGCTTGATGAATCAGGAACTCCCGCAACTTTCTGGGGTGAAGCTGCACATGCTGCGGTTATTATTCTCAACAAGACAAATGTCCGGGTGAACAGCACTCAAACTCCTCATGAGCTCTGGAGTGGTAAAACTCCTTCGGTAAAGCACTTCAAAATCTTTGGGAGCAAATGCTATATCAAGAATACTGATGAGCAGCTTGGCAAACTTGAACCTAGAGCAGATGAAGGCATTCTTCTTGGTTACTCTCCACATAGCAAAGCATACAAGTGCTACAATAAAAGACTTGGCAGAATTGTTGACAGCATTGATGTGGTGGTTGATGAGAAGGGATACATTCCTAGGCAAGTACATCGGGAAGATATCGAAGAAGATGAAGGCTATCCTCAAAGACAGAATGATGAAGAAGAAGAACCTCAAGAAGAACCTCAAGAAGAACCAGAGGAGCAGACAAGAATAGAAGAGAAAACTCCATCCAGATATGTTCAGAAGAATCATCCAGAATCTCAGATTGTGGGGCAGAAAGAAGCAGGTGTACAAACAAGAAGAACAGTTGCAGAAGCCTCAAGCTATTTGGCATTACTATCCTCTACTGAACCACAAAATGTGAAAGAAGCATGCAAAGATGAATGTTGGGTAAAAGCAATGGATGAAGAACTTGAGCAAATCGAAAAGAACAACACTTGGGAGCTGGTTCCTAGACCAAAGGATAAAAATGTTATCGGAACAAAATGGGTCTTCAAAAATAAATTGAATGAAAATGGAGAAGTAATTAGAAACAAAGCCAGACTTGTTTGTAAAGGGTATGCGCAGCAAGAAGGAATAGACTTTGAAGAAACTTTTGCTCCTGTTGCAAGACTTGAGGCCATCCGAATGTTCCTTGCTCTCTCAAGTTTTCAAAACTTCAAAGTATTTCAAATGGACGTGAAATCAGCCTTTCTGAATGGAGACTTGGAAGAAGAAGTGTACGTTGAACAGCCAGATGGGTTCATTCTTGGAAATGATCCAAATCTTGTATGCCGATTGAAAAAGGCTCTCTATGGTCTCAAACAAGCTCCAAGGGCTTGGTACTACCGGTTGGACAAATATCTTCATCAACAAGGTTTTTCAAAAGGTTCAGCAGATAGCAATCTGTATATAAAAGTTGAAAATGACAAATTGCTAATACTTGTTGTGTATGTAGATGACATTATTTTTGGCAGCAATGAAGAAGCTATGAGTCAAAGTTTTGCCTCGGTCATGCAGAAAGAATTTGAAATGTCCTTGCTAGGAGAACTGACATATTTCCTTGGTTTGCAAATCCAACAAAAGAAAGGAGGAATCTTTTTATCTCAAACCAAGTATCTCAAACAGATTTTGAAGAAATATGGCATGGAAGATGCAAAACCAGTATGTACACCCATGGTCACAGGATGTAGTCTCAGTGCAAATGATGAATCTGCAGCAGTACATCAACCAACCTACAGATCTATGATTGGAAGTTTACTATATTTGACAGGTACCCGACCGGACATCATGCATGCAGTTGGAATAGTTGGAAGATTTCAGGCAAATCCGAAGGAGACTCATCTTCAGGCAGTAAAGAGAATCTTCAAATATCTTCAAGGGACTCAAAATTATGGCTTATGGTATCCTAGAGACACAGATCTTACTCTTCATGCTTATACAGATGCAGATTGGGCCGGAAGCGTGGATGACAGGAAAAGCACAAGTGGTGGTGCGTTCTTTATGGGTTCCAGACTGGTATCTTGGTTCAGCAAGAAACAGAGTTCGATTGCCTTGTCTACAGCTGAAGCGGAATATGTTGTTGCTGCATCTTGTTGCACCCAACTTCTTTGGATGATGCAGACTTTGCAGGATTTTCAAATCACTTGTACACCACCAATCCCCATCTTATGTGATAATACAAGTGCAATCAGCATCTCAAAGAACCCTGTTATGCATTCAAAAACCAAGCACATACCAATCAAGTACCATTTTCTCCGGGAACAAGTGCTTGAACAGAAAGTCAAGTTGGAGTATGTTCCTTCCAAGGAACAAGTTGCTGATATTCTCACCAAACCATTGCCCAGGGACACGTTTGAATACCTCAGGCAAAAGCTGGGGGTTGTTGATGCATCATCTTATTGTTGAACATCTTCTTATTGGTGGTACAGGCTCAGGGGGAGCACATAATGCATTGTTGGCATTATGGAGAAAGAGATCTTGGAAATAGCTGCAATATATCTCTATCTCTTTCATGGTGGATCTCTGGTTATTTGTTGCAGATCTGGAGGAGCATGAGCTTAGGGGGAGCATACCCTTTGCCCTTGATGTCAAAGGGGGAGAATGAAGCTGAAAGTTTGTAAGGTTGCCATCAAGTCCAAAGGGGGAGATTGTTGGCATTATGTTTTCTGGTATGACTGTATGTTACAGATGTTGTACTTGATGGCAACTCCAGTGGCAAGGCTCTCAGTTTGTTGAAATTTAAGAAGGACGCAGGAAACCAGTTCAGGAGGTGCGTACCCGCAGGTACACCATGCAGGGTCCGCGTCCAGCGACGCTGGCCAGCCGTTCCGGGGGTGCGTCCACCCAGTGCACACATTTCAAGGCAGAGAAAAAGCATGTGGGGGTTTCTTGTGTGGTATCTAGCCGACGGTTTTGTGTTTCTATGGTGTCGGCTCGTGGTATTGTTCCATGTTTTGGGGAGGAGCTTGCCTATATAAAGCAAAGGAGTTCATTTGGATTGAGCATTGTCTTTGGTTGAATATCTTATTTGGTGAGATCTAGTCCAGATCTAAGAGGGCGAATCTTCTAATGGACTGTGATCTCTATGGCGCATGATCAGATCTGTAGATCTGACTATTTGGGTTAGTCCTGAAGTCTTCATATCATTTATATCTGAAGGGACGCAGGTTCAGTGAAAGGAAAGCGCGCCGGGACGCAGTGCAGAGTTTGGAGATCTGCGTGGGGACGCAGGGCAGACGAAGTTCAGGTGCGTCTGGGACGCAGCGCAGTGACTGTAGATCTGCGTGGGGACGCAGAGCGATCAAGGTTCAGGTGCGTCTCTGATGCAAAAGACGCGGCACGATAGTGTGTTCATGTGCGTCTCTGTAGCGAAAGACGCGGCGCGATAGTATCTTTGGGTGCGTCCCTGAAGCAACAGAACGCAGAGCAGTTAAAGGAACAGTGCGTGGGCACGCAGCGCAGCAGAAGGATATCTGCGTGTGGACGCAGAGTAGCAGAAGGTTTACTGCGTCTGGTCGCAGGCCACAGAAGGAAAAACTGCGTCTCTGTTTTAAGATGTTCTGTTGATTGAATTTCTCTGTTGATAAGGTGTTCTGGGTTAGTTCTGTTATTGCTGATCTGATATCTGTAGTGGTCTATATCTGTTATGTACTTGTTGATCATCTGATGCTTTATGAAAAGAAGTAGGGGGTTGTAGCTCCCTTCCAGGAGTAGACTGGAAAACGAGAAAGAGAGAGAGTTGTAGCTCTCTGCAGGTTGCAGCCTGCGTACTGGTAAAGGACTGCACCAGTACAAAATCATTGTAAAAGAAGTTTCTAAATTGAAAGAAGATAGAGACATATTGCAGCAGGTGGTTTTCTCCCACATTGGGTTTCCACCTTACATCTTGTGTTCTTTGGTGTGACTGTCTATTTTCTTTGTTCATGCTCATTATTTTATGGTACTGATATGCAAGAATAATTCAAAAGATCAAATAAGGAAGATTTGTTAAATTGCTAGATAATACTGATTCACCCCCCCTCTCAGTATTATTTCCAACAAACCAAACACACAAATGCATGTACCAGGCATTCACAAACTAGCTAGGAAATCATACATGCAACCTGTTACCTGCAAGTCTTCTTGCTAAAGATACTTGATCCAACCTTCCTTTCTTGTCCTTTTCTTTCCTTGTCCTTCCTTTGATTCCCTTTTCCAAAAATTCTCTAAGTGTGGAATAATATGAGAGAATAGAGAGAGCTCCAAAACTAAACTGACAAAAGGTTAACGAGCAAAAGTTGTGAACTAATCCTCATAAGCCTTTTTATCATTGAGGCCTCTATTTTCCTTCAATTTTCCTCTCATGAAAACCTGTGACCTTTCATCTCCCCGTGCTCCTATTTTCCTTTATTTTCATAAATAAAATGCCAATTAATGTCTCTTTTCTTTTCCAATGCCTTTACCGATTTCCTTAGCCATAATAAACAACAAGTGATGCCCACTATGGTGTTTTTCCCAATATTCATCTTGGAATACATGTCCCATGACCTTGGTCTTATTTTTCATATATTAACTTTATTACATGAACTTTAATCCAGGTATGTTACAAATCCCTCCCCCTTAAGGCAACACCATCTTTGGGGTTCTATGACACCTATGAAGAACAGAATCACTGAAATCTAAAACATATTGCTTATGGAGCTCTATAACTTAGCTCGATGCAGTATTTACAATAAACAACGTACTGAAAAGAAAAACCAACATGACAATCATACCGCTTATTGGAGCTTTATAACACAGCTCATTGCGATATTTACAATAAAAAACCTACATAGATATGTACATATATCGAAACTCCTTTGCCTCAATTAGAAAATAATGAAGGATACATATCCCGCATCTAATCAGCCATCTCCCATGTAGCTTCATCCGGCCTAAAGTGCCTCCACTGCACTTTAACTTACTTGATTGCTCGATTCTAAAGCATAAGTTGTTACTGTTGCAATATGCACTATTAGATTCCGGTTGAAATTCTCCTTTTGGTTCCACCTGCAATAAAAACCAGTCAATCACATGATCAACATCTTTCACATATCCTTTAAGTAATGAAACATGGAAAACATCATGGAATTTATCTTTCGGAGGCAGTGCAAGTCTGCAGGCCACTGGTCCAATCCTCTCAAGGATCTAAAAAGGTCCACAATATCAAGGTGCCAACTTTGCACATGATCCAATCCTCAAGGAGCTCTTCTTGGGATTAATGTGCAAGTACACATGTTCCCTATCTTGAAACTCCTTAAACACATGTTGTGCTATTCAACAACCCCCCATTTTTCTATTTTATAAATTTCTTATGAAATTTATTTTATTTAAATGGGGACCCTTAATAAATTAAAAAAAAAGAAAAAAAAAATTTCTTTGTTTTGTGTTATATCCCCTTTTATACCAAGAATCGCCCCCTTTTTAGACCAAAATCACAAAAAACCATGAAAAGGAATCATCCCCAAAGCCAAAACCCAACCTCCACAATCGGAAGTTAAAGTTTAAGGTCAAAGCGCAAAAATACAAAGGAAATGGGTTGTAGTCCTAAATATTTTTAACAAAGGAATGATGTGCAAAACAAATAAATCCAAGGTTGTCGGGACCCACAAGGTCACATTACTATATCGCATCGCAAATTGCAAAGTTATATAAGACTTCCCTTGCTCACTTGTGAAATGCAATTAGGCCTGGGCCCAATGGGAAAATCCATTATAATTCATAAAACCTCGCATCCATGACCATTGCAGGTTCTAAAAAGGCTTAAGTCCATACCCCACCGCTGATTGTGATGTGATTAAGACCAGACCCATAGGGATTATCAACTTCACTTCATTGAAATCCTGCGTCCGTGCAATGGCAAGAACCATTTCGATTGTGATATGTGATAAGGACTGGACCTAACAAAATTATTCACTACGATTTATATTAATATCGCGTCTAGGGCCTATATTGCAATCGTAAAGTTCTAAAAAGTCATGCCTCATCCAAATGTCAATTTTGATATGACATCAACAATGATGTCAGATCCACGTCACCCTCCACATCAGCTACCACGTCATTGCCACCTCTCCCACCATGTCAGATCCACGTCATCTGCCATGTCATCACCACGTCTCCTACCATGTCAGATCCATGTCATCTTCCACATCACCATTCCATGTCATCTGCCATGTCATCGCTACGTCTCCTACCATGTCAGATCCATGTCATCTTCCATGTCATCCACCATGTCATAGTGACATCACCATGATGTCATCCCTGATGTCACCTCGGGATCCCGTAATCACAAATTTTAAAGGGTCAGGACTTATAATAAACCCTTCACCCATGTCGATTTGCGATATGCGATATAAGTCAAACCCGATGGGATTATACATTCCAGTCCATAAATTCCCCACATCTGCGCAATCACAAGTTCCAAGGGTCATGCCTCCTGCCTCATACCAATTACGATTGTGATTTGCGATGTAACCGAGACCCAATGGGATGATTAACTCCATTACATAATCTGTCCTACATCCATCGCATCACAAGTTTCATAACATACACCATACCATAACCCTTTTCTAAAAGAGATTTTCAATTTACAATAAGAGCCACCTCTACCACATCATCCATGACATCATACTCCATGTCACCCCACACATCGCAATCACAAAAAACCAAAAGGCCCGTTTCATAGCGCTACATAGAAAATTGTGATTTACAATTGCGATTTCCTGCATCACGTCACCACTCAGGATTTACGATTACGATTATTATGCTTCTATATATTGTTGCGATTGCAATTTAATTAAACAACCACAGGCCTTATGCTGCTTTCCACTTCACACCCATTCCTTTGTCTCCGCTCTGTAGCCGATTTCGATATAACTCCACCATATCCCTCTTCCATCTGCTGAGCCACAATTACGATATTTCAAATAAAATTAAAGGCTTACTCTTGTTTCTCTTCTCCAGTGTTTATGATTGCGATTGTTATGCTCCAAGTTTAAGCCTGATTTTATGCAAAAGTATTTTGTTTCAAATGAAACTTGCTTATCAGTCTCATTTATTTTTAGCTTATCAATTTCTGTTTTCCTTGTTCAAATTAATGACAGAGGAGGACAGCTATGTTGATAAGTGGCAGTTCAGTTTAGATAAACCGAAAAACACCCAGAGAATCTGATCAAGCAATAAGGCTGATTTGACAAAACAACAAGATCAAGAGATTATGATGAAAATTTTGTTTTTCAGATACGTGATTAAAAGGAATTGTTCAACTCCCTTAACGCTTGAAGCAAAAGAAGTTGTTTTCAATAGCGACTATTTAAACAAGTTGTTGGCATTATAACAAGGTCCAGAATTCAAAAGAGAAAGCCTTGGAGGCTTGCACTATTGTACCTCTTAGTCTTTTTAATAGAATGATAGGTCCCGAATCAAGGGAGAGAAGCTTGTAATACTATAACTATGGATTATATCTATTGGTGGAGAAGCTCTTATTTATCATGCACTACTACTAAAAGGAGGAGACATTTTCTGCAAACAGAGATCGATTACAGACTCCAAAGGATTGTGCACTATTGTCGTTTTGTGAGAATCTGTAATTTGATTTCATTTATTAATAAATGATCATTTGAGTTAATGATGTTTATCACTGTTGTTTACATTATTTAACTGAAATAAATTCTTAGTTCGGTCTTTCAATTTATATTTTGAATGTATGAGTTAATAATTGGATTCATGCACTATTGTTGAATCTTGAGTGTTAATTCATTTAAAAGTATGCTCAAACTATTCTACAAGCTTAATTTTGAGGTATAATATGAGGGCTGAAATTTGCATAGGAATAGAGAGTTATAATCTTAGATCGGCAAGCTATCTTCCGATTTAGAATAATAATTGTTTGCTTGCATACATGATGTCTTATTTGAACTAATTCAGTAATTCATCATGAATCTTTGTAGTCCTTATGCATACGATAAATAAGGAATTGGATATATTTTTAATAGGAACTTATGTAACTATTTACTAAGTGTTCAATTGTTAGTATTTATGCTAATGAGGAATCAGATCTTGTGAGCTATCTCCTCGATCTAATTCCTCCATCTTAATTCTAATTCGTTAAAGCTTATTTTCCCATTAAGTTAAGTTGGCTCTCGATTGAGAGAAAGGTTGCCCTTTCCTTCAATCGGGATAGGTTAGATTAATTGCATTGTAGACTTAGTCTTGCATGTGTTATCGTAGATCTTACATTTTAGAATTAGTTTGCATTTAGATTAATTATACATTCCTAGAAGTCCTCTTTTGAGGCAAAACTTTAGATTGGTTTGGTTGATCCACAAAAACAACTTAAGGATCATTATTCTTGCCTGACTAGCTCGAAGAATTGATCTGATGGCCCTAGCTATTAGCAATTGAAGACATATTTAAAGCTAATAGTGGTTGGGAGAAGGTAACTACACCTAGTTAAACCAGTCAAAGCCACTATTCCAAATGGAAAAGGAATTGATTTAAGGTCCAGACTGGGTGGTTTTCCCCAATGTTGTTGTAGCGATTTTTGAGGCCTCAACATTTTTGGCGCTAGAAGGAGGGCCTTGAATTAGTTATTTGTTTAAATTGTTATATCATTTTTTAAACTAATCATGGCTCCCATATGCATTCCTACACTTGGTCATGTATCTAGTTCACCTAAGCCTACACGAGGCATGCCCAAGAAGCAGATCAAGTCCTTGTCACAGTTAAAGTTCGATGGTGAGAGTAATATTCCTGCATTAAATCATATTGTTGGTTTTGTTAATAGATGTAATTATTTTAATATAATTGTTGATAATGAGATCTGCAGGCTTTACACTCTCACATTTAGAGGACGGATCTGCAAATGGTTCTTAGTGCTTCCAGAGAGGTCGATTCATTCATGGAAAAAAAAATTCTAGGTATTTCTCAAAGCACATCAAAATTACAATTACAATAGTTTTTGTTTAGAATTAGATAATCTTTACATGTATGATAATGAATCTTTAGATGATTTCTACAATAGATTTTGGTCATTTTGTTATAGATTTCATTTAGATTTAATTTTCCTTCAACTGTAGATTTAATTGAACATTTCACCTCTCTTGTTTCTTCCCATACTAAAAATAATGAGTCAATTAATAAAGAACAAGACACATCTAATTCATTAACTAATCTTGAATCACTAAATGGTTTTATAGAATCTGTACCTGAAACTGCAATTGAATCACACCGTTCCTCTTTAGAAAATTTCAATTCTCATTTTCTTTTTGAATATGCAAATGAAACAAATTTTAATAACGTGTGTGATCAATCAGTAGGTCCAATAAAATCCAATCTACAAGACTTGAAAAATTAAGAAATCAGTTTATCTTCTTTGGAAGCAACTTTACAAAATTCAGATCATGTAACTGCAATTGAAATAATTTCCTTAAACCTAGATTATATTGTGGCAAGTTCTATAAACAATTCATTTCAGCCATCATTATATTCTGGAATGCATTATTTTCTTTATCCTGATGTCTTTTCAAATCAGAGTATAGTTAATGATGATCACGCTAATCTTCCAGTTGATAATTTTCGTAGTTCTTGTTCTGAAAATTCTGCATATATTACTCATTTGGATGATGATTCTTTAATTGCAAAACCCTATTCTTTTATATTTTTTTATTATGTTAGTTTAGATCTATTTTATGATTTTGTTAGTTCAGATCATCCATTTAATTTTCATAAGAAGAAGGTAATTTATGAAAATTATCATGACAATGAGGATAAAGAATCACATCTTGTACAAAGTGCACCAATTTTGAAAACTAATTTATCTTGTAAAGATTCACACACTTTAACGTTGTTTCCTCTTACTGAACACAAACTTAATGTTGAGAATTTTGATGAGTTAATGTTGTGAGTTTCTAACGTATTTCATTCTGATTTTATTTTAGGAACTTGCAATTATAAGTTTTTCAAGGAATGTCCTTTTAGTGGCAATTCATTGACTGAAATCCAAGATGAGTTCCAGAATTGCCTTGTAAAATTATTTTGTAATTTTAGTTTTCATAATGATTTATTTGTTTTTACATTTTTTCCTTTTGCTTTCTTTTTATTTTGCAAGCATGTTCAATCTTTTCATATTGAATATCCTCAAGATTTATTAAATGAAAATGATGAAATGGTTACTCATAATCCTGAATATAAAAAATCTTTTCATTTCCAATTTAATTCGATATTCAGAAATTCATTCCAATCATTTCACCATCAGTCTAATCTAAATCTTAAGAGTGTTCCTTCACAACATGCTTTACCATCATCTCCTTTGGAAAATTTTCATTCTCTAACAAATATTCATCCATTCTCTGATGATCCCATAGATATTTGTTTAGAGAATGCTTTTAAAAAGATATGGTTTACTAACAAGTTAGTTTTAAATAAATTTATTTTTATACATAATTTTACATTAGACGTAAATAATAAATTTTGTTTCATTTTGATTGTCTTTGTTATCTTGTTACTAACGTTTGACTTGTACATACATGTAGGTAATAAAACAAGAGAATGGTTACATTGGAAGTATGATTATACATGGTCATGTTTCCTTCATTAAGTTAGAATTAGGTGTAGATTAGTTTAGATTAGATTCAATAAATAACGATTTTGAGTTAATTGTCTTGCGTTGGAGAAAGTCATATCTTTCCAGTAATATTAAATGAAATTCTTCAATGGTAAGTCTCTTATACTCACTTTCATTCACTTCTTTACTTTTTAGATTTAGTTTTGTTTTCTTGTTTTTGATTGATATGTAACTCTCTTTTGCAGCTTTTCACAAACATTTTTACACCTTCACCAAATAAAAACTGCGAGTTTAAAGAAGCAGTAACAATTTTTCATCGAATCAACCAAAACGGGGAATTTCTAAACCTTATTTTTTTTTAAAGCATCGCTTTTTTTTTGTTAAGTTTGGCAGGGTCCTTCATTTTCTATTTGTAAACAACATATTTACACCACTTATGTGAGATAGGTGGCCTCAACTTGCCCATTGGGAAACCAAGTTTGTTGGCCACCTATCCTCGTTATAAGCCATCCAAAAAGAATAAAGTATCAACCTCTTTAACCAAGCTAAATAAGTTTTAGTTTCATGGTAAGACGTTAAATGTCTCCTATCATAAGCATGAATATTGTAAAGTAAATGATACATGTAAAAACAAAAAGCGACCATATTTGCTGGTTATTCCTACTGCACTTCTAAAGCTAACTCGACCGGTGTCGGGTCCTTGGCAGAATCACTAGGCATCTCAGCTAGTTCGATGATGCAAGGGATGTGCCTTTGAATTTTTTCCAGGCAGATGTCCTCCTTGTGAAGCTGAAATTGAATTTGTTGCAAATATTTTTTGTAGTTGGGCATATCTTGGAGGGTTAGCGCCAGCCCCACTGATATTTGTTCCATTTCCTTCCCCATTAGGCTTTTCATAAGCCAATACAGATAAAGGGTCTGTTTAAACTAAGTTACTCTGCCTCTGGTATTCCTAGGGTCCGGGATTATGGCCCTCCAGTTCTCAATTTCCTCCTTAATCTCTTTGTGTTTCTTAATTTCTCCCTCCCATTCTTCCAACAACTTACAGATACCTACATACGTTCCCTCCCTATAAGCCACAACAGCTTTGTTGATGAGGTGTTCTACTGGTTTTCTTCCTCTTTGTGGTTCCGAAGTGCTCGGGTCATTTTCCTGTGCAAGCTCCCTCCCACGTCTTCCACGCCCTCTTCCTCATGTCGGCCAAGCCATCTCCACTTTGTACACACCCTGTTCAAAGGCACGATGAGTTAACCTCTGACGTTGAGTTTCATTACCAATGTTAACCTTATTCCTTTTCCTATCCCGATTGCTTTCTGAGACATACACAGGTTGGGTGACAACTCGTTCAAGAAACAAGGCCAGTCACCTTGCCCTGGCTTGCTTCTCTCTGCTCCCTTCTCGGTGTCAGTCATACACAGTTTGGTTGACCCACTCCTCTCTCGGCCAAGCAAGAGTTCCCACGCACAGGTGAGCCTTCTCATTCCCCTTTGCCCAGTCAAGAGTACCCCTCACAGGTGAGCCTTCCCATTTTCATCTACCCAGTTAAGTTGTGACACTCTTCTGCTTTCCTTCATGCCTACCCTTCCCCATTGCATTTCTTCTTCCATTCCACCAAGAGAGTCATGAGATTTCACTCTGCTGCTCTCAAGAGGGGCTTCCCATTTGCTAACCAGGTCAGCACTAAGGACCCTCGAGGCCAAAACACTAAACTAAACAACATCCATCCCATGCCTGCGGTGTTTTCCCTAGCTATCCCCTCAATTCCCCTCCCCCGGCTTCTCCCGAACCCTCCATCCATAAACAAACAATGTTTCCATAGCAAGAGGGTTGCAAGACCAAGAAGCATACCCGAATTCGCTCCACTGATGTCGTCAATGAAGCCTCCGCCTCCTTGCTCCAGCTCCCACCACCATTCGTAATAATGTGATTATCACTCCCCTAATCTTCCTTAACTCCACAATCTGCAATGTCATTATCTCTCCCTTGTCCTTCCTTACCTGCCACGCCTCTCGCCTTGTCCTTGCCATTCCCTCCACCTTTCCTACCACCTCTGCATGTATGCATGCAGGAGGCCACCGCACCCATCGCCATGAGTATGTGGGGGGCGATGGGAGGTACCCTATATTTACTCCTCATAACTGTCATGACTATCTGTTGTCCTTTCCAACCTCCAGCACACACCACGATCCGGGTTTTGGTTGATTGTATTCCCATTTTCCTAGCTTTTTTGGTGGTCGTGGTGCAGAATGTCCTCCAGGGCTTTGAGTCTGTCATCCCTAGGCTGTAGCGCCCATAATGATTCCAGCAGGCCATAATGTTGGTTACAACCCCAATTGGCCAAGAATTCAACCAATTTATTCCCTTCCCTTCTTACATGTCAGACCATTATATAGTTAAACTTGTGAATAAGCTCCCCAATTTCTTGTATAAGGCGATCTGTCCTCCAACTTTGGCTTAATTTGTCCCATGACGTGTCGTTGTTGAGTTTCCTCACAGTGTTTGTGACCAGATTAGAATAGCCTTCCACCACCACATTGCAGTAACCCATTCTTACAGCTATTCAAAGTCCCTGCCCTGTTGTAGCGAATTTTGTGTCGTTGTTGCTTTTATCCCACACGAGTCCGCATAAATGAGTTGCTTGTTCGCTTGGGTATCTCGGAATATGCCACAAAGTCGTGCTTCTACCTGGTTCCCTTTTGAAGCCCTATCAAAATTGAGTTTTATGAAACCTTCTCTAGGGGTAGTGAATAGTGAACTGAATCGGGGAGTCTATATTCATGCTATCTTTTTTCCAGGCATTTGGAGCCAACATTTCCATTGTTAGGTTAATTTTTTGCAGAATTCTTTCTTCTTGGGGGGAAACTTGCCAGTCTTCAGGACTCCATTGATTTGCTAGTATAGTTTCCCTTATGTTTCTAACAATTCCTTCCCATACTTGTTCTTGGGTTGAGATTTTGTTTTTGAATATTCTACAGTTTCTTTCTTTCCATATGGCCCATAAGTTTAAGCCCAGGCCTAGAGCCCATGCTCGGTTTAGTACTGGAGTGGAGAAGATATTGTTGCGCCATAGAAGGATTGTTTCGTTTATGTTGTGGCAATCCTGATCCATTCTTTTGAAGATTCTTAGTAGTTGTCCCCATTTCTGTTCCGCAAACGGCATGAGTTCATCATATGCTCCATATCCTCTTTGTTCTGTTGGCACATCTAGCATAAAGATAGTCCATGAATTCCTTTTTTATGGAGTTGGTCTGAGGTAAGGATCCTCCCTTTACAAACCAGCCATAGGAAACGGGCTACCTTTGGCTATCATCCTCCCTTCCATATTTTTTCGAAATAAGTCCTTGTCCATCTTGGTCTTGTTCTTCTCTTAATTCATATGCTTCTTTGTTGGTGAAGGTTCCTTTTGTTGATTGACCCCATCTTAGAATATCCGGGTCATTCCTAATCATGATTTTTGTTGATCTCATTTATTTTTCGAACTCTACCCATTGCTCTGTTTTTATACCCTAGCCCCAATCTTCCTTCTTTTTCCATCTTCTCCAGTTCCCTGTCCCTTGCTCCTCTTTCCAGAATTGTTCTACATAATAGATGTTTTTATCATTGGTAAATCGATATATGTCTCTGAGGTCTTACCTATCTATAATTGTTTCTCTTTTCTGCCATGAGTCCTGCCAAAATCTTGTTTTTCTGCCATTTCGGAGTTCCTAGAAAGCATGCTGGGTAATAAGGTCTCAATTTTGGCTTGCCAAGTTCCTTATTGTTGAACCCTTGGGTGGGTCTCTATATTGCAGTATATCTTCATTGCTCTCTAGCATGTTATAGTTTCTTCTCCATATTTGTTTCCATAGGTCCCTTCCTACCCCTAGCGATCTCCACCATAATTTAGCTCCCATTACTTGGTCTAAAGTGTAAGGATCCTTGAGGCCTAGCCCCCCTTCCATATTTTTTTTTCAATCCCTGCCAAGATATAAGGGCCCATTTCCTTTTCTGCTAAGCCCCACCCCATAGGAACTTTTTAAAGATATCAACCATTTTGGTGCAAGCCCCCTTAAGGGCTACCATGCCTGATAGTTTGTATATTGGTATCGACTGCAGTACTGTCTTGAGGAGGATTGTTCTACCAGCTAAATAGAAAGGCCCAAGTACCCATCCTTCCTTGTAGATTTTGGAGGATATACTGCCATCCTGCCAGTTTTAGGGAGTTTTTCGATAGAGGCATGCCTAGATATTTGGTGGGGAGGTTACCTGTATTGAACCCCAGTATCCTAGCCAGATAGGTTTTAACATTCCCTTGGGTATTGAAGAAGAAGGTACAAGATTTTTCATTGTTTATTTGGGTCCCTAATGCCAACATAAAGGTATTCAAGATTTCTTTGATTCTGCGGGCTTCTCTGAGTGATACTTGGAAAAAAAGCATGATATCGTCCACGAATCACTGGTGGGTTATTGTAATGTCATTCTCCCAAATCCTAAGGCCTTTGATCCTAAACTCCTGAGCTTCCTTCTTAATGTATCTACCCAAACCTTCCGTAGTAATAATGAACAAGAAGGGTGACAATGGGTCACCTTGTTGCAGCCCCCAAGTAGGATTAAAGGTTTGGGTAGGGGTCCCATTTAGCAAGATAGAGAAGACATGGGTGGATATCATAGCACAAATCTAGTTTATCCATCTGGGGTTAAATCCATAGGCTCTAAGGATACTCTTTAGATACTCCCTGCTTAATTAATCATAAGCCTTTGATAGATCCAACTTCACCATCATGCCTGTTATCTTTTTTTGCTTAAGGGAATGGATAAATTCTTGAGAGGTTACCAACTTGTCTAATATTTTCCTTCCTTCGACAAAGCCTGTCTGCTCCAAAAAGATGATATTCGGGAGAAGAGGCTTTAGCCGCTTGGCTATAATCATAGCTATAATTTTATAAATGACATTGCATAGGGCTATAGGTTGGAATCCCTGGGGGTCTTCCGAGTTCGAGATTTTAGGGATGAGAGTTATAAAAGTGGATTTAAGACTGGGGCATACCTTTTGGTTTTGCCTTGATTCCTCCACGACTTCCAGTATGTCTCTTCCCATGAAATGCCAACTGACTTGGTAAAATTTTGTTGTAAACCCATCCAAGCCTGCGGCCTTATTTTTTTCATACCTTTGACGATTTCTTCCAACTCTTCGAGCGTAGCTGCTCTCATCAAGGCTAAGTTTTGATCCTGTGTGACCTTGTTAGGTATATGCTGGGATATTCTAAAGTGGCTTACTAAGAGCCCCTCCATTTCCTCATGTTGTATTCTGTGGTTCCCCTCTTCATCTTATGTGAGAATATTCTGTTGTTTTGATAGTGTTGGATGATGGCCTTATGGAAGAACCGGGTATTCCTCTCCCCTTCTCTTAACCAATTCACCCTCAATTTTTGTTTCCATAAAATCTCTTCTTGCTTCTGCCTTTCCTCCATCTGACTTATTAATTGACCCTCCTCTACTGCTAACTCTTATGATCTCCCTTCCTATATTATTTGTTATTGCACTTGTATCATCTTCTGATTTAGTTGTTGTTGATCCTTCGTGATGTGTCTGAATTCTTTGTTCCATTTCCTTATCTTCTTTTTAATTTATTTGAGTATTAGTTGGAACGTATGTATACAGTTCCTCCCTTGCTATTTTCTCTACATCCACCAGGTCTCTTTTTTTTTAATGAGGGCTGAGTCTCTGAGCCAAAAGGCTTCAAACCTAAAGGGTCGATTTTTTGGGCTTGCTTTCAAATCCACTTCCAAACAGATCGGCTAGTGGTCTGAGTCCATTCCAGGGAGAATCAATTCTTCTCTAAATATATATCTGCTAATAACCTACTCCGACATTAGGAATCTATCCAATCTGGAAGCAATTTGGTGATTCCCTCCTCTTTTGTTATTCCAAGTATGCACCCCATTGATTGTTGGGATGTCTACTAAGCGTTGCTCTGCTATAGTGTCCCCAAATAAATCCATGTCTACCTCCATTCTCCTCATGCCTCCCCTTTTTTCTGCCAGTGATGTGATCATGTTGAAGTCCCCTCCCACCACCCACGGGTCATCCGGGTATAAACTTCTCATTTTTGCTAGGTTTTGGAGGAAATTCCTTTGTTCTCCCGGGATATGGGGTCTGTTTACTACTGTGAGTAGTGTTATCACCAAAATAGGACCCTGATAGACTGCTGATCAGACTATCTCGGTGTAACTATTTCAAACCAATCTTTTAGCTAAGGCTTAGCCTCCTTAGCCTGAGAGGGCTCTCTCAAAGGATTAATGATTTAGATTAAAGATATGAATAGATGGCTAACTCTATGGTTTGTAATTGTATATGTTTATAGATTGAAAGATGAAGGCTGGCTACCATTGGGCTATGGAGTCAAAGTATGTTTCAGTACCACATCAAGATCAGCATAACATGAAGTTAGGGCATAGAGAGTTTTTATGCATCAACAAAACAAAGATACAATGAAAGGAAACACAGTTTATAAATACATGAAGGAAGTTAGAGCATGATTGATGAGTTCTAAGTAACATGTATTCATACCACTGCAAGTAAGTGAAAGAGGAAAGCCATGAGACAATATGACATTAAAAACTCTCTTTGAATCCTGAATAGTGAAGCCAAAGCATTCTACCTAGCATGGAAGTCAAGGCATTATAGAGTTCAAGTGTAGAAATGAAAATACAAAACAGTGAAACATAGTTAGTTTATCTATGAAGGAAGTCAGAGCATCATTGATGAGTTCTGAGTATCATAACTAAACACCACTACAATGTAAGTACTGGAAGATTCCATCATGACAAGAACATACAAGAACTCTTCATGAACCTTGAGTTGTCTAAGTAGAAATCTGCATTAGGTTAAAAATATACACACTCTGCACATAGAGCAGCAGCTGAGCCAAAAAGTCTCCAACCCTTTGCTAATTCGACCTCTTGCTCTATATATAGCATTTAAAATTAGGATTCCATCATCCCTCATCAAGAGAATTCGAATTTTCCATCAGTGACACCTATTCTAACCATAAAACAAACCTTTAAATGCATTTGAAAGCTAACTAGCAGTCCTAGAGACCTAATACAACTAGGAGTGTAACTCCTTATTATGATTACAACAACCTTATCTAAACATTTAAATGCATTCTTTGACAGCTGCAACCTCATGAAGTCGAATTTGATGAAGCCTCCCACATGGTCACCCAACTGCTGATGACAAACCCTAAAAATTAGGGAACATGTTTCCCTGTTTTTAGGTTTAGATCCTTGAAAATTGGCATGTGGGACAGAGCCTTTATCTCCTCACCCATGACAGATTTTACAAAACTGAAGGAGGTTTTTGTAGCCCATGTTGTCTAGAACCAAAACCTCTCCTTTTTTTAAAAAAAATTCCTCCAGCTCTCCAAAATCTGTCCTTGAAAAACACGTGTCAAACAGGAAAAATCCATTTTCTGAAATTAGGGTCTCAATTAAAGCTTATTATCTTCCAACTGAAAACACTTATGAAGAAAGTGAGATAGGTTATTGAAGCTGGAGAGTTGATAAAGATAAACCTCTTTAAAAATTCCAAAATACCTTTGCATGTGACCAGAAACTGATCTTGAAAAAGACTGCTAAAACCAGAAGACCAAGCTTGACTTTCAACAGTTTCATAGCGCAAGTTTAACCATAAATTCCTCCCACCTCAGAATGGATTTGAAGAAACTGAAAGAGGTTTTAGTATTTCAGCATGTTAGGAAGAAAACCCTCTTTCAGTTTGCAAAATTGAGTTCTCATATGCTCGGGAAAGCTTCTGGAAGTTAACTAGTAAAAACAGTTTTTCTTCTAAAACAGGTTGCTTCAGGGGTTGCGTAGCGCGCTACGAAAACACTGATTTCGTAGTGCAAAACAGGATTTTTACACTGTCTGCGCTACGAAAACGTGGATTCGTAGCTAGTTTGAAAATTTCTCCAAAATGATGTGAGATATGACTTCTAAACTCATGGTGAGGCTTCTAGGACATGGAATGAGGCTGTCAAACTTTATTTGGAAAAGAAATATGACCTTGAAAGACTTCTAACCTTATGACCTAACCCTTAAAGCATGAAATGACCTAGAGACCCTTTAACACCATGACTAGAAGAAGGGTTTGTAAACGAGAATGACACTAATTGTGATGAGATGACTCAAAACTTATAAGAGTATGACTAGAAACAAGGCAACTCTCCAAAGCTTAGAGACAAAGATTTTAGGGTGATAACAAGTAGCACTCAATCTTTAGATCCAATGACTTTGAACCGTCCTGAGAGGATTCTTGGGATGCTGACCAAGTCTTTGAACCATACTTCTCTTGGGTTCCAGATGATCACCAACCCTCCTGCACTGCCATTAGTGTCTTGTCTGATAACCTGGTACTTGGGTTTGAAATTTTCCAAAATCTCTTTCAATTTCCTTTTGCTTATTTTCATTTCCTATATTTACATTATACTAGGTCTATCATTTTTTAGTCTCTCTTTTAGGTATCTCTTCTTGCCTCTGCTATTGAGGCCTCTTATATTCCATGTCGTAATAATCATTTCAACAATTTTGGGGGTTATTGAAAGACCTCTAATAATGGCACCACTCTCCCGGAGTTTACTAGTAGTTCCCCCACTATCTGTATGGATTCATTCATTGGTCTTCTACCTCTTTTCTTTCCCCCTTTTCCTAAGGTTCATGCTTCATGCCCTTGTCCTCCTTGGGATCCTAAGTGTTATGGCTGGGCTATAATAGTCCATCCTTGTTTTATATTGTATTGTTAAAAGGTTTCTTTGTAAATTTGTTTTTGATCCTCTAGAATGAAGCGTTCGTCCAGATGTCTCCACTCCTACAGTAGGCACTTCATCACTTGCTTTTCTACACTAAGATCTTCATTCTGGGAGTTGATCTCCATTGGGTTTTGCTCCACCATTTTCATGGTATTCTCCTCTATTTGGTTTTCAACTAATTCTTGTTTTTTTTGCTTATTTCTCTCAGTCTCCTTTGTCTGTATGCCTTCCATCTCCTTAGTGTGATCCTTGCTTGTCTCCCCCATCTCATCCATCTGAAGGGTAGCGAATCTGTTATGGTTATGTTGTTCTTTCTCATTTTGATTTGCCTTCTAGTTCCCATCTGGTTCATGATTTCTTCTCTTTCTGTGTACTTCCTAGAATCCGTCCCCATCCACTCTTTCCGTTGCCTCTCCTGCCTTCTTCTCATTCAACTAATTTTTTGGGTTATTTAGAGGGCAAGCACGATATAGGTGGTCGTATTCATGGAATATCCTACATCTAAATGGGATATGCTCATAGTCTAGGGTTTGTTGCCATATCTCATCATTGTATTCTAGCTCTATGTAGTCTGGTAACGGCTCAGTGATATTCATGTACACACAAATTCTTGCATAGGATGTGTACCTACATTTTCTTGTCGAGTTTTCCACTTTGACAAAGGTGCCGACCTAAATAAATAGCAAATTTCCTCATTCAAACTGAATTATTACTAAATGCTTTTAACTTTGAAAATTTGATTTATCTAGATTTCGACATAAGAAGGAATGTTTTCTTCATTATTTTTTTTCTCTTTTGTTAAGAAATTTGTATAAACAATTTTGTAAAGTTTTCCTTTTACCTTTGGTTTTGGTGCTTTTACCAACATACTTGTGAATGGTCATATCTTGAAAATTCAGTTATCATATCACATTTACTTTTTCTTTTAGATAATAATGTTAAATGACATACTCTTGTCCTTTCATCAATATATGTTAAAATCAATTTGTGATTTTTCAGTTTGAAAGTAGGTATTTTTTAGGAACTAGTTATGAAAATTGAAAATTAGATAAAAATTATTAACTCTGAAATTTTTTCCATTAAATTGTAAAATCTTTAAAAACCTCAAAAATTATATCCTTTTACTCTATCTTTAGTCAAAAAAGGTTATCCTTAAAAAGTAAATATCGTCTTACGACTAAAAAACTTTCAACATGTATTTGTCATCCAAAACTCTTAAGGAGTCAACAATCCTCCCCATCCATTAAAAAGGAAATTTTTAGAGTGTAATTCTAAATTATAATAAATTTAAAAAAGGTAAGAGGTCTCATCACGAGCCTGCTTACCATGTTCATAGGGAACAAATTAAACTGACATTACCACATTGATCACCAGATCAGGGTAATGGCTTATGATTTTTAATTGTAAAACAAGGGGTCTCATCATGAGCCAACTTGTTCAATTTGATTGTTATCGATGAATGGCATTTTCGTTATCTGGCCACCAAACCAAGACAATTTTTTTAGCATTTCAGTTCAAAAAAAAAATTACCTCTAATTATTGCACTACTTAATGGATGAGATATTGGATTGTTGGTGGTTAAAAGGTAACCCTGTTGAGGTTATGAATGCATGCTAGCAGCAATGGCTCTACCTGTGATGAACGAGTACATTATAAGCTAAGTCGTAAAAGGCCCCCTTCTTTATTTTTACAACTGATTAATGAATGATACAAGTAAACATGCTTTTTTCATTCTCAAAAGGTTTTTAAAAGAAATTGCAATTTAATGAGTTTTATAGCTAGAATAATTTTTTTATCTAAAATATTTCAAAAATTATTTTCCCCTTCCTGAATTATTTTTTCTTATTTTTTAAAATTTCACTTTCATTCATTAGAGATAACTGGCTCTTCCAGTGAATCACCAATTTTTGTGTTATTCAACAACCACCCATTCTTCTATTTTATAAATTTCTTATGAAATATATTTTATTTAAATGGGGACCCTTAAAAAAAAAAAAAACAAAACAAAAGACAAAACAAAATCTTTGTTTCATGTTATATCCCCTTTTATACCAAGAATCACTCCATTTTTAGACCAAAATCGCAAAAAACCATGAAAAAGAATCATCCCCGAAGCCAAAACCCAACCTCCACAATCAAAAGTTAAAGTTTAAGGTCAAAGCGCAAAAATACAAAGGAAATGGGTTGTAGTCCTAAATATTTTTAACGGAAGAATGATGTGAAAAACAAATAAATCCAAGGTTTTTGGGACCCACAAGGTCACGTTACTATATCGCATTGTAAATCACAAAGTTCTATAAGACTTTCCCTGCTAACTCCGAATTGCGAAATGTGATTAAGCCCAGACCCGATGGGAAAATCCATTACAATTCATAAAACCCAGCGTCTGTGACTACCACAAGTTCTAAAAAATCTTAAGTCAATACCCCACCACCGATTGCAATATGAGATTAACCCCGGACCCGCGGGGATTATCAACTTCACTTCATTAAAATCTTGCGTCTACACAATTGCAAGAACCATTGCCTTATGCCGATTGCAATATGCGATAAGGCTCGGACCCGACGAGATTATTCACTTGATTTATATTAATATCGTTTCGGGGCCTATATCACAATCGTAAAGTTCTAAAAACTCATGCCTCATCCCAACGCTGATTGTGATATGATGTCAGTAGTGACGTCAGATCCACGTCAGCTACCATGTCATCGCCACGTCTCCCGCCATGTCAGATCCACGTCATTTGCCATGTCATTGCCATGTCTCCCACCATGTCAGATCCACGTCATCTTCCACATCATCCGCCATGTCATAGTGACGTCATCCCTGATGTCACCCCAAGATCTCGCAATCTAAAGTTTTAAAGGGATGTGACTTATAATTAACCCTTCGCCCATGCCGACTTGCGATATGCAATATAAGTCAAAACCGATGGGATTATACATTCCAGTCCATAAATTCCCTGTGTCCGCGCAATCGCAAGTTCCAAGGGTCATGCCTCCTACCTTGTACTGATTATGATTGCGATTTGCGATGTAACCAAGACTTGACGAGATTATTAACTCCATTACATAATATGTTCCACGTCCATCGCATTGCATGTTTAATAACATCCACCATACCATAACCCTTTGTTAAAATCGATTTACGATTTGCGATAAGAGCCACCTCTGCCACGTCATCCCCAACGTCATACTCAATGTCACCCCACATATCACAAATGCAAAAAATCAAAAGGTCCATTTCATAGTGCTACATAGAAAATTGTGATTTATGATTGCGATTTTTTGCATCACATCATCATCATGTCACCACTCAGGATTTATGATTGTGATTGCAATTATTATGCTTCTATATATTGTTGCGATTGTGATTTAATTAAACAACCACAGTCCTTACGTCGCTTTCCACTTCATGCCCATTCCTTTGTCTGCACTCTGATAGTTGATTGTGATATAACTCCACCATATCCCTCTTCCATTTGGTCTGCCACAATTACGATATTTCAAACAAAATTAAAGGCTTACTCTTGTTTCTCCTCTTCGGTGTTTACGATTGTGATTGTTATGCTGCAAGTTTTAAGCCTGATTTTCTACAAAAGTCATTTGTTTCAAATGAAATTCACTTATCAATCTCATTTATTTTTAGCTTATCAATTCTTGTTTTCCATTTTCAGATTCATGACAGAGGAGGAAAACTATGCCGACAAGTGGCAATTCAATTTAGATAAACTGATAAACACCCAGAGAATCTGATCAAGCAATAAGGCGGATTTGACAGAACAACAAGATCAAGAGATTATGATCAAAATTTTGTTTTTTAGATACGTGATTAAAATAAATTATTCAACTCCCTTAACAAGTTGTTGGCATTATAACAAGGTCCAGAATTCGAAAGAGAACGCCTTGGAGGCTTGCACTATTGTACCTCTTAGTCTTTTTAATAGAATGATAGGTCCCAAATCAAGGGAGAGAGGCTTGTAATACTATAACTGTGGATTATATCTGTTGGTGGAGAAGTTTTTGTTTATCATGCATTACCACTGAAAGGAGGAGACATTTTCTACAAATAGAGATCGATTACAGACTCCAAAGGATCATGCACTACTTTCGTTCTGTGAGAATCTGTAATTTGATTTCATTTATTAATAAAGGATCATTTGAGTTAATGGTGTTTAACACTATTCTTTACAAGATTTAACTAGAATAAATTCTTAGTTCAGTCTTTCAATTTATATTTTGAATGTATGAGCCAATAATTGGATTCATGCACTATTGCTGAATCTTGAGTGTTAATTCATTTAAAAGTCTACTCAGACTATTCTATAGGATTAATTTTAAATATAATATGAGAGATGAAATTTGCATAGGAATAGATAGTTATAATCTTAGATTGGCAAGCTATCTTCCAATTTAGGATAATAATTTTTTGCTTGCATACATGATGTATTATTTGAACTAATTCAGTAATTCATCATGAATCTTTGTAGTTCTTATGCATATGATAAATAAGGAATTGGATATATTTTCAATAGGCACTTATGTAACTATTTACTAAGTGTTCAATTGTTAGTATTTATGCTAATGAGGAATCATATCTTGTGATCTATCTCCGCAATCTAATTCCTCCATCTTAATTCTAATTCTTTAAAGCTTCTTTTCCCATTAAGTTAAGTTGCATCTCGCTTAAGAGAAAGGTTACCCTTTCCTTCAATCGAGATAGGTTAGATTAATTACATTGTAGACTTAGTCTTGCATGTGTTATCATAGATCTTACATTTTAGAATTAGTTTGCATTTAGATTAATTCTACATTCCTAGAAGTCCTCTTTTGAGGCAAAACTTTAGATTGGTTTGGTTGTTCCACAAAAACAGCTTAAGGATCATACTTCTTGCCTGATCAGATCGAAGAATTGATCTAATGGCCCTAGCTATTAGCAAGTGAAGACATATTTAAAGCTGATAGTGGTTGGGAGAGGTAACTGGACCTAGTTAAACCAGTTGCAACCACTATTCCAAATGGTAAAGGAATTGCTTTAAGGTCTAGACCGGGTGGTTTTTGTTGTTGCAGCGATTTTCGAGGCCTCAACAACACCCTGCATTGATCTGCATAACTCCTCTGCCTATCCTATGTTGACTTTATTCTTGATAACCTACATTTTTTGTTCCATCTCTGCCAACATGTTTGGTCAATCAACACCCTTTTTACTAGATCACTCCAGCTGACGGGAGTGTTACAACTCCACCCATAAAGTGCCTCAAACAAACTCATCCTTAGTGACTCCTGATACCTATTGTTGTAATCAAACTCAACCAATGGAAGATACTCCTCCCACCTCCTCTACCAGTGCATAACATACATCCTCAACATCTCCTCTAGAATCCTATTGACCCTCTTTGTATGTCCATCTATCTGTGGATGATAAGATATATTGAAGGCCAACTTTATACCCAAACCTGCAAATAACTCCTTCCAAAAACTAGAAGTGAACTTGACATCTCTGTTAGATGAAATATTCTTAGGAATACCATACAATCTCACTATCTTTATGGTGAAGACATTGGCTACCTCACTAGCTGAATTAATAGACTTCACTTGAATGAAATGAGATACCTTAATCAACCTATCAACCACAACCATAATGGAATCATGATGTCCAGATTTCCTTGGCAAATTTGTGATGAAATCCATGGAAATGACCTCCCATTTCCATTATGGAATCAGAATCGGCTCCAATAGACCACCTAGATGCTTGCACTCTACTTTTACCTAGTGACAATCCAAACACATTGTGACGAACTCAACTATCTCTTTCTTCAGATTCAACCAATAGTATAACTTATTCACAACTCTTAGAGTCTTCTGATATCTAGGGTTACTTGAATATGTCTTAACATGAAATTCCCTCAATATAATATTCTTGAGCTCATTGTTGTCCAACACATAGATCCTATCCCTAAATCTCACCAAACCATTTACTGTGAGATAATAATCCACATCCATTTCACCTGTATCTTGCTACTATAACATGTGCTTAAGTTGTTGGTACATGTCATCCTATTGTCCTACTTGTAAAATCTAATCCTGTAAATCTATCCCATATGAACTCATATTTGCTATGTGATTTACCTGCACTCTTATGCTAAGAGCATTTGCAACCCTTTTCTCCTTACCCTTAATGTACCTAATCTCGAATTCAAAATCACTGAGCGTGGCCAACCATCTAGCTTTCCTGACATTCGTAATAGGTTTTCCAAACAAGTATCTTTCTCGTTATGATCAGTCATCAACACAAACATGCTGCCAAGAAGATAGTGCCTCCACATATTCAATGCATGAATGATCGTTGTCAACTCAAGATCACATGTCACATATTTTTTCTCATGCTCATTCAGTTTCCTTGACTTGTAGCATACCATATATCCCTTCTGCATCAAGACTCCACCAAGTCCTCTCTTGCAAGAATCAATACACACCATGAATTCTTTATCTAGATCTACAATATTTAGAATCGGAGTACTTGTAAGCAACTGCTTCAACTACTCAAACTAGTTGCACATTCCTCTATCCATTCAAATTTCTTTCCTTTCCTCTGTAATGATGTAATAGGATAGGAAATCTAAGAGAATTTCCTGATGAACCTCCTATAATAACCTTCCTACCCCATGAATGATCTGACCTCATCCACATTCCTAGGAGCCTCCCATTCCATGATAGATCTGATCTTTTACGGACCCACTACTATGCCTTATTGGAAACAACATGTCCCAAGTAATGTACCTATGTTTGAAAGAAACTACACTTACTAAGCTTGGCATACAACTAATCTCTCTTATAAATCTCAATAATGTTGCTAAGTTTTATGTATTCTCTTCCTCCTTCTTAGAATATATCAATATATCATCAATGAATGCTATCACAAAATTGTCTAGATAAGGATGCAACACATTGTTCATCAAACACATGAAAGTAGATGGAGCATTAGTCAAACCAGAAGCAACCACAACAAAATCATAATTTCCATACCTGGTCTGGAAAGAAGTCTTGTAGATGTCCCCTTCTTTGATGCATACTTGATGATACCTTGATCTCAAATTAATCTTTGAGAACATTGTTTCTCCCTTCAGCTAATCAAACAAGTCATCAATCCTTGACAATAAATACCTATTCTTGATCATCACCTTGTTCAGCTATCTATAATCAATACACAACCTAAGAGTATCATCCTTATTCTTCGTAAACAACATTTTTGCACCCCAAGGTGATAGAATTGGCCTAATGTATCCCTTGTCCAACATTTCCTTAAGCTACAAATTCAATTCCACTAACTCTGGAGTGCTCATCCTATAAGGTGCCTTTAATGCTGGTGTTTTTCTTGGTACCAACTCAATATAAAAGTCCACTTCCTTGTGAGGAGGCAACTCTAAAATATCTGTTGTAAATACGTCCTAAAACTACTGTAAAACCGGGTACCTCTTCAAAAATTATGCATCCTCAACATCCTTACCTTTATCACTAGAAACATGCACTACAAATAATACACACCCTTTCCTGCAACTACGCTTTACCTTCATAGCTGTAACAATTCTCACTGATGTAGGCTTCTTCTTACCCTACAGGATTCTCTTCTCACCCTCATCATCCAAGCTCTTGATAACCTTCTCATAACAATCCACTTTAGTCCTATGAAGGTACAACCAATCCATACCTAGAAGCATACTGTATGATCCTAATGGAAGAAAATTTAGATGTGCTGATGTAGGCATATCGTTGAGTGAAAATGCACAAGCTCTTACCCAATGATGAACTCTTTTCTTAGCACATGTAGCCAACTACACCAACCAAGACTCTGTATGAAATTATTTTCTCAAACCACACTTATCCACCAGGTTAGGATCAACATAACTATAATTAGATCCAAGGTCAATAAAAATAGAAACAACTTGATCATAAATCTTACCTTCCATCTCAATAATAGATGCTTGGTGATCCTCCTGCTTGTTCTCAAATGCTTCATAGATCTGAGGAATGATACAACCCACATCCATGATTGTTTGTGCCTCCTGAGCATTGTAGATCTTAGGCCTACCACTCTGATACAACAAAAAATCCTTCTTTCGATGATCCTTACCACATATACAACACTACAAATCTCCACTTCCTCTATTCTACTGCTCTCCAGGCTGAGAACCACATCACTTCTCAACTACATTAAATTTATTGTAAGGAGCAACATTTTCCTTCTCACTTGCATCCTAAGGTCTTCCCTATTTCGGTGGCAACTTTTATTTAGTCTTTTCATTCCATTTCCAATCCTTATTAGACTCGATATTACACTTCAATTGCTCATAATAGTTCTTCAACTTTCCAATGACTTCTTCCAGCGACCGAGGCTCACCATACTTAATTTGATCCTTAAATGCTAATGGCGATCCACTAATAAATCTTTGAACTTCTGTCTTCTCATCCTTAAGTTAAGGCACATACCTAAACAACTCCAGGAACTTAGTCATGTACTCCTTGTCTGTTATAGATCCCATATTTAGCTCATAGAACTCCTTGGCCTCTCCTTCATAGTACCTTTCTGACAAATACTTCTTTCTAAAGAATCTCTTGAATTCATACCAAATCAACGCCTTTGTCTTGATGTCTCTAACATGCTTCACATATTCCCACCAGATGTTTGCTTTCCATTTGATGCTAAAAATAACTATCATGGTATTCATGTTCTCTGTGTAATCATGCAGCTCAAAGAAATTCTTCATCCCAAGTAACCGTTACTTTTCATCTTTTGGTTTCTTCAGTTCTCCATCGAATGTAGGTGTCCTGGTTTTCTTGAACTCGTCAGGAAAATATCCCCTCTCACTCATCCTATAAGGATGATAGCAATGGTGGCAAGGATACCTATCTGAACCAAAACTAGATTAGAATCCATATCCATAGCCTCTCCTATCAGGTGTATCCAAGAACCTAACATGTATGATTGTGTTATCTCTATCCAACATGTGCCCACCATGAGACCCGCAACCAAATGCTCCATTAGTCTTATCCTCCTATCCATAACTGATATGGGGTTGCCCCTATCTCTACAAGTTGGACAAACTCTGAATAATAAATGCATTGACCTCTTCTTGTTTCTCCTGTGCCCAGGCAAGCCTTTCTTATGATTGAATGATTCTGTCATTATCTGCCTTGCAACTTCATATTTATGCCTTTAAAATTCTCAAGGTGTTTGCTATGTCCGAAGGGTACTCATCTCTATGTTGCTCATCTAATATGAAAGGAGAGTCTCATGAACTGTAATCCACCATTCTGTTAGCCATCTCTAATCCTCTTCTTCCTATAAACATACCATGTTATATAAACCAAATACAAACATAATCAATATACCTCAGTGAAGTTCAGGGGAGGCTATCTCATCTGCAAAATCAGTCCATATTAGCACAATATATATATACCGACATCATACATGATAATACTAACTGCATACAATGACCTCATGCATCATAACCAAAACCATGACAATGCATGCATAACGACATGCAACTAGCCCATCCAATCCAATTATTTGAACCATGCTCTGATACCAATCTGGTATCAGATAACACTCAAAGAGAACATAACCCACTCTAATAACAATATGTAATGCCTCCTCCCACATTTACCCACTTTAATTGTCCTGCCAAGGTAAACATGGGTTGAGGGCTACTATGACATGACCCAACCTCCTAAGTACATTTAAGGGACTGGAATCGACAAAATGGAACTTTACTAACCTTTCTCAGGGGCTACAGGACCCCTAGGAGCTAAACAACCACTCCAAGTGCCCAAACTTGAGTTGGATTTATTTTTTAGTGACTTGGGCCCAAACTCAAATGCATTACAAGGTCTCCATATTGTTATAGCCTCCAACCGCATGCATAAGCCTAGAAGGGTGCAATTATAGCACAAAACTTCCAGTTTAGAGGGTGTGGTCCCAGCTTCTGAGCCAACATTTCAAGCTAGCATCTAGACCACTGCCCAGAACTCAATGAGACTTTCCAGAATGATAAATAACATTAAGACAAATCCGTTCATACAAAACTTGATCAAGGACTTGACCTAACCAGGCTTGGCCATGATAGTAACTTCATTAAACATATAGTGAACATGTAATCTACATGTCATCAATGCATATCTAAACATAAGGGTCTAAAAATTATCTGAGAATCACCAACAAGGTCTATTTACCTCTCATAATATTTGCACTAACATTTTTTATCTCATCCATTCATTAACCATTCATTAACTAGTCAAACATATCAAGAGCCATAGCTAGAACTTGTTATGTAACCATGCTTCTAACCATGATATAACTAGAGTAATAACCATGATAGAACAACCATCAAAGCCACATCATAACAAGTACAATTACTCATAGAATACAATAGGAAAATAGCTCTTATTAACATATGTAAAGTCCAACCAATTCAGGGACTTCCGTGTACCACCCGACCATAGATTTAGCTCAACCAAATCTCTCTTTCAGCCAATCACCCCCGTGCCATATTCCAAGCATGAATGTGGGATATAAAGGCATAAAGAACCAGCACTTCCTCGATATTAAACCACCTCTACCATCACTCTCCTACAATCTTGCAAAAACCGGTCAAGTTATCCAATAAGTAAACCAAAACATAAACAACCAGGGCTTCCCGAAGATTAAACCACCTCCACCCTTAGGCTAGTGTGATCCTACGAAAACTTGTCAAGAGATCACCAAGCCCAAAATAAGCTTGGATGTCTCCTAGTTTCTTCACTGATACCTTGAGGAATCTTCCTGTCTCCACCCACCTGTCAAGGGCTTACAAGAGATTAAAACACCTCCACCCCCAACCCTTGGGAATTTTCCTGAGACCAGAGTTCTAAAATATTCTGGTAATCCAAAGCTCAACCAAATAAAAGAACCCCATCAGACCATGGCTTTCCATAAACGGAAAGGCAAGGCTAAAACCACTGTCACACATGGAAAAACTGATGCCAATGACAACAAGAGAACCAAACGCACAAATGCATGTACCATGCATTCACAAACCAACTAGGAAATCATACATGAAACCTCTTACCTAAAAGTCTTCCTATTGAAGATGCTTGATCCAACCTTCCTTGCTTGTCCTTTTCTTTCCTTGTCCTTCCTTTGGTTCTCATTTCCTACCTTTGCTTTCTTTTTCCAATGCTAGGGTTCTCCAAAAATACTCTAGTGTGCAATAATATGAGAGAATAGAGAGAGATCCAAAACTAAAGTGACAAAAGGTTAACCAAAAAAAGTTATGAACTGGTCCTCATAAAGGCCTCTATTTTCTTCATTTTCCTCTATTTTCCTTCAATTTCTCTCTCATTAAAACTTGTGACCTTTAATCTCCCTTTTCTCCTATTTTCCTTTATTTTCATAAATAAAATGCCAATTAATGCCTCTTTGCCTTTCCAAAACCTTTGTCAATGCCTTTGTCAATTTCCTTAGCCATAATAAACACCAAGTGATGCCCACGAGGATGTTTTTCCCAAAATTTAACTTGGAATACATGTCCCATGACCTTGGTCTTATTTTTCCTTTATTACATTAACTTTAGTCCGGGGTTGTTACAAACAACATCCAATAACATGGAAGAGTTCCTAGTACTTTAGAAATATTTGGAGGTGGCCTTGTAAAACAAAATTTATAATCTATTGGTTTATGGAGACTCTCAATCGTTATTTGTCAAATGTCTAAGGCTAAAGGGTTGATTATCTCCTCATATCCTCATTTGGTCCAAAGGGCACTCAATTTTGCCTTGCAAATTGAAAAGATTAAATTTCATCATATTCTCTGATAGTTAAATGCAGAGGCGTATGAGCTCACAAAAAAAGGTTCGAGTTTGAGGCAAGGGAAACTTGAATTGAATAACATAGTATGCATTTGCCCTATCCCTTAGTTATGGATTTCATAAATTATAACATCAAAAGTTGGGGTCATATGACTCTCAATTGGTATAATTTTTAGTTATGGACAATCTCTCTCTAGGATAACAACCACATTAAACTCCATTTTTGTTCCATTGTGTGGAAGTACATGAGCCTCTCTCATTGCAATGTGGTTGATCCCATTAGCCTTGATTTTCGTCGATCCTCTAATCCAAAGCCTATTACTTCTCATCCTTCCTTATTAATTGGTAGAGAAAGTGTTTATGATATTTGAATTTTTGAGTCAATGGTGTATAATATATCTATGCCTCACTTGGTGGAAGACGGTGTGGCTCTCCTCAATTGCAATGAGGAATGCTAAGGATGAGAACAAGAATTTAATGAAGCGGGCTGATATTCTATCACTCCATCGTCCAACCAATATTTGGATCATGGAGTCCATGCACTAGTGGTTGCTTGCCTTATGGGTTAACATAGCCTTCTTCTATACATCGGTTACCCAGTCTATCCCCATCAAAAAATAGTTTCATGTTGTTGTTGGTTCAGTTGTTGTTCCTAGTGCAATTGGATGCCCAAACATATCGATATGGCTAATCCTCTTAATCCTCCTAAAAATAATGAAGTCTGCCAAGTCTTAGGCAGGCTTCTAGATACTTCACATACACTGTTAGTCTCCATTTCTGATCCAAGAGGATCTCGTCAGATCAGTTGCACAGGTTCATCGTTAGTATTCAGTGACGTGGTCAGTATTCAGTTCTATGTCGTTAGATTCGACAGTGTTGTTTATGGTTGATCAGGTGATGTTACTGGTTTTCATGGTAATGGGTTTGTATCTGGTTTTCGACAAGTGTTCATTGTCAGTATTCAGTGTTGTCGTCAGCATTCAATTTCGACAGTGTTGATTATGATTTAGGTGATGTTAATGGTTTTCATGGTGATGGTTTTGTACCTGGTTGTCGACATGAGGTTATCATCAATTTCGCCAGGATATGATTGTCAACATGGGTTGATCAGTCGCCTTGTAGAGTTTGTGTCGACATGTGTTTGTCATCGACTTTGTAGGATTTGGTGTTGACGTGGGTTTTGTCGTCCACTTACAGGATTTGGTTGTCGATGTCTTCATCATCAGTTCCGCCAGGGTTGGTTATCGAAAAGGATGCAGGTATCGCCATGTGGGTTTTTATGTCACATTGTGACAATGTGTTGTACATGGGTTTTTAAAACAAAATAATGTAATCCTAAAACCTAATACACATGAACCTAATCCTAAACCCTAACCTATCCAATCCATGTATTAAAACCATTAAAACCTAAACTCTAGAACTAAACCCTATGATCTAACTTATCGGGCCTCATGGAAACATTATTATGTGTCAAAACAATACAAACCTAAAGTCTAAACCTATGTATTAACCGTCAGCTATTTAAATTATAAAAAAATTACAAACAATACATATTAGGTCCTAACCGCCACCTATGACCGCGTGGGGTTCTAACCGCAACAAATACATGTGATCAGATGTATGTAAACTGTCGGAGTTGTTAACCATTGGGCTTGGAGTTAACCACCGATTTGGAACCGCAGGTATGTAACATGTGAACAGGCCCTGAGTGCAACCATGTGGGTAAGAAAGACCACTAGGCAAATAACATTTGCGACATTGGAAATGCAGTTAGGATAACCACAACAACAGTTGTCACATGCAAGCTGGAATCGTCGGAGCACTGTCAGCCGAGACTGCCAGGGACAAGCACGGAGGTGGTAGCCTGTGGCTGGTCACATGTAACCGTCAGCCTCCTCCGCCCTGTTAATAAGCCTCAAACAGTTAGAGATTTAATACAAAGTTATTTTTGGGTTTTGGATATTAGTTTTGTTCCAAACTAATTCGAGTACCATGTAGCCTTACCCTAAGGTGGCAGAACAAGGTAGGACCGAACCCAAAAACCCAAAAATAAGCCAATTCATGGCAAGTTTAGGCCTGAGTAGTTTGAATGCATTTGCAGGCCTATAAGAGGTAGTTTTTGTCCATTGAAGTGGAGGAGAGTGATTTTGGTTTTTGTATGAAGATTCTGGAGGGTTATAGGCAGTTTTGTTTTCAGTGTAACAGGAGCATCCGGAGTTGGAATTTGGAACCATGATACGCATTGGAAAGATGGTTCATAGAGATATCCTTTTACAGTGACCAGAAGTTCCCATATGCATATTCAGTTTGGTCAAATCTCTGTGTAATCGACCTCTTTTGTTTCAATCCTAATAAAGCGGTCATCCATCTTGAAAGCGGACCCGGAGATGTAGTCCATCAGGGACGAACTCCATAATCAACTTTGTTGTCTGGTATTTCTGTGTTTTAATTGTTTTCACTTCTGTTATGCATCTTACTTATGTTTAATCAGTGGTCGTAAAGTCTTCTTCTCAAGTAGTTTTCTTCGATTTCCTCACTTTCAGTTAACATTCAAATCATTAATGGCTAATCAATTCTACATCAGTTTTAACTTATGATCATTTCAAATCATATAATTTGGTATCAGAGCAAGTTGCATTTGTAGAATTTGGCATGGAATGTTAATCAGGTCAAAGTCACAACGAGGAGAAGGAATCCTTGAGTAGATTGATCCAGAGATTGGAAAGCGAAGAGTTGTTCATAAGTTGAGCATGACAGGATCTGATGCAGGTGAAAACACTAAAACTAAGATGATTGATGAACATTTTCAACAAGCATTCTTGATTATGCAGCAGATGTTGGGAGAACTATACGAAGACAAGAAGGCGAGAGATGCAGCTTCTTCTTCAAAGGCATCGAATAAGGACAAAGGTAAAGGCAAGGTTGATAAACCACCTTCACCTCCATCATCTCCATCATCATCATCATCTTCTTCTTCTAGTACAGAATCTGAAACAAAAAAGAAACCGAAGAAAACATCTCTTTTGAAACTTGATGTGAAATTTGAGTTACCTATTTATGATGGCGAAATGAATCCTGAAAATCTAGATAACTGGATTAAGCAATTAGAAGTGTATTGTCATATTCAGAACATTTCTGATGATAAAACTAAAATTCAGTTAGCTACACTTAGAATGGGGGGAACATCTTTAATCTGGTGGGAAAGTAAAACTCAGATAGATGTAAAGCGTAAAGGAAAAGTCATCTCTTCAAGGTCTAAGTTTTCAAAAGCTCTTAGGAAACAATTCTATACTTTAGGATACATGCAGCAAGCTATTATTGATTGGCAGCATCTGAGGCAAGGTAAAGGGCTGAGTGTTCAGGAGTTTACTCAGGAGTTCAAAAATAAAGCATTGGCGCTTGGTATTTCATTGGATACACGTGAAAATTTATTAAAATACATTGGCAGTTTACATTCATATTTGCAGCATATTTTATCGATGTTTAATCCTGATGATTTTGGTGAAGTGTGTGTTCAGACCATACATATAGAATCAGGTGGAAGACCATTCAATTTTTCATCGCCGTCATCCAAATAATTGGAAATCAAAGATTCCAATGACAGTAAGGGGAAGAATAATTCGAAGAGAAAGAAATTAACAATAGCTCAGAAGGAAAGACCTAATTGTTCTCATTGCCAAAGAATTGGTCATGATGAATCGAAGTGTTGGAAACTTCATCCAGAACTTAAGCCCAAAAAGTTCCTTAAGGAGAAGGATGAAAAGAAGGCAATTGTAGCAGTCCAGCATGATCTAGGTTCAGATTTAGGTGATGAAAGGAGGATAACTGATATGGTTACAATAGATAAAACTTCTAACATTGGTTCAAGTTTGAAAACTATTGCATCTTCATCAAACATAAATCCTTCAAATGAGGATAAAAGAGTTGAATTGTTTAACATAAGCATAACTTCTAAGCATACAAAGATAGATACAATGTTTGACAGTGCATCACAGGCAAATTTAATTTCTGAATATAAAGTTTGGGTTTGGAAACGCGGAATCATCCAAGACCTTACCCATTAGGATGGCTAAATAAATCAACTCGGATATAATTCACCAAATAGTGTCGATTAATATTTTCCATTACAGCTAATTACATTGATGAAGTGGAATTGAATGTGGTTCCAGTAGACATATGTGGAGTTGTCTTAGGAAGTCCTTATCTTTATGATCGTGATGTAGTATTTTACATGAGAGAGCATAAATATCACCTTAAGAAAGATGGGGTTGAATTTATTGTCAGGGCACATCAAAGTAAAAATCATTTGAATATTAATGCTAATCAGATGAAGTGATTAATAAGTTCAAATAAAATATTTGTAATCATGTGTGTAAAGGAACAACATAAAAATCAACATGATGTTTGTTCAGGTTATGAGTCTCAGCTTAAAAATAGTTTGATTAAAGAGATAGAAACTATTCCAGTTCTATGTAAAACCAAACATATTACTCATAAGCAAGGAATACAACATGAATTACAGTTTGTGCCTAAAGCTCCTCTTCCTAATGTCAGAATGAATCAATTCAGTCCAAGTTTGGAAATTAACAGTTACAAGGATACAGGTCAGTATTGGGGAAAGTCAGTGTTAAATTTCTCTTATATTGTGTCACCATTTCATGTTTCAAACAGTTTGGAAACCTCTTTTCAAGTGGAGAGGAAGCCCATTTGTTTTCATATCAAAGCCTTTTCTAAAGCAGTGTCAAAGTATTTAAGGGAAACTTATGCATCAGGGAAAAGTGCTAATCAATGGAAACATCATTTAATGAATAAGGAAAAAGTGATTCAAACAAATCAACAACTAATTCAATACTTTCAAAGACAAACTAAGTTGCAGCAATTTTCACCTTACAGTTTGATGGGTTTATGGCAGCAAGTTCACTTAGTAATCAGGAAGCAGGAAAGTATGTCAAGTCAAGTAGCTGGTTTGATGTCAAAAACATATTTGATTGTCTCTGTTATTCCACAAAATAGATTGTTAATACATGTTGATGGTATTGAACAATATCCAGTAGAGACTGTTTTCAAAGATGATTATGAATCACTAACTCGTGGTTCTTCATGGAAAGAAATCAATTGCCATCTTCATAACAGGTTGTTTGACCATTGTCGCAAGTTGTTCATACTATAGATGGATGGAACAGGTCACCGACTCAAAATGTACCATGGTGAGCATCATCAAGGTCATCACTTGTAGGTGATTTATCGAATGTATTGGTACATCATCAGGGCAAGGTGGAGAGTGAGGGAGCTCTACCCTCATCGACTATTTGTTTAGTCAAACTTTTATGGTCCAAAAGATTTCAAGTGGAGAGGATTGATCCAGGAGGATCTCTTCAAATCAGTTGCACGGGTTAATTGTCAGTATTCAGTGTCGTCATCAGCATTCAGTTCCGTGTCGTCAAATTCGACAATGTTGTTTATGGTTGATCAGGTGATGTTACTAGTTTTCATGGTAATGGGTTTGTATCTGGTTGTTGACATGTGTTCATATTCAGTATTTAGTGTCGTTGTCAGCATTCAATTCAGTGTCGTTCAATTTTGACAGTGTTGATTATGGTTCAAGTGATGTTAATGGTTTTCATGGTGATGGTTTTGTACCTAGTTATCGACATGAGGTTGTCGTCAATTCCACCAAGATATGATTGTCAACATGGGTTGATCAGTCGCCTTGCAGAGTTTGTGTCGGCATATGTTTGTCGTTGAATTTGCAGGATTTGGTGTCGATGTGGGTTTTGTCGTCCACTTGCAGGATTTGGTTGTCGACATCTTCATCATCAATTTCACCAGGGTTGGTTATCGAAAAGGATGCAGGTATCACCATGTGGGTTTTTATGTCACATTGTGACAATGTGTTGTACGTGGGTTTTTAAAAAAAATAATGTAATCCTAAAACCTAATACACATAAATTTAATCCTAAACCCTAGCCTATCCAATCCATGTATTAAAACCATTAAAACCTAAACTCTAGAACTAAACCCTATGATCTAACCTATCAGGCCTCATGGAAACATTGCTATGTGTCAAAACAATACAAACATAAAGTCTAAACCTATGTATTAACCCTCGGCTACATAAATTATAAAAACATTACAAACAATACATATCATGTTCTAACTGCCAACTCTGACCACACGGGGTTCTAACCGCAACAAATACATGTGATCAAATGTATGTAAACCGTCGAAGTTGTTAACCATTGAGCTTGGAGTTAACTGCCGGTTTGGAATTGCGAGTATGTAACATGTGAACAGGAACTGAGTGCAACCATGCAGGTAAGAAAGACCTCTAGACAAATAACAGTTGCGCCATTGGAAATACAGTTAGGATAACCACAGCAATAGTTGTCACATGCAAGCCAGAACCGCTGGAGCACCGTCAGTCGGGATCGCCGGGGGAAAGCGCAAAGGTGGCAGCCTGTGGCTGGTCACATGTAATCGTCAGCCTCCTCCACCTGGTCAATAAGCTGCTAGCAGTTAGAGATTTAATACAAAGTTATTTTTGGGTTTTAGATATTAGTTTTGTTCCAAACTAATTTAGTTTTGGATATTATTTTTTGTTCCGAACCCAAAAACCCAAAAATAAGCCAATTCATGCCAAGTTTAGGCCTGAGTAATTTGAATGTATTTGCATGCCTATAAGAGGTAGTTTTTTTCCATTGAAGTGGAGGAGAGTGATTTTGGGTTTTGTATGCAGATTCTAGAGGTTATAGGCAGTTTTGTTTTCAATGTAACAGGAGCATCTGGAGTCAGAATTGGGAACCGTGACAGGCGTTGGAAAGTTGGTTCAGAGAGCTATTGTTTGAAAGTGACCTAAAGTGCCTACATGCACATTTATTTTAGTCAAATCTCTGTGTAATCGACCTCTTCTATTTCAATCCTAATAAAGCGGTTGCCCATCTTGAAAGCGAACCCAGAGATGTAGCCCATTAGGGACGAACTCGTAATCAACTTTTCTATCTGTTATCACTATGTTTTTACTATTTTCATTTCTTTTATGCATCTTACTTATGTTTAATCAGTTGTTGTAAAGTCTTCTTCTCAAGCAGTTTTCTTCAATTTCCGCACTTTCAATTAACATTCAAATCATTAATGGCTAATTAACTCTACATCAGTTTTAACTTATGATCATTTCAGATCAATTTCGAAACTAGAAGACATGATGGAACACCAACATATCTCTTTTCAATTGTTTCTTGAGGCTAAGTTGCTCTGTTAATAAGCATACATGGAGTCAACCGTGAATTAGCTTCGTCAGGAAATTCTCCCCATCGATGAGCGTATTGCGGCCCTGGAGGTTTCTAGATGTGGAAATGTGTTGAGGGTGATGGGTATGGATGGTTCTAGTGTAGATGCGGGAGGAAAGAAAGCCCGTCGTTTCGGGAAATATGGCCCTAAGCGTCCTATTTAATTTAGTTCTAATGTTGGTTTAGATGTTTAACCTATAACTTTTTCCATGATTCTATGTAATTTTAGCTACATTCTGGGGTTTTTTGTAAGGTTTATAGTGAAAATGTTTTTAGGATAATCTGGAAATTTAATCCCAGAATCTGCAGATTCCTTAAATATCTAATGAACTGCAAAAAAATTATAAATACAAATATCTATAAGTGTTCTGGTCCCTAATCCAGTCTTATTAATATAAATATCCTAATCATTCTGTAAAAAAATTCAATAAAATGTCTTTTCAATAAATAAATAAATAAATATATATATATATATATATATATATATAATTTAATAATTAAATTTTACAATTATTTCATATTCTAAAATCCGATTCATGAACCTTGAAAACTCTTATCACCTTAAAATATGTTATCTGTAACTTTGAAATAAACAATTCCAACCTTAAGGAAAAAGTCATATTGGATTTAAGAGACCAACATTTTGGCTCTGTATTCATCCATGTTGAAATTTGAAAATTAACTTTTACTAAAAATTGAACATGAGAATTGAGAAATTGCTATATTTGGCATGTATAAGGTGATTCAGCCACTTTGAAAAACCTCACTCAACTCGGATTATACAATTTATCACTTTTAAATAAATAATTTCAAGTGCCTTGAAAATAAACAAGTATTGAATTTATTCATTCTATTTTTTTTTAATTATGTTATTTATCACTTTAGTGAATTTATTCATTCCAATTTGTTTTTGTTATGTTTTTTTATCATTTTTATATACATAATTTCAAGCCTCTTAAAAATAAACAAATATTAATTTTATTTATGTTAAAATAATTTTTTTTTTATTATGTTGATTTCTTAAAAGGACTTTTAGAGAAAGTAAAATACTGAAGATGTATTTTGGTTATTTAACTTATATGACTAAGCTCATTAAAGCTGAACTTTCCGAGTGTTATGAATATGCAACAAAACTTCAAGGGTGGAGGAATGCAATGCATGAAGAATACTGATCAATTATGAAGAATGATGTCTATGAAATTAAGTCGGAGTAACAAATCTATAGTCACCTCAAAATGGATATATAAGATAAAGCATGATGTGGATGGGAGAATTGATAAGTACAAAGTTAGATTTGTAGCTAGAGGCTTCTCACATAAAGAAGGTATCGATTATGAAAAAACCTTTGCTCCTACAACTAGATATACAATAATTAGATCACGTATATCTTTGGCTACTGCTATGGGATGGAACATCCATCAACAAGGATAATTTTAGGGGCGAATGTTCGCCCTTTGGCGAAATTAAGGGGTTTTAAATTTTTAGTGGGCGAATATTTTGTATCATAGTACATTTTTACAAATCACCTCAAATAGCCCACCTTATTTTAAGGGAGAGGGTAAAAAAGGTAAATTTAGCCCTTGAAATTAGGACTTACAACCTTCCATTCGCCCATTTTCAAGAATAGGTTTTATTTAAGTGAATCCATTCGCCCATTTTCAAGAATAGGTTTTATTTAAGTGAATCCTATGGGCCAAATACCATATTTATAAAAGAGGCATGGTAAATTAATAAAAATATAAATAAATGAGAGGTATGGTAAATAAATAAAACATTTTTTATATTTACTCCATAGGTCACCTTATATACATGTAACGGTGTAAACAAATAAAAATATAAGTAAAGTGGAGGTATGGTAAATAAATAAAACGTCTTTTTATACTTACTCAAACGGTATGGTAAATAAATAAAAATATAAATAAACTAGACGTATCGTAAATAAATAAAACCTCTTTTTATATTTAGTCCATAACCCTCGTTCTATTTATGAAGGCTCAAGAAAGAGGTTTTATTTAAGTGAATCCTATGGGCCAAATACCATATTTGTAAAAGAGGTATGGTAAATTAATAAAAATATAAATAAACGAGAGGTATGGTAAACAAATAAAACATTTTTTTATATTTACTCCATAAGTCACCTTATATTTACGAACACTCAAAAAATGGGTTATATTTAGGTGAAACCTATGGCCAAAATACTATGGGACAAATACCATGGACTAGATTGTTATTAATACCATGCAAAAAACCATTATTAACCCTAATATTAGAATTAATAAAAATAAAAATGGCACATGGTATTGACCCATGGTATTCACCAAAATGGCACATGGTATTGACCCATGGTATTCACCTGGAATGTAGCCTATTCAAATGGGGGAATTAAACCAGCATGTAGCCTATGCTAAGATTCACTAGGACTTTACAAAGTTTTATTATTTAGTGAAAGACTCGCCAAGATCTTACAAGATTTTATAATTGAGTAAAATATTCGCCATGCCTAGTGAGAGATTCGCCAAAAAATTATATATACATATTATATTATTGATAAAATCGCCTTCCATTTTTCCTATATACCATGGAGATTCGCCCATTTATTATATTTATAAATTTAGGGGGGGTTCTTAAAATTTTCCCTGTCCATCAAATGGATGTTAAAATAACTTTTCTGAATGGAACCATTGATGAACAGGTTTACATCAAACAACCTCAAGGATTTGAACTCAATTAGAAGGAGAAACATGTGTGTAGATTGAAGAAGGCTCTATATGGCTTAAAGAAAGCACCTAGAGCATGGTATGCTAGGAGGGATGCATACCTATTGAGACTTGAATTTTTCAAGAGTTCTACAGATCCTAATCTCTACATTAAAGTGGTCAAGGATGAACCAGTTATCATTCTTTTATATCTAGATGATATACTTATTACAGGTGTGGAACATCGAATTTAGGAATGAAAAAAGAAGCTAGCAGTTGAATTTTACATGAAGGATCTTGGGATTATGCATTACTATTTGAGGCTATAAGTTTGGTAGAAAATAGGTGAAATATATCTTGGTCAAGGGAAATATGTGATCAATATTCTACAGAAATTTGGCATGATGGATAGCAAGCCAATGACAACTCCCATGATTACTAATCTAAAGAAGTTGAGGAGTTCAGATTATACTCTAGTGGATCCAACTTGTTATAGACAGTTGATTGGCTCCTTGATGTATCTATTAAATACTAGACTTGACATTTGTTTTGTCATAAATATCCTTAGTCAATTTCATATGGAGACAAGGAATGACCATTGGATAACAACCATATCCTAAGATATCTGCGTGGAACCATACATCACTTCCTTCAATATGCTGGTAATGAAATCTGGCTCATAAGATATATAAATTATGATTGGGGTGGAAGTGAGATATATGGAAGAATTACTGCAAGTGGATGCTTTAGTTTGGGATTTTCCATGATCTCGTGGATGATCAAGAAGTAAGATATTGTTTCTTTGAGTAGTTCTAATTTTGAGTATGTTGCTGCATGTGAAACTTGTGGAGAAGTTGTTTGGCATAGGAAGTTGCTATCAGATTTATTTGAAGGACCACTGAGCCTTACATGTATCCATTGACAACGAAAACTACATAAAGTTGACAAAGGACCTGGTGTTTCATGCTAGGAAAAAGCATATAAATAACAAATACCACTACATCATAAATTTGGTACGAGATGGGGTTGTAAAACTACACTATATTCCTACAGATAAACAGGTAGTTCATATTCTATAAAAAGCATTTCCAAACAAGAATCTTGGGTACCTAAGAGGCAATATTGGTTTGGTGGATATCTCTTCTATGATTGAGAGGGAGGGATGATGGAAAATATATTCTTCTCTTTATGTGTCATGCACTAGCCCAGGACCAACAACTGTAACTCTTAATGAAGGCTATAAATAAGGAATGGGGTCTGGAGGATTGGATAAGCATATGAGATTGGAACTTCTTAAAGATCATAAAATCCAAGATAGAAGTAAACCTATAGACTGATACTCTTTAAGGATGAGGTAGGGAATCCAAGATCAAAGTAGTTGAAGAGGACTGATATTATTTGAGGATTGACAATCCAAGATAAGAATAGTCTTAAAAGACATACCTGGTGAACATTTGGATGGGGTATGTGCCTTTGGAGGTAGTGTGGTATCTCATGTAAAGCTCCCAGCAGGATGCTCTCATATATGTTGAGTTTTTCAAATCAAGGCCTTGTTGACAATGTTGGTTGTAATAAATATGTTTAAAAGATGGCTTATCAATCTGACTCTTCTTATGAAAATACTTCAAGTTTGAGATTCCCTATACTTCATGATGGGATTATGAATACCTCCCTAGTTAAGAGGGAGTTTTGAATAATGTAACTAGTGCTGGTCTTCATAATGAACTTATAAACATAACAATGTATATTTTGAAATTATTTGTAAAAGAATGGGTTTCATGCTCAAGTCTAGGTCAAAGTATATTGAGTCATGCTTCTAGGAATTTCTAGGTCAAAGAAAAAAAAATTCATGTATTATAGTCCCATTTGGACTCATTGTAACTAAAGAAAATAATTATTTTTAAGTCAAGAAATAAAAATTATCCTCCAAGACCAAGTCATCCCCAACAAGGACAAGTCGACCTAAAAAGGCCTATTTGACCCCTCCAAAAGGCTATAAATAAGAAGGAATTCGACTCATTTCAGTCACTCACTCAAGAAAGTTTGATTTACAATAGTGAAGAAGAAGGAAGAGCGAGAAATACAAGAAGAAGAGGAAGAAGTCGAAGAAGGAAGTTCTCTTGAGAAAAACACTCTTTTTTGTCCACACGTGTGAAGTTGTCTTAGGTTTTTGTGCGAGTTGCGGGGGCTGAAATTGTAGGTCAAAGTCGCAAACCTTTTTATTGGGCCAAAACTTTGAGTTGAAGCTGCTTTGATCTTTTCTGACTTTTGAAAGACCTAGTTTGTTTGGAATAGATCATATCGGTGGCCCAACTTGGTGCTAGGGAGGAATTTTGGCTTTGGTCTTGGGCCTTGGAAGTCTCATTTTTGAACTTATTCTATAACAAGAGAAGTATTCTTTCTAGGTTTTCTCCTTGGAGGGGTTTTGCCTTGGCTTGAAGTCTATATCTTGTGTACTTTGTTTCCTTTTTATCTTCATTGTTTTGGTAATTTCTTGATGAACAAGAAATAAAGAAGTAATTAAAAAAGGAAAACTAATATCACAAGTAATTATCAAGTAAGGAAAGTCAAACATAATATACAAGATCCTTGATTTTCCAACATATGTGTGGAAAACATAGGTGTTTGACTCATTGTTTAATACATTCAAGAAGCATCATTTATTAGGTCTCATGATCTTCCCAAAACCCTTGTAAAATAACATACCTTGAAATCATCATATCCCCTTGGTGAAACTGAAGAACTCCCATTAAATGAGACATCATTTCAGATACTCAGTGGACCATTTCTATGCAAACTAATCCTTGATGTCAGATGGCATTGTTCCTGTGAAGGAAATTAATTCATGAGATTCAAACAAAAATCTATACAAAAGATAATGGAAATCATTAAGGGAATTTTGAGGTCTAAAATGGGCCTCCTGGGAAAAATGTACAACCAAAAGAAACTTTATAAGAACCAATAAGATTCAAGATGATGATGTCAACCATGGGGGATGATGTCAACCATTTTTGGAGTAAAAAAGTAAAAATATAAAAAATAATAAAATAATAGAACTACTTTTTCAAATCGTATTTTCAACTTATCTCCCTAAGGTTTTACTCAAATTTTGAGCAGGAGTACTCATTGGATGAAAATTTTAATTTCCCATCCAAGGAGTACCCATGTTGCATACTTTTGATGGACCGTACTACACAAAAAGTGAGAAATACATGAAAAAACGTTATTGCAATCACGTTTTTCATGTTTTTATCATTTTTTGTGTAGTGCGGTCCATCGAAAGTATGCATCACATTTTTTCATGTATTTCCCATTTTTCGTGTAGCAGGGTCCATCGAAATTATGCAACATGGGTACTCCTTGGATGAGAAATAAAAATTTGCATCCAACAAGTGTTTCCGCTCATAATTGGAGTAAACCCATAGGGAGATAAGTTGAAAATACGAGTTGAAAAAATAGTTTTTTCTTTTTTCCCTCTAAAATTTGATTATGTAATCTAATCTTATTTTATTATTTCCACTATTATTTTATAATTTCCATAGGAGTCCCATTTTAGACCTCAAAATTCCCTTAATGTTTGACATTAAAGTCTCTGACAAAAACCTAGTAAGGATCTCTAGAATCTAAAGACAACAATTAATACTTCAAACTCCATAATCGAGTAAAAATGTAGATCACACTTGCAAGGTTTTAGTCTTATTTAAAGTCAGTTAACCCTAAATCTATAGTGATATCATTTCAAACGTCAAATCAGTTGAAGCATGCAAGATACCATATCGATTAGATAAATTGATTCACATAAAATGTCATTAAGCCCATTAATAAAATAAATTTGACTGCAAATCAAGGAAACAATGAAAGCCTACTTGGATCCAAATTACTATCCCCACACAAGAACTGTAAATATGCCACTCCCCTCTATGAATTTTACCATCATTCAAATAAATTGTATATTTCTATTCGACTTTCCCACTCATTGTCCTTTAGTACACCAGTCTCCTGCCAATGCCCGTGATCAACTTTGTTCCTAATTGTGATGAAATTATGTTTATTATTTTTCTTATTAGTGTGTTGGCATCCATCACTATGATACGACGTGACCATGTCTATTCTTCCAATCTTGATTCGATGAATCTGCAAAATTTTATTAATATTACAATAAGTCCTAAATATTTTCAACTAAGGAGTTTGTTGGATAAAAGCAATTTACAATTTATCTCTATACTTTCTCTGACTATTTTATAAATTTCCAATAAAATATATGTATCTATTTAAAATTGAAATTGAGAAAAGAGGACCATAAATATGGACAAATGAAGAAGTTTGATTCGAGTCCATGTACTTAATATGCAAGCTTTCTGATATACCATGGAAGAATTGCAAGCTTTAAGATACATCCAGTGGCGACCCATAACACTATTAATAGTTTAGAAAGCTATTCCATAACTAAGAGTAATTTTTTTAAAACAACTCACTTCATGAACATGTTCCATACAAATAAAATATTAGCTTATAGATTGTTACACGACTATATTCAATGAGGCTCTACCTAGATGAGAAAATGCAAACCTAAAAGCTTGGCCCTTTCAAAATTGACTATAAGAGAGCAATGTAGTCTAGAATGGCTTCTCATGGATCAATGTGATTAATTTTAACTAGTGGATTTCTAATTTTTGCCAAAAATAAACCTAGCCACGTTCACAATGACTTAACCCAGTTGAATCCATGTATTGATTACCACACACCCTACCCAAGATAGTTGGATACACTATTAGGATATAATCCAAATATCCCTAACATTCCAGTATTATTTCTAGATGATTAGAAAAGAGGAGCTTCATATAAATTCCAATGGATTAAAGTAAATTATGTTATGTATGGCCAGAGTACCAAGATCTGCATAGCTAAAACGTCATTCCTAAGAAATTTTAGGCTAAAGCCTCTTGCTTGAGGAATTTTAAATTGAAACCTAGATTCTCATTTTCCTCAATATTTGTTGTTATGAATTCGCTCATTTTATATCAATTTGTATTCTAAGGTGTATACTATTGAAGTTTTGTTGGATGCAACATAGAGTTGTTTAAGTTCCTTTTCAATGCAAAGAAAACATTTGCAGATGCTCTTTCTACAATAGTTTAAAAGATTTCATGTATCGAACATTTCAGATATGATGAATTACAACTACAAAGAAAAGAAAAAGAAAAAGAAAATAAATAAATAAATAAAAAATAAAAAAATAAAAATAAAAATCATAATCTAAAACCTATTTGAAAGAGGTAAAATTTCAAAAATCAATCCCATTACCTGCAGTCGCCACAAAACAGATCAATTTGTTGCATCTGATATAAATGATGGTTAAAATCAGCAGGAAAATTTTTAAGAACCACCCTAAATTTATATGTATAATAAATGGGTGAATCCCCATGATACATAGGAAAAATGGGAGGCGATTTTATCAATAATATAATATGTATATATAATTTTTTGGGCGAATATCTCACCAGATTATATTATCTTGTAAAGTCATGGCCAATCTTTCATTGAATTATAAAATCTTCTAAGATCTTGGTAAAGATTTCACTGAATAATAAAACATTGTGAAGTCTTGGTGAATGTTTTGTTAAAGTATGAAACCATATATGATAATAGGAAAACATATTCATTAAACTGTAATATACTAACATACATGTTTGGAAAAAAGAAACATAATTTTCTCTTCCTACAAACAATGTTGCAAGTTTCAATGGCCGTGTTTGTCAAGGTTCTTACTGTACACTCTTTCATATCCTTCTATTAGTTTTGATAATATTCCAAAACAAAGTTCTTGTAGGTGTTGATCTTGACCACCAGTTTTGTCAAAGTAGGAGAGATTAATCTTTTCTCTACCACTTTTGTCAAGCTATCAAATTTCTTTCTTATTCCATAGACTCCAACTACGAGATAAAATATATATATATATATATATATATATATATATATATATATATATATATATATATATATATAAAAGTTTGTTTACCCCAAGTTTGTTTACCCCAACACGCAACAAGTAGCAAGCCCCAACTATATAATATAAGAAAGTAGTAGGTATCCCAAAGGCCTGAAGGGGATCTAATGGAAAGAAGTGACCGTTGTCAGAAGCCTTCCAATCAATATATAAATATATAAATGTAGATTTATTATTATTTTAATTGGAAATATTCAATTAAATAATAAAATTTAATTAAGTCTCTCCCAATCTAAATTTCTTATTAGCATAATTCACTACCTTCATACGTCTTTCATTTTTTAATAGCGTTGTAACATGTGGATTAATTTCCTTTTTGGTGCACAATCTCCACCTTTTAGGACAATATGGTGCAGTGGCCCAACCCCTACAGATCATTACGACAAACTAAGAATAACAGAGAAGATGAAAGGTTGTACAAACTAGCATATTATTCAAACAAATATTCCAACATCAGTACCTTAAATTTTTCATGAAGATATCATATTGAGAATGTTTGAAAAATGGTGGGAAATCTGGGCAGCGATTATCTCTCTTCTGCGAGGGTCATGCAGAATTGGTATTTTTTACTAAATTTTGTGAAGTGACTAAATATAGTTTTCACCATTCACCTTAAGATGTTTTTTACAATATAATTTCCTAAGTATATTTAATATCTTCATTATCATAAAAACCAACCTATATCCATCTTAACTCCACATCTACCACTCTTAGAGGGATGAAATCTATTTATCCATCTCAGCACTTGGTAGACCCAGAATTAAGATGGATCTAAGATGATAGAATTTCCCCTTTAAATAGTCTATGCTCACATGAATACCATGGTATTAGCATGGGCTATCATAAACCTGGAGCTCAAAAACTACTATTAGTAATTTATAAAAATTAATAAAATTAATAATTGATTTTTTATTTTTTTTATTTTTTAACCAAATTAAAATGTTTAAGTGACATTAAATTACAAGATCCATTTTTACTCTTGATCTACCAAGCCCCCAGAGGGATCAAATATTTTTTCACTCTATGCTAGTTTGCATATCACGATATTTGATCCCTCTCAGGGCTTAGTAGATCCAGAGTAAAGATGGATATATGTTGGTTTAATTCCCCCCTTTAAATAGGCTACATTCCACGTCAATACCATGGGTCAATACCATGTGCCATCTTTATTTTTATTAATACTAATATTAGGGTTAATAATGTTTTTTTGCACGGTATTTATAATAATTTGGCCCATGGTATTTGCCCCATAGGCTTCACCTAAATATAACACATTTTTTGAGTGTTTGTAAATATAAGGTGACTTATGGAGTAAATATAAAAAAAATGTTTTATTTATTTACCATACCTCTCGTTTATTTATATTTTTATTAATTTACCATACCTCTTTTATAAATATGGTATTTGGCCCATAGGATTCACTTAAATAAAACCTCTTTTTTGAGTCTTCTTAAATAGAAAGAGGGTTATGGACTAAATATAAAAAGAGGTTTTATTTATTTACCATACCTCTAGTTTATTTATATTTTTATTTATTTACCATACCTTTGGAGTAAGTATAAAAAGAGGTTTATTTATTTACCATACACCCACTTTATTTATATTTTTATTTATTTACACCCTTGCGTGTTCGTAAATATAAGGTGACTTATGGAGTAAATATAAAAAAAAATGTTTTATTTATTTACCATACCTCCCGTTTATTTATATTTTTATTAATTTACCATACCTCTTTTATAAATATGGTATTTGGCCCATATGACTTACTTAAATAAAACCTCTTTTTTAAGCCTTCTTAAATAGAAAGGGTTATGGACTAAATATAAAAATATGTTTTATTTATTTACCATACCTCTAGTTTATTTATATTTTTATTTATTTACCATACCTTTGGAGTAAGTATACAAAGAGGTTTTATTTATCTACCATACCTCCAGTTTATTTATATTTTTATTTATTGGCACCAAATACAACCTCCCAAACCAAAAAATGGGCGATTACAAACGAATCTAACATTGCAAAGCAGAAAATCAGGCAATTGTAATGGAATATAACCTCCCAAACCAAGTGAATCGGGTCAAATGGGTCTTCTCATAGTTTATCCACCCCTTTTTTTGGGCTAAAATGAAAAAAATAATTATTTTTTAAATAAAAGTTGGGCTAAATATATGAAATGGGTGTTTTATAAAAATTTCACCCCTTCAAAATGAAAAACCCTTTAAATTTCGCCCTTGGGCTAAAATTCGACCCTAAAATTTATCATGAAAATCAATGTCTAGGAATCTCCCGAAGATTCCATCTGAAGTGACAAAACCTTGACTCCAACATCATGAAGCAAGTGGGTGACTTGGTTCCCAATTGAAGTCTTGTCCCTTTCAGTATAAATATACAGATGAAGAGTCGTTATAGCTTCCTTGTTTGTGAAGCTCCACACATGGATATTTTGAAGATCATGCACCCTCTTTAGGTTTTGGATAACCTTGAACTCCTGCTTTATGTCATGCTCATTGAATCTAGGTAATCTTTGCATCAATAACTTTGCTGAATTCCTAAGCAGATGAATGAGAGATGAAATAATCATAAATGATATGAAAATTGGGTTTGTTGTCATCCAACCTTTATATTTTAGCAAAAGGGTAGAGATAACTACCCCCACACTCCCCAAAGTATCTGCTAGGACGTGCAAGGAAATACCTTCCATATTGTGATCAATATGTTGGTGATTCTTAGACTTGCCAAGTTATGATGTAATATTCATGACGTAGACCATAAGGACTGCACTTAAAATCTACAAACATAGAAAAATGCACACAACCAATGCAATCCCAAAAATCAAATCAATTAATTAAAGAATCAAATATTTACAAGAGAATTCTTGGCCTAATCATTTGCCTCTCATTGCTCACTCTCCTTCCTTACATGCCTCATGGGCTCAACTAGATTTATACAAGTGGATCTGAACCCAAAGTAGGTTCTAGATCCTAAACAAACTCCCACGTATCTCTCATGATCCATAAAAAATCTTACCTAATCCATTATATCTAGATGATATCTAACTAACTCTCAAATCTCTCAACTCTTCCAAAATACTCTCAAACTTCTCCTAATTACAAAAAATTTATTTTCTCTTAAAACTATAGGAAACATACATTAAATAATTAAATCCTAACTTAGGGAACTAACTCCTTTAGTAAACATGATTACCTAGGTTATATTCTCAAGCATCAGACTCCCCAGGTAAAATAAAATCATGGTCTCCCGACCATGTATCTTCATAAGTTGATAAAACTCCTTATGGATCCCAAACTTTCTCTTGCATTAAATCAGCTACTCTGTCATGTTGTTGTTGTTTTATTGTTGTCTTCTCTCGTCTTCCGGGTTTCCAAAATTTATGGTGTAGTTCTCCTCCCTCTTTGCTAATGTAGACTTTCTTAATCATTAGTAATCTATTGTCATCATTCCTTTTTCTTTGTTCAATAAACATCTTTTGAGACTTTGACAACATCAACTTCTTCATTTCTTTAATGTCAATATCTAACTTGTCTTTTTCCTGGTGTGCATCACTATTTCTTTGTTAAACTTTGTTGTTGTTGTAATCCACCATAATTTCATTTACGTCATATTTTGGCTTCGGGTTGTCCAACCATTCTTCTAGGAACTTTAGTTCTACTACAATATCTCATGTTGATAATTGACCCCTTTATTCAATGAATATTTTCCCTTTCATCAACAACTTCTATTATTTTTCCATGTTTAAAATCCTTGGGCTTCATTTCTTTATAAATTTCTTGTTCATCAATACTGCACACACAAATAATACTTTGTTCAATATCGGCAAGATACCTTGCATCCACACACAAATTGTTATATTTAAAACCAACATAATTGTTATATTCCATCGACGATTCAGTCATCATATGTGAATCTTATAAATAGTTTGTGGCGCCATATGTGGGAATCAAACCCACATTCATATCAACATATTCCATTTTAGCATCAACATTGTCCTCACCAAGCATCGGTCCTTGTTCTAGTTCACAATTGCATACATTCATCTCGGTTATCTAGAGTTTTTCCGCTTCCCTTAACAAAACTTTCAGCATGTGTTTTTTTCTCGTTGTAATCAATTGCTTGATTGGCCATCTAACTATATTCTTCATTATCCATCCATGTTTCTAATTCTTTAGCAGCTCCATTAACATGTCAAGCCAGGCCTTCAACCTAACAATATCTTCTCGAACTCTTCATCATTTACACCAACTGTTATGGCATCGCTATGGCTTTTCCTTGAATTCTGCAAATGACTATTCATAGTCATATTCATCTCCTTCTTCCCTTACATAAGCTGTAATACGTTGTAATATCCCTTCAAATTGTCTTTACAATAAATTGACTGGACTCTGGGTGTCAGTCTCCACTGATCTTGCACACAATTACAATTAACGACTTAAACTTAAATGCACTTTTGACTTGACGTATGACTCTAATTTTTGTTTTGACTCCAGACTTCTAATTAGAAATCAAATATTTACATCAATGAACCTTAGGTGTCCGGACAACCGAAAATGCACCTTTTTTATTACAACACAAAAATTTCTTGGACTCTCAATTCATCTTTACTTCCACTTAGATTCTACAAAAATTTCATTGTATTGAATCCTCTTCGACTCTTTACAAAATCATTATGACTTCCCAATTTGTACATAAACTCAACACGACTCTCAACTTAAATTTAGACATTGTCTTTTCATTAACTTCCATTACCATTATAGAGCATATATGATGGTGAATCCCTTCCAGCTTGGTGCTTATATCTTCTCCTTTTCGAAATTATAAAATGTCATGTGTTATATAATATTTTAATCTTTATGTTTTTCTTAATGTGATAGGAAATGAACAACTATACTTTCCTTTTTCTTTGAATGATGTTGACTCTTAATTATGAGTTTGAATATGAGATAGTTCCAAACAAGACTTACATGTCCACTCTCACAAACTGCGATTTGACCCGACTATTTCCATCCATCCATTCAACATTAAAATTTCCATTCACTCTCCTTTACTTTCTTAAAGCTCTTCACATAAACTTGATTTAAAAATAATTTGTGGAACTTTATCCACATGAACCTTATTTAAAAGTAATAAGTGGAGAAATAATGTGATAAACGAAATATGGTGAAGGATGGCCATGCAAAGGAAATTCGTATAGTTTAGAATTGACTCACACAAATCTCCAAGGTAGAGAGCACATCCCAACTTGTTTAATATGATCTCCTTAATATTGTTCCACGATGATCCCAACGTACTTAAGAATCCACCACGCGCTCCAGAACAAATACAACAAACAAACTTGATTTTTTTTTCACCTTACGAACTCTGGTTTTGGTTTACACGACTCTACTGGGTTTTTTTTGCAGCATCAAAAGTCACCAGATCCACGCTCAATAACCAATGCTTCACACTTCCCACGCTCAAGCTCCCAGTTGTCTTCGTGCATGAATTATGTTTTATTTGAATGAGTGTATTAAATAATAACATGCAGTGTAGCAAACTAATAAAATTCATATACTTTTCCTTGTCTGCCCAGTCTGGACGCAAAGATCCAACGTTGCAATTCACAGAAATGGAGGAACAATGCTTCCTTTCCAGGTGTGTTCCAGCGGACAATAACGCTGTCAAATGATGGTGTTCCTTGAATTTTATAATTGATTAAATTCAGCTCTTATAACCCGATCTTTAAATTTCTGGGCTCGACCTTTGCATACAGGATGTTCAACATGGGTTCATAAAATGTTCACAACATCCACGCACAGTTTATGCGCAAAACAAATTTGAACGTTCCATAGCTTCATTGCTCCAGATCATAATTTTTTTCACCGCTCCAGATCAGAATTTTTTTAACGCTCCACAACTTTACTCCACGACTTCTCATTACAATACTTAGCTGATATCATCCTTGCGCAGGTACGCTCATGCACAGGATTTCTCCAACCTATAAGTTCCATGTACGAAGCACACAAATATACATTTTTCATCATACTTCTACGCCGCAATAACTTTACTACACGACGTTCCCACACAGGTGACTCCAGAAGGGTTGATATATACGATCAAACTTCACACAATGGCAGCAGGTATACCAAAAAAAAATCATCTTTTACATGTTTTTTCGATCACTCTAAAAAAAAATTATCTACTTTCCACAATTTCCTAAGCTCTAATACCAAAATGATGGGGCAGAATATAGGGTATGCACTTAAAAGTCTACCAACATAGAAAAATGCACAAAACTAATCAAATCATGTCATTAAAGAATAAAATATTTACAACATAATTTTTGGCCTAATCACTGGCCTCTCATTCCTCGCTCTCCTTACTTACATGCCTCATGGGCTCACTTAGATTTATACAAGTGGATCTAAACCCAAAGTCGGTTCTAGATCCTAAAAACACTCCCACAATATCTCTCATAATCCATGAAAACTATCACCTAATCCCTTATCTCTAAATGAGATCTAACTAACCTACAAATCTCAACTCATTCCTTATCTCTAAATGAGATCTAACTAACCCTCAAATCTCAACTCTCCAAAATACTCTTGAACTTTCTCCTAATTACATAAATTCTCATTTTCTCTTAAAACTATAGGAAAAATACATTAAATAATTAAATCCTAACTTAGAGAACTAACTCCTTTAGTAAACATGATACCCTAGGTTAGATGCTCCTACATAAAATACTATGTCCAAGATTGTAAACATTCTTCTCCATGAGTGAATTCCCATGTCCAGAATGAGAATTCTCATGTCCTGAGTTGGAAAGACTCTTCTCAAAATGAGAATGCCCATGTCCTGAATGAGAATGGATATGCTCCAAATGAGAATGACCATGTCCTGAATGAGAATTTCTATGCTCCAAATGTGAATGCTTGTGTCCCAAATGACAATTCTTATGCTCCAAATGAGAATGCTCGTGTGTAGAATGAGAATGGGTATGTAAATGGTTGTTTTCACAATGTTGATGATGTTCACTTGTGTTGCTAGCATGGTGAGACGTACATCCATATATTGTTTCTTCACTCTGTAGAGCACCATATTTTTTCGTTGAATCATATAGATAATTTTTGTGCCCGTATTCACCCCACATTAGCTAATTATGTGCACAAGAGTTGTTATGCCTACCATGTTCATGTGATGTCACAATCAATTGATGTTGCTCATGGTTCATTTGCCCATGTTTGGCATTGTGACTATGACTATTACAAGTTTTATCATGTGATATTTGATGACAAAAATTGTCCTCGTGATGATTATGATTATTGCACCTAATATGAGCATCACTATGAACACTAATGCTATGGTCATGGATGTCATGGAAATGATTTTTGCCATTTGAACTATCACCACCTTTCAAGTTATTGTGCTCCTTGCCACTCCAAGGAGTATCATTAAGTGTGCATGTGTGGTTGTTTACATGACTCTCATAAGAATGAGAATGGGAAAGATTGTGGCCATGAATTTAATGAGAATGAGAATGGGAACAACCCCCACCATGGGTATGAAGAGGTGCTTCATGAAAAAATTACAGCCCCACAAGATTGACGACAAGTCCTCTAATTCAAACAAACAATAAACAATCTATAGAAATCTCTTGGGGTTCTAGAATTCTCTCAATGGACTCCAAACTATGAGAGACCCAATCAATACCAAGAAAACAACATTCACATACCAAGAAAGCACCTCAAACCTCCGATAACCATAATTGAACTTGTTGTTTGCAAAAAACTGAGAAATATATGAAGTGTAGAGCCAAATCGCAAGAGCTGCACAATCGAACAACATGTGGCAAGCATACAAAATAAGCTCCAGGTTGTTGTTCATGAATTCGTATATGAACTCAATCGACATAAAGACGATATTGATCAAAAGGAAAGTTGCGATCTTCTGCGACTTCCTTTTGCTCAAAATATGTTTCAAGGGGTTCTTAAATAAAGAATAAAGTGAATAAGAGGGATCAAATTCAAGAATTGAATATGCATTCCATCCATATTGGCCCCCAAACTTCTCATGGTGATCCAAAGAATAAGGGAGTAGAATAGAAACCCCAACAACAAAAGCTCAAGGCCAAAGATAAGCTCTAGTAGGAAAGTACATCTTGAGGGACATTTGATTGGCCCATGAGGAGAAATTGTTGTTCAAACAAGTGTTGTTCTGAATGAAACTATATACAAGGAATCCATGTCAATTCCTTCTTCGAAAGGTAACTTTTTCCTGCAAAACTGATGGATGAATTAAAGTGGCATGGGAGGGAAGTTCTGAAGGGAATCACTAGAAGGGGCCATTGCAACAAACAAATGGGTGAATTAAGAGCCTGTGTTGAAGGGATTCAAAGTTGTTGATTCATTCATGACAAATGTCATACAAGCATATATGACAACAAACATCACACACACAGCCTCATCTCCATTTGCTACACAACTTGGTAAAATGTTCCAGGAACCATATGGCCATCAAGGTTTCATGGTGAGGAAGTGGGACTGGTACCCATCATTAATTAATCCACCTCTTTCCAAACTAACTTCAACCAGTTCATGTCCGACCCCCTAAACCCCAATAGAACAAGAAAAGAGAGTCCTCTATCACAATGAGCTCACTGCCCTCCTTGTACCATCAAATCTAATTCTCACTAAGATCCATGTATGCTTGGTGGGTGAAGCTCGCCACACTCTTGGCAATATCACCATGTATATCTTCCCCTTCTCATTACAAGCCTCCATATAGTTTTTTTCCCTATCGTCCGAGGGCATTTGGATATCAAAGTCATAGTAAGGCCAGGCAGATGTGTCCCACATCATGAGACCATCTATGATGTCATTTAATTGGTTGATTTTTACTTGTACATCTCTCAGAGCTCCTTTGTTAGGGAAAAAGGGCATGGAGAAATAGTTGGCGTTGCCGCCAGGTTGGGTGAAGACATCCTGCCAACCACTAAAGGCGAAGGAATAACTAGTAGTGTAGGATTTCCACTAGAGTCATCGTTGCCCAACCATGCTGCGAAGAACTACTTTCATTGGAATGCCAGTTGGTTTGAGTGGCTTTTTTATCTAGTCATCATTTCAACAATGTTGGTGAGGCTAAGGTTTCCATTAGAGTCACTGTGGATATTGACAGAGAAGAAAATCTTGAAGTCAGAGCCAACCTCCTGGGTGGCTTGGTAGATATTATCAAAAAGTGTTAGGAAGCGGACATTGATGTTAAGGGTGACATTGTCTTTTCTTTAAGCCACTTGTATCTCTTCCTTCAGTGTTTGCACATTATCATTTGTGTAGAGCATTTGGTTAGAGCAAGTAATGAGTGAACACTACACATGGTGCTTCTCTGGCACAAGAGATGAGAGAAAGAAACAACGACAAATGTTGAACGATATTGATGGACCTCATACAAGCTATAGATGACTATGAAGATGAAGACGAGATAGTGCCACATGGTCAAAAATGATTCGCTGAAGGAGAACGAAAATTGATAGATTTGAATGGCTAGCCTAAACAATGTCTGCCCAACCCAATCCCATAGATAAAACACCTTCGGTGTAATTATTCTATATTTATTTTAACTTATTATATATCACACACGTAGAGGGATCAAATCTGTTAAAGTGAAACCTTTTTATTAATGAAAAACTTGAGGAAATATTTTCCGAGAGATTTTATCCCTCTTGGGACTTGATAGATGTAACAACCACTGGTGAAAATTTCATGTAATAAAAGTAAATAAAGGAAAAATGATACCACGAGTAAGGGACATGTATTCCAAGCTGAATGTTGGGAAAATATATCTTAGTGGGCATCACTGGATGTGTGTTTTGGCTAAGGAAATTGGCAAAGGCTAAGGCTAAGGCATTAAAAGGAAAAAAGGCATTTTTGGCACATTTATTTATGAAAATAAAGGAAATTAGGAGAAAAGGAAGGTAAAAGGTCACAAGTTGCATGTGAGGAGGAAAATGAAGGAAATAATGGAAAATGAAGAAATTAGAGGCCTCATTGACAAAAAGGCTTCTGAGGATTAGTTGGCAGGTTGCTCAATGTTAGGCTTGCTCAGTGTTAAGCTTTTGTCAGTATAAGTTTGGAGCTCTCTCATTATTCTCTCTCTCTCACGCTTTTGGTCACTTAGGGTTTACTTGGAGCACTCTAGTTCAGAGAAAAGGAAAGGGAATGCAAGGAAAGGAAAGGAAAGCAGGATCAAGCAACTTTAGCAGGAATACTGGCAGGTAACCTTTTGCATGTGTGATTTCCTAGTTGGTTTGGACATGCATGGCCTTGCATGTTGGTGTATGGTTCTCTTGTTGTCGATGGGATGGTTTTGTCGAGTTATGACAGTGGTTTTTAGCCTAGCCTAACTTTTTTCCGAATGCCATGGTATGTTGGGATGTTTATTTCAGTTTTGGAACTTTGGAATTGCTAGATGGATTTCAGAATCCGGGGCGGAGGTGGTCTCAAGGTTCATTCCCCAAGGCCTAGGAATCCCTTAACCATTTTTGGTGGGATACACAGTAAATCATGAGGGAGAAGTCTCAGTTTAGGACCTAGTGATCCGGGTTTGGATTGTGCTAAAGCCTGAGAGACAAGGAGATGAAAAATTCCTCAAGGATAGTGATGGATTATGGATGGCATTCCAAGTTCTGTTTGGTTTTGATCAGAGCACCGACTTTGGTGTGATCATGGTTGGATGAGGTGGGAGGTGGTTTAACCTCTGGATTCCATTGCTTGTTCTTGGATTGGTTGTTCCATGAGATCCCACATTCATGCTTGGAATATGGCATAGGGGTGACTAGTTGAAAGAGATATTTGGTTCAACCATGTCTATGGTCGGATGATACGTGGAAGTCTTGAACCTAATCGAATTTTCCTATGATTAATAAAAGCTAAGTTCTCTTATTTTTGCACTGATTTATATGTGGATTCAATGGTTGTCATATCTTTGATATTTATATGGTTTTATGTTGTTTATAAGCATGGTTGAATGATTGGTTCATGTCATGGTTATTTCATATATTTACTTGTAAATGCTAAATGGATGGATGCAAGACCTAATTGATGATGTAGTGGTTCAATGGAGAAGGAAGCAATCCTTCTCGATATGTTTAATAAGTTGTTTTAGTCATTTATGCTCTGTTCGCTATCATAGACCTATAGCTTGCATTGATGCCAAGTGTTTGACAGAATGTCAGTCCTGGTTGGGGATGCTCAAGCATAGTCCTAAGGGCTATTTTGATTGATCAACATGGTTACCATGTTTTTAATGATTTATAAAAGTTACAACAAGTTATGGGTAAAGGCTAGGATTCTGGGCTAGAAAAGTGACTCAAATCCCAGGGTTACTAGCACAAAACTAGCAATTCTAGACCACAGTTGTTGGCAAGCAGGCTTGTGAGAGCGACTTTGAGTTGTGGGTCGCTCCCTTGCCCATAGCATGAGAGAGACTATGGCCTAAAAGTTACATAATAGTAGTGGGACCTAGGGATAGGTTGTCTAAGTGGCTGACTTGTCTCCTGAGGGGTTTGTTGATGATGTTGGATGATTGTATGTGATGTTCCGTTGATTCCACTTCCTTAAGGTGACATAGGAGGTAGAATTTGATTGTAGTAGCATCTCTCCTCATGTTTACCCCCGGTTGGCAGGGTTACTTTGGGTAGACTTAGGAGGGGGTGTTACAGATTGGTATCAAAGCATGGTTACACTCTCTTTGGGTCATATATGGTGCTACAGATATGGGTGAATGTGTTGGTCGTGCATGCATGTCAGTTGCGTGTGTGGCTCATACTGACGTTCCATGTTCTTATTGCACTGCATCATATTGATCATGGTAGAAGTAGGTTATCATGAGCTTGATGTTGATTTTATGGAATGCATCATCAGGAGTATATGACTAGTTACATGAGTATATGCAGCTTGATTACACCCTTGTATGTTGGGTTGCATTCTTGGTTATTTGATTACATGCATCAGTCTTGTAGGTTGATTACAAGAATTGATCTCTTATGCTCGACTACATGCGGTTATGCGTATGTGTAGTTGATTAAGCATTGCTTATACAGGTTGATAGTTGCATGAGGCAATGTGTACAATGTTGTAATGGTTGTGGCCATGCATGTATGCTCTTGGTTATAGTTATGCATGAATAGTAGGTCAAACATGCCTTATGAAGTCATGGTATGCAATTTAGGTCATCAGGGTGATATTGGTATGTTATGATGCTAATGTGTTGCCTAAGATAGAGCAGGAGATGCAAAGCATCATAATGAGATTACAACATTTGACTTTAGGGTAAGAGAAGATTGCCATACATGTATTGTATGTTTGACATGCAAGTATGTAAGTCAAGGGTTGTTATATTCATTAGGTATATATACATTAGGGTTATGTACATGTATTTTAATTTTATGGTTACATTCATGATAGTTGTTAGTTGATTAGTGTAGTTATATGCACATGTGTCAAATAGTCAAGAATGATAGTAACCTGTAGTTGTAAGCATTGCTATTGTTGTTTTATATTAGATAAACTGATGATTATGTTATATGTTGTTGATGAGAATGATAGTTAGCTTGATGATTAGGGTTATAGAATTTATACCTTGATGTTATATATATCATGCTAAATTAGATTGGCCTATACAGATGATTATAGTTACGATATTCAGGGATGAGCCGACATATTTGTGACATGGTGTTGTACTAATCTAGATTGACTTTGCATGTGTGAATGATAATTGTGTATGAGTTATGATGTAAACATGTTAGCTAGTGACTATTCGGGATATCATAATCTTATTTATGTTTGAGTTGATGTGTTGTGAAGTTATATCATGCTAACTAGATTGATTATGCAAACAAGATAGCCTCCCCTGAGACACAGTAAGGTACAAGTTTGTTTATGCTGTATATTTGGTGCTTGATTGTTTGATTATGTCGTCTAGTTGATTTATTTAACATGGTATGTTGCAAGTTGGTTGAATGTTCGATGAATTGCATAATATGAGTATGTGTTCAAATGATCGTGTTTTAAGATGATTGTGCTAATACATATGAGTTGAGATAGGTGACATGTACTTGGGTATGATAGGTGATAGTTGTAGCATTATGTATTATGACTAATAACTATGAGTTGACTATGGATTCGAGGTGTCAGATGCCGTAGCTATGTTGGGACTGTTGTTCTCAATATTGCACATGTGTTTCATGAATAAAGGAATTTTTCTTAACCTAGACCTTATGATATTGGTAATTATGTTATGATCATGATTATGCTTATGTTTATATGTATGTATGTATGTATGTCGTTGGCTAAGTAGGTCATTATTATTTTATGTTGATGTTTATATGTATGTATGTGTATATATGCATAACATTTTTTGACTAGATAATGATTTTTTTATGTTAATGTTTATGTATATGTATGTATGTATCTATGTCACTGATTGGCAGGGTCATCAAGAATCATCGTTGTGGAGGAATGATTTCTTATGCAGGCAAATGACATGAAGAGGTTCTTGGTCTTATGAGAAATCAATTGAGAAGAGTAGCCATGGAAAATATACAAGGTTAGTGTCATGTGTTTATGAGTTGATATTATGTTATTATATTATGTCTATGTTATGGACAAGTTATACCGAGGGATACATCAACAAAATGAAAGCAGTGTGGTCTACAGCATGTTGGGACAAGCATGGATAAGACACTGGAAGTAAGGTTGCTTGGTAAAGAGTTAGTGGGGTTTTGGATGTGTGGTACGACGGTTGTACATGTCACATATGTTGTACTTGTTGCACCTATGATGTTGTGTATACATAGGATGTGTACATGTTGTTTATGCAATATTATGTACATGATGGTACAGAAAGTGCTGTGTTAATATTGCATATGCAGTGTTGGGTATAGATGGTGCTATGTACATGATGGTACAGAAAGTGTTGTGTGAATATTGCATATGCAGTGTTGGGTATAGATGGTGCTATGTATATGATAGATATGCGGTGTTGTGTGCATATGGTGTTGTGCACATGTTGGATATGTGGTGTTGTGCACATATTGGATATTCAGTGCTATGTACATATGGTGTTCTATACATGTTGTACATATGGTGCTATATACATATGGTGTTGTGTGCATGATTGTACAAGTGGTGCTGTGAGCATGTGATGTCATGTACATGTTGTACATGTGGTGTTGTGTACATGTCGTGCATGTGATGTTATGTACATGTGGTGCCATGCACATGTCGTGCATGTGATGTTGTATACATTTGGTATTGTGTACACGTTGTACAGTGGTGCAGTGTACATGTGGCGTTGTGTACATGTTGTGAAAGTGGTTCCATGTACATGTGATGTTGTGCACACATTGTGCAGGTGGTTGCAGTGTACAGGTGGTACTATGTACATGTGGTACATATGGCACTGGTGTAGATGCATGTATTGCATGGTGTTGTATGACGTGTGTAGTTGTATGTGTGTGATGCACACTACGTGTATGTGCACATGGCTGAGGAGAAGGCACTGGGTGTTTGTAGGTGTGGCAACCAATCCAGAGTGCGTACAGAATAAAGACAAAGGTGGAAGCTAAGGATTGATTAAAGGATAAGTATCAGTATTTTATTTCAGTTTTAGTATGCATGTGATTTATGATTCTGGTCTATGATGATTACATGTGATCTATGATTGGGTTTATGATGGTTACATGTGATTTATGATTTTGATGGTTATGTTTTGAGCTAACCTGATGTGATATTTTTATACATGTTGATTTGGTCAAATATTCTAGTTTGACTTGTTGTGACAGGAAGCAAACAAGATTGCAAATATACCTTATTGACGAACTACTAATGAGGTATGATTTGAGGTTATTTAAATTTATTTGAATCTAATGGAAATTATGTGCTTGGAACAGGAATGCATAAACATGCTCGGTTGGGTGGTTGAAATCGACTACAAGAATCGCAAACAACAGCAAAAGAAATTGGAACATTCAGCAGTATGTTGGCAGAGCACTTCAGGAGTAGGGCCATTGTGGGACACTGGTACCCAATAGTGTCCATTGAATGCCATGAGAATGCTATGACCAGTATGATGGTTTTGAGGCAGTTATATGCATTGGTTTTGTATCTTCTGATGTGAGGAAACCTTGCGAAGGGATGGATTGCCCGGGTTATGGGATTCCAGGGAACTTGGAAGGTGAATGACTGCATGGAAGGGGTGACTGTATTTCCCGAGGGACTTTTTAGCGGAGAAGGGAAGGTCACGGATATATTGGTTTGGTCATTAGCATTGTCATATGGAATCAGATGCACGTTGGGCATGCACCCTAGAAAAATGAGCCAGTAACTGTTCACTAAGAGGACAAGTGGTGCAGGATTGTAGCGCTGGACATTGGATGCAACTTTGACTATGGCAATGGATTTTGGACTTCCTGAGAAGGAGGTGAATCTTGGTATTATTTTGAGGGTGGAGGTGTGATCCTTTGGACTCCCTTGTTGATTTATACAAACATCATATCCTTTTATTTGTTGGTTTAGCAAATGTGTATATGTGTATATGTGGTAATTGTAAATACCGTAATGAGATATGTTATAAAGTTCTAGTATGCAGTATGGTTTTTATCTGGTCAGGTTGTCATGATGTTTTGCTTTTGAGCAAGTCATTCATTGTAAACACTGCAACAAGCTACGTTATAAAGCTCCATGGGTAGTATGTTTTCTTCCCAACGATCTTGTTGAGGTCTTGGTGTGGTTTAACATCGAGGAAGATGTTCCCCAAGGGGGAGGGTTCTGTAATAGTCACTTGTAAAATTTCATGTAATAAAGCAAATAAAGGCAAAATAATACCGCGAGTAAGGGAAATGTATTCCAAGATGAATGTTGGGCAAATATATCCTAGTGGGCATCATTGGATGTGTGTTTTGGCTAAGGAAATTGGCAAAGGCATTAAAAGACAAAAAGGTCACAGGTTGCATGTGAGGAGGAAAATGACGAAAAATAATGGAAAAAGAAGAAATTAGGGGCCTCATTGATAAAAAGGCTTATGAGGATCAGTTGGCAAGTTGCTTAGTGTTAGGCTTGCTCAGTGTTAAGCTTTTGTCAGTACAAGTTTGGAGCTCTCTCATTATTCTCTCTCTCTCTCACTCTCTTGGTCACTTAGAATTTTCTTGGAGCAATCTGGTTTGGAGCAAAGGAAAGGAAAGGAAAAGCAAGCAACGAACAAGGAAATAAATGCAAAATCAAGCAACTTCAATAGGAATACTTATAGATAACCTTTTTCATGTGTGATTTCCTAGTTGGTTTGTAAATGCATGGATTTTCATGTTGGTGGATGGTTCTCTTGTTGTTGCTAGCATGGGTTTGTCAGTTTATGACAGTGGTCTTCAGCCTAGCCTAGCCTTTTTTCGGATGCCATGGTATGTCGAGATGTTTATTTTAGTTTTGGAACTTTGGAATTTCCAAATGGATTTCAGAATCTGGTGTGGAGGTGGTCTCAAGATTCATTCCCAAAGGCCTTGGAATCCCTTGACCTGTTTTGGCAGGATACATGGTAAAGCTTGAGGGAGCAGTCTCAGTTTAAGGCCTAGTCATCCAAGTTTGGATTGCAATAAATCCTGAGAGATAAGGAGATGGAAAATTCCTCAACGACAGTGATGGATTCCGAATGACATTCCAAGTTTTATTTTGTTGTGATCGGAGCACCGGTTTTGGTGTGATCATGGTTGGATGAGAGTGGAGGTGGTTTAGCCTCTGGATTCCCTTGGTTATTCTTAGATTGGTTATTCTATGAGATCCCACATTCATGCTTGGAATATGGCATGAGGGTGATTGGCTGAAAGAGAGATTTGGTTCAACCATGTCTATGGTCGGGTGGTACGTGAAAGTCCTGAACCTGGTTGGATTTTCCTATGATTAATAAAAGCTAAGTTCTCTTAATTTTGCACTGATTTATATGTGGATTTAATGGTTTTCATATCTCTAATATCTATATGGTTTTATGCTGGTTATAAGCATGGTTGAATGATTGGTTCATGTCATGGTTATTTCATATATTTATTTGTAATTGTTAAATGGATGGATGCAAGACCTAATTGATGATGTAATGGTTCAATGGAGAAAGAGGTGATCCTTCTGGTTATGTTTCATAAGTTATTTCAGTCATTTATGTTGTCTTGTATCCTAGACCTGTAGGTTGCATTGATGTCAAGTGTTTGACATAATGTTAGTTCCGGTTGGGGATGCTCAGGCCTAGTCCTGAGGGTGGTTTTGATTGATCAGCATGGTTACCATGTTTTTAATGATTTCTAAAAGTTACAACAAGTTATGGGCAGAGGCTAGGATTCTAGGCTAGCAAAGTGGCTCAAATCATGGGGTCGTTGGCACCAGTCTCACCAATGTAGGGAGTCCCACAAGAGCATGGGATAACGTAAACACCCTTCATATTCTTGGGGTCCACTAGGCCTTTTACATATCTAAGGGAGCTCCGGATGGTATTTAAAGGCCGAAAGGTTGAAGCCACCTTATGCTTCATTAGGATCCTTGCAATCTTGTCAGTGGTCCCTTGGATAAAAGGAAGATGAACACCAGAAAATCGATCCTTGGTATCTTTCTTAGCACTAGGACCTTTTTCAGCTCTGAGGAAAGCCTTAGTACATTGGTGTCTATTATACCCATTATTAAAGAAAACACTTAGGAGATGGGATTTCTCTTCCTTGAGATGGTTCTCATTAGAAACTCTTAAAGCTCTAGTCACTAAGGTGTTGAGAACACCAAGATTTTGAGCTGGGAAATGATGAGAATTAGCATGAAGATATTGTTCTGTATGAGTTTTCTTATGATATACCTGATGAGAGAAAGAGCCATCATCATTCCTTGAGAGGAGAACGTCAAGGAAGGGAAGACTAGCATTACATTCAAATTCCATGGTGAACTTTATAGAACTAGATTGATTGTTAAGATAAAGGAAAAACAGTTCCAACTTTT